>BSBN01000334.1:12297500-12952500 GCA_027924645.1 Cunninghamia lanceolata | reverse complement strand
TGTGAATGGCCTGAAATTTTCTATTCAAGATGAATTGAGCATGCATCGACTCAACAATATGGAAGAGGCTTACCAATTGGCTCTAAAGGCCGAAGAAAAACAAAACAGATAGTATCATCAGAGGAATAGAGGAGGAAGAAGGGGTACATCAACCCCATTTCGAGGAGGTTCAAATTATGGTAGGGGAGAGTCATCCCATGGTGTGGAAAAACAAGTAGACACTCGGCAAGATCCTCCGAATCAAGAACGAGGAAGGGGATTTCAAAGAGGTAGAGGTTATGGTAGTGGTAGAGGATGGGAAAACCAGAGAAGGCCTTTCACTTGTTTCAGATGTGGAGAAGAAGGTCATAGGGCATTTGAATGCTCCAATTATAACATGCAAGAAAGAAATCAAGGAGGACAACCTAGGGTGAACATGATTCAAATGCAGCATGAAGTGGAAGGGACAGAACTGGAGGTTCCACCAGATGTGGGAGAAAGTCTCATGATGAGAAGAGCAATGGTGATTCCAGAGAAGGAGAAAACACAAGCCAAAAGCTCTGATGGTTCATGGCTTCGAACCAATATCTTCAGAACCAGATGCACTTCGGGTGGCAAGGTATGTCAAGTCATTATTGATGGAGGTAGTTGTGAAAATATGGTTTCTAAAGAAATGGTAGACAAATTGAATTTACACTGTGAAAAACATCCTCATCCGTATCGCATTGCATGGTTTAAAAAGGGAAATGAAGTCACTGTTGATAAAAGATGCCTAATTAAGTTTAGCATAGGGAAGATCTATCAGGATGAGATATGGTGTGATGTTGTCCCAATGGATGCCTGTCATGTGTTATTGGGAAGGCCATGGCAGTATGATAGAAAAGTTATGCATGATGGAGAGAAAAACACATACACCTTTTGGAAAGATGGCGCTAAGGTGATTTTATTGCCTCTCAAGGATGAAGGAAAAGGTGAGACCATGTTGTCTGAAAGAGATCTTGTTAAAGAAATGAAGGTGACAGGGTGTTGCTATGCATTAGTAGTGAAAAAAGGTGAAGAGGAAGACATTTCAGTTCCCCCAGAAGTAGCCGAGCTGTTGAAAGAATTTGTTGATGTTTTACCTAATGAATTGCCTGATGGTCTACCACCAAAGAGAGATATTCAGCATCATATTGATTTGATTCCAGGAGCAACACTACCCAACCAAGCAGCTTATAGGATGAATCCAACACAACATGCAGAGATGAATAAGCAAGTAACAGAACTCCTAAGTAAAGGTGTGGTGAGAGAGAGTATGAGCCCATGTGCTGTACCTGCATTGTTAACCCCAAAAAAAGATGGAACATGGAGGATGTGCACTGATAGCAGAGCAATTAATAAGATTACCATCAAGTATCGGTTTCCTATACCTCGTATGGAGGACATGATGGATGTCCTTGCAGGGGCTAAATATTTCAGCAAGATCGACCTACGAAGTGGCTACCACCAAATCCGGATTCGAGAAGGGGATGAGTGGAAGACAGCCTTTAAGACTAGAGATGGATTATATGAGTGGATGGTTATGCCATTCGGGTTATCAAATGCACCTAGCACATTTATGAGATTGATGAACACTATACTACGCCCTTACGTTGGTAAGTTTGTGGTAGTTTATTTTGATGATATTTTGGTATTTAGTAACAGCAAAGAAGAGCATCTACAACACTTGAGGATCATCTTTGGTGTGTTAAGGAAGGAGAAGCTCTATGCCAATTTGAAAAAGTGTAGGTTCATGCAGGACAGTTTGGTTTTTTTAGGCTTTGTCATTTCTAAGGATGGTGTCAGAATGGATCCAGAAAAGGTCAGGGCAATCCTAGAATGGCCTAGTCCAAGCAGCATCACAGCGGTAAAAAGTTTGCATGGCTTGGCCACTTTCTATCGAAAGTTCATTCGCAATTTCAGTAGTATTGTAGCTCCTATAACAGATTGCACCAAAGGGAGGGAGTTTGTATGGACCAAGGATGCTGAGGAGAGCTTTAAGTACTTGAAGAAAAAGGTAACAGAAGCACCTATACTTGCATTGCCAAATTTTGATAAAGTATTTGAAGTAGAATGTGATGCCTCCCATGTAGGAATAGGTGTTGTACTTAGCCAAGCTAGCAAACCTATAGCTTTCTTTAGTGAAAAGATGAATGCAGTGAGAAAGAATTATTCTACTTATGATTTGGAATTTTATGCAATTGTCCAAGCATTGAGGCATTGGAGACATTATCTAGTTCCCCAGGAGTTTGTCTTGTTTACAGATCATATTGCACTGAGGTACTTGAACACAGAAAAAGTTGAATAGTAGGCATGCCAAGTGGGTCTCTTTCTTGCAGGGTTACAACTTTGTGTTGAAGCATAAGTCTGGAAAACAAAATCAGGCTGCAGATGCGTTAAGTAGGCGTGTTGCACTTTTGACCACAATGGAAGCTGAGGTGATTGGTTTTGATGCCATCAAACATTTGTATGAGTCTGATGATGATTTTTGGGAGATTGTGGAACAATTGAAGGCACCAATCTCTGGTAACTTGGATCACTTTAGGGGTGAATATTTTATGCAAGATGGGTATCTATTTAAAGGAAAACAACTATGCATACCGGCTGGCTCTATGAGGGACAACATTATCAGAGAATTTCATAGTAGTGGGTTGGCTGGACATTTTGGCAAGGACAAGACAATAGCCTTGATAGAAGATAAATATTACTGGCCAAAGATGAACAGGGATATAACTAAGTATGTAACAAGGTGTAGAATCTACCAAGTGGCTAAGGGACATTCACAGAATACAGGATTGTATATGCCCTTACCAGTACCAGCTGCACCATGGACAGATTTGAGCATGGACTTTGTGTTGGGACTTCCACATACTCAACGAGGTAATGATTCCATTTTTGTAGTTGTTGATAGGTTCTCCAAGATGGTTCATTTTATTGCCTGTAAGAAGACTAATGATGCAACGAGGGTAGCAGAGTTATTTTTCTCAGAAGTTGTTAGACTACATGGTGTTCCAAAGACTATTACCTCTGACAGGGATACCAAATTCCTCAGTCATTTCTGGAGGACTTTATGGAAGAAAATAGGGACCAAGTTACAGTTTAGTAGTGCCTATCATCCTCAAACAGATGGGCAAATAGAGGTAGTTAATCGGAGTCTGGGAAATTTGCTGAGGTGTATTGTTGGAGAAAAGCCAAAACAATGGGATTTGGCATTACCCCAGGCCGAATTTGCCTATAATAGTTCTGTTAACCGATCAACAGGAAAGTCCCCTTTCCAGATTGTGTATGGCAGGAATCCTCAGGGTGTTCTAGATTTGGTACAGCTACCAATGAAAGTCAGGTCAGTGATGATGGGGAAGCATTTGCAGAACACCTTCAACAGTTGCAGCAAGAAGTGAGACAGAAGTTGCAGGACAGTAATGAGAGGTATAAGAATTCAGTGGATCCTAGTCGGCGACATCAGACATTCAGTGAAGGTGACTTAGTGATGGTATATTTGAGAAAAGAGCGGTTTCCTACTGGAACATATCACAAGTTGAAGTACAAGAAAATTGGTCCTTGCAGAATTACAAAGAAGATCAATGATAATGCATATGAGGTCAGTTTGCCAGATGATCTCGCTATTTCTCCCGTGTTTAATATTTCTGATTTATATGCCTTCCATGGTGAGGATGATGCTGAAGATAGTCAACCAGAGGTGTCATGGCACAACCACATTCCCCATAAGAAGAAGGAAAAGATTGCACAGATTCTTGATACGAACACTATCTCCACTCGGCACGGGCATTACAACAAGTATTTAGTACAGTGGGAAGGATTGCCACCAGCCGATAGCACATGGATTACAGAGTGGGAAATGCAAAGGTTAGATCCCATCCAATGGCAGCAGTTTGAAGACACTCACTTGCAGGAGCTGCGTTCTTTTCAACCAGAGGAGAATGATGCAGGGACTTCCGGAGGTCATAACTTTTGACTCGGATGTGGGTTTTCTACGAAATTTTACAGGTGGATGCGTTATGAGGTGGCCAGTGGTTTCCCAACTTGCTCTAGCGGGTTGGACCTCGTCTTGGCACTTTTTCGGGGCTTCAAACTTTCATCTTGGCCCTCAAAATGGCAAATTAGTGTTTTTTTCTAGTTTTTTAAAAGTTGCTTTTTTTAATAACTTGAAACTCATGTTTCGAATTTAGGATGTTAGTTGGTTTTTCGTCCTACCTTAGCTTTATGAGCTTTTTGGGAAAAAATTGGATTCTCAAGATATGATTGTAAAATTACCTAAAATGGCAAAATCTGACAATTGTCGAAATCTGCCAAAAAAGGTAATTTTTTGTTTTTTTTGTTTTCTTAGATATAAGAGAGTTTTCTCTCATTGTAGCAGTAGAGTTGAGGAATAGAAATTTTTGTTATGTTTCAGCTTCCAAATTTTTATCTCTCATGTTTAATGGCACAATTCTGTTGAGTGTATGTTGTGTACTGCATCAAAAAGAAAGAACCATAAAACAGATTTAAATTCAACTCCTCTATGAGATTACAGACATTTATAACCCTCAAATTCTAAGTCGATGGCACTCTGATTAAACGAAATGGAACGAACACGGTTCCAAGGATTAGAAACTCTCAAAAACATACACAAAGCTGCGGTCTCATGAGAATGCCATAATGGCAGGAGTAAACATGATTGCAGGATAAGCATTAAAATGGATTGGATGAAAAGTCTATATTGAAATTTTCATGCAAAAGCAATTGGCAGGCGTAAAGCTTCATGAAAATTTTTATTTAGAAACTTTCAGGAAAATGTCAAAGGGTGCGCATGAAGGCACACAACAGAGACAAAACATGCAGATACAAATGCATCCATAGCGAAGCATTTTCTATTAAATCTACTATGCAGGTTACGATGCTGAAGGTTAGCGTGGTGGCTCTAGTTGAGCAGGGTACTCTTCAACATAAGTATGGAGAGAGAGAAGAGAAGATGCTCCAAGCATACTCCAGTTAAAAAAATATTTATTTGCCCTAACAATGTTAGAAGATTTTCCTCAACACAATACTCAATGTTTGTTGGTTCTGCAAAAAAGCCAAAGTCTAAAATGATACGAGAGTTTATTTAGAAACTATTAAGGTTAACCAAAAAAATAGAGATAGAAATAAGGCGCAAAGATTAAATGTATTAAGAAACATCAAATATAGTGCTATATACAGGCGCAATAGAAATCTATAAGAAAACACATTGGCAAGAGTGTTTTCTCCAGACACAAGTTTCTAGGTCTGTGCAAGTTCCTAGTTCTGATACACAGAAGAACCTCAAAGATATAAATCCCGAGCAAAGAATGCAGATCTGTGCAAAGAATAAAGACATGAGAAGCCTTCAAACAAATGCTCTTGGCAGGTGCATTAAGACGTTCTCATTAAAGATCTATAATAACTGCGCAAGGACTGATCTGAAGCAATTCTTAGCAAAATGAAAAGCATTCAATATTTTTAAACAACAAATTGTGGTGAAATCTAGCGATGGAAAAAGGTGACATAGGTAAAAAGTCATGGTGCAACGTAAAGTGAGGGATGCGCTAATAATGAGCAGTGCTAAAACTGCAGTATCTGTTTTAGAGAGATACAACCTCTTGGTTTAGCCATGATACAGGATACTAAAATGTTTGAACAATCCCCATACGACTTGTGGAATGAAAACTAAGTCATAGGATAATTAAAGATTTGTCAAAAAGGCTAAGATATCTTTAGACATCTAAGAAAACACTAGATTTCTCAATCAAAAGGATTGACTAGTAGCAACTTCCAAGCAAATGATAAAATCAGGTGTAAGGCGAATTTCACAACCTTAACCAACAGTTTAGGTGAGCAAACGAAGAACGTGAGCTATGATTGCAGGAAACGATCAAAATGGATTTGTTAAAAACTTTCATGCAATGTAGAAGGTAGGGTTGCAGAAATTACTCCTAAGTTTATATACATATCAAATCTCAATGAATCTAGGGGAAAAAAATAATTTTCAAATGTAGAAGTTGCAGGTGCCCTGGTAGACATGCATACAAAATGGGGAAGCAAGACAAGCATGCAAAAAGGTGATTGAATGCCTCTAAAAAGTCACGGAATTCAAGATGGAAGGATAAGCACAAAAGGATTTACTGATAAGGATTAAGTCTTGAATCAAATGCATTTTGGAAGGCACTAAGCTAATGTCCATGACCCCGCCAGCATGCCTCAGGGTCTGTACAGATAAAACATTAAAAAAGCTTAAGAAACTTACATGCAAATGCATTCAACAAATGTTATGCCAGAAGAGGAGTCGCAGACATACTGAACACCAAAAACAACTTACCAGACTCCATCGTGGGTATGTATTGAAATTAAAAATTTCTCTCGTCTTTAAAACATATTGTCTCATCACGGTCCACGAGCATGGCTCCAGATGCAATGTGTATACGGCAAGAAGAGCCTTCACCATCCTGCTCCCCTTACCTCAAACTTCCTTCTAGTTTATAGCCTCCATTCTTTCAAAAAATACACCATTACAAAATAAAATAGAAAAAGGAGTTAATATCCAATAACTTCACTCACCCACAACATTCTAATTTTAACTTATCTCAGAATTAGTAACTGACAAGAAATAAATATTCCTAACATTCCCTCTATAGGATGAGTAACTGCCACTTCTCTCGTGTGGTCTAAACTAGATAAAATCTAATAATGAAAATGTAAAAGAATCTTTTGGAAGATGTTTAAAATATCAGAAATATTTGATTAGGATAATGCAAGAAAATTTGAAATAAATATGTTTGCGACTAAATATTTTAGTCTAATCTATTTTGCAATAAAATTAATTGCAATAAGGAATTCAACATAGGAGATGGCGTTGCTGCCGAAATTCACAAAACTGCCGAATTCGAGGGCTTCCCAAATTGGCGAAGCTAGGGTTTAGGGTTTCGGTGATGGATTGTTGGGCATGAGTAAATCGGTTGCTGCAGACTCAACGGTCATTGGCAGATCTGGAGGTGCCCCTTTGATAGATAAGCATCAGCGGACTTCTATTTCCCCTTCATGGATCAGGGCATCTATTGGCACATGGGTTAAAGGAAACATGGTAGCTCTCCTCCAAGTCCCTCCTTGACGGCGTCCCTTGGCAACAATCTTACCACAAATTCCTTTGCGGATGTGGCTAAATGCGATTTGGATAATGCAAATAGTCTTGAGGACAATTTCAAACATGGTTCCTCTTTGAGAAACCCTATATCTAGATTGTTGTTGCATAGGAGCACACCAAAGGTAAGTCATTTAGGTTTAAACAACAGGAGGCCAGTGCACTACTTGGATAAACCACTGGAGTTAAATTATGATTCCATTTTGTTGAAAGAATTGCGTGAGGATGAGGAATTCTTTACTGAGAATGGGTTAATTGGTAGGTTTAATCATATCTGGCCTAGTCTTCCTGCTCTGCATGATTGGATTTCAAAATCTTGGGGTCCTCTAATGGAAAATAATCTAAAAATTTATCCGAGTGCTAAAGGGTTTTTTATAGTGGTTTTTGACAGCAAGAAAGACAAAAATGCCATTCTCAATCAAACATGGATGTGGGGTGAAAGTATGCTGCTCCTAAAATCATGGCATCCAAACTTTGATCCAGCAACAAAATCTTTTGCTATCTTACTGATTTGGGTTTGCATCCCAAATCTCCCCCTTCACTATTGGTTTGAATCCAGTTTTGATGCTATTGGTAATACTTTGGGTAATTTCATCTGCATAGATGCAAACTCAAGTGATTTTTTGCACACAACCTTTGCCAGGATTTTGGTTGAACTGGACACCACAATAGCTCTCCCTGCTGAAATCATCCTGAATGCGAATGGAAACAGTTGGTTGCAATCATGTTGGATTACAAAGGTTTATTATTTAGGCGTAGAAGATGCTTCAAAATAGGTCACATTGTTGTTACATGCCCAATTGTGAATTCTCAAGCAAAATGGGAAGCATCTTGGTGGAAAATGCCTCTCCCAAGCACTATTCTATTTTTAACTCACCTAAGGATAGTGATTCCTCAAAGGAAGTTTCTTGCAGCAGGAATATGGGGAAGTCTCTAGAAGTAGATCTTGATCAAAAATTACCTCCTATGAATGTTCATTGTCATTCTGACTATGTAGTTGACAATGTTGTTTCCTCTCAAAACCCTTCTTCCAAGGATGTTTCTCTGATACTAGTCAATCAAGGCACAAACTTCTATTGTTGGAGTGGAGTTTTCCCAATCCTTAGAGGCCTCTATTGGTGGGGATGACGCAAATGAATGGCAAACAATCAAAAAAAAGAAGCCAAATTGCAATCAAAAGAGGGATGAAGGCTCTGGTTTTTAGCTTTTGTCTCACCTCACTTCTGATCCCATGGAACAAAAGTCTGGGGAGGATCTTGATCGTCTTATAGCTCAAAAAAAGGAGAAAGCTATCCTTAAGTTAATGGATATCAAAAACAAATTGAGTGCCCCAGTGAAAACTAATGGCAATAGTGCACATCCATGATTGCAGTGTGTTTAAGGTATCCTTGCTTCTATAGAAGAAATGGTTTTGTTTAGAATTGTTGATGTAGTCATATCACATCTGTAATCTCTCTGCAAGCCAATATGGCCTATATGTAACTTTTTAAAGTTCATAAATATAATATATCTTTATTACGGATCAAAAAAAAAATTATTTGCAATTATATTTCACATGCGCATATATGCAAAATATAAAATCTATGTGGTGTGTGTAGGTCCCTTCAGTGCAATTTGCTGTCAATCGGCTAGATGCCCCCTCCTCGATGATACTCTCTCTCCATTGAGAGTGTCATTCTTGTCATTTCCACATCAAATTGATTAATTAATCCTTATAATATTTAATAATATTATTTAAAATTCAAATTAAATATATTAGGAAAATAAGGGTTGTGATATGTTTCCCGTATGTAATTCAATTTAACTCATAATAATAGAAATATTTTCACTTGGCCCCAAAAAGATATGCTCTTTATCTTCTCATAGAAGGCTTCCAATGCTTCCAATATGAGGCATTTACTCTCTAAACAAATTACAACATATGTGTACCTAGTAAAATGTGAAAAATAAAGAAAGAAGGGAAAAATAATCCATACACATTTTATGAATTAATCATATACTAATACATGGATACTACTGAATAAGACCTCATGTTGTTCTATTTGCTCTAGTTCAATCTTATATTTTCTTGATCAAGAAACTAGGCATCTAAATCATATCTATCTCTACAAAGATTCATTATGTTAAAATAAAAACCCCCATATATCACTATAGAATATTTCATTAATTAGGGAGTTAATAGTTTGGATTTTAGATCATATTTGCATCATAATTGTTCTTCCCATTACACTTGTATATGCCACTACATTTTATTTTAAAAATTGGAAGCTATTCTATCATCATAATAATTTTTAATCTTACATTAGATCTATGGCCCAAATTAATTGCTTTAAAGACCAACAATGTGAGTGATTGGTAGACCATCAAAATGCTCACTAATTGATCTAGCCTATCCACCATAATTGATTAGAGCATGTTGTGTGTCCATTTCCTATTCCTCTAACCATTTCACTTCCTCTTTATTTTAGGTACTAAATGCCCATAATAATCAATTGTTAAGTTTCATTCTCTTCAAGATCAATGGTATCGGTAGATTGGTGGACCACTTAAAGTGTGCCCAACCTAATCTATTGATCAACTAAAGTACGTCAAATGCAACTAGATTTGGACATGTAAGAGGAACCTAAAATTCTTATTAACTTTGGGATGCTACCACACTTGCATACAAAAGATGTTTAACAAATTAAAAAGGCCCCCTATCACTTGGCATTGGATGCCACATGGAAAATGTTCATTGGTTCCTCATAGAGATAAACCCTTGTATAAGTTCCACATAGACACCGGACTCAACTAATAGAAAGTAATTATTTCACACCACATACTTGTTAAGCATTATTATGCTCTACAACTTTAACTATTTAAACATCAACAGATGGTCAATGGTTTAGATGCATCTACCTTAAATATCAATGTCTTCAACATTTCTATAGATGGCCAAGATGTGCGACCCCTTAATCTACTGACCTACCAAAGTGGATAGGATCATGCCGCGTTTTATTGCAACTAATCAATTCCATTATTCAATAAGTTTAACTTTTCTTGACATGTCCCAACCATTATTCAATTGACAACCCAAATCCATCTAACTCAAAGATCAATAGTTAAGAGAGGTAATCTCAATGGTCTAAAATTCTTGAACAACTACAAACAAAATCACCAATTTGAGGATCCAATCAAGGCATGCCACAATACCCTTTGATCTCAACACTTAACTATATCCCTTTGATTCATTAAGTGTTGATCAAGATTAACAGTCTAGATTGATCACTAAATTAGGATCAATGATCTTGAAATATTGATAGATCATCATGGTGTTGCGTGGCTTGATCTACTATAGTCTACTATTGTGTTGAAGTGTGCCAAATTATGTCATGTGTCCTCATGGTGATCACTTGATCTCACTACTCTATGCCTTGAAGTACACTTAAGCATCAAATGCAATCAATGGCTTAGATCAAAACACCATGGAAATCAATGGTTGTAACTAATCAATAGACTACTAAAGTACAAACATCCACTAAAGTATACCAAATCATGCCACATGGATATATCATATGCATCTTGATTTACTTATCTATCAATGGCCCTAATTTTCTCCCATCAAGGTCAATGGTTTTGACAAATTGCTAAGGAACTAGGTAGTTTGATTTATTGATGAGCCACAATTAATTGGATAATGAGACATCACCTTGGGTCCAAGTATCACAAAATCCTTCAACTCTACCAACTATACCATATGGCATATTTTCTACACCACTAGTCCAATGAAGATCATACACGTTAGCATCCCCCTATGAAATTTCCACAATGGAGCAAACCTATGCTAAAGATAGTGATTTTACAATAGACTGAGGGATGTACATTATACTTGCCAAGTTGATGTATTGTAGTATTAAGCAAGTAATTTTTCATCAAAAATAAATAAGATAATCATTTAAGTGAAAAGAGACTATTAATAGCAAGTCAATAATGAAACATAAAAGAAGGGCACAAGCTAAAGTAAATCTCTTTGGCCTTCATTCAAAGTATGATATATACTAGTTCACCATGATTATGTAACAAGGAACTTGACCAAGGTAATGAACATGAAAATTTACATGGGGACAAGGATATTGATTCTTTGGAAGAGGCTTTTATCCAACCATATAGCTGGTGAGAGGACATTGTATTAGATGAATTTTATGCAAAAATTGATTATAATGGAAAGATGGTTTTGTTGCAAGATCTCCTTCTTGTGAACATGCCAAATCTTATTAAATCGTTCTTGGAAAAATTAACTTAACGAAGGAAACAATCATGGATTTAAAATATAAGTCAAGGGGAAATTCCATGGGTATATATCATGAGAGTCAATAGAGGAACTACACAAAGCCACAATAAGATGATCTCAGATTGGGTGTCAATGGGATAGAGAGTATGATTTAACTATTCACAACTTCATAATACTCAAGTTCAAATTTCTCTTTGGGATTTATTGCATACCTTAGCTACATATAGAGAGAGAATCTACAAAAGGATTTAGAAAATATTCAAGTGAACTCAAATGTTTATCCTCAAACAATTGCTTCTTTATATCATGGTCTATTGGTAATAAAAAGCATGCGATTTTCTTTGACTCCACAAAACTTCCACGTTAGAGTGCATTATTTGAGATAATTTACCTTTATGCATATCATAGTGGCTCATGGTGATAACAAGGTAAAGTGTGTTTTTTGTTGATAATGTATCTATCTTTAATAAATATGTAGTGAGAATTGTAGACAATTTAAACTTCAAGTGTATATGTCAAAATTGAAAAAATCAAAGGTCACAAAAAACTAGACTTGATAATATGAGTTGGCAGTTTATGGGCATTATTACTCTTCCTATGACTTTGGGACTTGTTTCCTCTAGTGAAACATGCCCTAATTTCCATTCAAGAAATTAGGGAACCCATTTTTTCTAAGACTACCTCAATCCTCTAGTCCTTCTAGTCTAATCCTATGCATGCAAGTTTCTTGTTACCTTATAGGTTATTCATGAGTAATGGTGATAATTGATCTAAGAATTCTCATGTTAGCTTTTTAATACCTCTGACTTTTTCTCAATGCAGGTTTGTGGTGTTCTAATTTGTTTAGGTCTAGGCATGGGAACTCTCAATTCTTTGATCATGCCTTAGAAGTTAGTTTGGTGTCTTATGTGCTTTTATCTTCTTGGTTGCATATTTGTGTTGGGAAATTAGGTGTCTCAACCTTACAAATTTCTCATTATTATTTATTTATGATTTAATATGTTTGCATTGTTAGTTATTGTTATTATCTAATATTTAGCTCCAACACAAATTTGGGCATTAGAATTTGATGTGTTAGCTATGCCAAGTATCGATGCCTTGCAACAATGGAATATTAAAATATTTTATTTTGACATTATCTTTAGCAAATGTTATGATAGATTCTATGCTATGTAAGAGCTAAGAATGGAGGGATTTACATTGGAATCAATGGCGAGCTGTAAGATGTGTAAGAGCATCTATAAGAGCCTAATTTTAGATCGGAATCTTGACCAACTTGGGCACCCATATTGGGTGGATATAATTAAAGATCTATGATAGTTGTAATAGTGTAAAACAATAAGCTATTTTTATCTGCACATGGTTTTTTAAAACCACAATGGTTTCCAAGTTGTCAAAAGTCCTATAAATTCAAGGCTTGAGAAGTAGTTTGTATTAGGAGAGTTTGCAGGTACACGGATGTATTACTTCTATAAAGACTTGCATTGCAAGTGTATCATAATCCTCTATTGATTTGATAATACATTGTGTAGGTTTTAAAGGGGTTTTTCTCCCAAAAAGGTTTTCCCATGTAAAATCATGGTGTTATGGTTTATTGTCTATTGCTGATTTCTATGTGTTTCTTTATTTTTCTGTAATAAGTTTAGATCAGTTTTGAAGTTATTTGCATAACACTCCTCTCAAGAATTAGTCTAAGAAGATGTTTCCCGCACCTTGCTTCCTTACAATTTTCCCACCACGTTCTATTTTTCATGCGCATCTCTTATGCTGACTTGCTCACATCTAGATTTGTATGTCTCTTTTGTTAGTTTTAGGATAAAAAATGTAAGCAATCAGAAAATGCAACACATAAGACAATGAACACGATGTTTACCCTGGGAAAACCTTCCTACTCGAGGGAGAAAAACCCAGCAAATATATCTCTTATATATTGAAGGAATAAGAGAAGAAATCTTCTTAGAACTCAGGCCCAACAGAAGGCTGAATTTGATACAATGAATAATAGCACCTCTCCTAGATGCAAAGATACAAATGAATATGTTTCTCCTTGAAATCAGTCTGCTGCTAATGGAAATGATGATCTGCTACTAGAGATGTAAATGAAGTGATTCAATTGATGTATATATAGAAATCAAGGTGACTCTTCATATGTGTCGGCGTCTCTTCATATGCTTTGGTGTATCTTCATATGTGACTTTTCATTATTTAAATTTAGGAGAAGGATATGTCTCATTGCTAAAACATCAACACTCCCTCTTCGCTAGGGAGGTATCCTTCCGGATATCCATGTCATGGAGTCTCTCAACATGACATCCACAATGGCTACACCCATTTGTGAAATAGTTCATTACAGAGTTTCTCAACATGATATCATCATGGAGTCACTCAACATGACGTCCACCATGGCTACTCCCATGTGTGGAAAGAAACATGTGCACAAGTGCCCATCACGGAGTCTCTCAACGTGATGTCATCATGGAGTCTCTCAACATGACGTCCACCATGGCTACTCCCATGTGTGGAAAGAAACATATGCACAAGTGCCCATCATGGAGTCTCTCAACGTGATGTCATCACAGAGTCTCTCAACATGACATCCACCATGTCTACTCCCATGTGTGGAAAAACACAAGTACAAAGGATTCATCACATAGTCTCTCAATGTGATGTCATCATGGAGTCTCTCAACATGATGCCCCATCTTAGTCTTAGAGATGAACAAGGGCTCGCACCTCATATTTCTCTGTCTCAGAGAAATATACACTACAAGGGCTTTCACCTCATATTTCTTTGTCTCAAAAAAATATACACTACAAGGTCTTTCACCTCATATTTCTCTATCTCAAAGAAATATGCATTATAGCAAAGATCACTGATGTTGAGTCTCCCTCTTAGCAAGGGTGACATTCTTCACTACTCCAAGCTTGTCCCAAAAATATGTAAACTTCACTTTGGAAAGATGCTTGGTGAGAATATCAGCCATCTGATCATTAGTGTAAATGTACTTGAGTTGAATTGCTTTCCTCAGCATCACACTGGCTCTCCCTCTTAGCTATGAGTCCTAGACTTCACAACCCCTTTCAAGATCTCTACCTTGACTTAACCTAATTTGAGCTGATCCGTCCTTTCGATACTTGTTTCTCCAGTAGCAGATATGCACAGTATCTCGACAGTATTCTATTAAAACGTGCACTCTCATTGTCAATCTGTCTGAGAAATTTTCTCTCCCTCTCTGATATTCTCCAAAATCCTTAACACTTCTGCCATGGTGGGCCGTGCATCAAGTGAATCTACCACAAACCAATGCGTAACAATGAAACCACAATGCGGATGTCATCGCCCATGACATTGGGGAGCAATCTTTTGTCAACTATTAGATCCCATGTTTGGTCTACAATTGCAAGACTCACCCACTTGTGGAGAGTGAAATCCCCTTGAAACATGTGGTTAGTGGGCCTCTTTGCTATTAGCATTTCCAACAACAAAATGCCATAGCTATAAACATCTCCTCGAGTAGAAACCCTTCCACTCACTCCATACACTAGTGCTATATACCCTACAGTACCATACAAATCAACAAAGACGAAGGAATTTTGGCCCATTGATTTGACTATTCTGAAATCTGACAAATAAGCCCTAAGCTCTCATTCTAAAAGCACATTGCTTGGTTTTATATCACAATGCACTATTTGCTCTTGACACTGATGATGAAGATATTGATTGGCATAGGCTACATCCAAAGCTATGTTTAGTTGTTCCTTGACTCCTAATACACTTAAAGAATGATGTGGGGGATACAAATGCTTTTCTAAGCTTCCAGACATATATGCAAATACTAAAGCTTTGAAAGTGTTGGTGGAACATGTGCTTATAACTAGAACCAAATTTTGATGTCAAATATATCTCAATGCCATACATTCTTCTATGAAATTCCCATGGGCATGCCATTTGAAAACCTTCATAGTAACCACAATGCCATTATCCAATATCCCTTTATAGACTGATCCAGAGTAACCACATCCCAACAAGTTGACATCACTGAATCCATCCGTTGCTCGGTCAATTTCTTCATAGGAAATTTGTGGACATAACGGCCCTATAGTGAGATTTTACGGCAACCAGTTACTTTTCTCAATGGCAGAGTTTCCATAGTACTATTTTGCCATCCACAATTAGGTAAGGATGATACATTAGACTCAAACAGGCCAACATTTCCAATTAGGGATATAACTGCAATACCATTTACAAAAGATCTTCTGTAAGCCTAAACTTTGCTTCTGGGAATGCCAGAAGACAGTGATGAATGGGTAGCTGAACTTCCCCACTATGTGAAGCTAGTGGCACAAAAGCAAACAATAATTTCTATGTATGCTGCTGCCCAAGGAGTTTTCCACAGGCAAAATGGCCCAACTCGCGAGCCAGAGCTCCATTGCCTAGAAGGCAACCTCAAACTGGTCACAGGGAATGGCATTATAGTTAGGGTATGCTTTGCTCGCCACGGCTTCACTGTAAGTGCCCGAGATGCCCTGGTAAGCAACCTGTAGCTGCAATACTTTTCCTTCAAGATCTACCCTAGATGAAAAGTTGACTTGACTGCTTAATCAGATCTTTTCTTAGACCCAGTCTGATACCATGTTAGTTTTAGGATCATAAATGTAAGCAATCAGAAAATGCAACATGTAAGACAATGAACACGATGTTTACCCTGGGAAAACCCTCCTACTCGAGGGAGGAAAACCCAGCAAATATATCTCTTATATATTGAAGGAATAAGAGCAGAAATCTGCTTACAACTTAGGCCCAACACAAGGCTAAATTTGATACAATGAATAATAGCACCTCTCCTAGATGCAAAGATACAAATAAATATGTTTCTCCTTGAAATCAGTCTGCTGCTAATGGAAATGATGATCTGCAACTAGAGATGTAAATGAAGTGATTGAATTGATGTATATATCCAAATCAAGGTGACTCTTCATATGCTTTGGTGTCTCTTCATATGTGACTTTTCATTATTTAAATTTGGGAGAAGGATATCTCCTACCGCTAAAACATCAACATCTTTAAGACTACAATGATTTCGCCTTGGCCCGAGATGTCTATTAACTTGACTAAACTCAGAATCCGTGTCCAGGAATTAAAAAATTTAGAATCTGTGCATCCCTCCAGACCTGAGACTACTATCAAATAAGAGTTTACTTGAGCTCTGACATCCATTATTTAACCCATATCATGCCTGGTAGATCACATTCAACTTTCTCTTGCATCTATTAGTTTAACCATGTTAAGTCTGAAGTGCTCGAAGTTTCTGAAGTTCGTGTCTGGCAAACTTCAAGAGTTCGATGGACCTAAGAGTCTTATTCATTACAATTGATCGACACCCTCATGTCTGTAGAAGTTCATGTTTTAATTCCAAAGGAGCATATGCATCTAGCAAACCCGGAGTGTTTATAAAGCAAGTTTACTTGCTCTCTTGCGTCCGATTATGTCATTCAAGTCTGTAAGCTGTCAACGGACCTGAAAGCACAGATTTGTTACATTTAATCTTATTTTCACATCTATTAGTCAAGAGAGACTGAAGTTCGGTATTCCTCACATGTCTTGTGTAATCTTACAGACCTGGAGATGTCTTGAATTTAGTCTATAGGGGCCCTCGCATCCTTAGTGTGAAACGTTCAGAAGCATGAGAGCCTGGTGACCTAAAAATATCATAAAAGTCAATTTATTCAGAGTTTTAGGTCCGTATGCTTAAAGCTATAAAGTCTTACGTTTGGGGCTTTGTGATGACTATGCCCACGTGTCTCCCTACCACTCACTTCAAACTTGTCAATTCTGATCTATGCCATGTAGCCATGTGGATCTCAATGTGATAGAATTTGACAACTAGTCCATGGGTTAAACATGCTGTTTCTAACAGGCCACACTAAACAGTTGACACATTGTTGTGTTGGCTATTCAAAAGGTTTCAACATTATGATCTCAACATTTTAACCATAACGTCTTCACAGACTTTGCTATTCACATGCATGTATGTGTTACCAACTGTTGGTTAAATTTATTTTGACTATGACCGACTTTACAATGTGCCGGTTGGATAAGATTTACTTTTGTAACATAGTCTCTTGCCGCTCAAGTATGATGAGAGTCACCTACAAAGTTTGGATGAACCAAAAATCTATATAATAAAAAGATTAATTTAGAATCTAATTTTCTAATATACATTAATGTATTGTATTAGCAATATTTATCAAGTATCTGATTTCGTCTCTCTCTATGCTAGTCTATCATTGCTGAACACTAACATTGAACACTCTAGAAGCCTGTTGCTAACTATCAGCAAGGGTGACAGAATTTAATGAAGACCAAATCTGGCCCGATCCAATCTAAGCATAAATATTGTAGATAGGTGAAGGACCTTGATCAATCTAGACAAACATTCAAGTGGCACATTCGTACTTGTAGCTACAAAGAGATTTGAGAGGCTCACAACTCTAGGAGTTAAATGTAAACCATGTCTTCGTAGGAGCCTTCATCATATTGTTTCAAAAAGATTGCACCTAATTTCAAGATCTTTGTCCTCTAAGGCATTAATTGTAATATGACAAAGTTTGGTGGCTTAGGTGGGAAACTTGTTGAGCCTTGTAAACTATTAAATGTATAATATTCAGAGTCACTATTAGTTGTGGGAGTTAGAAGACTTTGAGACAAGAATACGAGAACATTATAAATATTTATTGTTCTTAGGTTTAATAAGAATGTCAATTATTTCTTTCTCTAGTTTTTCCAGTCTAGGATTGTGATTCTATGAGTCTAGATCATTGTATTTTATAAGAGTTATCTTCATGTCAACAACTTATTTTGTGCTTCAATGTTTCATCTGATGCATTTTGTGAGCTGCATACAATACTAGTAAATATGCACATGACATATGGCAGTCTTCTTAGTCACTATGTGCTGCTTGTTGTTCCTTGGAGATCACATCATCCTTGTATTTGAGTTGTGATGAGTTGGTTGTCAATTGGGTGGTTTTACTATACTCTCAAGAAGGTTTTCGAAAGTTAGTGACCCATATCTGGGGGAGCACTCCCACTTTCTTTTCTTCCTACCCTTCTCTATCTTTTGAATTTTCTTTTACTTCTAGTTCGATTAGATTAGTTTAGGAGTAATTTATATTTAGGTTAGTGTTAGTCTAAGCTTCACTGCCATAACCTATTGTGGGAGAACTAAGGATTATTGTCTAGTTCAAGAATTTTAATTTGTGTATGGCTATCTTGATGTAAGGGAAAGAATTAACCTGCATGTGTATTTAACTAGAAACATTAATCTATCACCAAATGTCCCTTGAAACAACATGACATCAACCTTCGAGTTATCCTTGTATAGTCAAGACCCGGTAATCCTAAACCTTATGGGGATCTTTTAGTCTCCTTTCAAGAGAGAAGATGCATGAAAACACCTCTTACATTGGCCCATGTCATTTGACTAACCAATATATTGGCACTAGAACCAGTGTCAATCTGATTGTGTCATTTGCATAGCCAATAGGACTAGTCATTAATGATACACCATTTCATGTGATGCTATGGCATTTAGCATAGTTTTTATTGGAATATTCATGGATTCATATAATAAAATTCCATCTACTCTACATAGTAAGTCATAGTTCATTTATTAGAATAAGGTTTATACTACTAAAGCATATTAACATCCATTTCATTATCAAATGGTCAAGAGGAACCAAAAGTTATTATTAAAATTAGAATCAATTAACAAATAAAGTACCTAAGAAACAACAAATAAAAATCACAAAGGGGAAGATTCCCCAGAAAATGATAATGCTACCAATGGATATGATTGGTGTACATTCAATTTCACACCTTCTTTTGTGGGTGAATATAAGATTACCTAGGATTTTGATCCCTAATCCTTATATATGGATTAATTTGCACACGACTAGATGTGACCAAAGGAGAGTAATCTTATGAAAGATTCCAAATCAACTTGTGTATATGATAATGAAACAAGGGCTAGTGCTTCCAATGCAAATTCTTTTATCTTTCTTCATTATTTGGAAAGGTCTATGGTCCTAGATTCAAAATAATGCAAAAACTTGGATATAAATGAAAGGAACTAGAACTTCATGAGAATCTAATTTATAAAAAGGAGACCCAATGAAATGAAGGTATTGGATATCTATTGCCACATCTTAAAGGAATGAAAGAACACAAAAATAATATAAAGAAAATTCAGTATCTAGGATATCTTTAGATTTGGGATTTAATGATGCATCTCTTACATACATCACTTCTCATATGGTTACAAATAGCACATCACATTCTACATGTAGTTATTTAGTTACAATTGATCGTGTGGATTCTTCATGTGCAATGATTTGTCAATCTTTGATATATTGTGTTATTACTTAAAATGTTCAATGATTATTAGCATAACAATGTGTATTTCTAATAATTAGAGATAAATGATCCACATACACACATGAGCATCTATTAAAATTATAAAACACAAAATATATTACACATGTCATTGGCCAAAAGGGAAAATGTTATATGTGTGTGTGTGTGTGTGTATCATGTCAAAATATTACAATTTTTGGCAAGATAAATGGGATCACATTCTAAAGTTCTAAGCCCTGGTGTCCTTCTTGTTGTATTTATATTCTGGTTATGGCAATGAAAGAAGGATCAGAATATTTGCGGTAAGAATACCATAATGCAGAGACTTAATGTAATAGACAATTCATCATACAGATTTTAAACATTCAATTGAGTCATCCAATCCTTATATCTTATTTATAATATATATCATCATCATGTATTACAATAGCAAATATATAATCTTTGGTTTTCTCTTACATTCTACTTTTCTATGTCTCTCTCTTGCTTCTATTCTATTGTTATTATATACATAGGATTACATTGGGGACGTGTCCCTTAAAAAAATATTACTGCTCCTACTAGACCTAGTTGCCCTTATGCTCCGCAATCTCTTTGTGGCCATATGCGGTGGGTTTTGGTCAATGTATTGACTGTTGTCAACATCATCTCCCTCTTTGGAACCATGTCTTATCATCAAGATATGCAAAAAATTATTTAGTTTAAAGGCAAGATGTTCTTGTATATTTTTTGAGTTATGTGAATGTAGTATCCCATTGAGTCTTAGCTTGTTGTAAGATCTTAATTTGATTATGTATCTAGATTAGTGTTTTCTTTGCTTATACAACACTGGTTGGGATTTGGATCTGTTGGACATTCTTCTTTGCATCCCCCAGGAGACCAGTCATATGTACCAATCTTATCTACTTACCACTTCCCACGGCTATTTGATTTGTGCCTTAATCAGCTCTCTCTAGTCCTACAACTATTGGAGTTAAGTGTGCATTTTTTCCACTTATGCCTAATTGTGTCATCTGCACCCTGCATAGGGTCATAACTACCAGCCACTTGTAGCATTTGTACCTCCATTTGGTCTATTTGGTTCTTCAGGCCTTTGGTTAGTGTAGGCCATTGGAGGCAAGATTGGTAAAGTGTAGTAATATCATTGGTTGTTTGTTGTAGTGTGCTTATTTGTGTTTTCAACTATGTGTGTTGCAGCACACTTCTTTCTTGCTTCATCCATTCTAGTTTTGTCCACCTCTACTAGGACTTGATGTCTAATATTGGTTCCTAGTTATTCATCTTTGTTTTGACCCCATCCAACAACTGTTTGAGTTGTTGTGCTAGTGGTAATGTTGTATCTTTTTGTAAATACGGCATCATTATTCAAATTGTAGCTATAGAATCCTCCAATTGTTCTATTCTTTCCACATGATGTTTCAAGATTTCCTCCATAGTTGTACTATGGAAGATGTCCCCTAATTGAAGCTTCTATAGGGGAGAGATGCTTGTTAAGTCCACCTATGATCTTGAACTAAAGGAGTTGTGGTGTTGGCAATGGCTAAATTTGTTTATGTTGTGCTAAAATGTCTTTGATCGACTATATTGGGGAAGTTACGGTGGATGAGGAAGGCCTTTACAGAGAGGGGTGGTTACTATTGTGGTCCCTACCCCTCTATGTGATCACTATCTTATTAAGTAACTCTAGATGATATGTTTTGTTCCTATTGGCTCTTCCTTTCTTTCTCCATTAATACCACATAGGCTTTCTTTGTTACTACAGCTATTTCTTTTTGAATCTTTTTTTTTACTTATTCTATGAATGCCATTAATGTGTCAACTCTCTATTTTGATCTGAGTTCTTTGGCCTATAGTTGTACCAATTTGTCCTTTTGTGTGGTTGAGAGATTGGGGTCCACTTCCTCCAAGGCATGTCTCCTTATCTCCTCCTCTAATTGTATGGCCTTTTCTCTTTTCTTCTAGATGATTGAGGCCAGATTATTGGGAAAGTTCTTGATAATGTTATCTAAGGTGTCTTCAGACAATCTTAGATGTCTTATTATGTCCTCCTCAATCACCACTTTAATCTTTGGGCCAACTTTACTGTACATTTTCACAGTTTGCTTAAGCATGCCCTTATTGTTTATGACGTTGGTTGGGAGGTCCACACTCATTATATCATCTTGCTTTTCTCCTTGAACATCTATCTTCATTGTTGTTTGTTTACTACTCCTTGTTGTTCTTTTTTGTGGTGGTTGTTGAATTTCTTGTACCTCCTCCTCTATTTCTTCTCTTATTGTTTGTATTATCTTCTGCTTTACCCCTTGTTTTTGTCTAGACTTATTTTTCTTTTCTACACTCATTTGTAGTAATATTTTTTATACTTCTTCCATTGAGTGGTCTTTTTGTGATTGTTGTAGAGTGATCATGGATGTTGCTTGTGATGATGCCCCTTTTTCTACTTTAGCTTGTAACCCTAGAGATCCCAGATTCAATCTTTTTGACCTCCACACTTGTGGTGTAGATGTACTTGTTTGTGGTGCTTCTTTCTTTGACATCCCCACTTCTTGTGTAACTTTCATTTATTCTTCTCCAATTGTTCCTCCACATTTTTCTTATGTTGTTTATCCATAAATTCTTGGTATGTTTGGAATCTCTTCACATTTTGGTCTTTGGGTTGTTTTAGGAGATCCTTTGTATATGATTCTATAAGATCATTGCTTATTTCATATGGTAGCTTAGGGATCCAAGAAACCCTAGGTTCTAGACCGCTTCTATTAGGGTGAAATATGTATCCATTAGAAAGACTATGTCATTAGCTCATACTTTCTTACCATCTCATATGATATCCTTTTTCTATTTTGTATCTGTTGTTGGAGGGCCTTGAAGAACCCCTAATATGGAGTAGTATATGTTGCGATGTCCTTGAATTGTTGAACATGGTAGCTTTTTTGTGTTGCTACCAATGTGTTTGTTGGCCAAACTTTCACTGAGAATGAAGGCAATTCATTTATAAAATTAAATGTGAGGCAGATTATTAGAGTACCATACTTGAACTAGTAATTTATGTTTTTTGTTCTTTGCAAATTCTCCAAGAGATGCTCATGAAGGACTTTATATAGGTCAATTTTTTTCCCTTCCACCACCATTTGATATGTGGTGTGGATGGCAGTACCAGTTGCTAAATCTTCTCTGTTCGCATAGTAGATTTTGTATGTGATACCCATGGTGGCATACCACATAGTCAGATTTCTATTTTTTGTCACATTTAAGCTCCTCCATCATATGTGGCTCCGGTTAGCTCTGTATACTTTTCTTTTTTGATATATTTCTTTGATGGTAGCTCTCCTATAGTGCACAGACCTATTATCACTTGAATTTCTTGCTTTGTTATGTAGTATGGTTTATCCAAGTAAATGAACTCGTCATGAATTTTGCTTAGAATTATTTGACCCATCCATGCTCCATGGAGAATTCAGGGATGTCCTTCCATACATCCAACTTCTTCTTCTTGATTTCTTGGTACTATGGCATGTAGTGTGTTTAATCTGGCTAGAGAAGTGTCCTTTAGAGTTCTTCAAACTTCATGTGATCAATTTCTAATATTGGTGCATGGATATATTTTCTCACATCCTTTGCATAGATTACATTGGCTAGGACAATAGAGAATGCCCCATCTGGAGACCTCCATCACCTTGTATGGGAATGTCTTATACTTCGGGCGTGGTTTTTCAGATACATCAACCAATGTCAAAGTCACCATGTTTACTCTGTATCTTCCTAGGGTTTGGCTTTCTTAGAGATTAAGCTTGAGCTCGCAAGTATACTTTAGTGTGCAAGTGGTGTTGATTGACTAATTGGAGTGGTATTTTATAATCTTAATGGTGATATTTGCATTAAATTCTTTTATTCTTTCATGGTTTCACAAGCTTTTGTAGTTGTTAGTTTCTTGTGGCTTATTTCTTCCTAGCAATTTACACTTTATGGTACATATCATAAATATAACTTACAAATCTTGATTTTCCTAGTTTACACTTTATTCCATCGCTTGATGGTAGTGTTTTAATCTCATGCCATTTACATATCCTATTAGTGATTGATTTGAACCTTACTGCTTTGGATTTTGATATTTCATCAATGTAGGCCCTATCCAGTAAACTTTCAATTTACCTTGTTTCTTAAACTTGCTATCATACAACAATACTAAATCATTTTTCCAAAATGCTTTGTGTCTCAAATTTCTATCATGCCAAGCTTTTTGTCTTTTGTGCTCTAAGTTCCGATGATAGACCACAAGTAATTTGTTTTCATCTAACTTTTCAAGCTCTTCCAGTCTTTACTTTATTGAGTCTTCTTCATTCAACTACAAGGTTAGTGCAGTGTGGTAGTTTCAGATAATAAATTTAATATGTAGTGTGGCATCCATCCCATGTACTAATTCGAAGGGGGTAAACTTAGTTGATCTTTTGTAAGTTTTCCTATAGGCCCATATTACATCTAGAACCTTGACATCCCAATATGTTTTGTTTGCATTGCACATCTTAGTCAATGTTGTTCCTATAATCTTGTTCAATGCTTCACTTGATCCATTGGCTTGTGGATGATATGAAAAACTTCTATTGTATGTGATCATGAAACTACTCAAGAACTCCATGATTACCTTATTGACAAAATGTTTTCCTTGATCAGTTGTAATACTTAAAGGGCAGCCAAACCTTGTTATTATGTTCTCATATATATAAATTTTGTAGTGGTTTTAGTTATGCAATCTTTGGTCAGTTTTGCTTCTGCCCACTTTGTAAGATATTCCACCACAATGATTATAAATCTAGATTTTATGTGCTTAGCTAGTGGATCAATGGGTCTAGTAAAGTCTATGGCCCATTTCTCAAATGGTATATGGGCTAGGACTAGCCATAATGGCATCTCATCCCTTGTAGTAGGCCTACCTATTCTCTGACATATATTGCATTGCTAAGCATATAAGTTGGCATCCTTAAACAGTGTTGGCCACCATAAACCAGAAATCATAACCTTCTTTATAGTGGTATATTTCAAGTTGTTTCCTTTGGAAGTACCCTCATGTGCTTCCCTAAGGATTTCTCTTCTCTCATGTTTGAATACCACTCTTCATGTGATGTCATCTCTCCCTCTTACATGTAATTCACCTTTAATCAGTGTATATTGTATGGATTTCTTTAGGAGTATTTGTTTATCACTTGGTGAAATATTCTCCAGAAACTTCCCTGTTGATAGTAAATTTGACACATCATGTACTTGTCTTCTAGTATTGCAATGACCTTGAATAGGTGTAGACACCTAAAATTGACCACTTTATCTCAAAACCTAATTCGCTCACAATCAAGTCCTCACCCCAAATTGACCATTTATCATTCACTCACAATCAAGTCCTGATTCCTCAAATTGACCATTTATCGCTTAATTTTGATCAATTATCCCCTGATTATCCTTATTTATCATATTTGTCTAATTTTGGCCTAATTATTAGGGCCTGAGCTTATCATTATCCCATTTATCCCTAGTCCTAGTCATTTATCCCTAAGCCATAAATCATTTCTCCCTAAGTCCTAACCTCTTTTCCTAGCTTTAATAATCCATGTCTCCTCACCACACGATTTAATTAATTTTCATTAAAATAAATCCCCCTTTTCTCTCATAAAATGAATAAAAGAAATATAAAAATTCTTTTATTTCACCAGAACCACTTCATAACTATCTCCCAGAAATTATTAAAAATTAATAAATATTTCCTCTTATCCTTCACCATCGATCTCATAACTTCCTAACCAACTCAATCCTAGTTGTTCATCTCTCATCAATCCTCCTTCTTGGTGGTCTATAAATTGACCTAAACAGGTGCCATTTTCATGAATCATCGATGTATCCTGCAACGGCATGCTATCGCATCGAGCAACCACAATCAATATCTAATCACATCCACCCTCATGGTGCAACATGAATTGAACTATGGGTAATCTTGTTTTGTTGATGCATTTGTGTTTCAATTTCTATGCATGATCGGAGGTTATATTTGATATAGATTTAAGGTTTTCATTGTGTTTAAAATCTTTATTTGATCTAAATTTTTATGTGTACATTTTGGTGAACCTAACATGAACATGTCCTTTCTTAAGCACTAGTTTTACAAGTGTTCTAGTTGAGTTCGTGCAGGTTTTTGGTACGTATTTCTATGAGTCGTGAGGGTCAACTTTTGCAGGGTTCTTCCTAGTCTAAAACCAATCCCACTATTGATTCCAAAACATCTCGCAGATGAAGAAAAACATATAATATCATAGGTTTCGAAAAAGTTGAAATTTTTCAAAAAAAAAAAAAATTAGTTTTGGGCATTTTGGCCCCTTGTATGGTCATATAGCTTTATCGTATGGTTTGTGCTTCTTGCGTGTTGTATTGCAATACTTTTTGTCCTTTGTATAAGTTCTTTGTCCCATGGCTTATAAGCTTATTTGCTGGAACTGTCTTTCACTCATTCGATAAGCTCTCATTCTTGCTGGTTCATATGACTTTTTGTAGTCATTGTTCATTGGATAATAACGTATTGTTCTTGTGCCTGTTATAGGGGCATTGTCCATTGGATGAGTTTATTCTCGTTTTGATCCTATTCTCCATGCAGACTGTCTAATCGTTGGAACTATCTTTGAAAAATGGTATTTTGGGTATATCGCCATTTAGACAGTTGTCATAACCGTTGGCTTTTTTATAAATCTTGTAACATTGTCTGTTAGATATCAATCCTGCATTTCAAATTGGCAGTTAGAGTTGAATGCACAAAAATAAAGATATTGCTTGCTTACCAGGTGAAATTTAACTCTTTAGTGAAATTTAACTCTTTATAATGTGTTTATTCATGTGGGTATAGAAGGAGTGATTATGATTAACATGCATCCAAATTTGTGCAAGCACTTGCTTGAGTAATTTGGGGCTGGGCTTAAACAGAGCACACTAAGCTTTGACTTGCTTAGGTGGCTGGTGGACCCTTTCTCTTATTAACACATTAACAGAGTAAGAGAAAGGGTCCACCAGCCACCTGAGCAAGTCAAAGCTTAGTGTGTGCTGTTTAAGCCCAGCGGTAATTTGGTCCCTTGAAAGAAGACCACCGCTTCAGGCCCGCTGATCCTGCCATCGTGGTCCAAATCTGCCTTCTGAAAATACGCATCAAACATATCCATGTCTGCATTCATCTAGATCCCCCTTATTTACCATGTTTGATATAGCTTTCTGTTTGATCGCAAAGGGTGCACAGATGGGTTTTGTCTCTTGTTTTTTTCGCTGGTTTTAAACAATTTTCTGCTTTCTATTCACTGTGTAAAAGATTCATTCTTTAGCTTTATCCTTTGATCGTTGCATTGCTAACCCTGTGCAAAATCCGGTGTGCAGAGTACTGTGTTTTGTTTGCTAGGTATTGCTCCTGCCGAGCAGTCGTGTAACTATTGTCGTTATTGATCTTCCAGGTTTGATAACGGTTTGTATTAAAGCTTTCTCTTAGTGCTTAAATCGCTGAAGTTTGAATCGAGCATATCTGTTAAGCTTGCAATTTTTTTTAATTAGCAGTTTACTGCTCTTAATTGGCACTAACAACTAGCACTTGCACCCATAGGAGATTCAAGGAATACGCCATGAGACAACAACCGATGAGTTTAGAAGATTTCCCAGCATGATTTATTTACGGCGTGAGACAACAACCGACGAGTTTAGAAGATTTCCCAGCGTGAATTTTTTTATGGCGTGAGACAACAACCAACGAGTTTAGAAGATTTCCCAGCGTTATTTTTTTACAGCGTGAGACAACACCCGATAAAATTAGAAGATTTCCCAGCGTTATTTTTTTACAGCGTGAGACAACACCCGATAAAATTAGAAGATTTCTCAGCGTAATTTTTTTACGGTGTGAGTGTGAAAAATCTATTGCAGCTACTGATTATTAATTTCCTATCTTATAAGATTATTTGGCTGCCGAAAAATTAAATAATTTACAGCAAATATTAAATAATAACACAGCTGCAACTTCACGGAAAAATCACGGAGATAGAAAAATAAAATCAACACAACATTTTGGACAAATTGTCCCTGGAAAAACCCCAAAGGGAAAACCAGTACTGCAGATAAGGAACTTTATTAAATCAAATCAAGAGATACATAGATTGCTTGCCTCTTACTGGCAGAGCTCCGGCAATGATCTCCTCCGGAAATTCTTCTCCCAATTTCTCCTATAGAAATTCCACTACTGCTGTCTCGAACGCTATCGCTGCGCCCTTGCTCTCACTGCAAATCAATTTGTTATCACCACAAATTTATTTATTTGCTATCGCTGCAAATACTTCTCAGATCTGTGTTCTCCAAATGTCTATTGATCCTCTTTTATAATCCCCTCATTGAAAACCAATGGCCATGATTTAATCTAAATCAATGGCTAGGATTAATTAGACTCTAAACCCTAATATCTAGAAGTCTCTTGAGAAATCAATTATCTAGGTATGGAGATAATTATTCCAGCTATGTTTCCAACTTCGTAATCGCCACCCGAGACTAGAACACCTGTCCAAGCTACATTTAAAATTAACACTCCCTCTTAGCGAGGAAGGTGTTCTGCATAACACCCAACTTACCTCTGAAGAAGATGAATTTTGCCTTCCCCAATGCCTTTGTTAAAATGTCTACTACCTGCTGATCTGTAGGTATATACTATAGCTAAACAACCCTCTGTTGTACACAATCCCTGATGAAATGATATCTGATGTCTATATGCTTAGACCTATCATGAAACACTGGATTCTCAGATAATCTGATGCAACTCTGATTATCACAGTGTATCACAGTATTCTCAACCCTCTGACCAAACAAGGCTACCAGCAACTTCCGAAGCCATATAGCCTCACACGTTGCCATGCTAGCTGCTATGTATTCTGCTTCTGTAGAACTCAGAGCCACGGACTTTTGCTTCCTACTGTACCAAGAGACAACTCCTGATCCCAAACTAAAGCAGCACCCTGAAGTGCTTTTCCTGTCCACCGCACTACCTGCCCAATCTGCATCAGTATAGCCTATCAACTTGATACCATCACCTCGAGCATATCTGATCCCATACTCGATTGTACCACGCAAATACCGCAATACATGCTTTGCCGCTATCCAATGCACTCTCTTCGGCTCAACCATGAACTGACTAAGAGAGTTTACTACAAAGGATATATCTGGCCTAGTGTTGACCAAATACATGAGAGATCCAATCAACATCTTGTATAAGGTGGGGTCTACATCTTTTTCCTTGGATGCGTCTACCTTCTTCCAATTCGTGATCATAGGTGTAGACATGGTTCTGCAATCTTGCATCTCAAACCTCTTCAAGATTTCAAAGCAGTATTTCCCTTGTCCAAGAAAAATCTCTCCATCTGTCTGCCACACTTCCATGCCTAGAAAGTAGTGCATAAGCCCTAAATCCTTCATCTCGAACTCTGCTGCAAGGTCCCTCTTACACTCCTCTATAAGCCCCAGTGAACCTGTTAAAAACAAGTCGTCCACATATAGAACAAGAATGAGAATTTCACCCCCAACCACCAAGTAGTAGAGGTTAGCATCCGCCTCACTCTTCACAAAGCCTATTCTCTGCAAGTATCTATCAATGCGCTCATACCACGCCCTGGGAGCCTGCTTGAGTCCATACAAAGCTTTCTTCAATCTGTACACGTGGGTTTCGCTGCTGTATGCTACAAAGCCCTCTGGTTGTTCTATGTATACCTCTTCTAACAATTCACCATTAAGAAATGCCGTCTTGACATCTATTTGATGGATCTGCCATCCCATATGCGCTGCAAGTGAGATTACGGCTCGTATAGAAGTATACCTGGCCACTAGAGTGAATGTCTCCTCATAGTCTATTCCCTCCTTTTGAGAGAATCCCTTGGCCACGAACCTTGCCTTGTATTTTTCGATGCTACCATCTGCACCATGCTTAATCTTATAGATCCAGCGTGATCCAACCACTGCCCTATCTGTCGGTCTAGGCACAACCTCCCACACATCATTCTGCATTATTGAGGTATATTCCTCAACCATCGCATCTTGCCACACCTGTTGCTGTGCAGCCTCCTGATAGCTAGAAGGCTCACTATCTACCAACTGACTAACCAATGCCACATAGTCATTATACCTAGCTGGTTGTTTCCACTGTCTATTACTCGTCCTAGGAGCTCCCACAAAATCCTGAGTATCCTTATGTGTCTGTTGAACCTCACGGTTCCTCCTGTCAACTATAGAGGATGAAATATCAAACTCCATATCTTCTTGATGCATCTCTTGGAATTGCTGTATCTGTTGCTCCATACTCTGCAAACTCTCAGCACCTGAGCCTGTGCTTGTACTAGTAACTGTACTCGTGCTTCGCTGCCCCTGTTCTGGTTGAACAATCCTTGGAGCTTCTGTTTGCTTCTCATTCTGATCATCTGCTGGCAAATCTCTGGACCTCCTATATGCCTTGTCCTCCATGAATTTGACATCATGCCTGACTATAATCCTCCTAGTCCCTGGAATAAATATCCGATATGCCTTTGAGGTCTCGCTGTACCCCACAAAGTACCCTCTCTCTACAGTCTGATCTAACTTGGAACGTGTAGCCCCTGAAATGTGACAAAACGCCAAACTCCCAAATATCCTGAAGTGACTGACATCTGGCTTCTTCCCTGAGAATGCCTCCTCTGGTGTCATCTTACCCAATACCTTATGTGGAACCCTGTTTTGTATGTATACTGCTGTACTGCATGCCTCTGCCCATAAGTAACGTGGCATATCTTGGTCATACAACATAGCCCTTGCTGCCTCTGATATAGAATGATTCTTCCTCTCAGCAACCCCATTCTGCTGCGGGTTGTAAGGAATGGTCCACTCTCTCTTGATTCCTTCCCTGGTACAGAACTCCTGGAACTCTTTCCCTTTGTACTCGCCTCCATTGTCTGACCGAAGAACCTTTACCTTCCTGCCTGTCAAATTCTCCACAAGAGCTTTGAACTCCTGGAAGTGACTGAAGACCTCATCCTTGGTCTTCAAGAAGTATATCCAGGTCTTCCTGGAGAAATCATCAATAAAAATAACAAAGTACTCATATCCTCTGAGAGACTTCGTTGACATTGGTCCACATATATCTGAATGTACTAGATCAAGAACCCCCTTGGATCTGGTGTCACTCCTTGGAAAAGCTGCTTTCACAAACTTCCCCAATACACATCCCTTACATACATCATCATGCTCTGTGCTCATGTCTGGAACACCTATCACTATCTCACGAAGCAATTTAAGTGCTCCATGATGTATATGGCCCATCCTTCTATGCCATAGCTCTCCTTGATCTCTAGGATTATTGCTGCTCACTAGTGCCTTAGGAGTATCAAACTGCAACCTATAAAGTCAGCCGCTCCTAACTCCAATAGCTATGGGTGATTTCCAATCCTTATGCTTGATTAAAACATGCGCCCCTCTAAAGAGTACATTGTAGCCTTTATCCTGAAGGACAGATATAGAAATTAGATTCATGCCCAAGCCTGGCACATACAACACATCATGAATGGAAATAGGCTTGCCATTCTCCCTCTTAAATAGAACAGTCCCTCTCCCAACTGGATTGCACTTGGACTTGTTCCCCATCTGAATCTGGAATCTGATGTCCTCCTCCTTGTATCTGGAGAAGTACTCCCTAACTCCTGTCATATGAAATGACGCCCCACTGTCTATATACCAAACACCCTGTGAGGTTGAGCTAGTCAGGCAAGCTATGAGTGCAAACTCATCCTCCATTCTACTAGAAAGCTCATCTACACTTGCTGAAGCTGCCGTCTACTTCTTGCCCTTCTTTTCATTTTTCTTCCTTTGTGGGCAATCGCTGACATAGTGGCCGAACTCGTGACAGCCATAGCATTTGATCTTAGATAAGTCCTTCTTCTTCTCACTTTTTGGATTTGATCCTTTGCCAGACCCCTTCTCCGCTTTCCCTTTTCCTGCTAGGGCAATGTTTTCCTATTCCACCTCACTTTTCTAACTATTACTGCTGGTTCCATTGACAAGACTTAGTCTAAGCTCCTCCTGAGTGAAGTCACTCCATAGTCGATCCCAACTCGATAAGGTGTCTCGTCCATTAATAACTTGAACAAAGACATCCCACTGCTTAGTAAACCCATTCAGGGCTATTCGTACTAGCTCATCATCCTTTGGTTTGTCTCCAACAGCTACCAATTCATCCTTGACAAGTCTAAGTCTGGTGAGGTAACTTGTGACGTCTTCTCCCTTATTCATCCAGGTATTCCTTAACTTTTCTCTGAGAATCAGCTTTCGGTTAAGGGTAGCATTCTGGTACAGATTCATAATGGCGTCCCACATTGTCTTTGCTGTATCTAACTCTGCAATATGCGGAACAATATGATCCTTAACACTGTCAAGAATCAGCCTCCTTGCCTTGGCATCTTCCTTCTTATATGCTACGAGCTGTGTTGCATCTGTAGGTACAGGTACAACAGTGGTCACATAATCCTTGATACCATTCTCTTCCAACAATAAAGAAATTCTGGCTTTCCAGACACCAAAATTTGAGGCTCCATCCAATCTGTCCTGATCTCTTAAACCTGCTGAGGCCATCTCAAAAGAAAATAATAATTTGAAGAGGTCAAACTGGGTTTTATAAACCCTAGATTTTTTATTTATTATTTTTCCTTTCTCCCTGTGCCTGTTCTGCCCTCAGATCCGCTCTGATACCATGTGAAAAATCTATTGCAGCTACTGATTATTAATTTCCTATCTTATAAGATTATTTGGCTGCTGAAAAATTAAATAATTTATAGCAAATATTAAATAATAACACAGCTGCAACTTCACGGAAAAATCACGGAGATAGAAAAATAAAATCAACACAACATTTTGGACAAATTGTCCCTCGAAAAACCCCGAAGGGAAAACTAGTACTGCAGATGAGGAACTTTATTAAATCAAATCAAGAGATACATAGACTGCTTGCCTCTTACTGGCAGAGCTCCGCCAATGATCTCCTCCAGAAATTCTTCTCCCAATTTCTCCTATAGAAATTCCACTACTGTTGTCTCGAACGCTATCGCTGCGCCCTTGCTCTCACTGCAAATCAATTTGCTATCACCGCAAATTTATTTATTTGCTATCACTGCAAATACTTCTCGGATCTGTGTTCTCCAAATGCCTATTGATCCTCTTTTATAATCCCCTCATTGAAAACCAATGGCCATGATTTAATCTAAATCAATGGCTAGGATTAATTAGACTCTAAACCCTAATATCTAGAAGTCTCTTGAGAAATCAATTATCTAGGTATGGAGATAATTATTCTAGCTGTGTTTCCAGCCTCGTAATCACCACCCGAGACTAGAACACCTGTCCAAGCTACATTTAAAATTAACAGTGAGACAATTTTCCGAGCACTATAATGTTGAAGCCTATCTGTGTTATCATATCCTAGGTTCAGTTACGAGGTAGAAAGCCTTGCAAGCATCCATCAGACTTCTGGACTTGTCATACATGTTGATAGCTTTATTTTGCAACAGAGTGTGTGTGGCAAACGTATATCCGACAGTGCCTGTGCTCGTCATCCTTTTCCTTCAAGTAATTTAATCACTATTCCTCTACAATATTATCAGTACATAGTTGTTGCATTACAGAAAGATATTATTTTTCTATGCAAGAAAAAGGCTAGACTCCCTAAAAAAGAATTGTTCAATTTGATAAACTCGTAATTTACATGACTCTCTAGAAATAGACATTATATTCTTCACCACCAAGAAACACTATGTGCCCGTATTGTTCAGCAAGGAATATTCTTTGGTAGAGAAGCTAATACAGGTTTTTGGATTGTCATTTTCACATAGATATAGTGATACTCGTATATCCCCTGTCATTTTGCTTTGTGTAGTAAGCAGAATATGCATCACTCTACTTAAATATCATCCACTTTAATGGTTAAATAATCAATAACAATTTTACACCTCATTTACAATAAAAAGTATTAAATATTTGTCATATTTTTATTGGCCACAATTAACCTTTGACTGTTGAAGTGAATAATATTTAAGAATAGCCAATATGCATTGCCTATTCAATTTCTTTGACCCAGGTTACTATAGTTACACCACTATCTCAACATAACATACTTGACCAACCACAAGTCAAAACAATAAACATGGTAAACATCTCCTGGGGGAAGAAGATATTATTACTGGATAAAAATAGGAGATGAACAGAGCTCCCAATCATCAAAACTTTGACCTTGACCATTAGAAGTTACATAACTTGTCAGTTATATGACTGCAGTGAATATAACCACTAACGGTTATGCAAATTACTAATAGAAAACTTAACTATCTTGATCAAACTGATGCACGTGACCATATAGACAAATCACCAATGGTCAATTAACCACCAGAGTGCCATTTTCTAGCCCTTGGAGGCTCTTTTATTCAAATAGACATAACTTTTGTGTTTTTTATTGGATTTTCATGATTTTGCAAGCATTGGAAAGAGGACTTCAAGCTCTATGTTATGGTGTAGGATATTTCTCTAAACTCTTCCCAAATTCTTAGGTATATTCCCCTAAAGTTAGTCTTTCTTTTGAAATATCAAACGACCATAATTTTTTCGTATGAACTCCAAATTCAACAAAATTTCTTTTAAAATTGCATAGAAAATCCTAAAGAGTCCATTCGTGATAGTATTTTTTCTGTGCATTAACATTTTGTTTGGTTTTTGTAGGATTTCTTATTTTTCACTAACGTGGTTCTTGCAACCTTACGTTTGTCCAAGACATAAAATTTTTCTTGCAAACTACTAATTATTTGTTTTGCAGCACCGCAGTCAAAGACTCAAATGTTCTTCACTAGTCTAGTTGCACTAAATTAGATTAGTTGGGAAAGAACATGTTTATTGTGTTTTTAGGATCTTGATTGGACGTATGCTCTCCCCTCACACTCTCAAGTGATCTTAAAGATCAAAATTCCATCATTTTCATTTTGTTATTTGTTCAATCAAAGGCTGCTATCTCATGTATGCTCTCTCATGTTTCTCATGATCTTGGAGATCAAAAGTGAATAGTATTCCTTCCCTTTAGGAGGCCTGCTAGGGGATTTCATCACCCCTAGGGACAACCTCAACCACGTGTGTTGGTAGGGTATATAAAGAAGGGAGAGCGAAAGATGTACCTTAATGGTGAACTTGATAAGTCCAAATTGATCCTCGAGACCCTCAATCTACCAAGACTTGATTTGGTGATGTTTTTTGGCTCATCATTATGGAATCATGTTCACAGTTTAGACCCTACATACCTTGTGTATATACGGGACACTTTAAAAGCCTTGTCAAACCTAGATTAAGACCATCAATCATCATATCTTTTGGTACACCACTATAGTAGGAGGGGAAGATGCTCACATGTACTGTTATACTTGAGATAGGGGCTACTTTGGGAAGGATGAAAGTCTCTAAGGTAAGGGGTATATGGTGGTCTAGGACCATATATTCCCTACCTATCCAAGCTTTAGCATTATAGTATTAATGGGGGTGGGAATCTCTTTTGTATTTTGAGTTAGGGTTGACCCACAACCATTTCATGAGATCCACAAGATATGTCACACCTACATGATTAATTTTAGGTTTGTGATGAAGTGTTTGGCATATTTTCTTTGTGTTAAATTAGTAAAAGCCAATAAGCCTTTGTCACCTTGAAATGTATGTCAGCAATCGCATCTTTTATTTGTTAAAATATTTTTCCAACTCACTTTTATCCAAATTCTTGCAAACAAATCCTTGTGCACATCAAAATCATAGGCTTGCAATCTACTTCAATCATCCCACTTTTTTAGAGACTATGATTGAATCCTCTTTTTCGACAAAAAGTTGAAATCTTCCCAAGCCTCACAATCGAAGTCACCATTTTACATCCATCTTGTGTGGAGTCCATCTTAGTCTCATATCAAGTCTATCAAGTCCAAACCCATCCTAGCTCCTTGTTGCATCTCAAATACCCTGCAATCCTCCATCATCCACACTAGAGATCCTTGGTTTGAAAACTTTATCATGCAAATCAAAACTCCTAGTCCTACAACTATCAAAGAAGATAATGTCAAGCCCAAAATGACAATCAAAGGTGGTCCTCAACTTGTTGTTGATGATGATAAATATTTCAATAACGATAGCATTGATGATGAGAAGATTGATCACAAGCTTGCCACATTCATGAAAGATCCTTGCATCCAAAATCATGTCAACACTAGTTATCATCCCACTTCCAAGCCTTTATCTAGTGATTGCCTTAAGACTAATTATCATGCCAATCCTAAAGATTTTTTTAGTGATCCTCCATATGATACCTTCAACAAGGGAAGCACTAATTTAGAACAAGGTCCTTATGTCCAATCCATGTTTCCACTTTTCCAACTTCATTTCCATACTCCATATCCTCCAAGTCATCCTATGAAAATCCCTCATCCTCATCCTTACACTCTAGCTCCTCCCATCAACCCAACCATCCATCCATCCAAGATATGAATTCAAAATCCAAATCCATTATGTCCAAATTATCCTTTTCAGATTTCCCCTGATGACTATTAGCAAAGCAAGAAAATGAAGCTAGACAACTCAATGTCAATAAGCATACCTATGCCAAAACTATCCAAGAATCTCCTAGTAGCATGCCTATCCAACAAACAACACCATGCGATCTAAAGCCAAATAACATACCCATCTATGAGCAAGTGTCATCATGTGAAGATTTTGTCAATCCTAAGTCTATTAAGTGTGAAAAAGAGCCTTCTAGTGTCATGCCTATCTATCCAATACCATCATGCAATCTGTTAGGATTAAGGTGCCATCAACCTTGCAAATCCTATGTAATTTATTATTCTTATTATTTTTTGTAAATCACTGGTCCAGAGAGTCCAGCAGGAACATGCAAAATGTCTATTTCTCCAATATCAGCAAGAGACTTCCAATGTCACACTAAAACTATCATATCTTTATCCTTATCGACCTAACTTGTCTTGTCGGCCTTCCCACATTCTTTCTTCCTGACAGTTTCTCTCTCTCCGAAACCGTTATGCACATTAGCCAAACACTTGTTATCAGCCTCCCTCAAAAATGTTACCCCCAATGACTATTGTCTCTCTGACGTATTGGCAACATACACCCCATCGGCAATTGGTTGCAAACTCCTACCGATGCACTCCTATTACACCGACAAACTCTTCATTGGTGACACTTACATTTGTCACCTTGATCAGTGAAAGCTTCTACCATCGGCCCAATGCAACTTTCTCAACCCAACATCCCTACTCCCGTCAATGCATACTTTTCGTTATGCAATGTGTGGGGTCCACCATCTCCCTTGGTCTTCCAAATGAACACTTGTATGTGTCTTCGACACCATACCAATCTTCAGAAAGATGAGATCCGTTCATCACCGATTCCCACTCATTGGTTAGATGTTGTGATTCGAAGAGACTTACAAAGGCCCTCCCAATGTCTATGTCACGTGGATAGCCTCGTAGGTGCTCTGTGATAGCACAATCCCAAACCTCAAACACAAAAACAAAAGAACCTATGTGCAGAGATGTCTGACTCCTTTGCAAACCCTCAGTCACTCTTCTCTCATCAATTCCATGACTAGTCACATAGAGATGCCTAGTCAGATCAAATTGGGTTTCCTGGGTTCCTGGGTGATAACATGGAAAGTACAAAACTTGTGTAGCATTCCTCCATCACACTGATAATAAAGATGATTTCAGTGGACAGAGGAATGAGTTTCCATTTGTCTTTCAAACCCTAACTCCTAGGTTACAAACCAGTCTTTGCAGAAACAACAATATTTCACCATCAATATGTTACAGAAACACTAGGAACTACCAGGTAGAATCTAGTTTAGGGCGTGAATACTTACAATCTAAACAGAGATACAACCTCAAAAATACACAGACAAGATAATATGAAACACCCAAAAAAATCCAATTATTGATTCATTCAATCTTCATCATCATGCCTCTATCATCTTACTGCTTGCCTATAAAAAGGTTTAAGACAGTAGTTTTCAGTTTCCAACTATGCAAACTGACTTACAATCAGTTAACCATTGGCTTTCCCCTCATACAAGCAAAACCACATGTTTTCCTTGCACAATAACATCAATATGACCAATTTGACCCTTATTACAACATGAAATGGCTTAAGAACCTTATGAAACAACAAAAGAAAATATGACCCTGTACTACAGAGAAGGTGCTCCTGCACCATACTCCCCCTATAGGAAAAACTCAAGTCCCTTGAGTTGCTAACTACTAAAGTGTCTTCCCATGCTTCAAAATATCTACTTCACTCATCCAGGTCACCTCTGAATTAGGAAGATCCTGCCACTTGACCAAGTAGTCCTTGTACACACCCTTCCTTGTCTTCTTGACAACTTTGGAATCCAAAATGCATTCCAACTATAAAGGTTTACTTGGAGGTAAATCTCTAATCTAGTCTTCATCTTCAATAATAGCATCTGATCCATCTTCGGCATTCAATGGAGGTCTGAAAGGAAACAGGTCTGCAACATTGAAAATGGGAGAGATACCAAGACCGGATGTCAATTCTATCTCATATGCATTTGGATAAAATTTATGCACTACCTTGCGCGGTCCTATCTTCTTCATTAATAATTTGGTTGGTTGTCCCTTAGGCAACCTTTCGTTCCTGAGATAGGCCATCACCAAATCTCCTACCCTGAACTATACCTCTCTTCTTTTCAGATCTGCCCTATCCTTGTACTTGGAGATGGTTTTCTCCAACTGAATCTTGACCTGATCATGGACTACTTTCATGGTAGCAGCAAAGTCTTCTCCTAGAGCACTCCTTTATCCCAACCTTGTAGGTCTTTGAGTTCAAGTGGTCCTCTTTGGTGGAAACCATAAATAATTTCAAAAGGGCTTTTCCCAGTACTTCTATTCCTTGAATCATTATAAGCATATTCAGCTTGACTGATCACTAAATCCCATGCCAACCCATGTTGTTTGGTAAGGCATCTCAAAAGGTTTCCCAAGGACCTATTAACAACCTCAATCTAACCATCAATTTGGGGATGGTAGGCTGATGAAAAAGACAACTGTGTGCCCAATTTTCTCCATAGGGTCCTCCAAAAATGACCAACAAACTTGGAGTCTCTATCAGTGACAATTGAAAGGGGCAAACCATGAATTCTGATCACCTCTCAGAAAAAGAGACCAGCAATATGAGATGCATCATTTGTGCATTTACATGGCACAAAATGAGCCATCTTACTAAATCTATCCACAATGACAAAAACATTGTCTACACCCCTTGTTGTCTTAGGAAGACCAAGTACAAAGTCCATACTAATGTTTTCCCAAGGTCTGTTGGGAATAGGAAGTGGTTGGTACAAACCAACATTAGAAGACATACCTTTGGCCTTTTGACATATGGTACAGCTTGCAACATATCTCCGCACATCTATTTGTACCTTTGGCCAATAGTAGAACCCGGTGACTTGTTCCAAAGTCTTGTCCAAGCCAAAATGTCCTCCTAAGGTTCCATTGTGCTTCTCCTTGATGATATTGTCCCTCATCGAACATTTAGGAACACATAACAAAATGCCTTTGAATAGGAGACCTTCTTGCAACACAAAATCAGAATACTCACCATGAAAAGTGTTAGCCAAACTTGCACACACTTCATAGCCAGCCTTGAAATCTGCATCTTCCTTGTATAACTCCTTTAGACATTCTATACCCATGCTTTCCATTTGTACTTCTTGTATGACCAACATCCTTCTACTGAAAGCATCTGCCACTTTGTTGGCAACACCTTTTTTATCCTTAATAGTGAAAGTATAGGCCTACAATTGTTCCATCCACTTGACATGCCTATGATTCAACTTTGTCTGACTATTTAGGAAGCTAAGAGCATGGTTGTTAGTAAAAACAATGAACTCTTTTGGCAGTAAATAGTGTCTCCACTTTTTGAGAGCTTGCACCATTGCATACAGCTCTAGGTCATAGGTAGAATACCTTTGTTTGGCCTCATTCAACTTCTCTAAAAAGAATGCCACTAGATGTCCATCCTAACTGAGAACATCACCTATTTCTTGCTGACTTGCATCACATTCCACAACAAAAACTTTGTCAAAATCTGGGAGTACGAACGTAGGTAACTCAGCGACTTTCTTTTTCAACAGTTCAAAACTATCATCAGCTTGCTTTGTCCATTGGAATTTACACTTCACTCCACCCTTGATGGTATTGACAATAGGAGCACTTATGTGACTGAACCCTCTAATGAACTTCCTATAAAAAGTTACCAAACCATGGAAACTTCTAACATCTCCTACTGTCTTAGGAGTAGGCCAATTGAGAATAGCCTCAACCTTTGTGGGATCCATTTTCAAACAACCATTGGAAACCACAAAGCCCAGATACAGCAGTTTAGTTTTCATAAAATCACATTTATCTAAGTTGATCATCAACTTACTCTCATGCAATTTCTTCAACACTTGTCCAAGATGCTTCACATGCTCTTCTTTGGTCTTGCTGAAAATCAGTATATCATCAAGATAAACAATAACAAATTTTCCAATGAATTCTACAAGTACCTCATTCATCAACCACATGAATGTGCTTGGAGCATTGCTGAGTCCAAATGGCATGACAAGCCACTCATAGAGACCTTCACTTGTCTTGAAGGCAGTCTTCCATTCATATCCCTACCTAATTCTGATCTGGTGATAACCAGATTTCAAATCAATCTTGGAATAGTAGCATGAACTACCAAGATAGTGCAACAAATCCTTGATCCTTGGCATAGGAAATCTATACCTTATGGTGATCTTATTAATAGCCCTTGAATCTGTAAATAGCCTCCACTTTCCATCTTTCTTAGGAGCAAGTACACTAGGGACTGCACATGGACTGAGACTCTTTGTAATCAATCCTTTCTCCAAGAGTTCTTGAATCTATCTACCTACTTCTTCATTCTGCTGTGGTGTCAACTTGTAGGCAGCTTTGTTGGGTAATGTGGCTCCGAGAATCAAGTCAATCTGATGACTTATGTCCCTCATAGGTGGTAAGGAGTTAGGAGTATTCTCTACCACAAGATCTTGGTACTTATCCAATAATTGTTGTACTTCCAATGGAATCTCCTTCTGCTTCTTGTTTTAGTGTCCTGTTACATCTATAGGCTTCATCATCAGGGCATACCCTTGGGTATCCTCCTCCCTCATGAGTTGTAGGAACTCTTTACCACTAACTAACATGACCTCGTTGTCACTGCTCTTATCTCCAACCTGCTCTGGTAAGGGATCCATCTTAAACTTCTTGCCATTTTTGATCATTTAGGTGTTCTTTTCACCATCATGTTGTGCCTTCACATCATACTACCAAGGTCATCCAAGAAGAAGGTGACAAGCATCAATAGGAATAATTTCACATAGTACCTTATCCCTATAATCACCTAGTTCAAACTCTACCCAAGTCTGTTCTTCTACCATGTAGTTTTGATTCTTATTCAACCAAGATATTTTATGAGGACTAACATGGGGCAGCCTTTTCAGTTTACATTTTTCTACCATTTCAACAGACACTACATTTTCAGTAGAACCTGAATGAACAATGATTTTACAGAGCTTACCATATGCTACTCCTTAGGTTTTGAAGAGATTCTTCCTCTGTGGAGGCTCCTGCTTCAATGGCATCTTCACCAAGGTTCTCTTAATCATCATGCTTTCTCCTTCAAGAACTGGTGTAGCACTACCAATTGGTGAATTTACACTCTGGCAATCATCATCCTTCAATAGCTACTTCCTTCTCCCACCATCATGGGAGCTAGATGCCTTCTCAGGGCATTTATTTGTAGTATGGCCTACTTGATTACAGTTGTAGCATCTTCCAGTGAAGACTCCAGGTCCTCTGCCTGCACCACCACCTTTGCTTCTACCATTAGGTCTTCTCCAACCTCTGGAACCACCACCTCTCTGTTCTATATCAGAACGAGATTCTTGCTGACTTGAATTTTTACTTTTGTATGGTTGTCCTCTACTAAAATTACCTCTTCCTTTATTATTTCTGCCACCTCTTCCCCTGTTATTTTGATCACCTCTCCTTTTCAGCTTATCCTTTACGCTAGAGGCTAACTGGAAACATTCATCCATAGTCTTGGGAACCACCATACTGAATTCATCTTGTATATTATATCTTAGACCATCAAGATATCTGGCCACCATCTCTTTCTCCTCCTCCCTGTGATTGGCTCTCATGCTCAATCTGTGGAATTCTTTAGTGTATGTAGCCACGTCCATATCTTTCTGTCTAAGATGATTAAATTTTCTAATGGTCTGCAACTCATAGTCACATGGCATGAACTTGGTTCTCAACATGGCCACCATTCTACTCCATTTGGTGATTGGACTCTTTCCAACCTTCTCCCTTTCACATTGTGTAGTTCCACCAAACCAATGCAGAACCTCTCAATCTAGTTTTTGCAAATTTTACCTTCTTACTGTCACTGTACTCCTTGAAGTCAAAGTAATTACTTATGGCTTCAATCCAGTCCACAAGAGCATCCCCATCTAGTTTCCCATTAAACATGGGAACATCCATTTTCGGATTACCACCATCTCCATGACCCTTGAGTGCATTTAGGAATGCCTTTTGATCAGCAGGCATACCTTCTCCTTGAGGATTCTCCTCTGGTTCTTCTTCTTCATCTTCTTCTGACTCAGAAGAGCTTTCATCTTCTTTACTCTTACTTTTGGATTTCTCTTCCTTCAGTCTTTCTTTGAGCATCTCTTCTACCATATTCTGGATGGTTGCTTTGCTCATCGATTTGGGAGGCATTGTGCTAGCCTTTGTTTCTATCTCCAGCTCTTCATCTGACATACACAACTCTGATTCAGATATTGGCTCTGATACCAATATGGTGCAGAGAGTCTAGCAGGAACGTGCAAAATGTCTATTTCTCCAATATCGGCAAGAGACTTCCAACGTCTCACCAAAACTATCCTATCTTTATCCTTATCAACCTGACTTGTCTTGTCAGCCTTCCCATGTTCTTTCTTCCTGATGGTTTCTCTCTCTCTGAAACCGTTATGCACATCAGCCAAACACTATCGGCCTCCCTCAGAAATGTTACCCCCGATGGCTATTGTCTCTCCGACGTATCGGCAACATACACCCCATCGACAATTGGTTGCAAACTCCTACCGACGCACTCCCATTACACTGACAAACTCTTCATTGGTGACACTTACGTTTGTCACCCCGATCAGTGAAAGCTTCTACTGTCAGCCTAATGCAACTTTTTGAACCCGACGTCCCTACTCCCATCGATGCATACTTTTTGTTATGCAATGTGTGGGGTCCACCATCTCCCTTGGTCTTCCAAATGAACACTTGTATGTGTCTCCAAAACCATACCAATCTTCAGCAAGATGAGATCAGTTCGTCACCGATGCCCACTCATCAGTTAGATGTTGTGATTCAGAGAGACTTCCAAAGGCCCTCCCGACATCTATGTCACGCTGATAGCCTCACAGGTGCTCTGTGATAGTACAATCCTGAACCTTAAACATAGAAATGAAAGAACCTATGTGCAGAGATGTCTGACTCCTTTGCAAACCCTTGGTCACTCTTCTCTCATCAATTCCACGACTAGTCACATAGAGATGCCTAGTCGGATCAGATCGGGTTTCCTGGGTTCCTAGGTGATAACATGGAAAGTACAAAACTTGTGTAGCATTCCTCCATCACACTGATAATAAAGATGATTTCAGTGAACAGAGGAATGAGTTTCCATTTGTCTATCAAACCCTAACTCCTAGGTTACAAACCAGTCTTTGCAGAAACAACAATATTTCACCATCAATATGTTACAAAAACACTAGGAACTACTAGGTAGAATCTAGTTTAGGGCGTGAATACTTATGATCTGAATAGAGATACAATCTCAAAAATACACAGACAAGATAATATGAAACACCCAAAAAACTCCAATTATTCATTCATTCAATCTTCATCAGCATGCCTCTATCCTCTTACTGCTTGCCTATAAAAAGGTTTAAGACAGCAGTTTTCAGTTTCCAACTGTGCAAACTAACTTAGAATCAGTTAGTCATTGTCTTTCCCCTCATACAAGAAAAACCACATGTTTTCCTTGCACAATAACATCAATATGACCAAATTGACCCTTATTACAAAATGAAATGGCTTAAGAGCCTTATGAAACAACAAAAGAAAATATGACCATGTACTACAGAGAAGGTGCTCCTACACCACTCACCCATAATGGATGAAAGGTTTCACCAGTAGTGATCATGTTTTAACCGCATGTTTATATCCAATACTCGACACTAATTCATCTGTGACGGGGGGTCATAGGGGGTTTTCCCCCTGCGAGGGGTCTGGGGGGATAATCCCCCTAGCAGGGGATCTGGGGGCCATGTGCCCTGGCGGTGGTTCAGGGGCAGTGCCCCTGAAACCACATTTTATTTATATTTTATCATTGTAAATCTTGACCATTCATCATTAGGTCATAGATTTGATGGTTGATATTATGTCAGTTTTCTTGCCCTAGAAGGCAACCTTCTTTTATAAGGATATTTGTACTACATTTTTAGCAGATTTGAGAGTAACATGCATCATTGGATTAAAGACTGAAGAAGAAGAGGAAGTGTATGTATTGTAATCTCATATTTGAAGATAATACAACTTGGAGCATCTTTTCTTGGTGGAGTTTTTTACCCGAAAGGGTTTTCTCCATGTTACATACTATTTTATGTGTTTAGTTCTTAATGCATGTTATTTATGTGTAGTGGCTTTTATTTCTGTTGCAATCTCTATTGATTCTATATTATTTAGAGGACATTAATAAGGCTTGAATCAGATCTCCATTCTGTGGTTTGCACCTTCATTTGTAACACAATCCTATGTCCATCCAATCTCTACAAGAGTCTCATGTTAACAATGAAGCATTATCACTACCTATCAAGCCTATTCAAGAGTTCCTTACCATAAGCTTAGGCCCAAATCTATTATGCAACCATAATGCCAATCATCCAAATCCTATCAAGCCTATTCAAGAAACCTCTATGTTCATCCAAACTCAAGAGCTATGTCAAGAATCAAATCTAAAGCAAGATCAAACATGTACTCAACTAAATCAAGATCAAGTTATTCAAGCTACTCAAGATCAAGTTATCCAAATTATCCAAGATCAAACTAACGAATCCACTCCCATTTATGATCATGATCCTAGCTATGATCTAGAAAACCAAATTTATCCTCTTCTTGAACTTTATGATATCCATGATCACAAAATCCAAGTTGATCTTATCCTTGAACTTTATGGTATTCATGATCATCAAGGCCAAAATAATCATATCACTTATCCAATTAGCCCTATCAAATATCCAACTACAACATCCATGTCCTATGATGAGACACTTGGTCCCCAAGACAACATAGACAATCAAATAAATCACTCGGATCACATCACAATATATCCCAATAAGCATAGTTGTAGTCAAGATTCTACTTACATCAAGCATGAAGAAACACAAGTCATAATGGATATAGTTGAATATTTAGATGATCAAGGAATGACAATAGAAAATAATGATCATGAAACTACAAGTGTACACAATGATCAAGATACAATAAGTCTATATATGATGAGCCAGTATAGGAATCCCATCAAATAGGATCCACTATCTTTATTAAGACAAATTTACTCATAGAAGAGACAATAGAAAAATATGACTACTCTTAGGAAAATACCGAGGATTTAGCATCATGTCTCAAAAAATGACAAGTATTATATCATGAACAAGATATGTCAAAACATGGATTATTAGGGAAAAGGATTGGGTCTTCATGAACAAGAATTGCTAGAACCTATCCCAATCCACATCAGACATGTTCCAAGCATTGGCATAGAATTATCTAAGGAATCTATTGGTTTTAGTGATACTTCCAAGATCGCTAAGGAAACCTCATCCAATGAGATCATTGAGATAGGAACCATTTATAGCCCTTGCACTAAACTTACTATCAACAATCCCGACAATCCTTCTACTTCCACTTCCACCATCACTTGTCTTCCACTTCTTCCACCTTTCGATCAGGACCAACAAAATCATAGAGTATACAATGAAAAAACGTCAAATCAAATGTCAAAATTGTATGAAGTAAACAATCAAGGAAAGCATATCAAAGTGATATGGGTCCTAAAGCAAAATGGACCAAGCATGGAAAACAAAGTAAATCTTCTAAATACCATGAGCTATAAAAACTATCAAAATCAAAACACATGCCTTTCATTTAATAGGTACCCACCACCTTATAATCTATACAAGTGCGTTGGTCCTAATTGTCATCCTAGCTCCACATCTACACATCATAATGATAAATCCAAATTTCATAACCCACTTGCGCAAGTTTGGCAAGTTAAAAATATGTCAAACCTATCTACATCATCAACTGATTCATCCAAGTTGACTATATTGCAATCACCTATTATAGCATCCAGTATCCCCATACACATCCAAAATCACATCTAAAACCCAAGAAATCCAATTTCCAAATCCATTGTGTTGTGGCATCAACACTTCACTATAAGGGTTATGATGGTTCCCTATCGAAATGTAATCATTTGGACAAGGCCAACTTAGTTATCGAAGAAGATTACACAAACATCAAAAGATTGTACACAAGTGCTTTGACCCTCACAAAATAGTTACTTCAAGAAGGACATTATTGGCATGTTATGACAGTTGCATCTACATCAACCATCTCAAATAGACATTTAAGACCCTTCGAGTATCAGTTATCAGTGTTATCCAATCAGCATAGCAAAAATTAAAAAAAATAAATAATAATAATAATAATAAATAATAAATAAATAAATAAAAATAAATAAATTTAAAAATGATTAAAAATCAAAATAGTAAAGAAAATCATTTGTCCAATGGTGCAACCCATTTTTATGGTGCCTTGGATAAGTATCATGATGAAAACCCATTCACGAGTGTCGTGTGTAAATTGATTGTCACTAAACTTTGCAATTGGGGGCAAGTCATCTCATCTATCCCATACTAGCATATCACTTTCCTATTGTCCTAACCAATCCTATCCATATTTCCTTGCTATCATTCCCCTTCGTCATCCTTCCTACTCAACTTGGATCATGATAACAACATTGATCTTGATAAGGACTGAGGCATGATTTTGATACATGCTTTGATAAACGCTTGACATAGCCAATCCTTGTGAAATATATTATCCAGTCATCTTGTTATACCCTATGCCATTCACTATATCCTTTTAGTCCAACAACCCTAAGTGAAAGTTGCAGAGTAGGGGCATGTTATTCCTTTGTACCATAGTCCTTGGAGGTTACATCCTACATTCTTCCATTCATCTTTCTTATCCATCTCCTATCACTAATCCCTTCACCCCTCCATCTAGCATTGATCCTCCTTTTCATTCATTATCTCTTAAATCATCCATCCAATTCATTAATCTCATCAGCCTAAATTGACCAACTTTCCCGTACTTGTATCTACACTTGGTGCTCTCTTGTCACTAGTTATCATATGGAGACCACAATCCTATCCAGATGCAATCCAGTCCTAATCCATTGCAATCTAGTGCAATCCTACTCTAAATCAATACAATGCATCATTAACCCAAAGCAATCCATTGCAGTCATCTGAAGTAATTTAAGCAAAGATTCATCCCAAGAACTTCAACACAACAATCCCAATCTTGATCCTAAAGCAGTTAATCCATCATAAACAATCCTCATCCTTCCAAATCTTGCCTACTGCTCTATCCTATCATCCTAGGATATCTATCGATCTTGTTCCTAGACTTGTCACAACTCTGAAATAACTTCATCCGAAATCAATCAATCATCATCACCGGGATATATCATTCCCAATCCTCACATTGTTCTCGAGATATATCATTCCCACATCAACAATGCTATCATCATCATCAATCCATCGTCAATTTTCATCTTGACCAAGGGCAACTTCATATTTGTTTTTGTCTTTTAATCATTTTTGTGCATGCTTTCTTGATTTTCTTGTGTGTTGTGTGTTATTATTTTGTTTTGTATCTGTGTTGGTCCTTGCAACATACCTACCATAACATCATCATGGTCTTTCATATCATGATGCCATTGGCATGTGCTTGCTTGTGACTTTAATCATTTATGCATTTAACACATTATCACCTTGATCCTTATATCATGGTGCATAACGTTAGGTGTTGTATTAAACATTAGGTTTTTCATACTGACTTAGCATGACGATCCTTTTCTCCTCTCCCCTAGCCTTTTCTTTCATTTCCATCTATTTCGAGAGCCTGCTCATGTCTTTCACACCTACCTATCCTCTCGAGTGGGCATCATCCCATCCTCCTTTCTTATAAGCCATTCTCCTTTTTATAAACCCCATCCTTTTTTCCACCATCTATATTTTATTCTTCTTTGTAATGACATTGCTTCTTGCAACATCGTCTCAAAGAGGGGCAAAATGTAGACACCTAAACTTGACCACCTTATCTCAAAACCTAATTCACTCACAATCAAGTCCTAGCCCCAAATTGACCATTTATCATTTGCTCACAATCAAGTCCTGATTCCCCAAATTGACCATTTATCCCCTAATTTTGATCAATTATCCCCTAATTATCTTGATTTATCATATTTGCCTAATTGACTCAATTATCAAGACATGAGCTTATCATTATTCCCATTTATCCCTAGTCCTAGTCATTTATCCCTAAGCCATAAATCATTTCTCCCTAATTCCTAACCTCTTTTCCTAGTTTTAATAATCTGTCCCCTCACCACATGATTTAATTAATTTTCATTAATTAAATCCCCATTTTCTCTCTCATAAAATGAATAAAAGGAATATAAAAATTCTTTTATTTCACCCTAACCACTTCATAACTATCCCCCACAAATTATTAAAAATTAATAAATATTTCATTTTATCCTCCATCATCAATCTCATAACTTCCTAACCAACTCAATTCTAGTCATTCATCTCTCATCAAATCTTCATCGTCGATCATCCTTCCTAGTGGTCTATAAATTTACCTAAGTAGGAGCCATTTTCATGAATCATCGACCTATCCCACAATGTCATGCTATTGAATCGAGCAAGCACAATCAATATATGAGCACATCCACCCTTGCGGTGCAACAGGAATCAAACTATTTGTAATTTTGTTTTGTTTATGCATTTGTGTTTCATTTTCTATGCTTGATTGGAGGTCTATTTGATATAGATTTAACATTTTCATTGTGTTTAAAATCTTTTATTTGATCTATATTTTATGTGTACAATAGGTTTGCACCAGGTAGATCTTTTTCTAGATTGTCTAGTTCTTCTACTACTTCAATCCTAGATAAATAGTCAGGACCTTGATTGTTCTTTCCTGGTTTCACCATAATGTTGAAATTGAATTCTTGAAATAGTAATAGCCATTTGCATATTATTCCTTATGTTACCAGTCTATTTAGCAAATACTTCAATGGTCTATGGTCTGTATAAAATATGAATGGTGTAGATAATAGGTAATGTCTAAATTTATGCAGTGCATTCTTACTCTGGCTTAACCAAAGTTTTCTGTTAGTTCTATCTCTTTTGATTTCCATTCCTAGAATGTACCTAGCTGTCCCTAAATCTTTCATTTCAAACTATGCTGCCAACTGAGACTTAAAATTAGAAATCATATTCTTACCCTTCCCAATCAGCGACATATAATGTAACAATGAGAATACGATCACCATCAAACTTATAATACACATAGTGATCTGATTTTGATCTCACAAATCCAATTAATAGCGCAAAGGCATCAAACTTCAAGTACCACCTCCTAGGAGACTACTTCAAACCATACAAAGACTTCTTAAGCTTGCAAACCAAATTTTCTTTACCTTTCTCTATGTAATGCTCTGGCTGTGACATGTAGATTTCTTCCTTGAGATCACCATGAAGGAAAGTTGTCTTCACATCCATCTATTCTACCTCTAAGTCATAAGCAGCTTCAAGAGATAATAGAAATTGAATGGATGTCATCTTTGCAACGGGGTAGAAAATTTTACCATAATCAATTCCCTCCACTTGTGAGTACCCCTTCATAACCAATCTAGCCTTGTACCTTTCAACACTACCATCTACACTGAATTTCTTATTGAACACCCATTTGCAACCAATGGGTTTCCATCCATCAGGCAAAGGCATCAAGTCCCATGTTTTGTTCTTTTCCAAAGAAGCCATCTCATCCTCCATGGCTTCCTTCCAGAAACCTGCATCTTTCATGCCCATAGCCTGTTTCACAATTCTAGGCTCATCAGTGTTAGTAAGTAAAGCAAAAGCACAACTAGAATCAAGTAATGAATAACCAAACCTATCAGGTTGCTTTCTTGTTCATGCAGACCTCCTCAATGGCTGAGGTTGAGGTTTTACTTCTTCTTCTCAGCTTTCAAAGCTGCTAGAGCTCTCCTCATCATCAGGTCTCACAGGGTCTATTTGTTCAGTCTTCTCAGGGGTAGAAGGAAACTGAACCGCATCCTCTTTCTTTTCTATCTGTTCTAGTTATAGAACAACAGAAGAAGGTGTTAGCTCTCTGAAGATAACACTTCTACTAGACAACACTTTTTTACCCACAGGATCCCAAATCTTGTATCCTTTCACACCGACACCATAGCCAATGAAAATACATTTAATAGCCTTGTTCTCCAATTTAGACCGTTTCTCTCTAGGCACATGTGCATATGCCTCATAAGCAAAAACATGAAGATGTCTCACTGAAGGCTTCTTACCAGACCACACCTCCATAGGTGTCTTACCAACAAGAGATGATGTAGGAGATCTGTTTACCAGATAGCAAGTAATGGCAACAACTTCAGCCCAAAACTTTTGTTCGAGGCTTGATCCGCTAAGCATACTCCTAGCCTTCTCCATCAATGTCCTGTTCATCCTCTCTGCAACTCCATTTTGCTGCAGGGTATATGGAGTGGTCTTATACCTTTCAATCCCTTGCTCTTTACAGAACTTATCAAAATCTTCTGAACAAAACTCACCACCATTGTCAGTTCTCAAACACTTAATCTTTTTACTAGTCTGATTTTCAGCAAAGGTTTTAAACTCCTTAAACCGACTAAAGACTTTAGTCTTGCTTCTGATAAAATAAACCCATGTCCTATTGTAATCATCTATGAAAGATACAAAATATATAGATTTTAAAATTGAAGGAACATTAATAGAACCAAACACATCAGAATGAATAAGATCCAATACACCAGAAGACTTGTGAGAACTAGAGTAAAATTGAACATGGTTTTGCTTTCCATAAATGCAATGTTCACAAAAATCAAACTTGAGATTACAATCATTTAACCCCTTAATGAAGTTTTTATTTTTTATGGTACGCAGACCCTTCTCACCAATGTGACCATATCTCAAATGCCATAACATAGTCTTTTCAGTAGGAAGCTTAGCTTCCATAGCATGTGCACTGCCATCAGAACTAGTTACAACAGATTTCTTCAATGCTCGTTTAGATGGTGGGGATGAAGTGACCGCAGCTCATTTCTTTGAGTTAGAAGAACTATTATACTATGAAGTGCATGCCTCCAGCTAAAACATAGTACCTCTCTGAGTACCCTTCATAAGTATCATAGATCCTCTAGTCATCTTGCATCTATCCTTCGAAAAGACAACCTGCACACCTACATCATTCAACATACTTACAGAAAGTAGGTTATGTGCAAGGCCTGCAATGTGCATAACTCTAGTGATCCCCTTCACTCATCCATCAAGGAATCAGATTAAGACTCTTCCTGAACCAACAATCTTCAGATGAGAGTCGTCACCCATGTACACTCTTCCACCATTGAACTCTTCATATTTCGTGAACCAGTCTCGATGTGAAGTCATGTGGAATGATGCACCAGAATCAATCAACCACACACCATCAGATGCAGGGGTGGCCAGGGCTGCGATGAAGGCATCATCATCTTGTGACTTGTTAGAATTTGAATTAGGAGCTTTCTTCTTTTTTTCTTCTCCTCTTTGCATTCCTTTCAGAAATGCCCAGTTTTTCCACAGTTCCAACAAAGAGCCTTGGACTTTTGCAGGAGATTTGGATCTCCCATGGGATTTGGATCTTCCCTTTCTCTTTGGATCTTTCATGAACTGCAAGAGCCTCTTTGGTTACCTCAGAAGACTTCCTCTACATTTCTTCAAATAATAGCAAGGACACCACATCTTCAATCTTGAAGGTGGTAGTGGTGCTTCCGATAGCCATGACAAGATGATCCCACGAATCTGGAAAAGAACAAAGAAGGGTCATGCAATGATCCTCCTCCTCTATTTTTACACCCACAGATGTCAACTATGCAACAATCATGTGGTCTGTAACAAATCCTCCATCTTCCATCTTCAGAATGAACAACTTCTTTTTAGGAAAAGTTTGTTTACCAAGGACTTGGCCTGATAAACATCACCCAACTTCTTCCAAAGATCTTTCGTGCTCTTCTCCTCATGGACATTCAACAGGACAGAGTCATCTAAACAGAGTCTTATGAGACCCTTAGCCTTCTGATCTTTGAGGTCCCAATCAACTTGTGACATTGCTATAGTTTTACACCGGATACCATTTCCCATAGGTCATGATCAACAAGTAGGTCCTCCATCTTGAGTTTCCACAACTTCAAATTAGTGCCATTGAATTTCTCAACCTCTATCCTTCCGGATGTGGTTGCCATCTCCTTGCTGCAACAAGATATAGAATACTCTACACAACACTCCCACTCAACCTAAGATCAGCACAAAAAACCCCTACGCAGTAGCTAGAACCAAAACTGGCCAGGCTCTAATACCAACTAAAAGGATGCTAGGTGTGCGGAAATCACTTCATACACTAATCTAATGAGGGGAGGAGAGTGCAAATTTAATTTTATCCTTACAATTACAGCAATGTTAAACTAATTTTATCCTTACAATTACAACAATGTTAAACTCACTAATAGAGATATTGTAGCAAACACATAAACAAGAAAGTGAGACAGAAGAAGAGAGACACAAGATATACATGGGAAAAACCCATATCGGGTGAAAAACCCCACACTCCAAAACCTACACAATATATTATCAAAACTGAAATGGTTTACAATACACTTGCAATGCAAGCTCTCAAGAGTCTTTGACACTCATATCTGGAGACAAACTGGTAGCATAACAGTACCTATCAAACCTATAATTATCTCCTTAAAGCACCTGTTTATATAGAAAATACAAGACAAAATTGCCTCGATCTTGGAATGGGCGTCCAACTTGGCCTCATGGCCCAAAACCCATGCCTATGGACACTTGGTCAACATTGTAAGATGCTTTTGACACTTTTCCACACACCCCATCCAAAAGAGGTCACCTATTTCCAAAATGGGCTATGACAGATGCTCTTACGACTCTTACGACCGTCATAGAATCTTTCATAGCAGTTACAACTTACAGCTGTAAGAGAATCTGTCATACACAAGTATAAATAGCATATTCTCTTACAACATGTCATATACCACCTTGGGGTGCCCAAAGATGCCTTTTTCAAAGATGCTCTTTGACACATGTCTTCATCTATCATAAGAATCTCCTATTTCTGACTCTTACAAGTCATAACTTCATCATAGGAATCTATCATGATCGTTTCAATCAATATTCCCTTACACAACATCCAAGATGCCAACACATGGCAAAATATTCCTACCACAAAGTGGGACACCTATCTCCTCATGTGAGGACAAAATTACATGTGCTCATATGCCATGTAAGATGACACATCACCATGCCATATCCCACAAGATGACAATATGAATTTACAATTTAATTTAAAACATAGGCAATAAATAAACAAATACAATGAAAATAATACAAGGAATTACCAAGGTTGAGACACAATTCCCAACACTATGTACAAATTCCTCAAGTTGCACACTAATGTATTGTTACCAATTTTTCACCTACAGCTCAAATTAGCAGAGCTGAAGCAGTTGTTTCCATTTTAAGGTGAAAAGTTCTTAACATACTTCTACTATGTTTGATCATTGCATAGTTTAAACTGCTTGAAAAAGAAAGAGTTCATTTTTATGATGCCATGTGTTATAACAGAAAGGAAATCATTCAACTTGTCATTCAATGCTTTACAACATAAAGGAGATTTCATGGACTATAACAAGTTGTTTCATTTCATAGTGTAATGCTTTCATTCATTTTACAAAGGAGGTATACATAAGACTACATAAGTGTTGTATTTGTATTCATTAGAAAGAAAGAATTGATCAATTGTCCCACACAAGCCATGGGAATAGCTAAACCAATACAACATATGAAATATACTATGCATCTAAAGATAAAGAAAGGAAAAGAGCATATAAGAAGAGGCATATCCATTATTGCCTAATTAAGGTCTTGAGTTTGTCTTCATGGCAGCTTGCTCCTCCTCACTTTTGACCTTTGAGTGAACCTGTATCATGATAAGAAGAGTTAGATCTCTAGATATGAGTCTTCCTATGTGCATCATCAACAAAAATATAGCACATGTTTACGATGCATCAGATCAACAAACACTAGATGTATACAAGAGAGCCTTAAAAATGAAATATCACAGGAGCATTGAGCTTCACTGTTTTATCTAACATGTTTGTTCATTGTGCAGGTATAGGTGAAATCATGTTGCTGATCCATTTTTGAAGACATCATAGCATGTGGTGCAAAAATGGGCTCCCACAAGGGTTAAGCCCAACATGTTGCCCCTTGATCTTAAGGGGAATATAAGATAAGCAAATAAACTTTCAGATTAATAAATAAAAGCATATTCTGATTGAAAGTCAATGACAACACCAATACATCATGGATAGCTAATGAAGTAGAGTAGTCATAAATACCATTCATAATGACAAAGTACAAGAGAAAGTCTCTTTACTATCTAGACATTATGTAAAGACATACTAATGCAATCAAGTGAACACACTATGCATGGATGTATATGGTCTACAAGAATATAAACAATGGACACCACATTCATCTTGGATATAGTCATCTTGATAAGTAATGCCTACTTTGTCATTATGAATAGCATTTAAGACCACATCAAGAGTGTCACAGCTAAGGATGCATCATGGAGCAGCAGTTGGACAGTAGTAGAATAGGTATTTACAACTTTTGTTGTGAATGAAGTGTAAAGTTGCTATTGAATGCATGAAACAGCCATAAAGGACAAAAAATCTATATACTAAAAATTTGGAATAGCTGAAATGATGAAACAAATACATACATTACCCAAACCCAAATCCTCAATATACCTCGAATGATACGTGCAAGATAACAACTTGATTCGTACCTATAAGATGATGTATGTAATATGATGAAAGATGCAAGATGGAGATGGAAATGGATGCAAGAGGGAGATTGGTGGATATGGTTGAATGTTGGTTGCTCAAGATTTTGGCAACATAACAATATGAAATTAGATTGCATCCCCCCAAATGACTTAGGGGAGGCTAGGTTTATAGGAAAGACCTAGTTAGAATGGATGGACAAGATCGATTAGGGTTTAGATGATATGGATGGCTAGGATTGATTAGGTTTCCTTCCACATCAAGAAATCGTAGTCATGTGACAAGTGTACGAAGGAGAATAAAGGGAATCTAATTCAAATATTTTATTTGAATTAGTTTGACATGTGAAGGCATATTAAGTGGGAGATGAGACATGTGACATGTGTCACAATGTTATGAGAGGTGAGGGAATAGTTCAAATTTTTAATTTGAATTATGTGAGACATGTGACTAGGTGCAATTAATTAAATAAATGGGATTTATCTAATTGATTCGGAATGTGATCAAGTGGGATTAATTAAATAAAGTGGGTTTATTTAATTAATCAAGAAGGTGATTAAGTTGGACCAATGTGATGGGATTAAGTGGGATGAGGTTAGATGAACTAGGATGAACTAGGACTTAGGGGAACACATACAAGTTCATGTCAACAATGCGTTTTGTAACTAGGACCTAAGGCAAAGACATACAAGGTCATGTGTAAACAAGACCTAGACAATTTTTAGTGTCTATATTTGCCCCTCTTTGAGATGATGTTGTGAGATGATAAGATTTAAGTCAAGTAACATCATTTCAAAGAAGCTAAGGAAATGGATAGAAGAAAAGGATAGGGTGATTATGCCCCCTCAAGAGGATAGGCAGGTTGGACAAACACAGGTATGCTTTCGAAATGAAAGGAATGGCCAAAGATAAAGGAATGGATAGAAGAAGGGATGGATGAGTTATGTTGCAATGAAAGTGAGCAACCATGATGTTTGATATAGCACTAGACATTAAGCACTAGGGTATAAGGATCAAAGTGATGATGTGTCTTGTGCCCCAGCGTAATACAACCTTGCCTAGATACAAGATATGAATATTAGCTGGGAATAATACTAATTTGATGCAAATGCAAGATAAAAATGATAACACACAAGAAAGCAAGAAAGTATGCACAAATGATTCAAAAACAAACAAGGTATTGCCCCCTATCAAGCTGTAAACCAATGATTGATTGTTTGATTGATGATAGTGTTGTCATTACAGGGAATGATATATCCTTAGATCAACACAAGGATGTGGGAACGATATATCCCATTGATGATTGATGATGATTGATTGATTTGGTTTATGACAAGATTAGGATCAAGACCATTGATTGTGATTGGATAATTTGACTAGCTTGATTGATTTGATTGGTATAGATTGATAATGGATTGTATTTGGATCATTGCTTGGATTTGGTTTGATTGGAGGATGAATGGAAGAAGTGATTGGATGAAGAATTGGTTTGAATGAGATGATGATTGATTTGAATGAATAAAGAATTGATTTGATTGGATTGTAGGTGTTTATTGATGATGTGGGAGATAGATGATAGAAGAAAGTGAGATGGGTGGAAATGATAATTGGTGAAAATTAGAAGAAGGATGAAAGATGGAAGAGATCTATCACCTATTCCTAAATCTAGGTACTTCTTTCATATCCTAGATTGCCTACATACCCTTTATCCACGGGATCAAGGCACTTAATGATAAAGATGAGATGTAGTTCGGATTTTGTTTTATTGATGGGATGATATGGATTGGATTGATCAAGTTATGGATTGATTGCAATTGATTGGATGTTTGATGATATACGATGTTATTGATGAGATGATGTGGATTGGATTGATGTGATTTGTTTGATTGATAGATGGGCTTGATTTTGATCATTTGATGGATTTGATGTGATGAATTGTTTTAAGTTCGATGATTGGAGTGATTGATTTGATTGGAAGAATGTGATTTTGATGATTTGATGTGGAATGGTTTTATTGCTTGGATTTTGTTGGATTTTTTTTTTGTGGATTTTTTTGACATATTTTGATTTTCTTTTGTCTTTTTGGGAATATTTTATTTTTTGTGTTTTTGGGAATATTTGATTTTTTTGTATTTTTTGAAATATTTTGATTTTTGTATTTTGTATTTTTCAACGTCAATGGATTTACAATTTGAGTAGCCTGTATGCTAGATACCAATGACAAGGGAAAAAACCAAGTCTAGGTGCAAGGATGGATGAATGGGATTGGATGGATAAAAGGATGGGTGATAGCAAATAGGATGGAAGATGATAAATGGATGGATACAAGTATAGGCTATAGTGGATAGATGTAGGCCTCATAAGGGAGTTAGGATGTGATCTCCAAAGGCCATGTCACATAGGAATAACATGCCCCAGTCTAGGTAGTAGACTTAAGATTTTTTAGGACAATGCTTAAGGAAAGAGGATGATAGGATTTTGACATGACAAAGCTTATGACTTGGATGATAGGGTTCATTTGGAAAGGATGAGGTATGTGAAGGGATATATAAAACACTTGTTAACAGTTGACCCCAATCTTTGTCAAGATCAAAAGAGGAAGGGAGGATGAATGGATGCGATGTGATGTGATAGGTATGTATATGTAAATGGTATGAAAATGGTATGATAGTTTGGAAAAGGATGAGACAAGGTGCCCCCAAGTGTAAGTGACATAGAAGATCAACCTACACATGACACCTATTTGCCAGGTTTTCATCATGGTACTTATCCAAGGCAACTGTTTACCAGGTTTTCACCATTAGACAAAAGGATTTCTCTTTACTTCATTTTTTTGTGACTGTTTTGACTTTTGAATGGGAAAAGGGGGGGATATGGATGGGTGGGACTCAAGTGTCTAGTTCCATGTAATGTTATAGTCCCATTAGAGAAGGATATCATCACAAATGGACCATGTCAAGTCATTATACTCAAGATGTTGGTAGGGTGATTATGTGAAAGTGAGATGGATAAGGTAGATAGTGGATATGATGTGAATTATGGAGGGATAAAAAGTGGATTATGATGTGGATTATGTAGGGATGAAAGTGGATTATGATGTGGATTATAATGGACTTATACAAAAGCATGGACCATAGGAAGGTGATGGGGGAAATATGTAGGATAATGAGTGAATGATGGAGTGATGGAGGTATGGAAAGGAATCATGACCAATGAATGCACACACCGTGTTAAACATGGAAGCTTTTTATTGGATGGTGGTGTAGGAAGCAATGGTGATGTTTTCTTAGGAGATGGATGATTTAGGACTTTTGGAACCCACATGGACTTAGTATTTTTCTAATTTTTTCTTTTCATGTGGGATGTTTGAAATGTTTGAATGGAATGGCATTTTTGAATGGAGGGGGATGGTTGGGAATTTTGAGAGGTGGATGCCTCATTTGACTTGATTGATTTTTGTTTAGGGACCCATATCATTTTAGTTTTTGACTTTTCTTTTGGAGGTATGGGCTTGGATGGATTTTTGAATGTACCTTGCTTTGAATTTTTGGATGGATTTCCTAAGGCATTAAGACCTTTAAGATTTGTGGCTTTTTGAATAGAGGCATCCAAATGTTTATTTTTGAATCCCATGTGGCGGATGAAATGAGTGGAAGCTCTATGTTTATACAATGCATGCATTTGTTGGTCATGATTAGGATTGTTAGGGTATTTATGAATGATTGGGTAAGGAAGTGTTGGTAGCAATGGTGGCAAAGTGGATGGAGGGATATTAGGAGTTGGAAGGAGTGGAGGTAAAGTGGATGGTGGAAGGTGAATGGTCACATGCTTTTGACATTTGTAGGATGAGGGAGGTGGAATGGCAACATATGTTTTAGGAATATGACGGGGTTTATGATGGAAAGAAGTGGATTTAGGAAGTGTGGAGGAAGTACCAACATTGTTAGATTGTTGACCTTGGGGTGTATATCCAAGGCCAAATGAACGAGGAGGGACCTTGACATGGATTGGCTCCAAAATGCCTTGTTCATGTAGGCCTAAACCTTTACCTTGGTAGTTCATGTTTTAGAGCATGTGATTAACTATAGGACTAGGTGTAGTTTGGACACTAGACTTGAGTTGATTATTGGATGGAGAAGATAAAGTGGAGGACAAAGGTTGTTGTCATCCTAGGGAAGAACACACGTGAATGAAAGCGGATAGGCCAAGTGGGTATGGTGGTGGATTTGAAATGGAATCAATGGTGGATGTGGAAGGATCATTAGGATCTTGATTATCTTTATGCTTATTGGTTTGATCTTCTATGCTTACTTGGAAGGCATGTGTCTCATCATGACAAGTGGAAGTTGGTGACTCATGGATAAAAGTAGGTGGAGAATTGGTAGGAGAAAGCGGGATATCTTGCTAATGGGTGTTTATGGAAGGAAGGATAGGTGGAATGATAACCTCTTGACCATGGATTCCATAAATGTTGGCTAAGAGGATCATCATGTTTTTCATGATCATAGATAGAACCTTGATCACAAATGTGAGCATAAATAGGATTAATTGGGTTGTGGATGGGATAAACTTTCTCACAAATAGGGTCATGATCATAAATAATACCTTGATCATATACAAGATGTAGGTCATGAATGGGTGGAACTTAGATATGTTTTGATCTTGATTTAGTTGAGGGCTTGATATTTCCACATGTGTTTGATTATACTCTTGACATACCTCTTGATTTTCTTGTGAGAAAAGGGATGACTCTTGGATGGGATCTTGGTCAACAATGTTAGGGCATGATGGCTCTTTTTGTGGACTTATGAAAGGAGACTCTTCAATAAGCTTGATAGGCTCATGGATAGGCTTGATATGTTCTTGAGAGTCATTGACATGAGGGCATGATGGTTCTTGGCTTAGACTTGGAGTTGAAGATTCCTCAATAAGCTTGATTGCTTGTAGATCACATGATGGATTTGGATGACTAGACAAGGTGTTGGGAGGTTCATTGATAGGGTCATAAGTGGATGTTGGATCACATGGTGGGGTTAAGATAGGACAAGTAGGCTCATAAAGTGGTACTTGAGTGGATGATGATGGAAGATTCTCATAAGATGCTTGCACTAGATTGGTGTTTCCCTTGCCAAAGGTCATTAGGTCTTGCATAGGTGGATTTAGGCCTATCAAGGGCGCTTCTTGTGAGGACACTTGGTTTGCTTGTAGATGGGTTTGATGATGAGGTGGCATGATAGGATTTGTAGGTGAAAGGTTTTGTGAGGTGGATTTTTCTGGACATTGGTTGATGTTGGAAGTTTGTTGAGAAAGTAATTGTGATATGAGGGCAATGGAGTTAGGATCATTAGATGGTATGCTTATGGAAGCACTTTTGTTTGTGGTGTTATTAGGAATAGTGAGGGTGATTTGTGGAATGGGTGTGGTGGCATTAGTGTTTGTGGGAGTGGCCCCAAGTCAAATGAGATGATCTATAAACCTAGTAGAATCCGATTCAAGGACTCTATATGCTAGATACATATGGTGGGTATCTTGCATGAAATTGATAACCTCTTGGTGATGGAGTTTGAAGTGAGTTTGATGTGGCATGGATTTGATATGTGGGTGGATGTTGTGGTGACATAGGGTCTTCTTCCTTTCTATAAAACCACCTAAGTTGATCAAGCATTCTTTTGTTGCCATAAGGATCATTCTCATAGGTTTTGTTTAGAAATACCATGTCCATGTTTACAAGTGATAGATGTGGAGTGATTTGGATGAAGATTTGATGATTGGATGATGTGTGATGACTAGGATGATTAGGATGATGTTGATTTGCTGATGTAGAATGAGGAGGATATGATTAGGATTGGGTTAGAATTAATTAGATGTGATTAGGATGATGATTAGAATGAAGGGGGTTTGATTAGAATAAGGTTGATGATGATGTGGAGATGATTTGGAATGAGTATGGATGTGACTCGGATATGTTTAGAATAAAAGTGATTTGGGTATGATTAGGATATGATGTGGAATGACAAAATTAGGTGATGTGGATGAAATGTATGATGAATTGTTTGTGTTTGGTGTTTAGAGCTTCATTTGGCAATGTTCAAACAAATGATTATGCATATACACGCATGAATCACTCATGCAAGACACATAAGAAATTTTTTGACTTTAAAATTGAAATGTGATGATTAATCAAGCACTTGGAGAAGACACATCAACAAACCAAATGTCTAGTTTGAAATAGGGTATAGCCAATTAAGTTTTGGACTATGTTTACACGAGGTTGACTAGGAATTTGAAAGCAAAATCCTGCCACATAGATGGGAGAAAGTGGTAACCCACCCTTAACCTTCACTTCCCAAAGGTATAATGTTCTTTGGGGCTTAGCCAAGAGTGACAAGATCCCAACTCCCAACGAGGGTGTCTTTCGATTCAGCCTTGATTGAGGTCGTCCCTTGGAGTGATGTCTCTCCAAGCAGGCCTCCTAAGAAGGGTAAACAAAAGCAAACCAAGTGAAGTGTTTTTGATCTCCAAGATCACCTTATGGTGCAAGTAGATAGCATACACATGCACACTTGATTCACACTCACACTTATAAATTAACCCTTAGAAAAATGAAATGTGTGGTGTGAATATGAATGGATAAAAGGTGTTTTTGTTTCTCAAGATCGCACGAAGTGCATGAGAAGAGCATACACACTCCTAATCACATGCAAATTCACCAAACAATTCAAGTACTGGTTCTTTTTAAAGCCCAAGTCCAAATGTGTGATGGAAGACACTTGTTGATTTTATGCCCACTTTTTGATGTGTGATTGCAAACAAGTTGTTCATTTTAAGCCCAAATCAAAATGTGTGATGCAAACAAGATTGATTGATCAAATGAAAGAGATGTATGATGAAATGGATACACCTAATTATTTTTCTATCCCAAGCTACTATAGATGCTAATGTAAATGCTGCTCCAACTCCTTGAGGTCACCTACAAGCCACCAAATCAAAAAATGAGCAAGTGAAAGTGCATAGAAGACCGTTATGCGAAAATCAAGAATATGATAAAATCTAATGAAAATGAACTGATACAGAAAAATGAATTATATAAACAAAAAGTTTAGGAGATTCTAAGAAATTTTTTAAAAAAATCGTTGAAATCCAATAAGAAATGCTCAACATATGCTCGATTGAAGTTTAAATGCAAGTTGAACTTTGACTAAAAAAAATGCTAGAAAATGGTATAATCACTTGATAAAAGTTGCTCCCTTGTGAATTTCATCCTCCCATCTTTCCAATGAGTCCAATTTTTCATGATTTGGACCTTTATTGACCAAGTTATGGCAAAAAGAAAAAAAAATGCCATTCTAGGGCATGTAGGAGATAATAGGTAACCCTGGTAGTTAAAGATAATAGTTAATAGTTTAGTGTTCTTGGTCACATGCGCTAATTCTGGTTGGGTGGTCTATTGTTCTATGATAGTAGTTTAAATTTTAAACAATGCCCTTGATTACCAAAGTGACCGTAGTTCGCAAACCTGCTACAAATGTTAATATAAGTCCAAAATTTTTAAATCAAATGTGAATGCCTAAGATTTACCCGAGGTAAAGCACCAAACATCTTACAGGAGTCCAAACCCTAATCTATGACCAATCATATGGACAACCTCTTGATAGACCCCAGCTTGTGAGTAGCGATAGGAACCAATTGAGAATCGACTGATGTATGAGAAGCGACCAGGAGGATTCAGTGGTGACTGGGAAGTACATAGATTGTCGATAGAGGCTAGAGTTATGACTGGAGGATATGGGAAATTGATTGCAAATGATCTATAATGAGTTGTTAAGGCATCAAGCAGTGACCATACCCAAATTTCTCACTGATACCCTCTCTAAAGATACAATTTATCAACAAACAGTCACAATAGTTGTCAATGAAAAACTTCAACTAATGACTACAAGACCGCTAGTCACAAAACAAGCACCTAGAGATCACAGATTGTCTATTGTAATTTAGTAGCCACCAAAGAATGCTAGCAATCACAGGTATTAACCACCAGACATATTGTCAAAACCACCAATTGGGACTGTATACAAATGCCATGATTAAGATTTGACTGTAGATGAAACTATGAAAATGTTTGGTCGACGATATCTGCAGGTATTAAACATTGTCCAAAAATGGAGACCGTCGAAGAGAGTAAAAATTGTTGGATATTGTGGAGATCTCCAGATGCACTATCAAAATGCAGACTAAGTTTTTGATTATTACGCTGGGTATAATACTAATATTTGCCACTACAAAAAACTGCTAAAACTGTTGCCACAACAGATTTGCAGTTGAAACCACCAAATGTGAATTTGAAGGCCGTCAAACTAGATCTTGTCCACTGATTTAATAAAACAACTGAAAAATACCTTTGGTGGACAAAGATGGTGGAGAGAACATGTGGTCGATAGGGGTGTCGACGCGTTGTATATCAGGTTTGGTGGTGATGGGTATAGATTCAACAAAGAACAGAAGGTGACTGAGAAAGCTTGAATGGGTGCCGATGGGTAAAAGAACACAGGCGATGGGAGATACATAGAAGCAGTGACAAGAAGGGTATGGGCAACAATTGAGGAGTTTTTTAGAGGTTTAAGCTAAGATGGGAGAGGGTTTTGTGGAAGGTGGTCGACATAGGTAGTCGACAAAGGAAAAATGAATGAGGAGCAGCAAGGCTATAGAGAATACGAGAGATGGCGACCTTCAGGAAATAACAACAACCAAGTTCTTTGGTAGTGTTGACAGGAAAGTATACCAGGGTTTTGACAGGGTCTTAGGGAGAGATGTAGGTCAAGTTAAAAGGCCAACAATTATGGTTTAAGATCAGTAGCGAGATCTCTACAAAAGGGATCTATGGGTGGTGACCTTGGAAAACCAGCAGACGATGGAAGCACTATCAAAAGAAAGATTGGAAATTTGTGAATGAAGGGTCAACCTTGATTGATGGTCAAACTATAACCCACAACCACAACTGCTATAGATAACAAAAGATCACTAGAGGATAGACTTTATGGTTGGCAGTCTAAGAAAATGGTAGCCTACACAATACAATGTGACAGTGATAATGGCGACTGGTAGTTTAGAACAGGCTGAAAAAGGATCAAAAAGACAAGGTGTTTAGAGTTTAAATCATTAGTCTACCTAGAGATTACAGAGTGGGTGATTGCAACAAAGGTGACAACCAACCTAAGAGGTAAGGAATCTAACAGGGGTTTTTTAGCAAGAGACACAGTATAGCTTCATGAGTATTGTCATTGATGGCAACAAAGTTCATCCCACCCATTCGCAGGACATGGTGTGTCTATACCGAAAGTCAGATTGAAGAGTTTTGTGGTCTGATAAGCAAGAATAGAGCATGTGGCAAGGTCTGAAAGTCAGGTCTGGATCTCTCAAAGGAAGTATCTCAGTAAAGTGTAGATTTGGGAAAGTCTAGAGGAGTACCTTGACAGATAGATTCCAAGGATTGAGCCTCCGATGAAGAAAGATTGAAGAGATATGAGCACCTAAGTATTGGGTCCCTGTTTGGTCGAGTAGACAGAGGAAGAACTGACTGGCAGAGCATCAGACTTTAATCTGGATGAGACATTGATGATGATCAAGTTTCTTGAGGTATCATTCATGATTAGCTAACATGATTGATGACTTCTACAAGCATCTCCTTGATATGCATCACTTGGTAAGCAAGGATTCAACCGACAGATCAAAGTTTAGGAAAATATTGACTATTTCAGATGCTGACTAGAAAGATGTTGAAATCATTGGTGTAGGTATATATACCAGATGGATTTGGTTGTGAAGTGTGAAGAAAAGAAGAAGAATAGTGTGAAGGAAGTAAGACAAGTCTAGAATGTAACAGGACAACAGCACCAATAAGAGGTAGAATGAAGTGTAGCAGATCAGTATTTGGAGCCTAACCAAAACTGAACCTTAGCATGTGTGGATGCTTTTCATCAGTTCAAGTATCTTGTTACTTCATTTGTATCTTGTGGGCAGTGAGCCTCTTGTGAGCAATGTGCTTAGGCAATGAGCCCTGATTGGCAAGTGCCATTTTGTATCATCCTATTCTTTTAACAGAGAATACAATCTTGGGTTAATCACCCCATGGTTTTTCCCCTAACAGGGTTTTCCACGTCAAATAATTGTGTCATGTGTATTGGTGTTATTTCTATTTTATGGTTATGTTTAAGTTGATGCTACATTTATTGTTAAGGAAGATCATAAAGTTGAAACAATTAAGATAACTAATTCACCCCCCCTCTCAGTTATCAACAATTGGTATCAAAGCCAAGTTCCTCCAAACAGAGCCTAACAGCTTGAGGAAGATCTGGGAATTCCAATGGATGTGTATGGTATGAGGGAACAACTTCAGTCTACCCTAGATGATCTTGAGCATTCTCACTCTGAAGTTAATGAATTAAAGGAAAGACTCAAACAAGATGATGATTTCATAAATGAACTAAAAGGAAAACTGAGTATCTCTATGAAAAAGAGAAAGGAGCTACTCCAACAATTAGCAAGTCAAAGTGAAGCCAATAAAACTGATGAAGATCTGAATGAGAAAACCAAGTTATGTGAAAAGTTATCAAAAGAGGTCATTATGATAAGACATGAAATGGAATCAAGAGTTATGAAATTCACCCAAGAAATTGAATAGAAAAGAAAAACCGAAGATGATCTAAGACAATCTCTCAAGGAGAAGACAGAAGACTACCACTAAATGGATAGAATAATCAGACATCTAGAATCTGATCTTGAAGAAGCTAGAGACAATGAAGAACAACTTGAGAATCAGATTGACACTCTTAAGAGGGATCTTCAAACAACAAATGAATACAAAGAGAAATTCAAGATAAGCTCTGCTCAACTTGAAGTTCTTCTTCAAAGCCAAAAGAGGCTAGATGACAAGCAAGGCTTGGGGTATGAAAAAGGTGAAAGCTCCGGATCTAGCCAAAAGAATTTTGGATCAGGAAATCCAAGGAACATGCCTAGAAGATCTCCGGTAAGGCAACCTAATGCTCAAAGATATCCATCCTTCAATGGATACTACCACAACTGTAATAACTTTGGTCATAAAGCAAATCAGTGCAGAAGAAGAATGAATCAGACTAATTCATCCTTCTCTGGACACTGTTTCAATTGCAAAAGGTATGGTCACAAATCTCATGAATGTAGAATCTTGCAAATGAGCAATTCATTCAATGGGAGATGCTTTGCATGTAATAGAATGGGACATATGGCTAATTAGTGTAGAACAAGAGGATACTAGTCAAATATGGAAAGAAATAATGTTTTCTACAATTGCAATAGATCCGGTCATATTGCCAAATTCTGCAAAAGTAAGAATCAGGACAAAAGGGGTCCAGTGCATCATAATCAAAACCAAGACAAAGGAAAAGGAAAAGTAAATGTGGATGAAATTCAAAGGGAAATGAACAATATTTGGGTGAAGAGGAGCACAGAAAATGTTGGGGATGGATCCGCACCAGAATCTGGTGCTGATATTCCTTCCAAAAACTGAATAGATGAGCTCTGGCTCAGGGGGAGTTAGAAAAGAAAATATTTTCCCCCAGCTAGTCAATTGGTGCCAGAAATTGGCACATGGAAGGTTGCAGACTAAAAGGGTTCTCAGAGAAAAATATAAATAACCCTTGGGAAAGATATGAAAGATCCACAATAAATTTGAAGAGGTCAATCGTCTGAGTTTAATCTGGTTTAACAATCATCCGGTAAGAATAGAATTTTCATAGATAGATCCGGTATAATTCAAACCTGTGGTATCTTGATCTACAGATAGATTAAATGATTGAGGAAAGAAAGATAGATTGTCAATAATCACCAAGAATAACTCGAAGCACATCTCAGTGATCCAGAAAAAGATCTCTCTCAGAACAAAGAAAACAAGGCAACCAGAATGACTTGAGTTGTGCATTTATTGCAATGTGAAATTAGGGTTTGCGTAGTGTTAAAAGGGTTCATTTGCTCTTCATTTGCACATTTGCATTAGTGAAATAGACAAGAAGAGCTCTGCGAACAAACTTGCCTCATCTCTCTCAAGGATCAATTGTAGAATTCAAATCAGCTGGTGATCTCTTCAGCTCATTCTGAGAACCCTAAAAGCGTAAAAGGTATTTTCTATTCTTGATCAAACTCTCTCTAAATCTTTAAGATGACTACTTTGAATGTTGTGAAGATTACTGATAGGTTAAGCCCTAAATTTAAGAAACATCCCTACAAATCTCTAGAGGTGGATCCCTTAGGTGCATTTTCTAGCATTATGCATGGAGTTTTGCATGTTGAAGACATTAGGGCATACATTCATCCGAACATTGAAGAATTTGGGGAATCTAGGTTAATGGATATCTACTACAAGGAACTAATAGATATTTCATTTGATCTCAAACCCCAATACAAGGGATAAACATTTTAGTCAATGCATCCATTTCCCCTATTTTGCTAAAGATGAATGGGTCCAGTATGTTTTGAGTAGAATGCATGACAACTTCATGTGGTTGAATAGGCCATTTAAGATCACTATGGATTCCATTAGGGTAGTAACCAGATTACACTCAACCAGTAGGATGCCTCCTCTCAAATCTGTCAAAAACCAAATTGTAAGTGAGGCTACCAGATTGAAATTTGATAAAAGAGCTATGACAATTGAGGATATCACAAATCTGGATATCAAGTTTACATCAATGATAATTGGCTATAAAATATATCACTCTAGCAGAGAGAATTCAGTATCTAGAACTGCTGTGTTTACTGCTTATGAAATGTTAAGGAAGAATGCTGACTATGATCTCTATGAGCTCCTTATGAACCAACTTTTGGAAAATCTGTAGAAGATAAAGAAGGACAAGAAGAACTCCTTCAAATATGGTGGCTTGATAATCTGTTTGTTCTTCTATTATATGAATGAGCTACCCAGATCTAGTGGTTGGATATGGCAAAATGGTAGACCGGTTGCCATACAAATTAGGGATTACTTGCATGGACTTGGTGATGCCAAGGCACAAAACACTGCACTCTAGGGCTACTTCAAGAACTTTTAGAATATGATGCAAGCCAGAGAGAGAATCCCCCAATCTCTAGTTGAAAAGTATAAGGATACAGTCTGCTTTATGTTAGAAACAAATCAATGCCTAATGGAGGTAGTGGAGCCAAGGGTAGTCTGGATCATGCCAATGGGGTATGAAGTGGATGAGAAAATTGTAGAGTTGCATGTTCAGCACATACTAAGTTAGCCCAAGGATCCCAAGGAAGAAAGGTTTGGAACCTTTGAAGAACTAAGTGTAAAGATTCATGTGGAGCTCAAACAACTAGAGATGAAGAGAAAAGTAAGAAAAGAAGTAGAGAATGTTGCCAAAAGGTATGGCATCTCAAAAGAGGCAATTGATGCAAATAGAAAGAAGAGGGAAAGGGCAGAGAAAGAAAAGGAAGAAGCAGAAAAAGAGAGTACTCTAGTGGAAGCCCCCTCCCAGACCAGATCTTCTAAGAGCTCTGCACCTACCACTGTTAAGAGCTCAAAGGCTTCAAAACAAGAAGCAAAACCATCTGGTAAAGGAGAAAAGAGAATAAAGACAAAGGCTACAAGATCATACAAAATCCTCCAAGATGATGAAGAGACATAGTCAGATGAGGAAGTCAAGAAAATGAAGAAGAAGAAGAAGAAAGTGTTCGGAGAATCCTCTACCAGTCTAGACAAGGAAGAAGAAAAGACAGATAAATGTGTTGAGAAGCCTACTCTCGATGATATCATCAAAGCAATCACTGTGGATGGAAACCTGAAAACAATAACATAATTTGATGATGAATGCAATGAAGCTAACCAGAAGATCCTACAAGATGCCACAGTCAGGTATTTGAATATCTACAACAAAGCCTTCATTGAAATCATATCTCTAATTCCTAAAAGCCTTGAAAAGGAACTTGAAATGAGAAAGAATAATGCCAAAGCAAAGGACATGGAGATCCGAGAATAGATATTCATTCATCTCTATCCTTCAGTCACTCCTAAGAAAAAGAATATGATCTTCAAAGATTGCAAGGATGAGTTCCAGAGTAAAGCTAAGATGAATCAACTTATGCTTGGAGAAACTGACAAAGTAGCAAAAGAGATAGAAGAGATCCTTTAGAATGCATACAAAAGATTCAACATTCCCATTATAGAGGACGTAAGTGATGAACCTTCTGATGTTGAAAGGAAAAGTGCATCAAAGAAAGACCCTACTGAAAAGATTGTAGAAGAGGTAAAGGAGACAAGTGAAGAGAAAACCAAGAACCTAGATTCTTCTGTTCCGGAACAGGAAGTCCAAGAAGAGGTAAATATCTCTCATCTGGTTTCCCCTACAAACTCTGGATCTAAAGGAGAAGAAAAAGTAGAAGAGAAGATCAGTCAAGAAGCAGAGGAGAAGGAAAAATAAGAGGGCAGTAGCCAGGCTACAAAAGGGGAGAAAACTCCAACAGAGAAGGCCACAGATAATAGTGGTAAGGCTACAGAAGGGGAGAAAACTCTGTCTCTGGCAAGAGACACAGCAGAAGCAGTCAAATATTTCTTGACCAAAGAGATGATGGAATTTGATGAACTAGAACTACTTCAAGGTCCATTCAATTTTGATTCCCTCTCCCTGGTTCAAACCATGAAACTAGCATCCTTCACTCAAGCAAAGGCAAAAGAAAAACTATTGAAGTCTCACATGGAAGACTGTGAGCTCATAGAAACTACATCCAGAGTATTGGAGAAAATCATGCCATCCTTCCAAAAGGATCCTTCAGCCTCCACATCTGGTAATCTAAAGTCCCTTGTAAATTCTGTTCATACACATTTTGATTCCCTAGAGAAGTTAGCTGAAGAAAAGGTCCGAAAGGAGTTTCTAGATAAGAGATTCTCTGAAATACAGGGTCTAATTTCAAATGATAGGAGAGTTATGGATATTGGGATAAAGAGCTTAGAAAATGCTCTCAAAGATGGTGGAGATATATACAAATTTTTTTTATCCTGGCCTAAAGTGACCAAAGATATTGAGAAGAAAGTAAAAGAGCAAGAGGATAAACTGCTAAGTTTGTCTCAAAGTTTTGATCCTCTCTCCTCCTCCATAGTAAATCAAGAGTGTAATACTATTGCAGTCATAGATGAAATAAAGAAGCTTGAGAAGGAGAAAAAAAATAGAATAAACAAGTTGAGTGAACTTAGAGGGATCATTATCCCTAAGTTAGAGGTCATGCATGAAGCCCTAACTGATGCCCAGGCCACAGCCCGAACCAGTGATCCGACAGATCTCAAGAAGGTAGAAGCTTTTGCATTCCTATTGAGTGGTCACATCTCAATTTTGGACAGGATGAAGCAGAGTTGGGAGACAGAAGTTGTACAGTTGAAGAATACTTTTATAGATATACTTAAGTATATGTAAGTACTTGTATATATACTTATGCAACGAAGTATAGTTGGATTTTTTAAAATTTTGGTGTGTGGATCCTACCCTTTGCCATTGATGTCAAAGGGGGAGTGAGGAGTAGTGCAAAATGAGGAATATAGCTAAGGGGGAGCTTCGGTAAAATGTACATTAGAATAGAGTATCAGCCAAGGGGGAGTGTAGTGTGCAGTGTGACACTTAGTCATTTTTCACTAAGTGTTGCCATCAATGCCAAAGTGGGAGATTGTTGGCAAGAGACACAGTATAGCTTCATGAGTGTTGTCATTGATGGCAACAAAGTTCATCCCACCCATCCGCAGGACATGGTGTGCCTATACCGGAAGTTAGATTGAAGAGTGTTGTGGTCCGGTAAGCAAGAACAGAGCATGTGGCAAGGTCCGATAGTCAGGTCTGGATCTCTCAGAGGAAGTATCTTAGTAAAGTACAGATTTGGGAAAGTCCAGAGGAGTACCTTGACTGATAGATTCCAAGGATTGAGCCTCTAGTGAATAAAGATTGAAGAGATATGAGCAACTAAGTATTGGGTCCCTGTTTGGTAGAGTAGACAGAGGAAGAACTAACCGACAAAGCATTAGACTTTAATCCGGATGAGATATTGATGATGATCAAGTTTCTTGAGGTATCATTCATGATTGGTCGACATGATTGATGACTTCTACAAGCATCTCCTTGATACGCATCACTTGGTAAGCAAGGATTCAACTAACAGATCAGAGTTTAGGAAAATATTGACTATTCCGGATGCCGACTAGAAAGATGTTGAAATCATTGGTGCGGGTATATATACCAGATGGATTTGGTTGTGAAGGCGTGTGGTTGTTTTGTGAAGTACGAAGAAAAGCAAAAGAACAGCATGAAGGCAATAAGATAGGTCCAGAATGTAATAGGACAGCAGCACCAAGAAGAGGTAGAATGAAGTGCAGCAGATCAGTGTTTGGAGCCTAACCAGAACTGAACCTCAGCATGTGTGGATGCTTTTCATTAGTTCAAGTATCTTGTTACTTCATTTGTATCTTGTAGGTAGTGAGCCTCTTGTGAGCAGTGTGCTCAAGCAGTGAGCCCTAATTGGCAAGTTCCATTTTGTATCATCCTATTCTTTTAATAGAGAATACAATCTTGGGTTAATCACCCTATGGTTTTTCCCCTAAAAGGGTTTTCCACGTCAAATCATTGTGTCATGTGTATTGGTGTTATTTCTATTTTATGGTTATGTTTAAGTTGATGCTGCATTTATTTGTAAGGAAGATCAGAAAGTTGAAACAATTAAGATAACTGATTCACCCCCCCTCTCAGTTATCAACAGGGTTGACCAAGGCTTAGAAACTCGCCCTAAAGGAAGATGCCAAACCTTCAAGACACAGGTAGAAAATGATTAAATCATTCAAGACATAGACAAAGAATGATTAGAACAGTGATAAAATTTGACTTGCAACCAAGAAATTTGATCTTGTGACTCCAAACAATTTGACCTACACCCAATCAGAAGAAATTAGCCGCAAAGACTAGCAAAAACTAGAGAAGGTTTCAACCGAACAACCAGGATTTTTAACCTGTCAATAAGATTGAATCAGTGACAAAAAGACATTAGCCATCAAAATAGTAAACATGTGATCAAAGTTAGCCTACAACACAAATCAGAGGCTGACAATTGATTTGCATAGAGATCGCAAGTCGTACGGCTTTGTATGGCCTGCAAAGTAAAAAAAAATCAACTTTTTTCAAAAATTTCAGTCACCAAACCTAGGTGTATTTATAGTCAAAATTTATGGAATCAACCTCCTGATTGCAATGGTGTAGTCTGTTTTTCCCCAAGAGGTCACCTGCAACAAGTCACTCCAAAAACTTGCAAATTTTGACAAAACTAGGGTTAGGAAAATGCAAAATGTTGACAACAAAACCTGCAAAAACTAACAATTATGAGTCCTGCCAAGCGTGCCAAAATGTATACTAAAAATTTGGATTAGCTGAAATGATGAAACAAATACATACATTTCCCAAACCCAAATCCTCAATATACCTCGAATGATATGCGCAAGATGACAACTTGATTGGTACTTGGAAGATGATGGATGTAATATGATGAAAGATGCAAGATGGAGATCAAAATGGATGTAAGGGGGAGATTCGTGGATATGGTTGAATGTTGGTTGCTCAAGATTTTGGCAGCATAACAGTATGAAACTAGATTGCATCCCCCCAAATGGCTTAGAGGAGGCTACGTTTATAGGAAAGACCTAGTTAGAATGGATGGACAAGATCGATTAGGGTTTAGATGATATGGATGGCTAGGATTGATTAGGCTTCCTTGCACATCAAGAAATCATAGTCATGTGACAAGTGTGTGAAGGAGAATAAAGGGAATCTAATTCAAATATTTTATTTCAATTAGTTTGACATGTGAAGGCATATTAAGTTGGAGATGAGACATGTGACATGTGTCGCAATGTTATGAGAGGTGAGGGTAATTCAAATTTTTAATTTGAATTATGTGAGACATGTGACTAGGTGCAATTAATTAAATAAATGGGATTTATTTAATTAATTGGGACTATGATCAAGTTGGACTAATTAAATAAAGTGGGTTTATTTAATTAATCAAGAAGGTGATTAAGTTGGACCAATGTGATGGGATTAAGTGGGATGAGGTTAGATGAACTAGGATGAACTAGGACTTAGGGGAACACATACAAGTTCATGTCAACAATGTGTTGTGTAACTAGGACCTAGGGCAAAGACATACAAGGTCATGTGTAAACAAGACCTAGACAATTTTTAGTGTCTACAAAATTAGTCATGATCATGACTGTCCCATCAACCAAGAAGCATATTATCAACTGAAGAAGATACATGACAGTCATATAACGAAAAAATAGTCCTATATCTATATCCACAAAGTGAAGTGCAACATACACAGTCCACATAGATTGGAACAGCTCAGTCACGATTGATATCTACAGTATAATGCCATGTCAGCTGTCTGATATACAAGGGAGTAGGAGGATACGAGTCTATGATGGAGGATTAGAATGATCAATATGCAAATCTATTGCTCAGTAGCCATACTGTCATGTCACTATACTATAGGTATGGTGAACATTTTATTGCAATCATAAGAATAAAGCAATCATTGAATAATCATAATGTCTAATTGTTATAAGAAGTAAAGGAGTAGAAAACTGTTAGAGAGAGGCAGAGAGGAATTTGTAATGTTTTAAACCATGGGATAGTCACCTTAATGACAGTCCATTCATCATATAACCACCATATACCTTTGCCAATGAAGATACAGTCATAAGCTGCAAGTGCAGCTATAGGAGTCATGAAAAGAGAGATATAGATGCAACATTTAGAGGGTACAATAAACTTGAAAGAGTATATATAAGTCACTAGCTTAGTCATATGGAAAAGTTCATTGTTGTTTTTGTCTTCATATCAAACTGTCACAGTCATCAAATGGAGAATATACACCTCTAGATGCATTCATGACTACATAAGCACAAAGTCACTACAACCAAAGTCATTTTGACAAGTATGACAGTATGAAGAACCTATAATGAAGAAGACAACCTTTGGTAAAGTCAAAAGACAGTCAACATGCCTTAGAGCAGTAGAGACATATATATCTTTTTGTTTATCTACAGGAGATACAAAGAGGAACATATATTTTAAACTCATTCTATAGCCTTCATCACAAAGTGCAGAGTTTGTGGTGTATATGTGAGTCCATATGGAGCATCAAAGAAAGAGTAAGGTCACAATATTTCTTTTAGGGTGACTGTCACCACTATCAATACACTACACTGTTTAGAGAGTGAGGGAGTAGGTGAAGCCTTAGTAGGGTTTATGGTAAATAATAGGGAAAACCTCCTTCTTCACTTCATTACATGAAAGCCAAAGTAAAAATAGTGCACAGAGAGGTGAACAAAATAGTATTGTCTTTTGTGACAGAGGAATAGTAAAGATGGAGTATAATTTTTAACAAACCCTACTAGGGTTTACATACAGTAAGTAAAGTTGTTTACCCCTTTATTTCAACGGCCATACATACTTGTCCATGTAGCAGTCATCATGCCATGAATGAAAGAGAAAAGCATATAAGGAAGTATGAGCTACTTTTTCTCTTTTCCAAGAGTGCAAACTCACAATGCTAACCATGAAGGCTGAGCAAGAGGAAGAAGAGTATACAGAAGAAAGATACAGTGAGATAAATGAAAAACTAGTGTAAAAAAATGTCTTTCTTCCCTTGTTCTTTAAAACAAAATAGAGAAAATATGGAGCAGACCAGAAGTAAAAAAAGGAGGGCTTTCTTTCATCATGATGTTACTATACAAAAAACTGAAAGGAGGTAGCTGCAGGAGCAATAAACAATGTAGTTTCATCACCTTTTCTTGCAAGAAAAAATGAAATACATCATAAAGTAGTCATGAGTATGGCCATGAATGCCCAAGAATACTTCAAAAATGGAGAACAATATCATATTTGTGACTAAGAATGACTCACCATATGATTTCCTATAAAAATCTGCAAGAAAATCCTTTGAAACAGTAGAAATGGAGAGATTCGAGCCTCAATGCCCTAGTTTGTGGTGGCAGCCAAGCAAAGCTTCTTTTTCCCAAAAGATGAAGTGCAAAATGAGGCCAAAAAGTTGGGGTTCATGTTTTGTTTTAGGGCTTTCATGTTGCCCTAATTCGAATAGGGATTTTTATAACATCTTTTAAAAAAAATTAAATGCCCCACTAATACCTTTATGGTATTATTTTTTCACCTTTGCATATATGATACCTAGGCTTATGCCTTAGGTTTATTTCACAACCTTTGGAGGAAAAAACTTAGGCTAGAAAATCAAAATGTAGGCCTTGTATATTTTTTGCAAAATCAAGCAAATCAAATCTTTTTTCCCTCCTCTATGAAAAAATTAGAGGTTAAAACTACAATATATTGTAAAGCAATATTAAGGTAATATTCTATAAATTGCCTCAGTATTTGCTATTTTTAAAAATGTAGTTAAAAGAAAAGGCAGTTAGATAAGCTTTCCTGATTTTCTAAGTCTTTTGGGTGGAATAGAGAAAAGCTGGGCAAACTGGAGTTTCTATTTCAGTTTCCAACCAGTTAAAGCTTGATTTTTTAGTCTTTTTAGGTGGGCCCACTTGGGAGGGAAAGTTTTCACCTATTATTTCTTAGTTTGGAGGCAGTTTGAGCACTGATTTTGAGGCTTTTCTTTTGAGCTCAAAAATGGATTGAAATTGCTATTTTGGGGAGATTTTTGCTCAAATTTTTCCATTTCTCAATATTGGAAACATTTTAGAGATGGAGGAGAAAAACTCAGTTTAGGCAGTTCAAATTTGCTTCTTTCTTTCTTGCACACTGCAGAAAGTTTTGTAAGCCTTGATTTGTACTCAGATCCTTCATTTTTACATACTCCTTTCAGCTTTAATAAAGCAATGAAATATTCCTACTGCACATTTTCTCTCACATTTATAGTATTGGCTTGATATTTCATTATGATCATAAAATTAGGTCCTTTGTTATGCTTCATTGTTGTGAATCTATGTGCAAAAATTTTAAATAATTCAAGTTGCATGTTGTGTTCATTTCAAGCCTTCATGCAAATCACTGTTGAGTTATATGTTTTAGTTGAGATTGTGAAGATTAATGTTTTGAGAAAATGATTGTTAGTGAAGGCATTAAAATAAGTAAAGTGCTGGTGTATCACCTATTAGAGTTTAGGATTTTCATTTTCAGTCATCTTTCTAAACCCTTTTCCTCAAAAAGTTCTATAGTTTAGGTGATTTTCTAAGGGAACCATCCCACTCTAGAGATTCATTCTCACCATAGGTCACCCACAACCTGAGAGTGTTTCCATGTTTTAGCAGGAGAGTTAAGTCTAACTTAGAAAGGGTGCAATCCTAATTGACAATAGTTTTTGGCACGTCGGTGGGACAGTTTGAACTCTCACAATTCAAAGCTTATCATTTCATTGCCAGTTCTTGCTGTGTGCACCAGCAATCTCAGCCTTTGGAGGCAAGTTTTTCAAACACATCAGGCTACTCTAAATTAAGATCCACTGGTTTTAGCAGTCTAGGTGCTAGTATGTTTCAAAGTTTTTAGCAGAAGATCTGATTTATCAATAAATTTCAAGCTTATATAAATGTTGGAAAATGTACCCATTTTGTGGGGAAAAGCTTCATCGTGCTCCATTTCATGAAGCATTTATTAGAATACCCTCTTTTCAACCTTACCAAGCTAATCATGAGGTTGATTTTGCATCTAATTCTTGCATTTTCCAAAGAAACCAGCATGCCTAGTATGATTACCACCCACCGATCCCTGGTCAGTCTCCATTTCAGCCTTCATATAATCAAAGCCATATCCAAGATCATGAAAAGGAGGGGATTGCAAGCATAAAGGGTATGTTGTTTGACTTCATGCAAGACTTCACAAAGTAGGTAGAGGAGATTAAGAGGCAGCATGAGTATAATCAACAACAGGAAGAGATGGATTATCAGGCCTATCTCTATGAGCAAGGGTTAGAAACACAAAGGGATGAAGCCCAAACAACTCCTTTCATTCTAGATCAGCCCTTTTAGGATGAGGTTAGTAGGTATGAAATTCCAAGTTTTATGAAAAGTGGGCCTCTTAACCCTCCCAAGGTCAAGATTCCTAGTTTTTTAGATCCTTTGCCATTGTAAGAGTCTATGTTGGCACAATCTGAAGACCAACCACTTCAAGAGCCTTTTTTTATCTAGGAAACTCAAGAAAATCCCCATGTTTCCCTATCAGATGAATCTAATTCACTATTCACCTTTATAAATGTGGACCTATTGTCTTTCAAGATAGCTCACTCACCATGAAGAAAGCTGGGAGTATAAATTTAATGCATGCAGCTATGGAGTAGTATCAGTTAGAATAGAAGAAGATTAAGAAAGAAAAGATCTCTTAAGATGATTCTTTGTATGTTTTAACTAATTATCTTCTTTGTTCTATTGAAGATAATGAAAGTGTTGTAACTCTTATATCAGAAGATCAGCTAGGACAGTAGGATAAAAAGGTAAAAGAAGTTGATCAAGAAGATCATCCTATAGCTTGTTGTCATGAACTACCTTCTTTCATTGAAAATGATGTAGAAGGTGTGTTTTTTATCTCACCAGCAGCAGTTTTAGAGCAACAACAAGATGTAGGACAATCAGATGAGTTGCTGATTGAAGACAGTCAAAGTGACAATACAGCCTTGGATCAAAATGGGGATCATAAAAATGAACCTTCTGATGAGTTGTTGTTTGATGAAAGTTGAAATAAGGTAAGGAACAATCCTCTTTTATCATAAATTCATGTGATGAACTTTCATTTTGGGATGACCTTAATGATTTTGTTGCAAGATTAGATAATGCCAAGGAGTTTTTAGTTAATATCTTTGATGCACTCCCTAGTTTTGTGGATGAGAATGGTTGTAATAATGATGTAAATCATCTAGATAAAATACTAATTAATGAGAAGATCACAGACAATAGCCTTGATTTGAGTAATCAAGATGTTGAGATAAATGCAAATTTTGTGCAAGTACAGCAAGACCAAAAGTAGGGTACTTTTTTCCAAGTAGAGGTTGAGTCTCAAAATTTAGCTTTTCTTTATGGATTTCCTGAATTTGTTGAAGAGAACAAAGATAACACATGCATTCTAACATCAATGTCTAGTTTTGAATAGCAGAATGATAAAACTCATTTGTATTTAGTGCAAGATTATGAGTTTGATGAGGACATGTTTTTAGGCATCATAGAAGATTTTTTCTCTAACATTGATAATGATTTGATGCAATGTGAACCGGCAGCATGTGATCAGCCTATTCAGGTGAAAAAATTAGTCATTCCTTCATTACTTGATGATAGATCTACATCTCCTTCAGATCAGGTTGAAATTGTGAAAAGGATGTAACAGTAGATCTCAATCAAGAAACTAGGAGTATTAGCCAAAGGTTCATCCTTACAAGAGAGTGTCCAATTAGGGATTTAGCTGGAAAAGAGATAAATAAGGAGACACATGTTACTATTGTACCCAAAGAGGAGATTGCAACCCTAGAATAGCATAACCAAATCATCTATTCACCCCATAACAACAATACTATGATCACGTTCAGATGGTGAGTGGGTTTGTTTTTGTTCTTCAGAGAGTTTTGTAACATTCTATAAGGTATGTTCTTATGGGTCATATCTTATCAGTAATAAATCTTATCCTTGCAAAACATCCTATGTTGGTTAGAAGGGGTGGTTATTTTACAAAGCCAGTTAATGGGTTTGTTTGACCAGCTTCTTTGGCTGGTTAGAGTAGGTTAGTATAGGTTATGTTAAGTTTTTCATTTTCCAAGAAGTATTGTTGTACATGTTTTCTGGCCACCAAGGTCTTTTAGTTTGCTTTCAGTTTGTTTTCTACCACTATTTGGAGTATTTGTAGTTGGGTTTTCATGGTTTTCTGAGTTTGAGAAGAACAGAGTTTGACTCTATGCCCAATGGATTGTTTAAGGCAACTGGTCTATATGCTTAGTAGGCAATCATTCAATAGAAATCGCTAGAAATGTTACCAATTTTTCACCTACAACTCAAATTTGTAGAGTTGAAGTAGTTTCCATTTTAAGGTCAAATGTTCTATGTTTGATCATTGCATAGTTTAAACTGCTTGAAAAAGAAAGAGTTTAGTTTTATGATGCCATGTGTTATAACAAAAAGGAAAGCATTCAGCTTGTCATTCAATGCTTTATAGCATAAAGGAGATTTCATGGACTATAATAAGTTGTTTCATTTCATAGTGTAATGCTTTCATTCATTTTACAAAGGAGGTATACACAATACTACATAAGTGTTGTATTTGTATTCATTGGAAAGAAAGAATTGATCAATTATCCCACACACGCATGGGAATAGCTAAACCAATACAACATAAGAAATATACTATGCATCTGAAGATAAAGAAAGGAAAAGAGCATCTAAGAAGAGGCATATTCATCATTGCCTGATTAATGTCTAGAGTTGGTCTTCATGGTAGCTTGCTCCTCCTTGCTCCTAACCTTTGAGTGAACCTGTATCATGATAAGAGTTGTTAGAGCTCTAGATATGAGTCTTCCTATGTGCATCATCAACAGAAATATAGCACATGTTTACGATGCATCAAATCAACAAACATCAGATGTATACAAGAGAGCCTAAAAAATGAAATATCATAGGAGCATTGAGCTTCACTATTTTATCTAACATGTTTGTTCACTGTACAGGTATAGGTGAAATTATGTTCCTGATCCATTTCTAAAGACATCATAGCATGTGGTGCAAAAATGGGCTCCCACAAAGGTTGAGCCCAGCATGTTGCCCCTTGATCTTAAGGGGAATATAAGATAAGGGTAAGTGCAAGAAGATGGGGGGACAAAAAGTGGCCAAATTAATTTCAAAAAAAATTAGGTCAAAATGCGAGCACGTTATAACGCACTCACGTTATGGCTTGGTAATGATGAGCCTTAGGTTTGTCAAAACCAAGCCATAATGCGAGTGCGTTATAACGCGAGCACGTTATAACGAGAGCGTGTTATAACGTGCTCGCGTTATTCTTTTCTTTGCATTTTTCCTTTTCCACAAAAGTTTGTGCTATTTTTCATGTTTTAAATAACGCGAGCACATTATGTTCAACTTAAATTTTTTTATGTTTAATGCTATTAATCATGTATGTATGTATGCCTATATGTATGTATATATGTATGTATGCCTATATGTATGTATGTATCTATGTATGCCTATATGTATGTATGTATAGTGTCGAGGGTAGAGGAGGGTAGAGATGGGAGTGAGCCAGATAGGGGAGGAGAGGGGTGGATAAGGATTGAGTGATTAAGGTTTAAGGTTAAGGGTTGACCATTTAGGGATAGGATTTAGAGTTTAGGGATAAGGGATTAGAGTTTAGGACCTTGAGGGATTAGGGTTTAGGGTTGAGGCTTTAGCGATAGCATTTAGGGTTAAGGGTCGAGGGATTAGGGTTAAGGTAGAGTGTTGAGGGTAGAGGGATTAGGGATAGGGTTTAGGGTTGAAAGTTTAGGGTTGAGGGATTAGGGTTTAAGGTATAGTTTAGTAGTTCTTGTGGATAGAGCCAGTAAACAATGGGAGATTATTTGTCTATTTCATAACAATATACCTCCCCCTTAAACCCTAAACCCTAATCCCTCAACCCTCAACCCTAATCCATCATCCCTCAACTCTAATCCCTCATCCCTAAACCCTAAATGCTATCCCTATTCCTAAACCCTCAATAGACTCGATACTATACCTTAAACCCTAATCCCTTATCCATAAACCCTCCAACCCTATCCCTAATCCTTACACCCTCCACACTCTACTTTAACCCTAATCCCTTGAACCTCAACCCTATCCCTTAACCCTTGACCCTTGAACCTCAACCCTTAACTCTGATCCCTCAACTCTCAACCCTAACCCTAAACCCTAAACACTAAACCCTCAACCCTCAATGTCAAATCCTAAACCCTCAACCCTTCACTCTAATCCCTCAACCCTAAACCCTATCCCTAAACCCTCAACACTATACCTTAAACCCTAATCCCTCAACCCTCAACCCTAATCCGTCATCTGTCATCCCTTAACTCTAATCCCTCATCCCTAAACCCTAAACGCTATCCCTATTCCTAGACCCTCAACAAGCTTGATACTATACCTTAAACCCTAATCCCTCTACCCTTGACACTCTTATTTAACCCTAATCCCTTGACCATTAACCCTATCCCTCAACCTCAACCCTCAACCCTCAACCCTCAACTCTCAACATTAAACCCTAATTCATCAACCCTAAACCCTAATCCCTCAAACCTAAACCCTATCCCTAAACCATCAACCCTCAACACTATACCTTAAACCCTAATCCATATCCCTCAACCCTTAACCCTTAAAACTTAAACCCTATCCCTACACCCTCAACACTTGACACTATATCTTAAGCCTTAAACCCTCATCCCTAGAGCCTCAACCCTTAATCCTTAAACCTTCAACCCTAAACCCTATCCCTAATCCCTCTACCCTCGACACTCTAACCCTAACCTTGACATTAAATGTTAATCCGTCAACCCTAAACCCTAATCCTAAACCCTCAACCCTCAACACTATACCTTAAACCCTAATCCCTCAAACCTAAACCCTATCCCTAAACCATCAACCCTCAACACTATACCTTAAACCCTAATCCCTATCCCTTAACCCTTAAAACTTAAACCCTATCCCTATACCCTCAACACTTGACACTATATCTTAAGCCTTAAACCCTCATCCCTAAAGCCTCAACCCTCAATTCTTAAACCTTCAACCCTAAACCCTATCCCTAATCCCTCTACCCTCGACACTCTAACCCTAACCTTGACATTAAACACTAATCCGTCAACCCTAAACCCTAATCTGTCAACCCTAAACCCTCAACCCTCAACACTATACCTTAAACCCTAATCCATCAACCCTAAAACCTAATCCATCCTCAACCCTTGACACTATAACTTAAACCCTAATCCCTCAACCCTCAACCCTAATACCTCAACCCTCAACCCTAATCCCTAATCCCTAAACCCTAAACTCTATCCCTATTCCTAAACCCTCAACCCTCGACACTATACCTTAAACCCTAATCCCTTATCCCTAAACCCTAAACACTATCCCTCAACCCTTAACCCTTAAAAATTAAACCCTAAAACCTATCCATAAACCCTCGATGCTCAACACTATATTTTAAACCCCAATCCCTTAACCCTTAGCTGTAAAGCCTCAACCCTCAATCGTTAAACCTTCAACCCTAAACCCTATCCCTAATCCCTCTACCCTCAACACTCTACTTTAACCCTAATCCCTTGACCATCAACCCTATCCCTAAACCCTCAACCCTCAACCCTCAACTCTCAACATTAAACCCTAATCTGTCAACCCTAAACCCTAATCCATCAACCCTAAACCCTAAACCCTATCGCTAAACCCTCAACCCTCAACACTATACCTTAAACCCTAATCCCTCAACCCTAAACCCTAATCCCTCAACCCTAAACCCTATCCCTAAACCCTCAACACTATACCTTAAACCCTAATCCCTCAACCCTAACCCTAAACCTTGTCCCTAAACCCTAATCCCTCAACCCTCAACCCTAATCCATCATCCCTCAACTCTAATCCCTCATCCCTAAACCCTAAATGCTATCCCTATTCCTAGACCCTCAACAGGCTCGATACTATACCTTAAACCCTAATCCCTCTACCCTCGACACTCTTATTTAACCCTAATCCCTTGACCATTAACCCTATCCCTCAACCTCAACCCTCAACTGTCAACCCTCAACCCTCAACTCTAAACATTAAACCCTAATTCATCAACTGTAAACCCTAATCCCTCAAACCTAAACCCTATCCCTAAACCATCAACCCTCAACACTATACCTTAAACCCTAATCCCTATCCCTTAACCCTTAAAACTTAAACCCTATCCCTATACCCTCAACACTTGACACTATATCTTAAGCCTTAAACCCTCATCCCTAAAGCCTCAACCCTCAATTCTTAAACCTTCAACCCTAAACCCTATCCCTAATCCCTCTACCCTCGACACTCTAACCCTAACCTTGACATTAAACACTAATCCGTCAACCCTAAACCCTAATCTGTCAACCCTAAACCCTCAACCCTCAACACTATACCTTAAACCCTAATCCATCAACCCTAAAACCTAATCCATCAACCCTCAACCCTAAACACTATTAATAAACCCTCAACCCTTGACACTATACCTTAAACCCTAATCCCTCAACCCTCAACCCTAATACCTCAACCCTCAACCCTAATCCCTCATCCCTAAACCCTAAACTCTATCCCTATTCCTAAACCCTCAACCCTCGACACTATACCTTAAACCCTAATCCCTTATCCCTAAACCATAAACACTATCCCTCAACCCTTAACCTTTAAAAATTAAACCCTAAAACCTATCCATAAACCCTCGACACTCAACACTATATTTTAAACCCCAATCCCTTAACCCTCAACCCTAAAGCCTCAACCCTCAATCGTTAAACCTTCAACCCTAAACCCTATCCCTAATCCCTCTACCCTTAACACTCTACTTTAACCCTAATCCCTTGACCATCAACCCTATCCCTAAACCCTCAACCCTCAACCCTCAACTCTCAACATTAAACCCTAATCCGTCAACCCTAAACCCTAATCCCTCAACCCTAAACCCTATCCCTAAACCCTCAACCCTCAACACTATACCTTAAACCATAATCCCTCAACCCTAAACCCTAATCCCTCAACCCTAAACCCTAAACCCTATCCCTAAACCCAACAAAACTACTTTGCCTTATGTTAGGTTGTTAAACCCATCATTTTTGACACTCTTCTCTTAAAGATATTTGAGTTGCAAGAATATGTCAAAAAAATGGCTATGAACTTTTTTAATGTTAGTAATGTTATATGGCATGTTTTTCTGGCCCATCTGGGGTTCATTATGCCAATAGGTGTACATACTATGAGAAAAGCTTTGCGTATGGTACATCCATAGTGAGTAATTAACAGTTGAAATCAGAAGGATGATCATTATGAGAAAAGCTTTGCATTGGGGTACATCTATGTTTCTTGCTGTCTACCCCGCACTTAGGGGAGGTATATTATTATGAAACAGGCAAATAATCTCCCATTGTTTATTGGCTCTATCCACAAGAACTACTAAGCTATACCTTAAACCCTAATCCCTCAACCCTAAACTTTCAACCCTAAATCCTATCCCTAATCCCTCTACCCTCAACACTCTACCTTAACCCTAATCCCTTGACCCTTAACCCTAAATGCTATCCCTAAAGCCTCAACCCTAAACCCTAATCCCTCAAGGTCCTAAACTCTAATCCCTTATCCCTAAACTCTAAATCCTATCCTTAAATGCTCAACCCTTAACCTTAAACCTTAATCACTCAATCCTTATCCACCCCTCTCCTCCCCTATCTGGCTCACTCCCATCTCTACCCTCCTCTACCATTGACACTATACATACATACATATAGGCATACATAGATACATACATACATATAGGCATACATACATACATACATACATACATACATATAGGCATACATACATACATGATTAATAGCCTTAAACATAAAAAAATTTAAGTTGAACATAACGCGCTCGCGTTATTTAAAACATGAAAAATAGCACAAACTTTTGTGGAAAAGGAAAAATGCAAAGAAAAGAATAACGCGAGCGCGTTATAACGCACTCACGTTATGTCTTGCTTTGGGAATCCCAAGCCTTGGGCTTGGGATTTGCTTTGGATTTCCAACCCAAAGGCTTGGAGTGCCTTTTGAACAGTAACAGACGTGTTTTTCCATATTCTTCAAGATTTTAGATAATTTCGTTCATGCTAACCCTCAGATTTGCACGTGTTTCAAGGTCAAACAAATTGAACACCTGGGTAATGTTAGGCTTTCTCTCAGCTATCTAACGATGTAATTTTTTTCACATTTTAACAATGTTAAGCCTTTCATCTTTAATTTCTTTTGTTTGTGTGTCCGTTTTTGGGCAAAAACCACTATTTGGTCTTTTTTTCATTGTAAATTAACTATTCATTGAAATTTCAAAAAAATTACATATTTAGAAACTAGACTCCATTCTAGAAATATTAAAAAAAGAAAAAAATAGTTTTCAATTAGTTTTCAAAATTTATAAGGGTAGCACGGCCAAAATTCTATTTTTTAGGATGTGTCCACTTTGAAAATTAGTAAAAAATCAAATATTCATCAAACAATTATCAAAAAAATTGGGCATAAACTACATGCTATTAGCTAATTTCTCACTGAAGCGATTTTAAAAATACCAAAAAAAAAGTTGACCTTTTGAGGGAGCCACAAAACATGGTATGTTATGTTTTTTTGACAGAAACAACACCAATTTCTGTGGCTCCCTCTTTTGAACCACTTAATCTATGCCATTTTTAAAAAAAATAGTAGTTCAGAAAGTAGACTCGGAGAACTACGAACATTGTTTTGGTTGCATCTCCAAATTTTGAGTGTAACTATGCTCAATTTCTCATCCAAGGCCAGTATTTCCTAATTTCAGAAAAAAAAAGTGGCCACTTAAGACCCCTTTTGGCCCCCCATCTTCTTGCACTTACCCATAAGCAAAGAAACTTTCAGATCAATAAATAAAAGCATATTCTGATTGAAAGTCAATGACAACACCAATACATCATGGACAAATAATGAAGTAGAGCAATCATAAATACCATTCATAATGACAAAGTACAAGAGCAAGTCTCTTTACTATCTAGACATCATACAAATACAAACTGATGCCATCAAGTGAACACACAGTGCATGGATGTATATGATCTACAAGAATATAAACAATGGACACCACAGTCATCTTGGATACAGTCATCTTGACAATTAATGCCTACTTTGTCATTATGAACATCATTTAAGACCACATCAAGAGTGTGACAACCAAGGATGCATCATGGAGCAGTAGTTAGACAGCAATAGAACAGGTATTTACCACTTTTGTTGTGAATGAAGTGTAAAGTTGTTGTTGAATGCATGAAACAACCATAAAGGACAAAAATTTAGTCATGATCATGATTGTCCCATCAACCAAGAAGCATATTATCAACTGAAGAAGATAGATGACAGTCATATAATGAAAAAATAGTCATATATCTGTATCCACAAAGTGAAGTGCAACATACACAGTCCACATAGACTGGAATAGCTGAGTCATGATTGATATCTATAGTATAATGCCATGTCAGTTGTCAGATATACAAGAGAGAAGTAGGGTACAAGTCTATGATGGATGATTAGAATGATTAAGATGCAAATGTATTGCTCAGTAGCCAAACTGTCATGGCACCAGACTATAGGTATGGTGAACATTTTATTGCAATCATAAGAATAAAGCAATCATTGAATAATCATAATGTCTAACTGTTATAAGAAGTAAAGAAGCAGCAAACTATTAGAGAGAGGCAAAGAGAAATTTGTAATGTTTCAAACCATGGGACAATCATCTTAATGATAGTCTATTCATCATATAACCACCATATACCTCTGCCAAATGAAGATACAATCATAAGCTACAAGTACAGCTATAGGAGTCATGAAAAGAGAGATATAGATGCAGCATTTAGAGGGTACAGTAAACCTGAAATACTATATATAAGTCACTATCCCAGTCATACGGCAAAGTTCATTGTTGTTTTTGTCTTCATATCAAACTGTCATAGTCATCAAATGGAGAATATACACTTTTATATGCATTCGTGACTACATAAGCTCAGAGTCACTACAGCCAAAGTCATTTTGACCAGTATGATAGTATGAACAACCTATAATGAAGAAGACAACCTTTGGTAAAGTGAAAAGATAGTCAACATGCCTTGGAGCAGTAGAGACATATATATCTTTTTGTTTATTATTAGGAGATAAAAAGAATAACATATATTTTAAACTCATTCTATAGCCTTCATCATAAAGTTTAGAGTCTACAGTGTATATGTGAGTCCATATGGAGCAGTAGAGAAAGAGTAAGGTCACAGTCTTTCTTTTAGGGTGACTGTCACCACTATCAATACACTAAACTATTTAGAGAGTGAGGGAGTAGGTGAAACCCTAGTAGAGTTTATGGTAAATAATAGGAAAAACCTCCTTCATCACTTTATTACATGAAAGCCAAACTAAAAATAGTGCACAAAGAGGTGAACAAAATGATAAGAAATAGTATTGTCTTTTGTGACAGAGGAATAGTAAAGATGGAGTATATTGTGTTGGCACTAATTTTGGTCAAGTTTTTGAACGAGGGTGTTGGAGGGTTTTTTCCTTTTAAGCCCTAAGTCTTTTTGTTCATCGAAGTATTTGGCATTTCGGTGAAAGTTCTTTTTGAAGTGCTCTGATTGTGTGTTGAACCACCGCATTGAACCATCGGGTTGAACCGGTTCAATGATTCAACGGTTCACGGGCTTTAGTTCCATATTTTCCGTCAGTAAATCCTTTGCTCATCTTTTTAATCCAATCAGCATGGTTGAACCATTGCATTGAACCGTCGGGTTGAACCGGTTCAATGGTTCAATGCTTTATGATTTTGGGCCTTATCGGAGTGAGTGGTGCTATCAACGAGCGTCATTTTTGTTATGCCGATGGTCTATCTCTTGCCGAGGAAGGTGAGGTTGTCGAGGGACCATCGGGGTGACTTGTGTGGTCGGCGTAGGTGTTTTGTGGCTTGCCGATAGTCTGGGTCTCGCCGATGAGGATTTTGGAGTGCTATCGCCAAGACTTTGGCTATCAGATGAGCGGACAAGTGTAGGCCGATGGTTTTTCTCTAGCCGATGGGGATGTTCAAGGTGGTCGTCGGCAAGAATTGTGCTATCGGCCAAGGATTTTCTTGTTGCTCTGAGGGATGGTGGTCTTGCCAATGACCTAGGATGTGGTGTGCCATCGGGGTGACAATGTTATGTGTCTCAGCGACAAGTGTGTTGTGTATGGTCTTTGGCATGACTTGTGTTGTCAGCGAGGATGGATTGCATTGGGCTGATAGCGGAGGGTTTGGCCGACGAAGGGGCAAGGCCTAGCTTGTTGATGTATCGGTGAGAGTTGGTCTGTCAGCGAAGGAGCTTTTGGCTAGGCTGATGGTTCTTCTCTAGCCGATGGGGATGTTGGAGGCTTTCAGGAGTTGTTCATCGGCGTGATTGGCTATGTCAGCCGAGGGGTTTTTTGCTTGGCCGACGGTATTGGTCTGGCCGATGGTGGTAGGGTGGTAACCGCTAACGGGGTGCCAGCTGGTCATCGGGGAGAATCATACTATCAGTGGAGATCTGAAGAGTTGGCCCAATGGTTCATCTCTGGCCGATGATGGGGAATGCGGAGATAGGCATCGGTGTGACTGTTGAAGTTAGCAGGAGGATTTGGGAGTGTGCTGATGGCTCGGGTCTTGGCGATAGGCTTTGGACAAAGGCTTATGCGTCGAGCGTGGCAAAAGGCGCTCGACGCTTATTATGTATGCGACCACGTTTATAAAGTGCTAGAGTGGTCTCCTCACCGTGCATGTGGGACTAATCTCCCTATATAATTTGAAACTGCGATAGAGCATGTTTTGGCAGGAATTTCTTTTTTGAATGCTGCGACTGTTTTCTTGGTGGCTGCGGGTGGTTGGGCCATCAATGGCAACTGTGCTGAGGCATGGGTGAGTTGTTGAACAGTCATGTACCTAATTTTTTGACATGAGGACTTCCAGATGGCAGCACAGGACTCAAGGCCACTCTTGTCTACCCTCTTGTCTATTGTAGCAATAACTTCTAAGCACCATTCCTTCTAAGGACTGTATCTGGCAGTTTTTTGTCAAAAACATGTAATTAATTGCTAGAGGTACACTTTCTGGCCAATATAGGCAGACTATGTTACCATTTTTGAGGTTGTTGAAAGTTGAACATTTGGCTCTGTAATACAATACAGTTGGTTTTGGTTGCTCTGTGCAGCAAAACTTGTCAGTTTATGTATCTCCTGTTGTATGTTTTTTGCATGAATCCACTGATTTCATGGTTAATCTTATATGAATAATGTTATGTTTGCATGTGTTGTGCTAATTCTATCTCCAGTGTTGCATGTATCTTTCTTCTGAGTCTAGGTATTCAAGGAATGTCTAATATTCTAGAACATAGAATTCCTGTGTTGAATGTTTAATCTCTTAACTTCTGCTCAAGGGGTAGATTAAATTGTTCTCAGATTGAATATTGGGAAGGATATACTGCAATAGGGATACCATAAGTATAGATAGCTTAACACTCTGTATTGGGAGATATCTGTAAGGCAGATATCACATGTATCCCCCTGAAATCCAGTTTTAGTTGTTCATGCTGATCATTCACAGGTGTATGTCTACTGACTCCAAGCCCTGGATAGGCACCGATCTAGCTTTGTATTTGTGTTATATACCATGTCCAGCTATGCATCCAAATATAAAATCAAAATCAAAACTCCAAAACAACTATTAGGATAGTAGAATTAGTTTTAGGATCCAAGTCCTCTGTCTACAACTGCAAATAGGCCCAAAGCTAGCCCCTTTTCTCTTATCTTACAGTTTTGGTCTACTTACAGGAGGACTTATCTGCTTTCTGTCAGCATCCCAGCCTTTATGTGCATATCCTCATGGATTTTGACAAGGGAATACCCCCCTAGGTTCTGCAGAGCCTGAAGAAGAAGAGGAGATAAAATATAGAGTGTATCTCCTACACTGTTGGCCCCTGGCCCAAAGATCCTATTGATCATTGATGGATACCTTGTAGGGAAATCTGAGAGTAAGCATCCAGTCTGGGAAAAAACCAACAGAAATTGGCAACTCCGCTGGGGAGTGATTTGAAAATTGTTATTTTTTGTCCTCCCTGGTAAAATATTTGTGGCCCATCCGATTCGCAACAAAAATTGGCGACTCTGCTGGGGATATTTGTGAAAGAACCCTGATTTTCAAAAGAAAATAGTTCCTAGTAATAGGTGGCGACTCCGAAGGAATCTCCCAACTAGTCAAAGTAAAATTTATATGCAGGAGAGAAGATCCCAACAGAATCCTTTATTTGAATAGTTACTAATAACAAGAAGAATGATGTATAGAAGAAAGGGAGCTGTCTTAGTCAGTCATGAGGGTTCCCCTAGAGAAAATGATGATATGAAAGATAACCCTAGGCCATCAGGACAACATGTGCCTTACTTTTCAAATGCAGAAGCTGATATTCAGGGTGCATATGAGAGGCAACAGGGTGGTAGCGTGAGAATGAGGTCAGAGGTGTTCCAAGAATGCCCATTTCTAGACCCTAGTGAAAGGTTTGAAGAGGCAGTCTCTGAGGGATGATTAAGATGATGACTAGAATGGTATGAGACCATCTACCTCTATGCCTAAAGAAGAACAGTTAGCTGAAGAAATCAGAAATCTGAGAGCAGAACTAGAATATCTACAAGCCATGAAAATCAGAGATGACATGAGGCAGAAAGCGCAAGCTTTAAGGACTACCCAAAATGATTCAATTCCTACCCTTGAGAATGCAAATGTGCAGAGACGTCAGCAAAGAAATGAAGTGCAACATCAGCATAATGATCAAAGACAAAATGTAAATGATGCTAGGATACCACTGAACAATGTAAGAAACCAGAATGAAAATAGAAACATTAATGTTAATCAGTTTGACAGACAGCCCATGCAGCTAGATAGATTCAGACAGCTGGTATTTGATGGTATTCCTGGGTATCCTAACCCCATTGACAAGCATCTAAGGCTACAAGTGCCTAAATTTTTAGGAAACAACACTATGTCAGGAGAAGATCATCTAAAGGCTTTTCAAAATGTCATGGATAACTTTGAGGTTGAACATGAGGATGTTTTCATGAAGTCATTCATGCAATCTTTAGTAGATGAGGCAAGAGAATGGTACAAGAATCTGCCTGACCGGAGTATTTCATCATGGGATGATTTTAAAAGGGTGTTCAAGGAGCAATATGGTGACAAAACTGACCCTAGCTTTTTTGTAAATGAGTTTACCAGTATCACTAAAGGGTCAAATGAGCAGGTTGCAGATTTTAATGCAAGATTTACTAAAGTGTTAAACAAATTGCCACATCACATGAGGCCAAATGAACCAATGTGCATAATATTGTATATCAATGCCTTTGATGCAAAAACTGCATATGGATTAAGAGATAAAAGTCTTGCTACTATCAGGGATGCTTTCAGAATTGCAGTGAATATTGAGAACAACAGGAAAGCATCAAGCAAGACAAACAGAAGGGATGATGTGAAAATTCTACAGAATCCAAACAAGCCTCAGAACACTCAAGGTAATACATCTGCCCCTGAGGATAAGATAGACAAATTGGCAAATGTTGTTAAGGACCTAAGCTATAGACTAGCTAGAAGTGAAAAAGGGATAGGTCTTGATAGGCAAGTTTACCAAAGACAAGAAAAGAGACCATCATTGCATGATATGCCTTATAACACCAATTGGCATAATGGTAAGCCTATATTCCCACATAACAACACAAATCAGAGAACTCAACATGTTAAAGAAACTCCTGATCCTCTAAAGAAAGCTATAAATATTGTTGATGATACTCCATGGTGTATAATTTGTCAGATGCCACATTCACAGTCACAGTGTATGATTGCTCAGTCCTTGTATGATAATGCTGCATCTTGTAATGAATGCAATGAGCCACATTCTGTGCAAGATGATGATGTTAACATGATGTTCATAAGCAATGGATACCCTCTTTATGATGCTGATGAGAGTACGGATAATGGAATTCAGGCTTGTCAACAGGATTCTTATGATGAAGATAATGGAGAAAGCTATGTGTATGCTTAGAGCTCACACAATTTTTTGAGTAACTTACAATGACCTTCTGATGAGGAAATTAGGGCCCTCACAGCTGCAGCAGTGGCCCAAGTCAAGAGTAACTACAATCTCAGAGGTAAAGCTCAAATAAGCAGCCCACGTCAGCTAGAAGGTATTTCTGCAGATCAGCCAGTGCATGGTTATAAGGGGATTGAACCACATAAAAGGCAGTGGGGTAATAATAAACAGAATTTTAGACATAGAACAGGTCATGAATCTCAAGGATCAGAAAATAGAATCCCCCAGGCTGAAGATCAAAGCAAGGGTTCCCAAAACAAGAATGATGATCAGGGAACTATGAAAGTAAAAGCTAAATTAGTTCAGGATAAAAACAAGATTGTGGAGCAAGCTACAACTGTTATACAAAATTATGCTCCATTTGATATAGCTCAAGTCCTCTCCTAGGTAAAAGTCTCTGTCCCACTTATGGAACTGATGAAGGTTGAAGAGATCAAGAATAGGACAATATCCCTAATTTCAGGGGTGCCTTTTCAAGCTAAGCAGAATGTTCAGATCCAGGGTGAGAAACATGTCATATGCAATGAAGAAGATGAGGCTCCTGAGGTCTATTTAGGAGTGACTATGACAAAGTGCCCCTCACAAGTGGAACCATTTTATGTATCCCTGGTTATAAATGAAAAAATAATCAGAAATTGTATGCTTGACTCTGGAGCATCTACAAATATCATGCCTTTAGCCATCATGCAACAAGCTGGATTGAAAATTGACAAGGCATGTGGAAAATGTTATGCTATGGATGCCAGAGAGGTACCAGTTATTGGAATCATGAAGGATGTAGATTTCAAACTGGCAACATTTCTTGAAAAGAGATATAAAATGAATATAACGGTGGTTGACATTAAGCCACAGTATGGTATGTTGTTGTCAAGAAGATGGGCAACACTAATTGGTGGAAGTATGCAGCTGGACCTGCCATATGCCATGATTCCAATGAATGGCAGGGATGTTAAGCTGATCAGAGAAGAAAGATCATCAGAGACAGTGGAAGACCAAGAAGCAGAAGAACAGATATGCTTTGTAAACACTGACTGTGATAACTTCAAGGTTGTCTCAGATGATGGAGAAGATAAAGAGAAAAATGTCTACATTAAAGAGCTGGACCAGCAAGGTTTATGGACCATGTGCAAAAGAAGGCTCTGGAGCTGGAGTTGTTTTCCTGTCTCCAACTGGTAAGCTCCTCAAATTCTCTTTCTTGCTGAGGTTTGTTTGTACAAACAACATTGCAGAGTATGAAGCTCTACTCTTAGGCCTAAATATAGCTCTCAAACATGGAATTAAGATGCTAAGAGTATTTGGGGATTCTGAGCTGATTGTATCCCAAATTAGAGATAGGTATGCTTCAAAAAACAAAAGATTGAAACAATACAAGCATGCTGTTTGGGATACCATTGAACTATTTGATGCATTTTCAATAGGCTGGGTAGAGAGATCAAAGAATGTTATGGCTGATTTCTTAGCTAATGTTGCAATAAGGCCAGATGACATCACTCTTTCAAATGTTACAAATGTAGAAGTTAAAATCAGGCCTGCAGTACTAGAAAATATATGCAGTTGGCAAGTGTTTAATGATGATAGGGACTTGTTAAAATTTTTGCACTGCATAGATGAATATGAGAATCAAGAAATTGATTTCCAAGCTTTTGTAGAGACTATGGATGGAAAAGAAGCTCTTGTGGGGAAAGAGATAATTCAATTGAAGACTAATAAAATCTCTAAAGGGTTAGTAGCTTTGGAAAGAGCTTTTGACAGTAGAGACCAATTGGTCACAAAGACATCTCCCACAAACAAGGAAGATTTAGAAGAGATAAATTTGGGGACATCTCAGGTCCCTAAGAAGGTATACATTGGTAAACAGCTAAAACCACACATTAGGAGTATGCTGATTGCATTACTGAAAAGGTATAAACATGTTTGTGCTTGGTCATATGAGGACCTCAAAGCCTATAGAGAAGACTTATTCTAGCATGAGATCCATTGAAGCCTGGAGCTAAGCCATTTAGATAGAGGCAAAGACCTATTAATCCTACCTTAGCTCCAAAGATGCAAGAAGAACTCAAAAAGCTTAGGGAAGCTGGAATAATTGTGCCAATCAGACATTCAACTTGGGTGTCTAACCTTGTCCCAGTCAGGGAAAAGAATGGTGATATTAGGCTTTGTGTTGACTTTAGAAACTTGAATGTATCCTCTTTAAAGGATAACTATCCACTGCCTAATATGGAGGCTATGTTGCAAGGAGTGACTGGTTGTGAACTCTTGTCCATGATGGATGGATTTTTAGGTTATAATTAGGTGAAGGTAAAGGAATCAGAACAGTATAAGACTGCCTTCACCACTCCATGGGGAACTTATGTATATGTTAGAATGCCATTCAGACTAACAAATGCAGGTGCTACATTTCAAAGAGCAATAGATGTTGCTTTTGCAAGGTTGATTGATTCAATCCTGGCTGTATATCAAGATGACTTGACTACCTATTCAAAGAAGGAAGAGCAGCATTGTTTGCATCTAGAGCAGATTTTCATAAGAGCACTAGAGTATGGCATTTCTTTAAATCCAAAAAAGTGTGCTTTTGGGGTAGTTGAAGGAAAACTCCTAGGGCACATTGTTTCCAAGGATGGAGTTAGGATAGATCCAGAGAGAGTGGCTACTATTGACAAAATTCAAATGCCAAAAACTATAAAAGGAGTTCAGTCCTTCTTTGGACAGATAAATTTTGTTAGGAGATTTGTTCCCACCTTTGCAGAAACCACAAGGAACATTTCCAAGATGATGAAGAAGGATGCAACTGTCCACTGGGAAAGTGAAGCAATTGAATCATTCCAAAACATCAAAGAGGCAATCAAGATGGCCCCTATTCTTAAATCTCCTGATTTTTCTAGGCCATTCCAATTGTTTTCATTTGCTTCCTTTCACACTGTTGCTGCATGTTTGCTACAGAAAAATAAGGATGGATTTGAGCAACCCATAGCTTTCTTTAGTATGTCCTTGCAGGATGCTGAGTTGAAATATGATATCATGGAAAAGCAGGCATATGCACTAGTCAGGGCCATCAAAAGTTTCAGACCATACCTGGTAGGATCACATATAATTGCATATGTACCCCATGCAGCAGTCAAAGACATATTCACTCAACAGGAGGTGACTGGAAGAAGGTGCAAATGAATAAACAAACTGCAAGAGTTCAACATAGACATACAAGTTACCAAGTTGGTAAGAGGACAAGGATTAGCCAAGATGATGGCATAGTCAAATTTGGAAGCATGCCAAGTTAATGCAGTCCAAAATGAGAATGTAAATGTATCAAGATCTGAATGGTACAAGGATATTATATACTACTTGTAAAATCTGAATTGTCCTTCCCATTTTAGTGACAGTCAAAAGAGGACTTTAAAGTTACATGCAATCAGGTATGTTATTATTCAAGGTGAGCTATACTGGAAAAACCCTGATGGTGTGCTGCTGAGGTGTGTGGATGAAGATATAGCTAACAATGTTTTGACTGACATGCATAAAGGATTGTGTGGTGGACATTATACTGCCCAAACAACAGCCCATAAGATTCTCAGAGCAGGATATTGGTGGCCCACCCTCTTCTCAGATGCACAAAGGTTAGTGAGGAAGTGTGACCCTTGCCAAAGGTTCTCAGGAAAGTTGAGATATGATGGTGCTTTACCCCTCAGAACTATAACTATGGATGCTCCATTTCAGTAATGGGGAATTGACTTCATAGGGGAAATTGCAGACAAGTCAAGTGGGGGACACAGTTGGATTTTGGTGGCAACTGATTACTTTACCAAATGGATTGAGGCCATTCCAACTAAGAGAGCTACAAGTAAGATGATGACGGATTTCATAATGGAAAATGTTATCATCAGGTTTGGAGTACCATTCAAGATAGTCACTGATAATGCTATGTGCTTCAGATCAGGTGAATTTGTTTATTTTTGCAACAGGTATGGGATAAATTTATCATATGCATCACCATACCACCCACAAGGAAATGGTCAAGCAGAATCAAGCAATAAAAGCATCATGAAAATTATCAAGAGGATATTGGACAAGAACAAGAGAGCTTGGGACTCAAAATTAAAGTTAGCAATATGGGCTAACAGGGTGATAGTAAAAAAGGATATTGGGATGTCACCCTTTGAAATAGTATATGGTGCATCAGCCAGATTGCCCATAAACAATTTCCTGCCAGTTTACAAATTTATCCAGGATAATGATGAGGAGATTGAAGACTCCATGACAGAAAGAGTGAACCAGCTGGTTGCACTAGATGAAAACAGAAGGAAAGCCCACCAGATAAACCTCAAGAGACAACAAGATGTGAAATATCTATTTGACAGGAGAGCTACTAAAAGGAAGTTTCAAATCAATGATCTGGTACTCATCTAGAATGCAAAAAATTAGGACAAGGGTAAACATGGTAAGTTTGAATCCTTCGCCCATATCATATTTGCAGCACTCATGGGGAGGACTCTTATTTCCTCCAGCCCCTAGATGGTGAAGTTCTGGAATTGCCTGTGCATGGCCAATTCCTTAAGTTTTACTTTGCATGATGGCCCATCTCTATGCACATGTGTAAAAAATATGTATATATTGTAAATGCCTTGTACAGTTCGTGCTTTTTTTTTTTGGTTTTTGCCTGGTCTACCCAGAGATCTAGTTCTCGTTGCAGGTTTTTCACCTGCACGTCCCCATTTGGAGCCAGTGTTGGCACTAATTTTGGTCAAGTTTTTGAACGAGGGTGTTGGAGGGTTTTTTCCTTTTAAGCCCTAAGTCTTTTTGTTCATTAGAGTACTTGGCATTCCGATGAAAGTTCTTTTTGAAGTGCTCTGATTGTGTGTTGAACCGCCGCATTGAACCATTAGGTTGAACTGGTTCAATGGTTCAACGGTTCGTGGGCTTTGGTTCCATATTTTCTGTCAGTAAATCCTTTGCTCATCTTTTTGATCCAATCGGCATGGTTGAACCACTACATTGAACCATCAGGTTGAACCGGTTCAATGGTTCAATGCTTTATGATTTTGGGCCTTATCAGAGTGAGTGGTGCTATCGGCGAGCGTCATTTTTGTTATGCCGATGGTCTATGTCTTGCCGAGGAAGGTGAGGTTGTCGAGGGACCATCGGGGTGACTTGTGTGGTCAGCGTAGGTGTTTTGTGGCTTGTCGACAGTCTGGGTCTCGCCGATGAGGATTTTGAAGTGCTATCGCTAAGACTTTGGCTATCGGATGAGCGAACAAGTGTAGGCTGATGGTTTTTCTCTGGCCGATGGGGATGTTCAAGGTGGTCGTCAGCAGGACTTGTGCTATCGGCCAAGGATTTTCTTGTTGCTCCGAGGGATGGTGGTCTCGCCGATGACCTAGGATGTGGTGTGCCATCGGGGTGATGATGTTCTATGTCTCGGTGACAAGTGTGTTGTGTATGGTCTTCGGTGTGACTTGTGTTGTCGGCGAGGATGGATTGCGCTAGGCCGATAGCGGAGGTCTAGCCGACGAAGGGGCAAGGCCTAGCTTGTTGATGTATCGGTGAGAGTTGGTCTGTCGGCGAAGGAGCTTTTGGCTAGGCCGATGGTTCTTCTCTGGCTGATGGGGATGTTGGAGGCTTTCAGGAGTTGTTCATTGGCATGATTGGCTATGTCAGCTAAGGGGTTTTTTTCTTGGCCGACGGTATTGGTCTAGCCAATGGTGGTAGGGTGGTAACCGCTAATGGGGTGCGAGCTGGTCATCGGGGAGACTCATACTATCAGTGGAGATCTGAAGAGTTGGCCTAATGGTTCATCTCTGGCCGATGATGGGGAATGCAGAGATAGGCATCGGTGTGACTGTTGAAGTCGGCAGGAGGATTTGGGAGTGTGCCGATGGCTCGAGTCTTGGCGATAGGCTTTGGACAAAGGCTTATGCATCGAGCACGGCAAAAGGTGCTCGACACTTATTATGTATGCGACCGTGTTTATAAAGTGCTAGAGTGGTCTCCTCACCGTGCATGTGGGACTAATCTCCCTATATAATTTGAAACTGCGATAGAGTGCGTTTTGGCAGGAATTTCTTTTTTGAATGCTGCGACTATTTTCTTGGTGGCTGCGGGTGGTTGGGCCATCAATGGTGACTGTGCTGAAGCGTGGGTGAGTTGTTGAATAGTCATGTACCTAATTTTTTGACATGAGGACTTCCAGATGGCAGCACAAGGCTCGAGGCCACTCTTGTCTACCCTCTTGTCTATTGCAGCAATAACTTCTGAGTGCCATTCCTTCTAAGGACTATATCTAGCGGTTTTTTGTCAAAAAAATGTAATTAATTGCTAGAGGTACACTTTCTGGCCAATATAGGCAAATTGTGTTACCATTTTTGAGGTTGTTGAAAGTTGAACATTTGGCTCTATAATACAATACAGTTGGTTTTGGTTGCTCTCTGCAGCAAAACTTGGGAGTTTATGTATCTCCTGTTGTATGTTTTTTGCATGAATCCATTGATTTCATGGTTAATCTTATATGAATAATGCTATGTTTGCATGTGTTGTGCTAATTCTGTCTCCAGTGTTGCATGTATCTTTCTTTTGAGTCTAGGTATTCAAGGAATGTGTAAGATTCTAGAACACAATATTCCTGTGTTGAATGTTTAATCTCTTAACTTCTGCTCAAGGGGTAGATTAAATTGTTCTCAGATTGAATATTGGGAAGGATATACTGCAATAGGGATGCCATAAGTATAGATAGCTTAACACTCTGTATTGGGAGATATCTGTAAGGCAGATATCACATGTATCCCCCTGAAATCTAGTTTTAGTTGTTCATGCTGATCATTCACAGGTGTATGTCTACTGACTCCAAGCCCTGGATAGGCACCGATCTAGCTTTGTGTTTGTGTTATATACCATGTCCAGCTTTGCATCTAAATATAAAATCAAAATCAAAACTCCAAAACAACCATTAGGATAGTAGAATTAGTTTTAGGATCCAAGTCCTCTATCTACAACTGCAAATAGGCCCAAAGCTAGCCCCTTTGCTCTTATCTTACAGTTTTGGTCTACTTACAGGAGGACTTATCTGCTTTCTGTTAGCATCCCAGCCTTTATGTGCATATCTTCATGGATGTTGAGTAGGGAATACCCCCCTAGGTTTTGCAGAGCCTGAAGAAGAAGAGGAGATAAAATATAGAGTCTATCTCCTACACTGTTGGCCCCTGGCCCAGAGATCCTGTTGATCATTGATGGCTACCTTGTAGGGAAATCTGGGAGTAAGCATCCAGTCTGGGAGAAAACCAACATATTATTTACCAAACCCTACTAGGGTTTACATACAGTAAGTAAAGTTGTTTACCCATTTATTTCGATGGTCATACATACTTGTCCCTATAGCAGTCATCATACCATGAATGAAAGAGAAAATCATATAAGGAAGTATGAGCTACTTTTTCTCTTTTCCAAGAGTTCAAACTCACAATGCTAACCATGAAGGCTGAGAAAGAGGAAGAAGAGTATACAAAAGCAAGATATAGTGAGCTAAATGAAAAACCAGTGTAAAAAATTGTCTTTCTTCCCTTGTTCTTTAAAACAAAATAGAGAAAATATGGAATGGACCAGAAGTAAAAAAGGGAAGGCTTTATTTCATCATGATGTTACTATACAAAAACCTGAAAGGAGGTAGCTACAGGAGTAGCTAACAATATAGTTTCATCACCTTTTCTTGCAAGCAAAAATGAAATACATTAGAAAGTAGTCATGACTGCGGACACGAATGCCCAAGAATGCTGCAAAAATGGAGAACAATATCATATTTGTGTCTGAGAATGACTCACCATATGATTTCATGTAAAAATCTGCAAGAAAATCCTTTGAAACAACAAAAATGGAGAGATTCAAGCCTCAAAGCCCTAGTTCATAGTGGTGGCCAAGCAGAGCTTCTTTTCCCAAAAGATGAAGTGCAAAATGAGGCCAAAAAGTTAGGGTTCATGTTTCATTTTAGGGCTTTCATGTCTCCCTAATTCTAATAGTGATTTTTATCACATCTTTTAAAAAAAATCAAATACCCTACTAACACCTTCATGGTATTATTTTTTTACCTTTGCATATATGATACCTAGGCTTATGCATTAGGTTTATTTCACAAAGTTTGGAGGAAAAAACTTAGGCTAGAAAATCAGAATGTAGGCCTTCTATATTTTTTACAAAATCAAGCAAATCAATTTTTTTTCCCTCCTCTATGAAAAAATCAGAGTTTAAAATTGCAATATATTGTAAAGAAATATTAAGGTAATATTCTATAAATTGCCTTAGTATTTGCTATTTTTAAAATTGCAATTAAAAGAAAAGGTAGTTAGATAACTTTCCTAATTTTCAAAGTCTATTGGGCAGAATAGAGAAAAGCTGGGCAAACTGGAGTTTCTATTTCAGTTTCCAACCAATTAAAGCCTAATTTTTGAGTCTTTTTAGGTCGGCCCACTTGGGAGGGAAAGTTTTCACCTATTATTGCTCAGTTTGGAGGCAGTTTGAGCACTAATTTTCAGGCTTTTCTTTTGAGCTCAAAAATGGATTGAGATTACTATTTTGGGGAGATTTTTGCTTAGATTTTTCCATTTCTCAATATTAGAAACATTTTGGAGATATAAGGAGGAGAAAAACTCAGTTTAGGTAGTTTAGATTTGCTTCTTTCTTTCTTGCACACTGCAGAAAGTTCTGTGAGCCTTGATTTGTACTCAGATCCTCCATTTTTACATACTCCTTTCAGCTTTAATAAAGCAACATAATATTCCTATTTTTCATTGTGATCATAAAATTAGGTCCTTTGTTATGTTTCATTGATGTGAATCTGTGTGCAAAAATTTCATATAATTCAAGTTGCATGTTGTGTTCATTTCAAGCCTTCATTCAAATCATTGTTGAGTTATATGTTTTAGATGAGATTGTGAAGATTAATGTTTTGAGAAACTGATTTTGAGTGAAGGCATTAAAATAAGTGAAGTGCTTGTGTATCACCTATTAGAGTTTAGGATTTTCATTTTCAATCATCTTTCTAAACCCTTGTCCTCAGAATGTTCTATAGTTTAGGTGATTTTCTAGGGGAACTAGCTTGCTCTAGATATTCATTCTCACCATAGGTCACCCACAATCTGAGAGTGTTTCTATTTTTCAAAAAGAGAGTTAGGTCTAACTTAGCAAGGGTGCAATCCTGATTGACAACAGGTATAAGAGAGTGAAGTTTGCAATTGAGAATGAAGGAATCATGTCAATGTCATGTCATAAAGTTATATCAAGAAAAATCTTTTATAGGACATAACTCCCTTAAGTAATAACCATAATCAACTTTATCTTGACATCAAACATTAAGAAAGCAATTACAAGAAGGTGACTAACTACTTAGTATGGAATCAAAATGATTTCTAGTGGAAAATATTTTGAAAGAATAGAACCATATGAAGAATCATTATCACACACAAAACCACATAGAGTTCTAAAACAACATATTAGAGTTTTGGAATGCATGCCACAAAATGAAAAACCCATTTTATCTTTTAACTTTACATTTGTACATTAAATTCAAAAAATTAAAAACATTGTGCCTAAGTAAATGTACGTTAAATTTCAAAGATATTGAAATTTTCATGTCTCCTTCCCGTGTGAATATTGCTTCAAAAACAGATCCTAAAATAGGCCTCATAATGAATATTTCCAAAACTAGAGAAGTTAATTAAATGTACCTACACAATTCTACCATAAACAAGACTTATCTTAAGTCTATTAAATTCAACATACCTTCTTCGTCATCAGAAACAATATTTCTAGCACCCATGTAGAAAGAAATGTGTAATCCGCTTCAACATCAACAGACTAAATAAGAAAAACTATACCCTGCTCCCCTAAAGGAGACAAGAAAAAATATATTGATATTCTAGAAATGCAATCTAAATTAATCCAATCACATATTTTCCCTATTTTTTACCTTAAAAAATAATTAATCAAATCAACTCCACAAATGCTAGAAAAAGAATCAGGATTATTCAAATATTAACCCATCCAAAAACTGGTTTGATTTGCAAAATCTATCAAACTTATTCATGTCCACCGACATGCAAATCATAATTGCACCAACCCCTACGCCAAGTGAGAAAAATCAATAGAATTAAACAGATGGAAACATGTTGATAATCATGGATAGCTGTGAACTGTTATGGCATGCAGTTCAGTTCACAGCTATAGGATTTTTGGGAAAATAAAAATGTGAGACAACATATCAAAAAAGAAACCTTTCTCAATCAGCCTTTAAAAGGTACATAGGAAGTAACTAAAATTGCTCATCAAATGTAAATCAGAGTATTAGTGAATATGTTTAGTGAATGGCTCTTGTGGAAAAAGCACACCTGTTAACTATTTTTTTATAGGAACTGAACTATCGTGTATCGCTAATGTGACTTTTATGTTCCCAGAAATAATATGAGATGATTTTATTCCAGAAAAGGAGAAGGTTCAAATGTTAACTGAAAATGTCTCGCTCTCACCCAGTAAGGGAAGGTTTACAAACATGTCAACATTGTTCAGAATTAACCCTCATACAAACCAAATAAATCCCAACAAAAACAAGATAGTAGAGAAAAGCCAAATCTATAAAACTCTTACAGGTCTAATTTACACTATTTACTAGTTGCAAAACCAAGATCACACCAATCTCCACTCAAATGACAAAAACTAAAAGGAAATATATGAGGAAACTTAATGATTAAGGATGGTTGAAAACTATTGTGGCATGTGTTGTGGTTGATGGCTATTGAAATTTTGTAGAAATCTAGATGTAAGGCAATGTTTCAGAGAGACGGTCCTCTCCCTACCAAGAAAGGGAGTTGAAGATATTTACAAAAGAATTGGCATTTCTTATGAAAAAAAATTTGAGAATTATCAATACAGATGTCAATTCAATAAAAGCACATAAGTTAGCTATGTTGGAAAGGAAGAGGCCATGCATGTAACCTTGTTGTAAGATTGGAGTAAATTTTTTGTTCCTTTGACAAAATATAAGATACTCTTTTTTGAAAAAATACAACATACTAAAGTTGAATGCCTAGATATAGAACTCATAGAAAGAGTCTTACTTTGTGCCAATGGGGGCAAAATACCTAAAATAACAAAAAATAGAAACAAGTCAAAATATATGAAACCTTCAAAGATCTAAGTTACATGATTTACAAAACTGTAAGAAATAATGAAGAAAAACTCAAAATAGATAACTACGTATTAAAGGCTCAGTTTTTCCATAGTGAAGATACTTACTCTACAAATTTGCTTTGGAAATAATGACATTTTCTTCCATTGAAACTTTTGGTGATGTGCGAACGACTTCCAGGCTATAGCTGTAGGTTTCCTTTAGTGTTGGGATCTAGTTTTGTGTGGTGTTGGTCTCTTCTCCTTAGAGTGGCAAGGAGAAACCCTTCCCTATGAAGGATAAAGGTGAGATATTTTTTCATAGTTTCAAATCTTCCAAATGTTTTACGTATTACTTTTAATTGTAATGACATTTTTAAATGGTGGGGAAGAGGGAAAAATATATATTTTTATTTGTGTGACTAATTATTTAGTTATTTTTTTACTTAATGATCAAAGTAGTCATTTATTTAGTCATTTATAGTTGTGTTGCAAAAAATTAGTAGAATTTAGTCATTTTTAGTTGTCATGACTAAAAGTTTTAGTCACATAGTCATTTATTTGCCAAAATTCTACTAGTGTATTCAAGTTGAACATTTTATTATTAGTGTCTTGTACTACTTGGTGTAAATCCTCATCTCTTAGTTTCCTTACACTTTTGTTGACCAATTACTCTAAATAATTTGCATTAAATTTTAAAGGTTGTAAATTTTTCATGGGATTTAAGAATTTTTCAAAATTTTCATCAATTGTAATTCAGATATTAGATAGGTTAGGTTCAATATGTGGTGTTCTATTTAACATCTTCCAAGTTATTGAGGATCTTTTTTGCTTTATCAAGATGGGAGTTCATTTTATTTGGAGTGTTGAATACTTCTAATATTTCATTATCAATTGCAGCCCCTATGGTGTGTTCAATTGTATTCTCATAACTTTATGGAATTTCTTTTTCTTTTTCTACCACAGCCCCTATGCAATGCTCTCCTTCTTCCTACAATTCTTTTTTAACCGTAGCCCTTCTGGCATGCTCTATTTCCCTCTCTTCAACCTTATCCATTCTCTTGTGGTACCCCTCTTGCCATTCTTGTGTTTGTTTTTATCTCTTTTCTTCCATGTTCAATTCCATTGGTAATTGGATATTTTCCTTAATTTCTCTTAACCTTTTGTTATCTTATTTTTCTATGGGTATTTAGGTTGTGGTATTTCATTAGTTCTTTATATATCCCACGGTCGGCCTACTTTGATTAGTCATATATTTTTAGGTCCCCCCCTTTCCATTTGTCATTCTCTAGGTGCCCGACCCCCTCTCATAAGGTTATGACCTAGGAGAATCTACCACAAATCATGAAAAAAATTGCCTTATTTATAATGTCTCCCTTAATAACTCTCTTTATTTCGCACTTCTTTATTTTTAATGCTCTGACCTATTCTTCACTATTTTACTAGGGTCCTGGAAATGGAACCAAAATGTTGGTAAGATAAAAGGGATCACAGAACGAAGTTCTGAGCCCTAGTGTCCTGCTTGTATTTATACCTTGGTTCTGATAGTGAAAGAAGGATCAAAACATTTGTGATAAGAAATACCATAATATGGAGACTTATTGTAATAGACAATTCATCATACAAATTTTAAACATTCAATTGAGTCATCCAATCCTTATATCTTATTATATGTATCATCATCATGTATTAGAATAGTAGATATATAATCTCTGGTCTACTCTTATATTCTACTTTTCTTTGTCTCTCTCTTCCTTCTAATTTATTTTTATTGTATACATAGGATTACATTGAGGATGTGTCCCTTACAAAACATTACCATTTGTACTAGGCCTAGTTGGCCTTATGCTTCACAATCTCTTTGTGGCCATATGTGGTGGGTTCTAGTCATTGTATTGACTGTTGCCAACAAAAATCATATACAAAAGTTCCCTAGGGAGATGGCCTAGAAGAAACTTCTCTTGCCTCACTCTCATTATCTAACAAATACTATAGGTATAGTCCTAGTAGATGAGAATGTCCTACTATGAGACCCAATATAAGAACTACTACTCATAGCCACTCCCTCATGTAGCATCTCAATCCACTTCCACAAGCTAACATTCTTTTCCTGAGATGTCTTCAACTACTATAGTAAAGCCATCTCTATAATACTATTCATGAGTGGGGAGATATTCACTCCCACTCATGTCCCTACAGGATTTTGCTCTAGTCTCTTGGCCTCAACCCCCTATCTATCCATCTCTCCTTGAAGATCACCACACTGTATCACTCCTATGTATGTTGTGAAAGCCTAGCTCAATGGATTAAAAAAGCAAACAATATGTGATATCACTCATTTTGATTAGTCAATATGTTTAGGAGGGTGAGTGCAAGATCATGATGGGCCAAACAATACCTCTAAGTGGAAATGAAAATGCTAAAAAACATACTTAGGCAACTTCACATGAAAATTCGAATGGTTTATCTACATAGTTTGAAAAATATGTAGAAATAAAATTTGTAGAAAATTGAATGTAGTCTATGGGCTACTATATTTTTTAAGAAAAGTAAATTTATTTGGTGAAAATTGGATATTTCAATGAGGCACTACTAAAATTTTTGAAAAAAAATAAAAAAGTAGGTGTCATTCCAGCCAATCTAAGTATGATAAAAAAAATTTGAATTTTAGATACAAGTAGAGGATACATGCCCAGATGTGACACGTGTTTTTATTAATTTTTTTGTAAGTAAATAATTAGTTATGAATTTTTTACTATAACTTTTTAAAATTATTAAAAAGTAATTTTCCAACCAACCTAATTTGGTCAAAAAAATATGAAATTAAAAAAAATTAGACTTGTAGCTAATGAAGTGAAGAGTGTGACGCAACTTTCGGATTTGAAAAAGGTCAAACAATTTGAAAGTTATGAATGTTTTTCAATTAGTGTGTCTCTTAGGAATTTAGACATAGTGTAGGTAGAAAATTATTAATAATTACCTATTAAAATTATAATCAGACATATATTATATTTTTAGAATCTTGACAGTATGATGCAGAGCCTAACCCAGAATGAAGCACATAAACCGGTTCAATCCCCCTTTCGGCACCTATAAGACCTTTATAGTAGATGTCAGCAAGACTTCTCCCAATGTCTCACCGAAGCAATCCCCCTCTTGCCTATCGACAAGACACTATTCTATCGGGCAAGCTAAATTCTCCTTCGCCGATCCATATTTCTCCCTGACAAGCCTCCCATCAGCCAGACCTCGTAACTCTCACTCCAATGAGTATCTAACACCCACTTCTCCTTCAGTAAGACTTCTATCTGTCAGGCTGAACCTCTTCATTCAACCGTTAAATTGAACCTCTTCATTGAACCGTTGCATTGAACCTCTTCATTGAACCGTTGCTTTGAACCTCTTCATTGAACCGTTACATTGAACCTCTTCATTGAACCGTTGAACCGATTCAACCCGATGGTTCAACCTGATGTTTTGGATGCCAATTCCCTCGTCGGCCAGACCTATGTTATCAGCCTAACCTAAGATCCTTCCCCTGACGCACCCTTCTCTCGCTGATATAACTATTTCGACCAGACCCCTCTCCACTCTCACTGACGCCACATCTCCATCACTCAGACTTAGCCTTTCAGCGAAGATGTCATTTCTTCCGCCGATGCCACGGGTCACGCCGACATCTTTCATCGGCAACACTCCATGATGGTCTCTCCGATCGGCGAGAACATGAACCGTCAGCTACCATTCAAAGTCTTAGGCTGATATGCTTTCTCACGCCGATGTCTTCGGCCAAGTTGATCATCGGTGAGACCTTCCACCTTGGGCCAGCACAACTCTGCTTCACCAATGATAATCCTTACGCCGATGCTTCCTTCATCAGCGACACAGATGGGAACTCACGCCAATGTCTCTAAAAGACATATTTCAGGCTTGAATTAGACCCCGACCTGGCCAACGATACATATACAGATACTAAGGATGGATACACACAAACTATTCACCCTGTAAATGTAATGCACACATACTAAATGACAATTCTCCCTGGAGGGGTTCCTACAATTCCTAACCTTCCATACCTAAAATGAATAACCAAAAATGGGGAAATTAATCTACAGATCCATTCCACTGATTTCCCAAAAATCTGCCAGTGGAATGGATTTATTCATTCAATTCGACTCCAGAGGCACAAAACTAAATTATATACAATTTCTACATAGAATGATCTATACAACATTTAGAATCTAAAAAGAAAACAATTTATAGAACTTCTATTCCTCCTCCTTAATGTTTCAGAATTACATTTCGACTATTTTTCTCCAAAAGACAAAACACATACCACACCACACCACCGTCACTGCTCTGCTCCATTCCATATTTATCTTTCCCAATGTGAGGGACTGACATTCTCCTCTGTTTCTGGGATTTGAACTTACCAAGATTATAGGTGGGAACTCCTAAATAATTATATGACAACTATTTTGCATGGGACAGCAAAACTCTTAAGGTTAAGACACATTTGTTTACCCTTCCCTTAATCCAACTTGTCTAGAATGTCAAGTTTGGAGTTTACAAACATGAAATGCCCATACAAAATGTTACATTTGAAAGTGCTATGAGGTAGCATGAAATGTCTAAAAAACATATTAATGTCTTATGCATATTTATATTGTCTACGGGGGGCTCCTGCACCATACTCCCCCATTTGAAAAGAACTCATGTCCCATGAGTTAAGTCTTTGACTGAATCCATCTGTAGTTGCTGTCTCATATCTGTCTCCTGATCTCGGTGTTGCAAATCTCTAAGCTGCAACTTGCTACTAGGGAGGCCAATACTCATGCCGAGCAATACAGGCTCTCCTCACAGCTTGCTGATCATTGCTTCCTACCATCATCTCTGTCTAATCATGGATAGTGGGAACTTCCTTTACTGTTATGATAGAATGTGTTGGTCTTTCAACTGTTAGAGGACAAACAATAATCCCTATTAAGATTGCATCCTTGTACTCCCAATCAGCCTGTGGCTGTGGACAAACCTGCTTCTGGATCTTCTATTGATCCATCTGATCTTTGTCAGCTAGAACTAAAATCTTCTTCAAACTGTGATCTCCTCTCCTTGGGATATCCTCAACTTTTTGTGACTCTGTTGTAGGTATCTTCACAAACTCTTTCTTACCTACCAAGATAATCTTACCGGTCTTTTCTTCTTCAGCATCTTCCTATAATGGAATCAACACAATAGTTCTCCCATCCTTCTTGATGGTGTATGTGTTAGCATATCCATCATACAATGCTCTCCTATCAAATTGCCATGGCCTACCCAAAAGTAGGTGACAACATTCCATGGGCAATATGTCACACAAAACTCTATCTTGATAATTCCCAATCTGAAAATCAACATATGCCTGTTCATACACTAAAAGTGATTGACTATTACTTACCCAAGAGGCTTTGTAAGGATTTTTATGTGGAATTCTTTCCAAATTCAGTTTATTCACCATTTCTTGAGATATCATATTGTCTATTGAACCAGAATCTACTACTACTTTGCATATTTTGCCTTTGCTTCTACAAGTAGTCTGAAAAAGTGCTCTCCTCTGTATCATCTCCTTGGATGTCTTCAAGCTGATTTTCCTTAGCATCAATGCTTTGCCCTCTTCAGGGTATCCACAATTATTAGGAGCTCTATCTCCTTTATAAGTGTTTGAACTCTGCACACTTTCCTCTATCTTCTCTTCCTGTACAAGCTATACTCTCTTGTCATTTGTTCTATCATTTCTGGATGATGAACCTTGTCTTTCTGGACATTTGAAAAATGGATGAGCAAACTCACCACAGGTGTAACATTTTCCTGAAAAGGTATTAGAACCTCTTCGTCCTCCAAATCTACCTCTGTAATTAGACTGTTCCTATCCTTTACCAATGTTTTCTTGACCCTAATTGCTTTTCCTTATTGTAGGGGCTGATCCTCTTCCCCTCATGTTGTTGCCTCTTCCTTTGTTACTCTGCTCTTGCCTTCTCTTCAGTTTCTCTTCTACTCTCAGTGCCACTTGGAAACACTTGTCCACAGTTTCTAGTGTTAAGATGGTGATCTCATCTTGTATGCTATACTTTAGGCCATTAATATACCTAGCAACTCTTCTTTTCTCATCCTCAGCAAGTCCACATCTAAGGGACAATTTGTGAAATTCCTCTGGATAGGTGGATACATCCATATCCTTCTGTCTGAGATTCTAGATTTTCCTGTATATCTGCACTTCATAGTCCACTGGTAGGAACTGAGCCTTGATCCTGTCTACCATCCTACTCTAGGATGAGATCATGTTCTTGCCACTCTTCACCCTTTCCCCCTGGGTGTAGTTCCACCATGTGAGTGCAGCACCTTTTAGTTTCATTTTAGCAAACTTGACTCTCCTATTCTTCGGTACCTCCTTGTACTTGAAGTAATTGTTCAAAGCCTCGATCCATTCGATGACTTCTTCTGCATCCATCTTTCCACTGAACATCAGAATCTCCATTCTTGATTCGAACGACTCCTTACTGAGCGATTTGATAGCCTCTAGAAATTATTTCTGATCTGCTGATATTTCTGGCTGTGTCGAGGTCATTTCCTCTTCCCCATCTTCTTCTTCTCCATCAGACTCCTCGTCTGGTTTCTGGCCTTTTCCTAAGGCTTTCAATTCAGCCTGGGGTGCTTCCTTGACTCCAATCTTGATCAGTTCCTCTATCTCCTTGAACCTCTTGGCCACTTTGGTGGTCATCCCCTTTGGAGGCATATTACTAGCCCCTTCTTTACCTTCTGTGTCTGACGTAAACACTCTCAGACTCTGTCAATACCTCTGTCGACCTTTCTCTAGCTCTGTATTCTGAATGACAGAATCAATACACCAACAGCCCAGTTCTTTCGCTGAACTCTGATACCACTTGATGCAGAGCCTAACCCAAAATGAAGCACATAAACCAGTTCAATCCCCCTTTCGGCACCTACAAGACCTTTATAGTAGATGTCGGCAAGACTTCTCCCAATGTCTCACCGAAGCAATCCCCCTCTTGCCTATCGGCAAGACACTATTCTATCGGGCAAGCTAAATTCTCCTTTGCCAATCCATATTTCTCCCCGATGAGCCTCCCATCGGCCAGACCTCATAACTCTCACTCCGATGAGTATCTAATGCCCGCTTCTCCTTCGGCAAGACTTCTATCTATCAAGCTAAACCTCTTCATTGAACCGTTGCATTGAACCTCTTCATTGAACCATTGCATTGAACCTCTTCATTGAACCGTTGCTTTGAACCTCTTCATTGAATCGTTGCATTGAACCTCTTCATTGAACCATTGAACCAGTTCAACCCGGTGGTTCAATGCCGAGGTTCAACCTGATGTTTTGGATGCCAATTCCCTCGTCAGCCAGACCTATGTTATCAGCCTAACCTGAGATCCTTCCCCCGACGCACCCTTCTCTCGCCGATATAACTATTTCAGCCAAACCCCTCTCCACTCTCACCGACGCCACATCTCCATCGCTTAGACTTAGCCTTTCGGCGAAGATGTCATTTCTTCTACCGATGCCCTAGGTCACGCTGACATCTTTCATCGGTGACACTCCATGATGGCCTCTCTGATCGGTGAGAACATGAACCGTCAGCTACCATTCAAAGTCTTAGGCCAATATGCTTTCTCACGCCGATGTCTTCAGCCAAGTTGATCATCGGTGAGACCTTCCGCCTTGGGCCAGCACAACTCTGCTTCACCGACGGTAATCCTTATGCTGATGCTTCCTTCATCGGTGACACAGATGGGAACTCACACTGATGTCTCCAAAAGACATATTTCAGGCTTGAATTAGACCCCAACCTAGCTAGTGATACATATAAAGATACTAAGGATGGATACACACAAACTATTCACCCTGTAAATGCAGTGCACACATACTAAATGACAATTCTCCCTGGAGGGGTTCCTACAATTCCTAACCTTCCATACCTAAAATGAATAACCAAAAATGGGGAAATTAATCTACAGATCCATTCCACTAATTTCCCAAAAATCTGCCAGTGGAATGGATTTATTCATTCAATTTGACTCCAAAGGCACAAAACTAAATTATATACAATTTCTACATAGAATGATCTATACAGCATTCAAAGAAAACAATTTACAGAACTTCTATTCCTCCTCCTTAATGTTTCAGAATTACATTTCGACTGTTTTTCTCCAAAAGACAAAACACATACCACACCACACCACCGTCATTGCTCTGCTCCATTCCATATTTATCTTTCCCAATGTGAGGGACTAACATTCTCCTCTGTTTCTAGGATTTGAGCTTACCAAGATTATAGGTGGGAACTCCTAAATAATTATATGACAACTGTTTTGCATGGGACAGCAAAACTCTTAAGGTTAAGACACATTTGTTTACCCTTCCCTTAATCCAACTTGTCTAGAATGTCAAGTTTGGAGTTTACAAACATGAAATGCCCATACAAAATGTTACATTTGAAAATGCTATGAGGTAGCATGAAATGTCTAAAAAACATATTAATGTCTTATGCATATTTATATTGTCTATGGGGAGCTCCTGCACCACAGTATCTTGAATATACCCTTTTAATTTTATGAAATTTAGATTAAAAAAAGTTCGTCAGCATCAAGGGTGAAGTCAAGGAAAATCTGTAAAAACATATCAATTCTTCATTCATGTGGAAAAGGCAGGTTTGGATTCCCGAGCCTAAATTTTGGGGGGAAACCTTTTTAAACCAAAATGGAAGAAACGGATATCCATTTTGAAGAAATGGATATCTGTTTTGAAGAAAGGGATATCCATTTTCCCAAAATGGATATCCATTATGGATAAATGATTTAAAATTTTATTTTTCCAAAATGGATATCTATTATGGAAAAATGCTTACCAAGACTAAATATGAGCCTAAAAAAGTGTTTCATGATTTTGGCTAACACTTTCATGCGATTTTTTCCTCCATTGCCATTGTTTGGCACATCATGATCTCACACTCACCCAAGAGACCCCTCATTAGATTCTCTACTATGGATGTTCTTAGTTGCACCACTTTCCCATGCTCCCTGCATAGCACACATATCATAGATGTTAGATAATATCATATACCACATACCCCATTTACACATGGATCATAGCATGTTATATCTTTACACATTGTTGCATACCTAAGTCATTAGGCTACTAGTCATCGTGTCCCACGTAGCATGGTGGGGCTATTTCCAAGGGTGACTCTCTTATGACTCAAGTGCCATTTGTGTGTGAGGACATCTCCACCTCTATGTCCAATAGATATTGTGGTGTGGGGTGTGCCATAATCCTTCCACTCTCTCCATGTATTTTACACATGGGTCATCTATTTCAATTATCTCCATTGCCTCCTTATTTATCATAACCTATGTGGAAAATGCTAGCCAAATCATATCTCTAGCATGAAAAGATGACCTCTAGTTTCTCTTGTATGGAGGGAACTTAAGGAGCACGATGTACTTGATACTAAATTATAGCTAACCTATATGTTGTTATATGGAGCCTAATCAGAATCAGAGGTTAAATTTTCCCCACTTTTATCAGCATGGTTTTCCCCTAAATTATTTAATGGGGTTTGGGGGCAACGCCCCCAAGATGGGGTCAAGGGGCAGCACCCCTTGCTATTATTTTATAAAGGCGTCATGAGTTATTTTTCTATTGGCAGACATAAAAAAACCCTATTTTTGTAACCAACATAAGTCTTGATAAAAATAGCTAAGGGTTAGGGTTTCTGTTGAGATATTGTATTGTAGCATTTTCAATGGTATTGAGTTGCAAGGATTGCTAGTTGTAATCAATTCAATTGCTGGATAATAATATTGGACTCTCTGTTGGTGGATGTAGCTTGAGTTTGGATGAACTCTCGCTATTATTATTTTTGTGTATTTTTATTCCTTTGTTTAATCTTTATTTGCATTTGATTGATATCTTCTGCATGCAATTTTTAATAATTTCAAAAGAACTCCTCCAGTCCTCTAATGTGTGGCATTTGTGGCCTTCATGCCATCTCTTGAGAATGCATATGTTACACAAAAAGACATGTAAAATATCATCTTCAATCTCCTCCAATGACCTAATGGGCCTGGTCATCACAATATTCTCATACGCCCTACACTATAAAAGTGTTACTAGTAATATATACCTCCCACTCAAATAAAAAATCTATACATGTCATGAAAAATATGAGCAAGAATATATGGCCTCACCATCCTCCATGTTTATTACTATGTGTATCAAACCATAACCAAGGGCTAAGTCATTACCATTGGATACCAAGTCAATACTACCAAAATTACAAATCCACTTGCAAACACATGCACATCTCCCACAATGATGTTACTCAAAGGTATCCCTCCTTTAAGTACATGACTTGGTCATCTAGAAAAATATGAATATGCTTCCTTGTCAATATACTAAGTAGAGTCATGCTCATATGATACATGTCTATCTCAAATTGGTAACCTAAGGATCCTCCATACATCCTCCAATTTAATATTTATCTCTCTAGGGGGAAGATGAAATGTGCAAGTGTTAAGAGTCCCATTTATCTACTAATGAAGTAAACATCCTCTAATCATAGACAAGTGATAGAACCTCTCACATATATCATAGGCGTACACTCTCTAACAATGTTCTCTCGTCATTTCTCATCTTTCCTAGCAATCATAGGGTCTCAAGCATGTGGTTGTGTGTCTACTCATGTGCACACTAATATCATCTAACATCCATAGAATCCAATTTTGTGCATTATCTATCCATTGTGTTAAATTACATGGCATAAAAACACTAAAAATCTACTCAAATTAAAAAACATATGATAAAGTTGGCCCTGTGGTCATAGTAACTAAACTCTAGGATTTAGATTATGGGTCAAGGCCATAACTTTTGAGTATGGACCATATTTTTTGGGTTAGGATCACAAAATGGGGTTGAGGCTACAAATTTTCAAATGAGCCTACAAAAGTTTCCTACCTTAATAATATTACATTCTAGGCATTTTCTAAAAATCATATTTTTTGAAAAATCTAGGTAAAATCAAGAGTTATTGACTCAAGGACCTCATTGAAAACAATTTATTCTCATACTCAATTAACATGGTCCAATCCACAAGTCTTTGTCTATGTGACATGATGGCTTTCTCTATTGTGCTCTTGTACAAGTGAGTACAAAAATGAATTACCTTTTCACCCTTTTGCCCCCTCTCTGTATAGTATAGGAATATTCTCTTTTTGTCAGACATGTTTCTTCAATTGGTCCTAATCCTTTGTACAAACATGAGATATTGGTTTTCACAATGATATACCTTGTAACATCATTTTTCATGAGGGCATTTATTGCATTGAATATTCTTTGGAATAATATACACATATAATATGATACTTCAAATGATCTTACTTATGGATGACACATTAGTGAACTTATGGATGACATGTTTAGCGATCATACACCTCCTTTACATTTGCACATTGATTATTGACATTGCTAAGTAGTTTTTCACGATTACTTTAATTTTCATATCAAATCTTATTGGAGACATCTAAAAATGACATAACCCATGATACAATTTCCCAACATGCTTACACTAATTTATCCCCTTTCCTATAATTAATTAATTAAAATCAATTTATTTAATTAATTTAACAATTCCCCATAGTCCATTATCCATAATTGATTAAATAAATATTACAATTTATTTAATTGATTATCCTATCCTTTGCCACTAACCTAAATTAATTAAATAAAGTCCACTTATTTAATTAATCCACCTATGCCATAACTAAACCTAAGCTAATTAAACAAATATCATTTCTTTATTTAGCTACCATACCCTACCTAGCCCCTAGACCCAAATTAATTAAGTAAACCCTTAATTAATTTATACCACTAATTAACCCATCTCTTAATTTCCAACAGCCATATTAATTAAGTTAATCACTTAATTAATTAACTTAAACCCTCATTATCTCATCTCCCCACACTTGATTAAATAATTAACATTTTTTAATTAAGGGGAGTCACATGTGTCTCCACCTCATATTTCCTTATTCATGCAAGAGCATTATTTAATTAATGAAAGTCACACATGTCTCCAGTGCCTCACCTTTCCAAATCCATGCATTTGTCATTTCTCATCCCATTCATCCATAAAATCCAATTTTTAAATACACCCTCTCCCACATAAATAAATTTTTAATTCATTCATGTGTCATTATCTTAATTAATGCAAAGCCTTCCCAAGGTTTAGTTTAAAATTCCAAAATATTGTTATCCCTCCAATATTGATGATGCAACCCTAGCTCTTAACTTCACTATGAAATCTCCACCCTTGGATCTCCATTTCAAACCTCCATCATTGACCAAAAATTCTCCAAAAATCTATAAATACAAGGCCTCTCCAAGCATTTTCATAACAAGTTTTCAAACATCCAATTTATACCAAAATTTTAGCTAATTTTCCTCATATCATTGCCAAATCCTTGCCTTCATTTGTGTTGGTTTGAATAGACCAATCCATATTTATTCACATTAGGTATAGGTAGGAATTACTTCTTGGGTGCATGCATTCCTCCACCTTATCAAGTAGAATGCAATGCTTGAAGATTTGAAGTAAAATCACTTGTTTTGTGCTATCCTTGTGTTCTTATGTCTTCTCACATTTCTTCATCTTCATTTGGCATGCTCAGTGGGACCTCACGTCCCTGAAACTAACAAAAGTTTCTTAATTTTTTCAAAGTTTTGTCATGTAGGTCATATCAATGCTTCGGGATGTTGATTAGCCCTTCTAAGAGCTAGAGTAGTGCTTTTGGGTCTTTTGTTGGTGATTGTGTGTCTCTTATCAGTTCCTTTGCGTCCTACAGTAGCGCCTACGTGAGCTATACTGGCACTTTCATCCTGACACTTATTGTTTGAAAATTATTGTTTCTCTATTGGCTCACAGTGGTTTTTGTAGTTGTTATTAGCATGTTTTATGAAGGTCTAACATTCTATTTTGTAGGATATTAGGGTTTTTTTATCTAGGCTAGTGATTAACTTAGAAATATTTTTATCAAGATTATAATCATTTTGGATTCCTAACACTGTGTTTTAATCTGAAAACATTCACATCTTGTTGTGGTGACTAACCCTATCTACAAGAAATACGCTGACTTATTTATTTTATCAGAGAGACTAACATTTTGCAAGGTCTTTGGTCTATGTGTCAGAATAACACATCTCCCTTCAAATTTAGCACCTCCGCTTACGGATTCAGTGCCTTCGTCTTTTGGTCAACGCATTCTGCTGCAAGTAAAGCAGGTATAATACTTTGTTTCAATGCCTATATGTCCTAGGTTAGTGCTTTTGAGTCTTTGTTTAGTGCATTAGTATTGTCTTGTAGCACATTAGTTATCTACTTTAGTGCATTAGTTATCTATTTTAGCGCATTAGTTAGCTATTTTAGCACTTTTGTTGGTTTTGTTAGTACTTCTGTTGGTTTTGTCAGTACCTCTGAAGCCTCTGTTTGTGAATGCATTAGAATAGATTTGAATTTGATCTTTTGAGCACTAATCTACTTTCTTGTATCTATCAAACGTTGGTCAAAGACATTTAGCAAACTACTAGTATTTTTCTGCAACCTTGCAATCAAAGTATTTTTTCTACTAGTCTTAGTTGCACATTAATTAAAATAGAGGGAAAAGAACATTGTTTTCCATGTTTTGATTTGCATTAGGATGTATGCTCTCCCCTCACACCCTTGGGTGATCTCAGGGATTAGAGATCCTTGTGTAAACCCTTTGTTGTGTTTACCCTCAAAGAGGCACCACCTTCACGTATGTTCTCCCCTTGCACTTTGTGTGATCTTGGGGATCAAAAGTAAGTAGTGACTTCTTCCTAGGGGGCCTACTTGGAGATACACCCACTCCAAGGGATGACCTCAACCTTGTGTTCTGGTGGGAGATATAAACATTGTGAGAATCAAAACTCACTTCAATAGGGACCCCATCCAATCTAAACAAAACCATCAACACCCTCAGTACACCGAGGCTTGAGTGGTGGTGTTCTTGGTTGGATGATTGGTAGTCCCTTGTTCATAGATCATCCCTCATACCTTGCATATATTAGGACACCCATTATAAACTCATAAATCCTATATATGACCTTTTGGTCATATAATATTGTAATGCACCGAATACTAGTTAGGCCCATGAAGTTACTCATTGCACAAGTCATATTGATTTTATCACCAAGTGCAAATGCCCTCTAGAAATGGTTGTGCATCTCATGTATGCTCTCCCCTTGTGCCATAGAGTGATCCTAGGTGATCAAAAGTTGTTAGTTTCCTCATCATGGGACTTGCACGTTATTCCTAAATAAAGACAGCAAGGTGGGACACCTACTTGAATAAATTTTAGGGATGATCATGTGCTTGGATTGTATTCATGTGAGAACCCATAAAACAAAATTGATCTATATTCTTTGAAATTACAAATCGGCCATTGTGTCTTGGGTGATCCCACAATAGTGGGTTACACTTTTTGGCCAAAGTTGACATTGAAATGAATATTTTGGAAAAATCTTCACTTTCAGACACCTATAGTTGCTAAACCATGAGGAATTTGGAGATGATGTAAACTAGTGATTTGTCACATTATGTCTATAGATTCTAAATATATATTTTTTAATTTTTTTGGAATCAAATTAGATTTATTTTTCCATCTCCTTCAATAACTAGTTTTTAACAGTAAACCCCATTTTTAAAGAGTGATGTGTACTGTGTCAAACATAACTTTTTTCTATGAAGGATAAAATACTAATTTTTTCAAATTTAGATTTTTAACTATGATATCTAGAGGATGCATTTGGTTTCATAATGTCTTATTGAATATTTTTCTTTTAATTAACTTTTGAAGTCAAACCAATTACAATTTAGACATAGGTGTACTATGTAAAGCATAACGTTTTTTGTATGTATAGGAATTCAAATTTTTTTCCTGTTGGATCAAGGAAATGAATACCAAGAGGATAGATATTTTTCATAATTTTTTTTGGTAATATACAATTTTTCCACATGTGCAGAACAAAGAGCTTGATTTTCAGTCAAAAAACTATGTTTAAAATAACTAAAAAAATGTATAATAAAACCAAAATATATTAAAATTATACTTGATAGAAATTTTGTTTCGAGGACTATAATCCTCTAAATCAGTTTGTCAAGTTGATTCCATTTTGATCCTGAACCTGGGCCTTGAAACCCAAAAATCTGCACAAAATTACAGTTGGAGAGGAGCAAGGGCAAAATAAGGGGGTTCGAGTGAAAAGGGGTTTGAACAAACCCCCAGAGAGTGGTTCAAATGAAAGGAGGTTCAAATGAACCTCCTTTTAGTAGAACCCCCTAAAAATAACATTAAAATTTTGAAATAACATTAAGGGGGGTTCGATTGAACCCCCTATTTTATTAAAAAAATTGCCCGACATAAAGTGGGTTCATTCAATTCATGAGGGGGTTCGAACAAACCCATTTTTGGGTTCGTTCGAACACCCCTATTCAACTGAACCCCTCCAAAAAAAAAATTTGGTACACGTGCAATTTTCCTTCCTCAATGCAATTGTAACCCAATTATGTAGGATCACCCTCTTTTGCTTGCAAAGTCTCTTTCCCAAAAATCATTTAACCCAAAAAAATCATTCAACTCACAAATCAAACAAATTTAGCATCTTAGTCAAACATATCAGAACCTTTAGTATTTCTTTTAGTTCTTCCATCATCACTATTAGCGCCTCTAGTCTTTGTCCCAGCGCCTACATCAAACCTATCTATGCTTCGAGAACCTATTGTAGCACTTCCATCTAACCTATCAGTGCTCCCAAAAATCAACTTAGTGCTTAAGTTACTAGGATTAGCACCTCTATCTAACTACACAATGTTACTACAATTTGACCATTTTCCCAAAGTAATTAACAAAATAGACATGATAGACCATAGAGCCAGATCTGGTAACCTGCAATCTTTCCATTTTCAGCACCCTATCAAATCACACTGATCAAAATTATTGATTTTATAAATTTGGCCATTTCAGTCTATTCTTGTCCTTGTTAGTTATGTCAACGCTTTCAACCTTTCTGTCAACACTTTAGGCCTGTCTGTCAGCATCTACATCGTATATGTCAACACCTTTTTTGCTTTTATCAGCTCTTTCATCTAACGTGTTGATGCTTGCATTTTGACTGTCAGTGCTTCTATGTTGACTTTCAGCGCTTGCATCTAATTTGTCAGTGCCTCCATCTTATCTATCAATGCCTACATCTACACCATTAGACAGTCAAACCTAATGACCTCTTAATCAAAAATTTGACTATCTTTAGGATTGTGGCAAACCTTTGAAGGTGACCTAAAGATCACTCATCTTCCATTGTACCTAAGTCATCCCTTTTCAAAATCACTCAAATCTCATCATCATCCATTTTCAATTTGATCTTAGAAAACCTTTGATTTATCAATCCCATTTGGGACCTTCACACTTACCACATCAATTTCACCCATAATCAAATTCTTATCAAATCTCTATCAAATTCCCAAATCCACCAAAACAAACCTCATCATCTCAAACCAAATTCGAATCAAATCAAATCCAATCATCCTTCAACCTATCTCATAAAGTAAATCTAGATCTTATCTTTATCCCCTAATTTATATTAATCTTGAGAACTTTTCTATCTTAAGTTTGTATAAATTAGTCTTATCAACCTTAGATAAATTAGCTTAGGATCTTAGACTACTCTTAAGTTAGTGGCCTCTAAGAATCCCATTTTATTTGGTGTGTATTGTCTACCCCAATTAAAATAATCATGTATCTCTCTTTTGCCTAGGCTCTTGTCTACCCTAAGTAAGAAAAGATAAATCCTTTGTATCCCACAAGATCTAGATTTTCCTGAGCCTCTTTTGATTTTATATCTAAGATATCCTTTGATCAACCTTACCTAAGGGATTATCAAAATCATCCCTATCATCCTTTGATCATCAATTTTTATCTAAAATCACTCCTTTACCATCTCAAATCATCCTTCATCCATAAATCTAGTCCATTTGGTCCAAACTTTTTGAAAACTAAGGTCCTAAGGTCCAATATCCTTCATCCATATCTTTCACACAACTCATCCACTCCAACAACAACTCAAAGTCCCTTTTTGTATGCCACAAACAAGGTCATAAGCTAGAAAAAACAAAAACATGGAACCCAATAGAGAGTTTGGGATGCCTTGTGACTTTGGAACAAGTGACACAATTACAAAAATTACAATTGATCCTCCCTATCTTTCTCCTCCCCAAAATCAAGAAAAGAAAAACTTCGATCAAGAGGTCATGGACTTTACACAAGATCCAAGTGCTATAGATTTGTTGGACCGGGTCCTAAAATCCAATCCCAATAGATATTTGGACTTCTTGCTTCAAAATGATGTCATAATATCAACCAGTCTGCCCACTAACACATCACAACCATCCTCATTGAACAATACACCCAACACCTCTACACAATCTACGTCAACATCAACATTGATTGCCACATCAAAACCTACATCAATATCTACCATATCCACGTCCATCCCACAAATCAACCTCAACATCCCAAACAATACCACCTACACTAGTACTTCCACTAGTGTTCTCCAACTTGACCAAAACACCATAGCATTCATACCACAATACATTTCCAACTCCAAAAATAATCTACAAATATCCACGTCCACATCCCAAATCATTTCCACATACACACAACCTCCCATCTCACAAATAGCAACATCATCTTCCACTCAAAACACTAACCAAACATTTCTACAACAACTTCAACAAAAATAACAACAAAATCAAAACCAACAACAACAACAACAAATACCGCCAAACATCCTCCAACAACTCATCACCCAACAACAAAACCAAAAACAACAACAACAACAACAAATACCACCAAACACCTTCCAACAATTCATCAAACAACAACAAAATAACACACCCAAACCACCCATGATAGACATCTCACATGTCATCCAACACTTAATGCAAAGAATGGATGACATACAACAAGGGCACAAAAGGAAACAATATTCCTTCATGGATATTTGTCCATATCCTTTTGACCACTCTATCAACATGCTACCCTTTCCATAACTTTGAAGAAATTTGACAAGTACAAAGGCAAAGGAGACCCTCGAGAACACCTCAGGGAATTCTATATTGCTTGCTTCGAAGTCTCTTATGATGACACTTATCTCATGAGGCTTTTTCCTCAAAGCTTAGGAGTACATGCTACTGAATGGTTTGCATACCTTCCCCTAGAATCAAAACATTTCATGAACTTGCAGAAAAAATCATTAATCACTTCTCTTACAACTTTGAACATGAAGTGTCGATGATAAGCCTCTACAACACAAAACAGAATAATGGGGAAACCTTCGTGGCCTTTTTTCAATGATGGAGAAGCCTCACAACCAAACTTCCATGGCCAATCCATGAGAAACAACTAGTCAATATGTTTGTAACCAATCTAAACCAAGAAATGGACTTTCATCTCCAAATACAATGTGCCTCAACATTCGAAGAAGTCACCAACAAAGGCACTACCATTGAAAGAACCCTTATTGCAAAAGGGGCTATCAAAATTTATAGAGAAAACAATGATAATAAGAGAAACAACAAAGTCAACAATATCACCAATAATGCAAACAACAACAATAGCAATAAATAATCCTATGAGAAACCCTATTTTTTGGGAAAAAACAAAAATTATCTCAATGATGGTGTAACTAACATTAAAAATGTTCAAAACATACAAACCCATACACCATCTAATCCAACCACAGGTAACTATAACGTTAGCATTCCTAGAGGGCAACCAAGACAAAACAACACACCTAAATGAAAATTTACACCTTTGGGGGAACCCATAAAAAATGTTTTGCACAACTTGCCACCATTCGACCATATGACAAAAATCAATTAAAGCCTTCTTGGTTTAATGAAAATGCCTATTGTGAATACCATAGAGTGAAAGGGCACAAAACACCTAATTGCATGTGGTTAAAGAATTGCACACAAATTCTTGTAGACTGTAGTGACATAACAATTGATGACCCTCCCAAAAGGTCGCCTAATGAAATTTAGGAGCATACAAAGATCCACTTCCTGACCACAACAAGGGAAAGGCCTCTAGTTCAAACCCAACACACAAAATCATTTGTCCTCCCTCCTCTTTCAATTCCATTGTGGGTTGAATAGATGAATGTCCTAACCATGTAGCCACTATTAGCATAACAGATAAAGCTCCTAATTGTGTTGTCACCACTCATTGTGGCCACATCACTATTCAAGGAGCCTCATCTAAAGATCTACCCACCACTACCACATCCACAAGTAACACATCCTCCAATAAATATGACCTTCTTGACCACCTTGGAAAGACTTTCGCTCAAATATATATCTTGGAGTTGCTTCATACATCACCCCTCCATAAGGAAGTCCTTGATAAAACATTGTTGGAATCTTGAGTCCCCAATGACCTTAATGTGAACCACTTTCAAGCCATGGTTAGACACTTATCTTCACCTCACCACCTAACCTTTTCTAAACAAGACTTATCTACATCCAATACATCACATATAATGAAGCCTTACATATCAAAGTCTGCATCCATAAGCATATCATTAAATGAGTATTAATAGATGGTGGCTCTAGCCTAAATCTTTTCACTCTAAAATAAATGAAACACTTGGGATATTCTAATGAAGTCGTCGATTAATGTAAAAGCATAACTATTAAAAACTATGATGACACAAAGAGACAATGTCAAGGAACCATCAAGCTCCCAATCCAAGTTGGAAAAAATAGTTTGGAAACAACATGCCAAGTGCTTGATCTTGATCCCCCCTACAACATTCTCCTCAGTTGTCCATGGATTCGTGCCATCCAAGCCATTCCATCCACTTTCCACCAATGCCTAAAGTTTTCACATAATGGGACCGAAGTTACCATATATGTTGATCCTCATCCTTTCTAATACTACAGCTTCTTTGAAGGACACAATAAGACCTTTTTTCCCTACAATAACATCACCAAACCATTCACATCCTACATTGATCTGTCTAACATTAACTATGTTGAAATACACATGACAACTAAGAGGGGGGTGAATCAGTTGTCACAAAAACTTAACTTCACATGAATATCAAACCATCAACTACTTAATTACTGATAATTAGATTTAACCATGAAAGCTTGAAACCATAGACTTAATCACAATCACACATTCAACACAGTAGACACTAGATTTTTACGTGGAAAACGCTAAAAGGGAAAAACCATGGTGGGTGTTAGCCGATAGAAATATATGAGTTATAACAATACCAAAAAATAGAGGCTCACTACCTACAGGGCTCACTGCAAAGAACAACTCATTGCCAAAGGGTGGCTCACTGCCAAAATGGTGAACTAATTAAGTAGCATCTACTCCATGCCTAGATTCAGTTCCATTGAAGCACAATATAACTTCTCTGCTCTGCTCTTTCACACCTTCGCACTTATCTCTTCATTTTTGCACACTCATCTACATTTTCACAATTACACTACAAGTCTTTATACAAGTCATCAACTTTGGAATGTACATCAAGGTCAGAAATACGATCATCAATCATTGGAACAATCTCCAAGGTCAGCATTACAAAAACATACATAGAAATAGATCTGGACCTAATACAAAAATTTGCTAAGGGAAAGATGTGAAGATGTATGTTGATCACACCATGCCTTAGCTAGGACTCAAACACAATCCTTCATGCTATGACATGCTTCCACAATCTTCAAGGCATCTCTGCAATTAGTGAAATCGACCAAGTCAGCAAGGACTCATGAGAACACTAGGTCTGCTAAGAACATTCTTGATTTGTGATCCAATTTTCTCTTTGTAGACCAATCCAAGAGTAGGTACACGATTAGGAGACATCCACAAGCACATTGAAATTATCAGGAAATAATTGCACAACTTCTAACCACTCTGTCAAGAAGATTCTTCAAACCGGAGCACATTAACAGCACAACCAACTACTGTCATAAGGAAAAGATCGCTTACAAACCACCCAAGCATGAACCATTGAAGTTAAAGCCACTTAACATCATCTTAGACTTAAATCTAGAACTGCAAACATAAATACTTTAATGCAGAGGAATGCGAACATAACACTTTCTCCCTATCACCACCAAACATACAGGAAAAGTAGTTTTCACTCTGGTGAACATAACTTACTCAAATCTTCATACCATAGGCTCAAACTTGGAATATAACATCTTCAGATAAACTTATAAATAATTTCCAATCTACAGACAAAGATATCCATCCGACTGAAAATGTGGACCAATCTTCTGGACTATTCTTCTGTATGCAATACACTATTTCCACTGCAATTCATTGTTTCTACTGGAGGAACTAATTTTCTCAATATCCTCAATATCATAATCAATTATATAGGTAAGTACAAAGCATCTAACTCATTACAAGCAAGTAACAAGATAAGGGCACAGTTGACATCAATGACAAAATAGATATGTTGACATCAATGACAACATCGATTAGGCACATACAATAATCTCCCCCTTTGTCATTGATGGCAACATATGATGTGAAAAAATGAAAAGACCATGAAGACAAATTCTCCCCTTTCTCTTTACACATCTACATTCTTTCTCCCTCTATGTTTTTCACATGATTTCTCTCCCCCTTTGACATCAATGGCAAAGGGCACATACTTGCCTTCTGTTATTATGATTCATCTAAATTGTTATCAACACATCTAGCTACTCCCCGTGAGAGGTAGCTCTCAAAACATCAATCCAGATCAAGGAATGAGACTTTGGGCACCACTGGACTGATGCATTCCCATGCATCTTAGTTTAGGATAGGAGGGGTAATGACCCCTAACTTTTCTCTGAGATACTCAAAAGTATCCTTAGACAGAGGTTTGGTGAAGATATCTGCATTCTGATCCTTTGTGGACACATATTCCAACTTTACTTCATTCTCTGTCACCTTTTCTCTCAGAAAGTGATACCTTATAGATATATGCTTTGTTCTTGAGTGCATCACTAGATTTTTTGAAATATTTATAGCACTTGTATTGTCACAGAAGATTGCAACTAGATCTTCATACACAACTCTTATGTCTTTCAAAGTCTGCTTCATCCATAACACTTGAGTACAACAACATGCTGCTGTAATATACTCTGCTTCTGTAGTTGACAAAGAGATTGAATCTTATTTCTTGCTCAGCCATGAAACTAATTTATTAGCCAAAAAGAAAGGACCTCCACTTGTACTCTTCCTATCATCAACATCTCCGACCCAATCAGCATTTGTATAAGCACTAAGAGTGAAATCATTATCCTTTGGATACCATAAGTCATGATTTGGTGTGCCTTTTAAATATCTCAAGATTCTCTTTACTACTATCACATGTGATTCTCTTGGATCTTCTTGAAATCTTGCAACAAGATAAACTGCATGCATATTATCAGGTTTGGTTTGAGTTAGATAAAGCAATCCTCCAATCATGGATCTATACTTTTTCTGATTAGTCTTGGGTGATTCATTAGTTTTGCTCAATTTGCAACTAGTCACCATGGAAGTACATACTGGTTTAGAGTCCTCCATCCCAAACTTCTTTAACAAATTTTTCACATACTTAGACTGAGATATGAAGATTCCTTTATCTGATTGATTGATTTGCAAACCTAGAAAGAAATTCATCTCACCAAACATGGACATCTCAAACTCTTTCTACATTTCACCAACAAATTTCATACACATACCTTCATTTCCTCCAAAGATGATATCATCAACAAAGACTTCAATAATCAAAATTTCATCACCATTAATCTTGAAATTGAGATTACTATTAGTAGTACCTTTACTGAATCCTAACTAAAATAAGTACTTATCCAACCTTGCATACTAGGCCCTAGGAGCTTTCTTGACTCCATACAATGCTTTCTTTAACCTACATACCATATCACCTTGATTTGATAGTTAGAATCCTTCGGGTACCTCAATGCAAACTTCCTCTTCTGAGTCACCATTCAGGAATGCAGACTTCACATCCATCTGATACACTTTGAAATCTTTGTGAGCTACAAATGCCAAAAACATTCTAATTGCTTCAATCCAAGTTACTGGAGCAAAAGTCTCTTCAAAATATATCCCTTCAATTTGAGAATATCCTTTGCACACAAGTCTTTCTTTATTCCTTACAACTTCTCCATTTTCATTCAGCTTATTCCTAAAAACCCATTTGGTTCCAATAATATTTTTGTCAGCAGGTCTAGGAACTAATTCCAAAGTTTCATTCTTCTCTGTCTTCATTAGTTCTTCCTCCATTACCTTTACCCAATTTTCATCATTGCAGGCTTTATTCATAGTTTTTGGTTCAATAGTAGAGAGCAAATAGTAATTCACTTGTTCTTCTTATTGGAGTCCAGGACAACACTGAGAGGGGGGGCTAATTAGTGTTGTGAAAAACTTTTAACTTTTTCAACCTTTTAATTTACAAGACAAAGAAGGAGGAAGACATCAATGAATTGTTAAACATATATGTACAAACATGATAATGTATAAAAATGAATCAGGACATGTGAGTAAAGCATTATAAAGTACACTCATAAAGACAAATTATGACACAGAGATGTTTGGAGTGGAAAACCCTCTTAGGGTAGAAAAACCACTCAAAATTGCCTCAATGGCTTTTTCAAAACCTCACAAGTTACAAATAGGTCTCACTAACCAAGGAAGCTTCACTAGCTTTACAAAATGCCTCACTAGCACAAAGAGGTCTCACTGACCCCTCACTAGCTACAAAGAGGTCTCACTAACCAACAAAGCCTCACTCACAAATGCAATAACCATTATCAAACCAATACAATTAATATAGAGGGTTTCTCTATTTCAATATAAGCCCTTGAATTTGTCTCTATTCAATTACACTCAATTCAATATGCACATTAGCCTCATTATCTCTGTTCAATCAATTCACAATTCATTCACCTGATTATCTCTGCATAGTTAATTCACCTGATACACCATCATTGTCTTTAAGGTTCAATCTAAAAAAATTTGCATTATGGTCCTCACATCAACTATCTCAGCTCAATTTTCACTCTCCAATAAACATCTAATGACCTTGTCATTCTCTGTATTTACCCCTACAAAACATTATCTCATACATACAAAAACCATTATATGCAATTTGAATATCCTTTCAGATTCTCTAAAAATAAAGTTATCTTCTTCAATTCGCATCTTCCCTGTAAATTTCTCTTCTTCAATGATTTTCTTTATCCTCTTGCAAAAAAATAATCCATTCTTCTGCAAAGAAAAACTTATACACAATGTTATGAAAATTATCTTTCATATTCCCATTCAAAAAGATTTCATTTCCTTTCATCTTCCTGTAAAAAATCATTTGTAAAATGAATGACCCTGTATACAATTTCAATAAATGATATTATTTTCATAAAAACTTCAATCACTTCATCTCAAAAAAAATCCTTTCATATTCTTCTTCAAAAAGATCATCTCCACCATCTGAAAAATAACCCTTGATATCAAACCTCATTCATCTTCTCACAAAACAAATCTTCTCCATCATACATCATTCCTACAAACACAAAGCACTTGTAAAAAAAATTAACATTCTCTTCTCTGCATGACCATTCATTTTCTTCAATTGTCTTTCCATCTCCTTTCAACAATATTTTTCAATCTGTAAAAATAAATCATCTACAAATAAAAACATTCTTCACCAATTTCTTCTCTTCTCAAATATCTTCAATAAATTCAATCTCTCCTTGGATCTATTTTTCATCTTTATGAGAATATTAAGAGCATCCTTATCTTCATAAGGAATTTAAGACCCAAAAAAATTCTCATTATAAAAGCAAAAACTTTCTCCTTTAGACTTTATCTGCACCCCAAAAAAATAGAAAGAAATCTTAAAGAAATTTCCTTCACAAAAAAATCTGCCTTATGAAAAAGCTAAAAACTAGCTTTAAAATCTCCTTTTCAAAGACTAAAATTAGTCTAAAAAAACCCTTTTATTTCTTTCTTTAAATTCGTGCCCATCCAAAAAAAAAAACCTTCCAATAATGTGATGCTCACATTAAAACCAAAGTATATTCGATGCTTTCCATATGAAATCCACCTTTTCTTTTCATATGTCATAAAAGATGACATTTAGGGGCCAAAAATTTAGGAGACAAATTTTTTTAAAAAAAAATTAAAAGCAAAGCCATTTATATGGCTTAATCGAGCACCCCAAACCATATATAAATAAACCATATTTAATATTTAAAAAAAAAACATCTCCACTTTATAAAAGGCATCGAGCTCCCCCTTTAAAATATGCATTGAACTCCCTTATAACATGCTCCTCATCAAATATGATATTCTATGCCTTTTTTATGAATACATCAAATACTTTATTTATCTCTCCTCTTTAAAGCATCTCATTTGAACAAGGATTAAGTCATAGATTTATGACTTATTCGGGCTCCAAATTTAAATAAGGAAATTCAATAGCATAGAATGTCTGATCAAACATATTAAGTGTCCATAAGACTTAAGACATGTTCTTTATACCTTTTTGAATGCTTACCATTAGTTGCAGCAATGAATACTAGAACATCTACAATATTGAGAGCTTCCAAGTTCTTTTGAGTCTCCACAGAAACTTATGCAAGAGTCACTTTAATGAATCCAATGGAGTGTATACATTATGAGCATGAACATTAAGAACATCCATACCAATACCAACACCCACATGAAGAACATCAATGGCAATCAACTCAAACACCTTTTTGACATCAATGACAATTTACCTTCATTAATCTCCCCCTTTTTCATTGATGGCAAAACTACATGATGCAATTTTTCTTTCTCCCCATTTTTGACATCTGATGACAAAGGCTGAAAAATAACTCCCCCTAAGAACAACTCCACTAAAAGAAGTTATAGCTTGATCATACCAATTACAATCACATTACATAATGAGGACTTTGAAGACATAAACTCATGTTATCCCGTTATCTTCATATCAACCAAAAAATGAGATATCACTTACCCAAATCGTTGATACCACTAGTCTCTAAAAAAATTGAAGGAACTGATCATTCTTGTAATTTGATGATCTAAAACTTATCTTGAAAGTTATGTCCTTGTATATCTGCATATTGCACAACTTATCAACTTGAAAGCAACATCATAACAACTCAATCTTTGTCAGTATCAACATGATATGAACAAACTATAAATAGGATCAATTATAAACCAAATCACTCAACACTATCAAACTCTTTGTGCTTTGAACCCTTGAACATCTTATCTGCAATATTAAACCACTAATCACTTGTAGCACATATATACACAAATTGATAAACATCAAACAATCTCCTTCTTGAAACTTTTTGGGAATAATCGATAGGACATGAACAACTCCCCCTTGCTTCATGCTCCCAATTATCCAATTGATGATGTAACTTGTGCAAGATGCACAAGTTTAGGATTTTTCTTCTCTTGACTTTGTTTCTACTTCCACACTTTCACAGGTTCTTTCTTCCTCCAAACCTTTTCAGCCTCTTTCTATTTCCAACCCATCAACTTAGGTGAAGCTTTTCTGCAACTATGTGCTTTGTGACCAAAAGAGTTGCACAAATAACAAATTATATAATCATAATCAAATGACTAATAGTACCTTTGAGCACTCATGTTAAGCTTCCATGCAGGATCATACCTTCTATGCACTTTACAATTTCTTTGTATGTGTCCAACATAATTGCACTTATAACAAACAATATCAGTATTCCTTCTCCAATCAATTTCTTTATGTCCAAAATGATTATAAGTATAACAATAACCATTAAATGAATAATTATACCTGTACATGTATGCTTGTCTTACTGGAATATTTCTTTTGAATTTTCTTCTTTGATTGTGTATTTTTACAAATTCATCTTTGGTCTTCTCCTCAGCTTCACTCTTCCTTTTACCTTTTGTGGCAGCAACATGATGACTTAAATCAATTTTCCTTCTGGGAGTCTCTCTAGCTTTGGAACACTCTCCTTCTTCATAACCAAATCTAGCTATGTTCAAATGATGTTTTTGTTTACCCAGCATCTCATGTAGCTTGCTTGTGCATTCTTCAAACTCCTTATACTTGTTAGATAAAGCCTTGAGACCATCATACTCTTTTCTTAGATTGATAATATCACCCTCTAATTTCAGATTCTCAATCCTTCTAACTTCAAGGTTAGATTTTGAAACATCTGCTATCTTCTTAGCTTCCTCAACCTCTATCTTCATACTAATAATCAAATTGACCGAGTTATCAATTTGTTTCCTTAAATTTGCAATATGAATACTTGCCTCTTCAAGATCAGAGACTGCTTTGTCTTTGAAGTCTCTTTCTTGTTGTACCTACAACATTAATTTTTGGTTCTCCTTCTTATATTTCCTGAGTTCACTTAGAACACATATGAGCTCTTTTTCTATATCAACTTCAAACTCTTGTTCATTATCACTTATAATGTGATCTTCTTCTTCTAAAATAGATTGGACCTCAACTCCTTCATGTGAATGTCTTCTATCATTGTCACTTTTCTCATACATCAAGTTGACCTCTTCTTCAAGTGCATCATCTTGATAAATTCTTTTCAATTCCTTCCATATATCCTGAGATGTATCACAATACATCACTTTACAAAGAACATGATTAGATAATCTAGATAAAATAGCCTTCTTTGCAATGCCATTATATTCATGAGCCTCTTTATTACTTGTATCATTAGGTGATAGAGAAGAAATAAAACAGCCATTCTCTATAGACATCTATACACCATATCCTAATGAAAATAGATATGCTTGCATCCTAAAACACCCAATAGGAAATTCTGAACCATCAAAGAAGGGAACATCTAAAAACACTTTCTCTTCAACCTATGAGACATTTCTATCAACTGATAATGTATCAACATCTGGAATTGATATAGACTGCACCTTCTCATTAGAATTAGACTTGACATTTGTCATGTTCTTATTTCTTTTGCACTTACCCATTATACTCCACCCTCAAGATCTACCCAAGCTGATTAGATTATAACAGGGAACCTTGCTCTGATACCACTTGTTGGAGTCTAGGACAACACTGAGAGGGGGGATGAATCAATGTTGTGAAAAAATTTTAAATTTTTCAACCTTTTAATTTACAAGACAAAGAAGGAGAAAGACATCAATGAATTGTTAAACATATATGCACAAATATGATAATGTATAAACATGAATTAGGACATGTGAGCAAAGCATTATAAAGTACACTCATAAAGACAAATTATGACAGAGATTTTTGGAGTGGAAAACCCTCTTAGGGTAGAAAAACCACTCAAAATTGCCTCACTAGCTTTTTCAAAACCTCACAGGTTACAAATAGGTCTCACTGACCAAGGAAGCTTCACTAGCTTTACAAAATGTCTCACTGGCACAAAGAGGTCTCACTAACCATTCAAGCCTCACTGACTACAAAGAGATCTCACTGACCAATAAAGCCTCACTAGCAAATGCAATAACCATTATCAAACCAATACAATTAATACAGAGGGTTTCTCTATTTCAATATATGTGCCTAAATTTGTCTCTGTTCAATTACACTCAATTCAATATGCACATTAACCTCATTATCTCTATTCAATCAATTCACAATTCATTCACCTGATTATCTCTGAATAGTCAATTCACCTGATACACCATCGTCTTTATGGTTCAATCTAAAAATTTCTGCATTATGGTCCTCACATCAACTATCTCAGCTCAATTTTTACTCTCCAATAAACATCTGATGACCTTATCATTCTCTTTATTTACCCCTACAAAACATGATCTCATACATACAAAAATCATCTGTATCTTCTCAAAGATGTCTTCAATTCACACACTCTGTCAATGTATTTGTAACATCATTATATGCAATTTGAATATCCTTTCAGATTCTCTTCAATTCTCATCTTCCCTATAAATTTCTCTTCTTCAATGATTTTCTTTATCCTCTTGCAAAATAATAATCCATTCTCTTGCAAAGAAAAACTTAGATACAATGTTATGAAAATTATCTTTCATATTCCCATTCAAAAAGATTTCATTTCCTTTCATCTTCCTATAAAAAATCATTTGTAAAATGAATGACCCTGTATACAATTTCAATAAATGATATTATTTTCATAAAAACTTCAATCACTTCATCTCAAAAAAAAATCCTTTCATATTCTTCTTCAAAAAGATTATCTCCACCATCTAAAAAATAACCCTTGATATCAAACCCCATTCATCTTCTCACAAAACAAATCTTCTCCATCATACATCATTCCTACAAACACAAAGCACTCGTAAAAAACAATTTGATATTCTCTTCTCTACATGACCATTCATTTTCTTCAATTGTCTTTCCATCTCCTTTCAACAATATTTTTCAATCTGTAAAAATAAATCATCTACAAATAAAAACATTCTTCACCAATTTGTTCTCTTCTCAAATATCTTCAATAATTCAATCTCTCCTTGGATCTATTTTTCATCTTTATGAGAATATTAAGAGCATCCTTATCTTCATAAGGAATTTAAGAGCCAAAAAAAAATTCTCATTATAAAAGAAAAAACTTCCTCCTTTAGACTTTATTTGCCCCCCCAAAAAATAGAAAGAAATCTTAAAGAAATTTCCTTCACAAAAAAATCTACCTTATGAAAAAGCTAAAAACTAGCTTTTAAAATCTCCTTTTCAAAGACTAAAATTAGTCATAAAAAAACCCTTTTATTTCTTTCTTTAAATTCGTGCCCATCCAAAAAAAAACAAACCTTCCAATAATATGATGCTCACATTAAAACCAAAGTATATTCGATGCTTTCCATATGAAATCCACCTTTTCTTTTTATATGTCATAAAAGATGACATTTAGGGGCTGAAAATTTAGGAGACAAATTTTTTTAAAAAACAATTAAAAGCAAAGCCATTTATATGGCTTAATCGAGCACCCCAAACCATATATAAATAAACCATATTTAATATTTAAAAAAAAACATCTCCACTTTATAAAAGGCATCTAGCTCCCCCTTTAAAATATGCATTGAACTCCCTTATAAAGCGCTCCTCATCGAATATGATATTCGATGCCTTTTTTTATGAATAAATCAAATTCTTTATTTAGCTCTCCTCTTTAAAGCATGTCATTTGAACAAGGATTAAGTCATACATTTATGACTTATTCGGGCTCCAAATTTAAATAAGGAAATTCAATAGCATAGAATGTCTGATCAAAAATATTAGGTGCCCATAAGACTTAAGACATGTTCTTTATACCTTTTTGAATGCTTACCATTAGTTGTAGCAATGGATACTAGAACATCTACAATATTGAGAGCTTCCAAGTTCTTTTGAGTCTCCATAGAAACTTATGCAAGAGTCACATTAATGAATCCAATGGAGTGTATACATTATGAGCATGCACATTAAGAACATCCATACCAATGCCAACACCCACATAAAGAACATCAATGACAATCAACTCAAACACCTTTTTGACATCAATGACAATTTACCTTCATCACTTTTGCAGCTCTTTTCCTTGTCAGTACTACTTTTTCTTTGTCTCCAATAATTTGATCTTTAGAGCGATTGATTCTTACATACCTAGGGGTTTTAGAAAACTTCTGGAGCCTTTTCTTCTTCATCTTGACTATCTTCTTGTTCAACTTTTTCTTCATAAGTTATAACAAAAGGTTCATTTGATTCATAGCCACTTTGATCTGATGTTCTTCATTTTCCTTCATCCACCTTCACATTTCACTCTCAATAATCTTTTTCAACCTTTTGTTGTAGCACTAGTAGGCCTTACTCTTGGTAGAGTATCCAAGGAAAATTCCTTCATCACATCTTGCATCAAATTTCCCTAGGTCTTCATCTCTTCTGATATAGCATTTTCTTCCAAAGACTTTGAAGTATCTTACTATTGGAATTCTTCCATACCACAATTCATAGGGGTCTTTAGTACCATTACCTTTTACTTGAACTCTATTTTGAATGTAGGCAGCAGTGTGTATAGCTTCTTTTCAGAAAACTTCTAGTAAGCCTCCTTCCTTCATCATTGTTCTAGCAGCCTCTTGAACTATCCTATTCTTTCTTTCCACAACTCCATTTTGCTAAGGAGTCCTAGGTGCAGACAATTGTCTCTTTATTCCTTGCTCTTCATAGAAAATGTTGAATTTATTTGATGTGAACTCACCTCCTCTATCAGACCTCAATCATTTGATTTTTAGTTCTATTTCATTTTCAACCATTGCCTTGAAGGATTTGAACTTCTCTAAGGCTTCAGATTTGTCTCTTAGAAAAGTAACCTAAGTCATTTTAGAATAATCATCAATAATCAACATGAAGTACTTGTCACCTTGTAGACTTCTTATCCTTGTAGTACCACATAGATATGTATGAACTAGATCTAGCAAATTGGTAGAAAATTACTCTTTACTCTTGAAACTTGTTCTTGTCTACTTCCCCAACTAACATTCCTTGCAAATAGTATTGGTGGGTTTCACAAGTTTTGGTAAATCTCTTACAGTCTAACCTGAACTTATCTTTACCAGATTATCAAAATTTATATGACACAACCTTCTATGCCACAACCAACTCTCATCTGCTTGGGCTAATAAATAGTAATCATTAGTTCCTCTTAATTGATAGATGTTACCTCTAGTCTTCTTACTTGTAGCAATCACAGTTCCAGAGCTTTCCATGATCTTGAATCCATTGTCTTTGAATCTCAGATCATAACCTTTGTCACACATCTAACCAACACTCAAAAGATTGTGCTTCAAACCCTTCACATATAGGACATTGTAAGTATTATGCTTTCCATCAAATGAAATAGATCCTTTTCCACAAATCTTACTAGCTGCATTGTCTCCAAACCTAACCAGTCATCCATCATATTTTTCCAAACTTACAATCTTACTTTTGTCACCGGTCATGTGATGTGAGCATCCACTATCAATAATCTATTCATCCTTATCTTTCTCAACCTGAACAACCAAAGCACTTTCTTCCACTAGTTTTTCTTCCTTTACACAGCTAGCAGGATTAGTAGACACAAGTTCTTCTTTAATAGCAATAAACAAGCATTCATTTGCACTAGTACTATCATCATTAGTCACACTTTCATCATCAAAATCTCTAACATAGTAGCATTTCTTTGGAGCTCTAGGCCTGTTCTCAAATTTTTTTCTATTCCTTTCAATTCTTTCAGGACATCTGGAAGCATAATGGCCTACTTTTACCACATGACAAACATTTGAAAGGTAGTTTGCCTTTGAACTTATCAAAACCTCTTTGCAATTTGTCAACAAAGTTGTCTTCAATTTCATCAAAGTCATCATCAGGTTCCACCTTATATTTCTCATCTCTGGAGATCTTTTCTGAAGTACTGGCTTTGAAAGTAGTTTCAACTTTTGGCAGAGCATCACCAAACTCTCTCATCTCAAAGGCTATAAGCTTTCCAAGTAATTAATTTCTATCAATAGTTTTCATAGACATTACTTCTTCAATTGCAGTTATTTTGTGACTGTAGGACTTTGGTAGTGATCTAAGAATTTTCATCACAACTTCCTTATCACGAATAGTTCCTCCCATACCTTTTATTCCATTAACAAGTTCATCAACCCTTTGCATGAAGGCTGTAATGTTTTCATCTTCATTCATCTTTAAACTCTCATATTTTGCTTTCAAGCCCTATAGCTTGGCTTCTTTTATAGAATGATCTCCTTCGTACATATTTTTCAACTCTTCCCAACCCTCATTTGTAGATTCTAGATCCATGACTTTTGTGAGCTCAGTGTCAAACAAAGCACTTAACAAGGCATCTCTATCTTTTATATTTGACTCATATTCTTTGATTTCATTTTCAATTGTCAAACTATTTGGAGGCAAGCTATATTTTGATTTTGTAGCCTTCCACACTCTATAACCAAGACAAAGGAGATGGTTTTTCATTCGTACCTTCCATAGAGCATAATTTGTCCCATCAAACTATGGTGCTTCATTTTTAAAAGACATCCTGGCTCTTCCACAAGCTGTTAGGCTTTCTTTCGAGGAACCTGCTCTGATACCAATTGTTGAAATACACAAGACAATTGAGAGGGAGGGTGAATCAGCTGTTACAAAAAACTTAACTTCACATGAATATCAAACCATCAACTACTTAATTACTGATAATCAGATTTAACCATGAAAGCATGAAACCATAGACTTAATCACAATCACACATTGAACACAGTAGACACCAGATTTTTACGTGGAAAACCTTAAAAGGGAAAAACCACGGTGGGTGTTAGCCCATAGAAATATATGAGTTATAACAATACCAAAAAATAGAGGTTCACTGGGCTCACTGCCTACAGGGCTCACTGCCAAATGGTGGCTCAATGCCAAAATGGTGAACTGATTAAGTAGCATCTACTCCATGCCTGGATTCAATTCCATTGAAGCACAATATAACTTCTCTGCTCTGCTCTTTCACACTTTCCCACTTATCTCTTCATTTTCACACACTCATTTACATTTTCACAATTACATTACAAGTCTTTATTAAAGTCATCAACCTTGGAATGTACATCAAGGTCGGCAATACATTCATCAACTATTGGAACAATCTCCAAGGTCAGCATTACAAAAACATACATAGAAATAGGTCTAGACCTAATACAGAAATTCACTAAGGGAAATATGTAAAGATGTATGCTGATCACACCATGCCTTAGCTAGGACTCAAACACAATCCTTTATGGCATGACATGCTTTCACAATCTTCAAGGCATCTCCGCAATTAGTGAAATCAACCAAGCTGGCCAAGACTAGTGAGAACACTGGGTCTGCTAAGAACATTCTTCATTCATTATCCACCTTTCTCTTTGTGGACCAATACAAGGGTAGGTACACAATCAAGAGACATCCACAAGCACATTGAAATCATCAAGAAATAACCTCACAACTTCTAACCACTCTGTCAAGAAGATTCTTCAAACTAGAGCACATAAACAACACAACCAACTGCTGTCATAAGGAAAAGATCACTTGCAGACCACTAATCATGAATCATTGAAGTTGAAGGCACTTAACATCATCTTAGACTTAACTCTAGAACTGCAAACAAAAATACTTCAATGCGGAGGAATGTGGAACATAACACTTTCTCCCTGTCACCACCAAACATATAGGAAAAGCAGTTTTCACTTTGGTGAACATAACTTACTCAAATATTCATACCAGAGGCTCAAACTTGGAATATAACATCTTCAGATAGACTTCTAAATAATTTCCAATCCATAGACAAAGATCTTCATCCTACTGGAAATACAGAGCAATCTTCTGGACTATTTTTTTGTATGCAATACATTGTTTCCACTGCAACTAACCGTATCTACTGGAGGAACTAATTTTCACAATATCCTCAACATCAAAATCAATTATATAGGTAAGTACAAAGCATCTAACTCATTACAAGCAAGTAACAAGATAAGGGCATAGTTGACATCAATGACAACACAGATATGTTAACATCAATGACAACATCGATTAGGTGCATACTTGCAACAAAATCCACTTCCAAATCACCCACTATCCCTGAGATCAAGATCAAAGTAAGTGGCATGGGGTGTGGAGAGTATGACCTACATGGTACATTTTGTGTAGGGAAAATTCCACTATCCCCTAAAGCATTTGGCAAACCAAAATTTGATGCATTATCCATGCTTTTCATCAAATGAAAACCATCACCAACCTTTGAACAAAGATACCTAATGGTGCAAGATGTTCTTGAAGACATGTCCTCTTGGCTATACAAAGAAGAAGAAGAAGATGACAAAGCTCTTGTCCTACTCATATAGAAAAATATGGAAAAGGTCTTAGCATCATGAATAGCATGGACTATAAAGGACAAGGTGGTGTAGGCCTTCATGGACAAGGAATCATTGAGCCTATCCAAGCAACAAGGAATCCATGACATCAAGGTCTAGGATATGGAAAATAGAAGCATGTATCCTCAGAATTGGAATATATCTTAAGTGATGTGGTTAAGGCCTTTCCTGCTATCGAGAACACTAATGAAGGGTACTATCAATACTCTTTTGAAGATTTCTCTAAACTCTTCGAATCATCCATTTGCACAATATATGATCTTTCAACCACACTATCATAATCCAATGACCTTCCTCTTGTCTATCCTCAACACATAGATTGGGACCAACAAGGACCTCCAATGCTTGATATTATTCAAAATGATGAGGCCATAGCAAAACTAACAGGAGTAAGAGAGCACATACCCTTGGGAGAACATAAATCAAGATATCTTATAGAGCTCAACACATTTGCCTACTTTGAGGAGACACCGTGTCTCTTAGTCATAAAAAACATAAAATTAAAAAAAACATCCCCTAGTGAAAACCACAATGTGGCACTTTCAGATGATAAAAAACTAAAAATAAAGGACATATCTCCTGATGAAAACCTCCTCAAGGAGCCATAAGATGAGAGAATGGACCTTCCCGAAGTACCAACATTACATCAAGAAAGGTCTCCCATCCTAATGGAAGAATCACAAGAGATGAACCTTGGGACAGATGAGTCACCTAAAATCACCTTTTGAGCATCTTCACTCACCCCTATAGAGAAAACAAAATTTTCACCATTCTTCAAACATAGAAGAAAGAATTTTGCATGGACATATGTCGATATGTTCGGTTTAGATCTTGCGCTAGTGGTACATCACTTGGAAGTACAACCTGATGCAAAACTATTCAAGCAGAAACTCAAAAAGATGTTACAAGTATGTGTTAATTGGTGTTGTCATTGATGTCAACATGTTTGTGTTGTCATGTATGCCAACTATATCTTCTAATATTGTTGCTTGTTGATTGATTAAGCTATCATATTAAGGACACTATCTGAGTATTTTGCTCCGCATTTTCTCTATGTTAAAGACTAGAATATGAGATTTGGATATAATTTAGAGAAGTGTTTTAAGATGCTAAATCTAGAATTTGGTGGTCTAGATCACTGTGCAGTAAGAGTTCTATTCACCAGTTTGAAGATGATGCCTGGCAATGTTTACAGTGTGATAGGGAGAAAGTATTTTGCTCCACATTTCTCCACAATTTGGATTTTGGTCTTGTGGTTCTAAACTTAAGTTCATAAATTCCTTATCTATCTTCACTCCAAAGGATTTTTGATTTGGTGGTCTGAAAAGCAAGTTATTGATTAGTAGAGTTTGACAGTGTTTGTTGGAAGCAGTCTGTGATCTGTTTTCAAGTGATATGTTGTCCTCAAGTAAGATCTGTTGTGGTTGGATTTGTCATCTCACAGGTGATTCTATGTTGTTTTTGGATGTCTCCAAAATGTATTGAAGGCATGTTCTTGATCCACAAGCTATAATGAAGTTCTTTGAAGCATGTATTCAAGTATTCTTGATGTTTGCATTAGTTATGGCCGACTTGCTTATTTACACTTGTTGCAAATGTGATTTGTGGATTGTGGAAGCATGTTGGAGTGTGTAAGGATGTGTTTGGATCTAAGATAAGTCATGAAGTGCTCTTCCTTTATTCATTTGCTCCACAAGTTTGTTTAGGTCTAGACCTAATTTGATTTATGTATGTATGCCGACCTTGGAGATAGTTCCAATGGATGTAAGTTGTATTTCCGACCTTGATGAATGTTCCAAAGTTGATTATTGGTATAAATATATATAATGAAGCTGTGAGTGATGTGAGAGAGTGCGAAGATGCGAAGATAAAGTGTGTCTATGTTGTAAAGACAAAGCAAAGGAGATATATTAAGCTTTAATGGAACTAAACTCGGGCATGTTGTAGATGCTACTATACCAATTCATGGCAGTGAGCCACCCATCCTAGCAGTGAGCCACCCTTTGGTAGTGAGCCACCCCTTAGTAGTGAGCCTTTTTACAATGAGCCTCTTTGTTATTCGATATTGTTACTACATTATATTGTAAGCTAACACTCACCATGGTTTTTCCCTTTTAGGGTTTTCCACGTAAAAATATGGTGTTCATGTGTGTATGGTGTATATGTGTTTATGTTTTGATTTTTCTAGTCATGATTAATCTTCATAATATAATAAGGAGTTAAAGTAAGTGAATGTGAATGTGATTTTGTTTAAAGAAGTTAAGGTTTTTGATACAACTGATTCACCCCCCCTCAGTTGTATTGTGCCTTCAACAATTGGTATCAGAGAAAGGTTCCTTGGAAGAAAGCCTAATAGCTTAAGGTAGATCCAGGATGGCACACAAGAAATACATTCCTCAGTTTGATGGATCTAACTATACCTACTAGAAGGTACGAATGCAAAGTTATCTTATTTCTATTAGTTATAATATCTGGACGATGGTTAAAGATAAATACATAGTACCTAAAGGTGGTCCAAAGACTGATGAAGAGATTAAGGATTATGAGACTGATCACAAAGCTAAAAATGCTCTATTAAATTCTTTTTCTAACACTGAAATGGTGAAAGTTGTGGATCTGGAATCTACTTATGAGATCTGGGACAAATTGAAAAACATCTATGAAGGTGATGAATCTGTCAAGAAGGCTAAGTTGTAGAACTTGAAGACCACATATGAAACCATGTGAATGACTCAGGATGAGAACATAACAAGTTACATATAGAAGATTGATGAAGCTGTCAGCAACATTAAGGGTCTTGGTGGAAAGTTAGAGGATGTGGATGTTGTACATAAGATACTTAGGACTCTTCCTAAATCTTATAGTCACAAGGTATCTGCCATTGAAGAATTCTTTGATATGGGCAAGCTTACAAAAGATCAATTGCTTGGTAAACTAACTAATTTTGAGATGAGAGAATTTGGTACTACTGATGGCCCTGTGAAAAATGAGACTATCTTTAAGGCCAAGGAAGAAAAGATTGCAAGATTAGACAAATATGTTGTTGAATCAGATGAAAAGGATTTTGAATAGATTAAGGAAAAATTTGCAAGTAGACTGAAAAGAGGAAGCAGAGGAAAGTTCAAAGGTAATCTACCTTTCAAATGTTTCAATTGTCGTAAAATTAGTCACTATGCTTCAAGATGTCCTGACAGAACTTTGAGGATCAAAAATAATGAAAATAAAGGAAAGATGGTAAGAAAGAGTTACTATGTTAGACATGATGATGGTGTAACTAATGATGAACCTGATTAGATAATGGTAATAGTAGTGAATGCTTGTTTATTGCACTTAGAGAAGAACTTATTTCTACTAACCTTGTAAGCTATGTAAAGGAAGGAAGTCCAGGAGAGTTGTCTGCATTTCATGTTGAAAAGGAAGATGAATGGATCATTAACAATGGATGTTCAAATCACATGACAAGAGATAAGAGTAAGTTTGTTAACTTTGAAAAATATGATGGAGGACTAGTTAGGTTTGTTGATGATGTAGCTAGTAAGATTTGTGGAAAAGGATCAATTACTTTTGATGGCAAGAATAATACAGATGATGTTCTTTATGTCAAAGGCTTAAAGCATAATCTTCTAATCATTGGAAAAATGTGTGATAAAGGGTATAATCTGGTGTTTGAGGATAATGGGTGTGAGATAAGGAAAATCTCCAAAACTATAATTTCTGCTGATAAGAAGACTCATGGTAATGTTTATCATTTGAAGGGTACTAATAATTGTTGCTTTTTGGCTCAGACAAATGAAAGTTGGTTATGGCATAAGAGAATGTGTCACATTAACTTTGATAGTTTGGTGAGAATAAGCTCAGTACAAGTAGTAAGAGGCATGCCTAAGATTGTGAAACCTACCAATGGTATGTGCAAAGAATGTTAGTTTGGGAAGATGACAAAGACTACCTTCAAGAGTAAAGAATAATTTTCTACCGGTTTGCTAGAGTCAGTGTATATAGACTTATGTGACCCTACAAGATCAATAATTCTACAAGGTGATAGGTATTTAATGCTTCTTATTGATGATTATTCAAAAATTACTTGGGTTACCTTTCTTAAACAAAAATTAGAAGGCCTGGACAAGTTTAAGGCGTTCAAAGCTATGGTTGAAAATGAATTGGATTTGAGAATCAAGTGTTTGAGATCTGACAGAGGTGGTGAGTTTACTTCAAATGAGTTTAATACTTTTTGTGAAGAACATGAAATAAAGAGATATTTGTCTACCCCCAGACTCCACAACAAAATGGAGTGGTTGAAAGGAAAAATAGAACTGTTCAAGAAGCTACTAGAACAATGATCAAGGAAGCAAATCTAGCGGAGGTATATTGGAAAGAATCAATACACACTGTTGTCTACATTTAGAATAGAGTGCAAGTTAGAGCAAAAGAAACAAAGACACCTTATGAGCTGTGGTATGGTAGAACTCCTACTACCAAATACTTCAAAGTTTTTGGAAGTAAATGTTACATCAGAAAAGATGAAGAATTAGGAAAGTTTGATGCTAGATGTGATGAAGGCATATTCCTTGGGTAATCTACTAAGAGCAAGGCTTACCGGTGCTATAACAAAAGATTGAGAAAAATCATTGAATGTGCAAATGTGAAAGTAGATGAAGACATTCAACTAGATGGATATGAGTTAGATGGATTTGCTAATATAGAAAAGCTTGAAAAAGACAAAGAAAAGGAAGTTCAGAGTGAAGTGCAAGCTATTCCTAAAGAATAAGAAGTTCAAGCTAAAGATCTAGAAAGAATTTCTAAAACCCCCAGGTATATGCAAAGAGATCACTCTAAATATCAAATTATTGACCAGTGACAAAAAAAAGGTGTGTTGACAAGAAGCAGAGCTGCAGAAGATCAAGTAAATCTCTGTTTACTCTCAAAGGTGGAACCTAAAACAATAAAAGAAGCATGTAATGATGAATATTGGGTTAAAGAAATGGAAGAAGAACTAATGTAGATTAAGAAGAACAAGCCTTTGGGAACTTGTCCCTAGACATGCAGACAAGAATGTGATAAGAACAAAGTGGGTATTTCGGAACAAACTGAATGAAGTTAGAGAAGTTGTGAGAAACAAGGAAAGACTTGTGTGCAAAGGCTACTCACAAGTGGAAGGAATAGACTATGAAGAGACCTTTTCTCTGGTGGCAAGAATGGAATCTATCAGACTGTTTTTAGCATTTGCAGCACATAAAAAGTTCAAGATATACCAGATGGATGTGAAATTTGCTTTCCTAAATAGTGAGTTAGAAGAAGAAGTCTACATAGAGCAACCAGATGGATTCCAGCTATCAGACAAACCAAATATGGTATGCAAATTGAAGAAGGCTTTGTATGGATTGAAGCAAGCTTCTAAAGCTTGGTATGGAAGACTCAATAAGTACATGTTGTAGCAGGGATTTAGTAAAGGGTCCCAGATAGTAACCTGCACACCAAGATAAATAGAAACCAAATTTTGATAGTTGAGATCTATGTTGATGATATCACATTTGGTGGAAATGAAGGTATGTGTAAGAAGTTTGCAGATGAGATGTAAAAAGAGTTTGAGATGTCTATGTGTGGTGAAATGAACTTCCTTGGACTGCAAATCATTCAAACTAGTAAAGGTATTTTCATTTCTCAATCCAAGTATGTTAAAGAGATGTTGAAGAAGTTTGGAATGGAGGATTCTAAACTGGTATGTACCCCTATGGTTACTAGTTGTAAGTTGAGCAAGAATGATGAATCACCTAAGGCTGATCAGAGCAAGTATATATCAATGATTGGAGGACTACTTTATCTAACCTCTACTAGACTGGATATCAAGCATGCAATGTCTTATGGCCAAATTTCAATCAAATCCCAGAGAATCACATGCTATGGCAGTGAAAATGATATTTAGGTATTTGAAGGGCACTCCATATCATGGCTTGTGGTATCCTAAGAATGATGATTTTTCCTTAAGTGCCTATAGAGATGTAGATTGGGTAGGATGTGTTGATGACAAAAAAAGTACAAGTGGAGGTGCATTCTTCCTTGGAGATAGGGCGGTGTCCTGGCATAGAAAGAAACAAGAATCAATTTCTTTGTCTACTGCAAAGGCAAACTATATTGCTGCAATATCATTTTGTACTCAAGTGTTGTGTATGAAACAAACCCTAAAGGATATCAAAGTTGAGTATGATGAGCCAATCCCTATTCTTTGTGATAACACAAGTGCCATAAATATTTCAAAGAATCTAGTGATGTATTCAAAGACAAAGCACATTTCAATCAAGTATCACTTTTTTAGGGAGAAAGTTGCAGAGAATGAAGTGAAGCTTGAGTATGTTCCTACAAAAGATCAAGTTGCTGATGTATTGACTAAGGCTCTTCCAAAGGATACATTTGAGTATCTCTGGGAGAAGCTAGGGGTTGTTGCCCCTCCTTCCTTGAACTAGATGCATAAGAAGATGCATCAGTCTAGTGTGACTCAAAGTACTTTTCTCCTTTTGGATTGATGTTGGAAGCTACCCCTCAAGGGGAGCAGGTAGTGGTTTGAGATGATTGTTGCAGTTAGGAGGAGCCAAAGAATGATTTTAGGTTGATTAGAGCAGTAGTATGCAAGTATGTGTAGTGGAAGAGATGTGATGCCCTTTTCCATCAATGTCAAAGGGGGAGAAAGATCATGTGAAAAACTCAGGGAGAGAAAGAGTTCAAATGTGTAAAAAGAAAGGGGGAGTCATGATGCAAAGTTATGTCTTAACGAAGGAACATGTTATTCAATTTTTCACATCATATGTTGCCATCAATGACAAAGGGGGAGATTTTTACAAGTATGTGCAAAATGGTGTTTTCATTGATGTCAACATGTTTGTTGTCATTTATGCCAACTGTATCTTCTGATATTGTTGTTTGTTGATTGATTGAGTTGTCATATTAAGGACATTGTCTGAGTATTTTGCTCCACATTTTCTTTGTGTTGAAGACTAGAGTATGAGATTTGGATATGATTTAGAGAAGTGTTTAAAGATGCTAAATCCAAAATTTGGTGGTCTGAATCGTTGTGTAGTAAAATTTCTATTCACTTGTTTGAAGACTGTGCCTGGCAATGTTTGCAGTGTGACAGGGAGAAAGTATTTTGCTCCATATTTCTCCATAGTTTTTAGTTTGGTCCTGCAGTTCTAGACTTAAGTTCATAAAGTCCTTATCTATCTTCAATCTAAAGGATTTCTGATTTGGTTCTCTAGAAAGCAGGTTATTGATTAGAAGAGTTCGACAATGTTTGTTGAGAGCACTCTGATATGTTTTCAAGTGATATCTGTTGTCCTCAAGTAAGATCTATTGCGGTTGGATTTGTCAGCTCCTAGGTGATTCTATGTTGTTTTTGGATGTCTTCAGAATGTATTGAAGGCATGTGCTTGGTCTACAAGCTATAATGAAGTTCTTTGAAGTGTGTATTCAAGTATTCTTGATGTTTGCATTAGTTCTCGCCAACTTGGTTATTTACAATTGTTGTGGAGGTGATTCATGGATTGTGGAAGCATGTTGGAGTGTGTAAGGATGTGTTTGGGTTTGAGTTAAGCTGTGAAGTGCTCTTCCTTCATTCATTTGCTCTGCAAGTTTGTTTAGGTCTAGACCTAATTTGATTTATGTATGTATGCCAACCTTGGAGATAGTTCCAATAGTTGTAAGTTGTATTACCGACCTTGATGAATGTTCCAAAGTTGATGATAGGTATAAATATATGTAATGAAGTTGTGAGTGATGTGAGAGAGTGCAAAGATGTGAAGATAAAGTGTGTGTGTGTTGTAAAGGAAGAGCACAGGAAATATATTGCACTTCAATGGAACTAAACTCAAGCATGTTCTAGATGCTACTATATCAGTTCATGGAAGTGAGCCACCCATCCTAGCAGTGAAGCACCCTTTGGCAGTGAGCCACCCCTTGGCAGTGATCCTCTTTGTTATTTGGTATTGTTACTAATTTATATTGTGAGCTAAAAATCACCATGGTTTTTCCCTTTTCAAGTTTTCCAGGTAAAAATTTGGTGTTCATGTGTGTATGGTGTAGATGTGTTTATGTTCTGATTCTACTATTTATGGTTAATCTTCATAACAGAATAAGGAGTTAAAGTAAGTGAATGTGAATGTGATTTTGTTTAAATAAGTTAAGGTTTTTGATATAACTGATTCAACCCCCCCCCTCTCAGTTATCTTGTGCCTTCAACAAAAGATGAATCCACAAATAGCACTTCTAGTCAAAGCTGAGCTCAAGAAACTCCTAGATGTCAATTTCATTCAACCCATAGACTATCTTGAATGGGTCTTCAATATTGTACTAGTAGCAAAAGGTACTCGGGGCATCCGTGTATGTACAGACTTTAGAGATCTGAACAAAGCATGTCCTAAGGATGACTTTCGCCTTCCAAATATCAACATCATAGTAGATTTAACAGTTGGACATGAGATGTTATCTCCCATAGATGCTTTTTTAGGATATAATCAAATAAGAATAGCTAAAGGAGATCAACATAAAATTGTATTCATTTGTGCATTGGGCACTTACTGTTGGGTAGTCATTCCCTTTAGGCTTAAAAATACAAGAGCTACATATCAAAGAGCAATGATCATAATATTCCATGATATGTTTCACAAGATCGTGGAAGATTATTTGGATGACTTACTGGGAAAGTCAAAAACAAGAGAAGAGTACCTAGATGTCTTATCTAAAATCTTTGAGTAATTAGAAGAATATAAGGTGCATCATAATCCAAAAAAAATACATCTTTGGAGTTACTTCAGGAAAACTCCTAGGCTACATTGTATCCCGACGAGGCATAGAAGTTGATCCAACAAAGGTGAAAGCTATAGTTGAAATGCCTCCTCCAAAAAATTTGAACTAGTTCCGTAGACTACAAGGAAAGCTCCAATCCACTAGATGCTTCATCGTATAACTAGCTGACAAATTCAACATGTTCCAACATCTCCTCTGAAAAGATGTGGCATTCACATGGGATACAAATTATCAGAAATCCTTTGAACAGCTAAAGGAATACCTTGCAAAACCACCAATTCTCATACCGCAAAAACTAGGAGAATCCCTATTAATATACATCTCAACAACAAAAACAACAATAGGGGCCTTGCTAGCACACCATGATGATAACGGGAAAGAAAGAACCATATATTAAATTAGTCTTACCTTAGTGGGATATGAGATTAATTGCACACCAATTGAAAGGGCATGTGTTTTGATCATCTTTTCATCTCAAAAACTATGAAGCTACATGCTTAATCACAAAACTAAGCTCATTACAAAAATAAACCCACTAAAGTACCTTTTGTCAAAAGCAGCTCTCATAGGTCATATGGTTAAGTGGGTAATGATCCTCAGTGAATTTGACATTGAATACATAGAGAGAAAGGCTATAAATGGATAAATCATAGAAGATTAACTAGCAGATGCACCTATCCCAATAGAACATCCACTTCTTATTGAATTCCTAGATATGGTCATATACACATCATGGATCACAAGTAGGGATCCTATTTGTCACTTCTCAAAGAGACTGCATCCCTAAGTTCTACAAGATAACATTCCCCTACACTAATAATGTAGTGGAATATGAAGCACTCATCACCAAACTTTGCATGGCCATCCAATGGAGAATAGAGAAACTAAAAGTTTAGGGTGACTCCCGACTGGTAATAAAATAGGTAAACAATGAGTACAAAACAAAAGACAACAAGCTTCTTCACTATAAGAAGATGGTAGAAGACTTTAAGGAATACTTCTCTGCAATCTAGTTTGAGCAAGTCCCTAGACTTAACAACAAAGTAGCAGATGTGATGGCTACCATAGGCTCTCTTGTGGACATGCAAAAAAATAGTCAGTGTTGTGAATTTCTCATTGAAGAATTAGCAATGCTAGCATATGATCTCTCATAGTCCAAGGTAGTTTACGACATTCTTGGTCCCCTATCTCCTTGGTACTAGGACATCTAATACTATCTCCATGATGACACCATTCCACTAGACCTCTCATCCACCCAATGCTGAACATTCATTTGCCGAACCACTCATTTCACCATCATCGGTGACAATCTATACCTAAAAAGTCTTGATGGTACCCTTTTAAGGTGTCTTGATTCAAGAGAAGCCCAAAATACCTTACAAGAGGTAATGAAGGTATCTATGGGGCACACTCTAGTGGACGTATCCTAGAAAATAAAATCTTAAGAATAGTATATTATTGGCCAACTCTGCAACAGGATTCTCACCAATTTGTTAAAAAATGCCTTCTCTGCCAACATCACGGTGACGTAATCCATGCTTCATCTCAAGAATTGTAACCCATCACTACTCCATGGCCCTTTTCACAATGGAGGCTTGACCTCATCAAAAAAATTCATCCACCCTCCTCTAATGGCCATAAATTCATTGTCACCACTACTGAATATTTTACAAAATGGGTTGAATCCATTCTACTTACATATACTACAAGCACGCAAATATCCAAATTCATACTCCATTATATCATATGTCACTATGGTATCCCCCTCTCTATAATTACTGACAATGGGAAACCTTTTAAAATCTAGAAGTTTGCACCCTTTATCAAAAGTTTCATATCCAACATCACTTTTCCACCCCCCACTACCCTTAAGGAAACGGTCAAGTTGACGCTTCAAACAAAACCATCTTGAGAATTTTAAAGAAAATAGTTAATGAAGTCCGTCATGATTGGCACCTACATCTTAACCTTGCCCTTTGGGCCTATCAAACTACCATCTGTACCCCCACAGGAGCCACTCCATATTCCCTCGTCTTTGGTTTCAAAGCCATTTTACCTGTTATCAACCAGGATTGCACCCATTATGCAAAGCTAGAAAGCTTAGCAATCCTGTGTAACATTGGAATACTTTTAGGTTGTGGGTACCCTATGGTGAAAGTAGATCTCCAAATTATGGGTTAGTTCCCTTATGATTGATCCGATGCTTCATGATATGTGTTATGTTCCTATTGATAGGGCATATAGGAGACTCATATCCAGAGCTCTAACCAATTGTTTACTATGATGCAGGTTCACTTGGAGATCAGGAGAGGAGGAGCAAGACAAGAAGGTCCACCCCAAAGCTATCTCAGGCAATGATGGATATGCATTTTCCCTTATGCTTCTTTTCATTTCTTTTAACCTCAGAGGCATAGTGCATATTATGTTGCATTGGTTAGCTACGCCCATGGCCTGTGTGGGGCCATGGATTACTCTTTTCTTTCCAATGAATACAAATACAATACTTATGCAATTCTGTGTATACTTTATTGGAAAAATAAATGAAACATGAAATGAATGAAAACATTTCTACATTGAATGAAAGCAATGTCTTGAGTTCAATATGTACTTTTCTTTATGTCTCTTTACTCTAAACAACAAAACTGCATTCAAACTTTTCTCAAACACTTAAAATATGCCATGATTCAAGCATAGAAAGAATGTGTTAAAAAATTCTTCACCTCAAATGTAATGAACTATTTCAGCTCTGCCAATTTGAGTTGTAGGTGAAAAATTGGTAACATTTATGGTGATTTATGTTGAATGCTTGCTTGCTAAGCATATAGACTAGTTGCCTTAAATGATCCATTGGGCATGGAGTCCATTTTTGCCTTTAAACTTTAAAATTTCTGCAACTCGGCTGACAGAAAAATTACAACAGCAATACAATACTGAAATGAAACTAATCTGACCTTGTTTAAGACATGGTCAGCAAAATGTGCATTAACACTTCTTGGAAAATGAAATACTGAACTGAAATTCTACTCTACCCTACACTAACCAGCCATAGCAGTTTGTCAAACAAACCCATTAACTGGCTTTGTAAAATAACTTCCCTTTTTTATTAAGAAAGGGTGTTCTGCAAGGTGATTTGATATTGATAATATATGATTCATAAGAATATACCCTGATCATAGATATTGTTGTTATGGGGTGAATAGATGATCTGGTTCTACTGTTCTAGGGCTGTAATCTCCTCTTTGGGTACAATAGCAACATGTGTCTCTCTGTCAACTAAATCCCTAATTGGACACCCTCTTGCAATGATGAATCTTTGGCTAATAACCCTTGTTTCTTTACTAAGATCTACTATCATTTTGTCACTTGCAATATCAACCTGATTTGAAAGAATTAGTTCACATGAATGAAATAAAGGAATGCTTGCCTCTTTGACCTGAATAGGTTGATCACATACTCCTGGTTCACATTGCATCAAATCATTATCAATGTTAGAGAAAAAATCTTCTATGATGCCTAAAAACATGTTCTCATCAAACTCATAATTTTGTACTAAATCTAAATGAGTTTCATCACTCTGTTTCTCAAAACTAGGCACTGATGTTAAGAGGCATGTGATATCTTCATTTTCATCCACAAATTTAAGAAGTTCATCAAACAAATTAGCTAGATTCTAAGACTCAACATCTATTTCCTTTACAAAAACATGTTCAACCTGATCTTGTTTGCCATCTAAGTTTGACACAAAGGACTCAACATCATCCCAAAATGAAACTTCATCACATTCCTCTTGGATTTTTGATAAAAGAAGACTAATTTTTACCTCATGGAAGCTCTCAGCCAGCTGTGTAAGTTCCATGATAGGTTTACCATCACACTCTTCTACTTGATTTGAGACCCATTGTCAGACTGGTTAGCTTCAATTAGCAATTCCTCATATTGTTTGATGTCTTCTTGTTGCTCTGAAAGTGCTATTGGTGAAAACAGAAATACACTTTCTTCATCATTTCCAATGAAAGAAGGTAACTCATCAATCCAAGCTATAGGATGATCTTCTTGATCAGCCTCTTTTACTTATTCACCCTGCTGACCTATTGAAACAAATTGATCATTTCCAACAAGACCAGGAAGATCATTAGTTAAAGCATACAAAGATTCGTCTTGAGAAAACTTTTCTTGTTCAATCTTTTTTGCTCTAACTAATACTACTCCATAGCTGTATGCATTAAATTTACTTCCTAGTTTTCTCTTGAAAGATGATAGGTCCACCCTTATAAAGGCAAATAGTGATAGGACAATTAGATTCATCTGATAGGGCAACCTAGGGAGTCTCTTGACTTTCCTGGAGGGAAAAAGGCTCTTCAAGTGGCTGGTCTTGAGGAATAACAAATTCATATTGTGTCGACATAGGTTCTTGCAATGGTAAAGGATCTCTAAAACTAGGAATCTTGACCTTAGGAGGATTAGGAGGCTCACTTTGCTTGAAACTTGGAATTTCATACCTACTAACCTCATCCTGAAAGGATTGATTTGGAATACAAGGAGCTATTTGGATCTCATGCCTTTGTGATTGAGCAACCAAAAGCTTCATCTACTCCTCTTTTGCAAGCATCTCCCTTTCAAACTGTATCCTTTGTGCCTCCAGCTCCTGCTCATGAAGATAAGATTGATAAGCTAGCTCCTCCTACTAAAAATTATATTCTTGGTCTCCTTCATACCCTTGATTTCCCCTAATCTCACTCATCTTCCCTTCCAAGTACAACCTTATATCCCTAATGCTCATGTTTTCAAAATTTGGATTTTGGTTGGGAGAATATCCATGTTGATTGGAAATAAAATGAGCTTCTTAGGGCTGATTTTGAACATATGTAGGCTAATATGCAGGTTGAGCAGGGATGGGTGGGAGGTAAGCATATTGTGCATGCTAGTTTCTTTAGAAAATGCACGAATTAGATCTAAAATCAACCTCATGATTAGCTTGGTAAGGCTGAAATGAGGGTATTCTAACAACTACTTCATGAAATGGAGCATGATGAAGCTTTTCTCCATGCAATGGGTACATTTTACATCATTTATATAAGCTTGAAATTTATTGATAAATCAAATCTTCTGCTAAAACTTTGAAACATACCAGCACCTAGACTGTTGAAACTAGTAGATCTGGATTCAGAGTCGCCAGATGTGTTTGAAGAACTTGCCTCCAAAGGTTGAGATTGCTAGTGCACACACCAAAAATTAGTGATATATAAGCGAGTTTTAGACTAAAACAGTCCAATCATGTCCCACCGAGCATGCCAAAAACTGTTATCGACCAGGATTGCACCCATTATGCAAAGCTAGAAAACTCAGCAATCCTATGTAACATTGGAATACTTTCAGGTTGTGGGTACCCTATGGTGAAATTAGACCTCTAGATTATGGGCTGGTTCCCTTATGATTGACCCGATGCTTCATGATATGTGTCGTGTTCCTATTGGTAGGGCATATAGGAGACTCATATCTGAAACTCTAACCAATTGTTTACTATGATGTAGGTTCACTTGGAGATCAGGAAAGGAGGAGAAAGACAAGAAGGTCCATCCCAAAACTATCTCAGGCAATGATGGATATGCATTTTGCCTTATGCTTCTTTTTATTTATTTTAATGTCAGATGCATAGCATATATTATGTTGCATTGGTTAGCTACTGCCATGGCTTGTGTGGGACCATGGATTACTCTTTTCTTTCCAATGAATACAAATACAATACTTGTGCAATTCTATGTATACTTTATTAGCAAAATGAATGAAAATATTTCTGCACTGATTGAAAGCAATGTCTTAAGTTCAATATGTACTTTTCTTTATGTCTCTTTACTCTGAACAACAAAACTACATTCAAACTTTTCTCAAACACTTAAAATATGCCATGATTCAAGCATAGAAGGAATGTGTTAAAAAATTCTTCACCTCAAATATAATGAACTGTTTCAACTCTGCCAATTTGAGTTGTAGGTGAAAATTTGGTAACATTACCCATTGAGGTCGAGCTCCCCTCTCTAAGAATATCACAACAAAATCTCATTAATGAGGAGTATTGGGTTGTACGATTACATGAGTTGGAACTCTTGGATGAAAAATACCTCAACACTCTCAACCACTTGCAAGCATATCAAAATTGCCTCCACAGAAGCTACAATAAGAAAATCAAGACTCGCCGCTTCAAAATAAGTGATCTTGTATTAATGGAAAACTAGAGGAACTTTCAAGATTGTAACAAAAAAGGAAAGTTTGAACCAAATTGGTTGGGACCTTTTGTTATAACAACCAGTTATAGATCAAGAGCATATCAGCTAGCAACAACTGAGGGACAATCTCCAGATGAGCCAATGCACATCATACACCTCAAAAAGTTTTGTGCTTGACCCATCAAATATCCCAAGCAAAAAATTTGAGTGCAATAAAGTCATCCAATTGTAAGAACCACTTCAATGGCACCTTGGATAAGTACCATGGTGAAGCCACATCTACCATCTACTAAGTTCTTGTTTGCATAGCCAATCCATACTTCATCGTCTATCACTCCATACCTAACACATCATGGCATGATATTGTAAACATTAAGTGTCAAAATCCCTCCCATCATGACCCTCCCACTATCATTCCATGCCAAGGGAAAATCCCTAAAGAATTGGATCTTTGTATACATACTATCAACCCCTTGTATAAAAATAGAATATCGAAAAAACAAAAAAACATCCAAAAAATCCATCAAAAACACAAAAAAATCACAATATCTCAAAAATGCCAAAAAAATCAAAATATCTCAAAAAATCCCAAAGTAATAAATATGGGGACAACATGTCAAAATGATTGAGCAAAAACAAAGCATGCAAAAATAACATACTATAATGAACACTTGATCAACCTTCCAAATCACCATACAACCATTTGATCTTAAGCCTATCTTTTTGTTGATGGTAAAATTTGCACTTTACTAATGTGGGATGTGGCTTGCAAGATAACCTCTAGGATTTTAGAAGTTGGCTCTTCGTTGGATCTTCAATTAAATCACTTTTAGATTTTTTTAGAGAAAAGAGAAGGAAAACGTGAAATTAAATCTAACTAACATGACAATTTGCCAACCATAACTTCACCAACTTGTAAAGGAATCAATGTGCACAAGATTTGATAAACACAAGACAAGATAAACATAAATATGATGAACAAAAAAGTGACAATCACATAATCGTTCAGTTACATAAGGTTTTCTTGTCTCAGATTCACAAATAAAGGCCACATATCTAAGACAAAAGAAGAAGAAACATCTATACAGAAACAATAGCACAAAATCTCTATCTTCCCTTCATAGGTGAATTAAAATGGAGACATAAAAAGGCCTTGAAGGTGCAATACATTAGATTTGTCTAGTTCTGAAGAAACTTGACACGAAGGCCTATAAGTCTCTGTCTTTGATGAAAACTTCTTTGTATCTACCCACTGTGATATCTTCTCTCCTATGGTAATTCTAATTCTGCTCTCTATTGTGCAAAACTCAATATATAAAGGAAAAAAAAATTGTCTGATTTGCATGCTTAGATCTACCAAATCACTTCTTGCTTTCTATTTTTATTTCATGCAAAAATCCATCCTTCATTGCATGCTTCTAGCACCTAGAGTTTAACTATAGCTTTCTTTCCTTTGGCAGGCATGAGAAAATAAATAAAGCATCGCTTTATTTTCTTTCTTTTACTATAGCTTTGAATGTTTCAATAAAGTTTCTATTATTAATGAAACTTATCTGCATTCCCCCATGGCTTTATTTGCTGCATGTGACTCATTAATAAATAAATCTTTAGCTTTATTTTACACTGGGTACATACATATTTAAAGACTCACTTTTGAATCTTACCATGACTCATAAAATGACTCACTTATCTTTATGACTCACTTTTAATTAAATCTTAAAAAGATCTAGTAAAGATTTATAAGAAACCTTCGTATTCCTTATGCCACATTGGGCTCAAATGCTCAACCGAGAGCAAACTTTCTCTAACAAACCCTATGTAGTGTGCCATTGGTTATTGGAAACACATGGTGCTTTAGAGTTCACCCTCATTTTTTCTTTGGGAGTGTGTCATCCATTGATTAATTTTTATTGGATGGTTGTTGTGTGTTGGGTGTTACATTTGATTTTTGATTGATGCCATGATTCTTCGCTATGCGCCTTCGTGTATAATGGCAGTACCTTCCCTTTAGAATGATATACTTCATACAATCTATGTGCTTTGAATCTAAGACTTTGCCATGACTTGATTGTACCTTTGTTATCAGATGATGAGCCTCATTCTGTGTTTACGCTTGTTCCCTACATAGGTAGTACCTTGACTGATATAAGGTTGCACCATCTTTTATGCCTTGTGAATGTGTTCTACTATGTATTTGAAATGGATGTGCCATGGTGGTATAGGCTGAGCCTTATTGTCTATTACATGTGCCTAATCATTTGCAACACCTTTCTTATATATGATCCATGCTTTGCTTTTGAATGGCTTATGACTGATTGTATATGGGTTGTGCATCAATTTGGACCACGCCATGACTTCATATGCTTACCATGTCTTGTACTTGAAAAGATGTCCATAGTTAATAATGGTTGCATCTTGAGTTTTGCAATGTTAATGCCTTATGTTGAGAAGCCATGCCTCTGCTCTTAAAACCTATGCACCATCTTTAGTGCCTTGACTCTTAACTGGTTGAGCCTCTTTTGAATCTCTTTATGTCTCCATTTGGAATGGCCACCATCATTGATGTGTGCTTATATTTAGAGGTTGTGTCTTGGTCATGATATTTGGTAGTGCCTTTCAATTAAAATGCATGTGCCTTTATCCTTTAGCTAAGTGACATACTTATAATGTTGTGCATGTTTGAAATGGGCAACATTGTGCCTTGGTTTTCTAGTAGTTGTGCATCAAATTGATATGCAGTACCTTCATCTATGGTTACATAATGCTTTATCATACTGCACCAATTTGAATGGAGACTATGCTTTTGATATAGTTTGAGTTTTACATCAGTTTCCTCTATTTGAAACTATGAGTTGCACCTATGCTTTCTAAAACCTACACTCGATCACATCATAGGAGCTATGCATAATTCTCATATGCTTTCTATGCCTTTGATTTGATGGTGGTGGCACCATTCTTGTTTGTTTGTGCCATTATGTATAATGTAATGCGCAATCTATTCTTATGGAAGCATTTTATCTTTTGTGTGGTTGATATGTTTGAATCTTTATTGAAACTTTATTAAAACTTCATGCCACTGAAAAGCATTTTCAATGTTGAAAATTCTTCAACATTTCTTAGTGACTTATGGGAGACAGTGTTCCTGCATCATCAAATCCTAGATCTAGTGCATGTATCCCATTGGGCATAGCAGTAAAAATACTAAGAAACAAACCAACCAAATTGAGCATGTCATTGAATATTTCCATTGAATCAATATGCGTCTGCAAACCAAACATGTGCACAACCCACTGAGACAAACTACCAAGCATATCCTATTTTTCTAAAACTTGAAACACTATTGAACCATTCACAGTCTGCAACTTACCCACAACTGATTTGGCCACATTGAAACTTTCAAACCTCTGATACCACTTGACTTTATTGAAAAACAAAACTAAAACAGAAATAAATGTTGTAGCTACAACTTATTTCTGAATCACTGAAAATAAATTATCGACATATGAAACTGACAGGAACATGCCCATTCATAGGAATGGAAAAATAACTCCCATGTCGGATGATGTTGTTCCATGTGATCCACTTTGAATTGATAATAGACCAAATGAAATGCATGAAGAAATATAATAGAAACTTGTACCTCCTTGCATTCCTGCATTCCAAAGGCTCTCCTTTGGCATCAAAATACCATTCAAGATGATCTGCATATTGTTCTTGATTTAGTGGAGGGTGGGAAGGTAGAGCCAATCATAGGAGCTCATGCTCTTTCTTGCATGTAGAAGCATCTACGAACTTGACCTCATTGGTGATCTCTTTTGCATGTTCCTTTGCATGATCATGACTCAAGATAGCATAAAAAATAGGTTTGAAAATAATTGAGCTACCCATAACAGTTCTGAATCTAATTGGCATCTCTTCTTGAAAGAAGATTGGAGTGTGATGCAACTCTACACTACTACAATTGTCTCTTGATGCATCATTATTATGGAGCTTCAAATGCATCTGTGGATCCTCCTCAAGAAGGAGAGAATACCCATCTCTAAAAATAGAAAATAGATTGAAACTTGCACATAACTCTTCTTTAAAACTTTGTTTATGGTCACCTAAAAGAGGATTTGCAAATGATCCATGCACTTTTTGAATGGTGGAATCTTCTTCATCAAGAAACTGATATCCCTATTGGATAACCATGAATAAACTTGATTCATTCTTCATCATGCTTAATACTATCTCCTGCAAGATGTGAAAACTCATTACATAAATAAATGCACTCACTCTTTGTAGATTCTACAAAAATTTCATTTACAACTTCTTCTTCAAGATGAGGTACGATTGTGCATCACTCTTCACCCAGTACTTTTCAGCTTCAAAAGGAATCAAGTCATCATCATCATCTAAATCCTCTTCTTCACTTGATTGTATCTTTGAAACAATATTTTCCACATGTGCATGATGCTTAGAATCAAAACAATACATTGGATAAATAGGCACAGCCTCCTTTCTTGAATTTTTATTGCATTCTTCTTTAACATCAAAGTGATAAAACATCGATCTGTTACCTCCACACGCTGAAATTTTGGAGCTAAAACCACAGAAGCTTGAAAAGCACAATTTTCAAAATAATTGGGTATCTTTTGTGCATGAGGAAGGATTTCTTCTACAAATGGATTGCATTCATATGGTTGTTCATAAGAGCTTTGAGGCATAAAATTTGGATCAGTGTGATATAAGGCTTGATCTTTTAGCTCATTGATCTCATGGGAAAAGGATTTTAGAAGCTCTTTTACTTCATACATCTCCTTATGATTTATCAAATCAGCAAGAAGGGTGGGTGGATTAGGACATATCTGCATTTGGCTATAGGGAAGAGCTTGAGATGGAATACCTGCATGAGGCATCAGTGATTTTAAAGGTAAAGGAGGCAATTTATCAGCTTCTATGAGGTTTGTTTCATCATTAGGACATATCTGCATTTGGCTATAGGGAAGAGCTTGAGATGGAATACTTGCATGAGGCATCAGTGATTTTAAAGGTAAAGGAGGCAATTTATCAGCTTCTATGAGGTTTGTTTCATCTCTAATGGCAAGATCATAGGATTGAGGCAAAGTCTCACCTCCTAAAAATTGTATCATAACTGAAATCTTAGGATCTAAAGCCTTCAAATAATATAAAAATGTAAAACCTAGAGGAGGTCTCACATCTACTGAGAAATTTTTCCATACCTTATCAAACCTTCCATTGAAATCATGCATGCACTCTGTAGGATGTCTCTTGATTGTGACAAGATTTTGAGTGAGGGAGCTAAGATCTGCCTTCTCTTAGAATTGATTGTAAATGAGATCTCCAAGTTTATCCCATCTAGTGATTGAAAAAGGTTGCAAATTTCTGTACCGTTCCTGTTCTTTGTGTCTGAGAGAATATGCAAGTAACATAAGAGCTACACTTTCAGTTGTGACATGATGTATATTACACAAATTTGTAACATCTTGAATATGATATGCAGGATGAACAGAGCCATCTCCATAAATATGGGGTAATGCTTTCAATGTTGCTTCAAAAACCTGACCTTGTTGCTGATGTAGAAGAGGACTTGAATCCCAAGTCACAAATGGCAAGTTTCTTGCTGGAATATTGAGATGCACATAAATATTATGGGCTTCCATGATCTACAAAAATGAAGATCTAAGATAAAGTCATCAACAGTGTTGCCAGATGGAAGTTTCATGCTCCTGCGAGCAGATATTTTTGTAATTTTCCACCAAAATCACAAAATGTAGAACAAAGACTCACTTGAAACATAGACTAAAGTCTCTAAATCAGGTTCCACCAAGCATACCAAAAATTGTTGGCACTAAGGTGGGACTGATTTACTAGGTGCTTAAAATATCTTTTCAAGACTGAAATAGGCAAAGAACCGCACGAAACTTCTTAGCTTAAAACTTTATCCCATTGGGCATGCCAAAAACCATTGATGGTGAAATTTTCACTTTACTAACAATAATGGAAAACCTTACAAATGTGGTATGTGGCTTACAAGATAACCTCTAGGATTTTAGAAGCCAGCTCATCATTGGATCTTCAATTAAATTGCTTTCAGATTGTTTTGGAGAAAAGAGAAGAAGGAAAACTTGAAATTAAATCTAACATTACAATTTACCAACCATAACTTCACCAACTTGCAAAGGAATCAATGTACACAAGATTTGATAAACACAAGACAAGATAAACATAGATATGATGAACACAAAAATGACAATCACATAGTCATTCAGTTGCATAAGGTTTTCCTATCTCAGATTCACAAATAAAGGCCATAGATTTGAGACAAAAGAAGAAGAAACATCTAAACAAAAACAATAGCACAAAATTTCTTTCTTCCCTTCATGCGTGAATTAAAATGGAGACATAAAAAGTCCTTGAAGGCATAGTACATCAGATTCATCTAGTTCTAAGAAAACTTGACATGAAGGCGTGCAATAAATCTGTCTTTAATGAAAAAACTTCTCTGTATCTACCCACTATGATATCTTCTCTGCTGTGGTAATTCTAATTCTGCTCTTTGGTATGCAAAACTCAATATATAAAGGAAAAGAAAACAAAACTACCTACTTTGCATGCTTATTTACCAAATCACTCCTTGCTTTCTATTTTTATTTCATGCAAAAAGACATCCTTCACTACATGCTTCCAACACTTAGAGTTTAACTGTACCTTTCTTTCCTTTGATAGGCATGAGAAAATAAATAAATCATCACTTTATTTTCTTTCATTTGTTGTAGCTTTGCATGTTTCAATAAAGTTTCTATTATTAATGAAACTTATCTTCATTCCCCTATGGCTTTATTTGATGCATGTGACTCATTAATAAATAAGGCTTTAGCTTTATTTTAAATTGGGCCCACCATTGTTTTAATAAGACTTACATACATATTTAAAGACTAACTTTTGAATCTTATCATGACTCATAAAATGACTCACTTATCTTTATGGCTCACTTTTAATTAAATCTTAAAAATATTTAATAAAGATTCATAAGAAACCTTCATATTCCTTATGCCATGTGGGGCTCAGATGCTCAACCAAAAGAAAACTTTCTTTGACAACCCCTATGCAGTACGCCATTGCTTATTGGAAATACGTGGCACTTCAATACTCACCCTCATTTTCTCTTTTGGAGTGTGTCATCCATTGATTCATTTTTTATCAGACAATTGATGTGTGGGGTGTTATATTTGATTTTTGATTGACACCATTATTCTTTTCTATGTGCCTTCATTTATAATGGTGGCACCTTCCCTTTAGAATACTATACTTCATACAAGTTGTGTGCTTTGAATCTTAGACTTTACCATGACTTGATTGCATCTTTGTTATCATATGATGCACCTCATTATGTGTTTACATAATTTGTTCCCTACATAGGCAATGCCTTGATTGATATAAGACTATGCCATCTTTTATGCCTTGTGAATGTGTTGTGTTATGTATTTGAAATGGATGCACCATGGTGGTATAGGCCAAGACATATTATCTATTGCCTGTGCCTAATCATTTGTAGCACCTTTCTTATATATGCTCCATGCTTTGCTTTTGAATGGCTTGTGATTGGTTGTATATGGGTTGTGCATCACTTTGGACCGCACCATGAATTCATATGCTTGGTGTCTTGTACTTGGAAAATTGGACATAGTTAATAATGGTTGTGTCTTGAGTTTTGCAATGGTAATGCCTTGCATTGAGAAGCCATGCCTCTACTCTTAAAGCTTGTGCACCATCTTTAGTTTCTTGACTCTTAACTGGCCAAGCCTCTTGTGAATCTCTTTGTGTCTCCATTTGTAATGGCTGCCATCAATTGATGTGTTTTTATATTTAGAGTCTATATCTTGGTCATGATATTTGGTAGCTCCTTTCAATTAAAATGTTTGTACCTTTATCCTTTGGCTGAGTGTCATAATGCTGCGCATGTTTGAAATGGGCAACATTTTCATATAAAACATTGTACCTTGGTTTTCTAGTGGTTGCGCATCAAATTTATATGCAGCGCCTTCATCTATGGTTGTACAATGTTTTACCATGCTATGCCAATTTGAAATGAGACTGTGCTTTTGATATAGTTTGCATTTCACATTGGTTTCCTTTGTTTGAAACAATGATTTGTGGCTATGGTTTCTAAAACCTATGCCCCATCACATCACAGGAGCTATGCATCATTCTCATATGCTTTCTATGCCTTTGATTTAATGGTGGTGGCACCATTCTTGTTTGTTTGTGCCATGATGTATAATGCAATGTGTTATGTATTCTTATGGAGGCGTTTTATCTTTTATGTAGCTAATATGTCTGAATCTTTATTGAAACTTTATGCCACTGAAAAGCATTTTCAATGTTGAAAATTCTTCAACACTTTTAAAAAATCTATCGTCACAACCCATGCCTTAGGATATATCATTCTTGCAATAGGCATGGTCCAATCACATCTATTCATACTCTTCGAAAGAGACTCAATGGTTGTTGGTTCGTCTATCAGTTGGTATTTTATTTTTGATCTCTTTTTATACCTCTTCTATGCTTATTCAAAAATCCACCTTGGTCTTTCATATCTTGGTGCATAATTGGATGGTATAGAATGAAGTAAGAGTCATTTTTTATTGTAGTCATTTTTGTTGGATTTTCCTTTTTACTCCAGCTAGTATTCATATCGTGTACGTGACGGGATAGCTTTTTGTATACCATCACTCATTTGCATCTAATGCTTATACCTTATGTACATTAGGACTTTAATGCTCTATGTTTTCTCCCCAACATCTAGACAAGATTGTACTAAGTTGGGCATGTCTAAGGACACCCTTTTGTTTGAGTGTCAAATCCATGCAAAAAATTGGATATACATCATCACCCTGGTCCCTTATACCTTGGTAAAAATATCCTATTTACTATAATAAAATTTAGGATTACTCTAAAACATACCAGCACAACATCAACCCCTAGCCAATCTATCATAAACACAAATCAACCCATCATCCCCTACCTGCATCTTCAAAAACATAAGGGTTCATAATATACCCACCCCACTTATCCACCCAACTACCCAGCAAACTTCCCTGATAGACCTACCCACTACCAGAAATGATGATAGGCCACGTTGTCCTTGAAGTCCATCACTACCCATCCAAGCTACCAAGACCTATATCTCCCCATAACACCCCTACCTATGGCTTTGCATTAATAAGGACAATGATTGAATCCCACCCTAACATCTCCCAACAAACATACCCATAACCTTTACCAACTAACTACCATCCTTCCCTAAACAAGCATGTATCTCCCCCACCCACCCATCTACCCATCCCCCCATCAAGGACATTTTGTATCATGACCAAGATCATCCATGGAGGCTTCTAGTTGATCATCTATTTGCCAAAAATGCCTCAGATAATTTTCCTCCGACCTCGGCAAGTATCCCCCATGGATAAGAAAAGAATTGAGTGGTGACAAAGTCCCAGCAGAAAGGATAGACTCCAAACTGCATGACAATGAAGTTGCAGGCAGAGTCAGTGAGCTTTGAGTATCAAACTTGTAATGTGTTGAATTTAAAACTATCATTCCATGGTGCACTGGTAAGGCCACTCATCTCCAAATCAATGGAAATAAAATTTACATCTCTAACAATGTCATGAAGGGCCTCCAGAGCACCCTTGAAGATGCCTTTCATCACATTCACCATCACTAGACATGCCACCGACTTAGAGCTGCTGAATAATCTACTCATCTTTCAATCAAAAGAGATAGACATTCCTATTGCATCCACATCACACCTACATCCACATACATTATTATAACATCATAATCATCATAGTACCATATCATAATCATAATCATCATCATTACAATCATTGCATCATCAACATCATAATCATCATATTACTATATCATAATCAACATCATAATCATCATATTATCATATCATAATCATCATATTACCATATCATAATCATAATCATCATCCTTAAAATCATTGCATCATCAACATCATAATCATTGCGTTAAATAATCATAATCATAATAATCCTCATAATCATTTCATTTCCAAATCATAACCATAACATCATATCATTCTCACTAGATCCATCTCATGTCTGTAACAAACATCCAAAATACCATTAACATATCCACATCATACATCCATAAATCAAAATACATCCATGCAACATTTGAGCCACATCATAATCCACATCATACATAAATCAAAATGCATCCATCCATCTACATAATAAACCATAACCAAAACATAAATCAAAATGCATCCATAAATCATCCATAAACCATCATAACATCATAAAGCAAAAAATGAAATGATCATCTCATATACACACACACACACACACACACACACACACATGTACATCTCATATATACATCAATGGTCATGATACAAAAATGTGCCCAAAGGGCTAAATCCATCAAATGTCTACAGTAAATGAGCCCGCATGCATATACAAAATCACTGAACTAAGCTCCTTTGATGAGGAGTGGGAGAATGAGGAGGTGATCCATGCGGTGCTCTGGAAGACACTGCCCCTGTATCCCCTAGTGTCATAGCTGGTGGAGGAATCATCGAAGGTGGATTCCTAACCAGTCCTATCACCAATAGTGTTTGGTTCCTCACCAAGCTACTCGCCCCTTCTTGGCTTTGTTGACTGTAGCTAGCCTACATATGATCCGTTGGAACCACTGTATGATATAGGGAACGATAATACTCTACCCTCCCTATAGCCTCAGCCAACTTTGCCTAAACAATGGGTATAATCACCCCACATCTGGGACATCCCACTACCATCCAACATCCCCTCTGAATGGCTCACCTACTAGTATAATTAAGATGTCTATGTCTCAACCCTCTGTCTCATGGCCTCGGCACTATGTCAAAGTACCCTCTCCCTATCCTGCCTAGTTACTACCCTCACTAGCTTAGCCCCATCACCAGCATCACCCCCATCCACTAAACCCTATAGCTTCTCCACCTCTAAAAGCATGCTATCTCTCTCCCCAAAGGGAGTCTCACTTCAACTATAGATGCCTCACCTCCTCCTCCAAGCTAACCACCTAAGCCCTCAAAGTATCCATGTCATCCCCATCCCCATCCCCCATGCCTACATGTCTACTCTAGGGCATACTCGATGTCCCCCACCCAATCCCTCTATTATATTAGCTACCAAAATCTACATCTAACTTCAATCACCACCACCCCTATCACCACCACCTCCTCCTCATCATCATCCTCACTTTCTATCTCTGCCACTACTAGCTGACCCTATGGAATGGTCAATCGTACAGGTCTAAATGTTGCCCACCAGGCATCATACTCAAGAGTCATGCCAGCATCAATCACGATTGACCTCCAATCCCAAGCCACTACAAACAAGCACTAAAACTCTACAATCACTATACTTGCATCCATTCTAGCTCCCCACCTCATGGTCTCTCACTTGGCCCAAGCAAAAATTGCCTCTACCTAAGACACACCCTGTTGCAAGCCAAACTGACAAAGTACCCTCTCAGGGAGGTACCGATCTAGGATATGCTTGGTCCTACCAATCAGGTATCGAGGCTGTTAGGTAAAAGGTAGCTACACATCATCATCAATCCACATCTTATAGCCTACCCATGGTCGCCATACCATTGTAGTCACATCATCTAAAGCATGCCTCCTATATCACAACCCTCCTAGCTACCGATGTTGTAATACACCCATGTAGGCATTTACATATGGCATGAATAGTGGTTGTACATATGCACACACTGGCTGAGTAACCACAATATGCTCCCAAGCCCAAATATGGAGGAGTCTAACCCCACAACCAACACCCACCCCACACAGATACATTATCATATGCATATCATGGTACAACTGGGCCAGTAGACATGGCTCCAAGCATACACAACACTGCACGCCATCATCTACACCAAGAAATCCCCCCACCCTACGGGGAATCCACATGATAATTGATTTGGTAATAGTAACCTAGCTATCACTCCACAAGCGTATAGCTCTAGACCTCCTAATCTCCCCATCATGTCAGCCCATAATTTAGATCTATAGATACTAGGGTAGGGGTAAATGTTGAACACCTAGAATACTGAGAGGGGGGTGAATCAATATTCTATAAAACCATTCACACATAAAATCTTTAATTTATTTCCTAATGCAATAATTGAATGGAAAGTTAAGCACAGAAAATATAACCACAAAGCATAACACATGAACACCAGGATTTTATGTGGAAAACCCAAAAAGGGAAAAACCACGGTGAGGATTAGCTCACAATATATTATAACCAGTTAAGGTAATACAGAAATGCTCACTGCAGGTGGACTCACTATCCAAGTGGATTCACTACCTATTGAGAAAGAAAGAGAGAAATGGGATGGCTCACTGCCTATGATGAATTGTTACATTTGCATCTACACATGAATGGATTACAGTTCCAATGAAGCACAATCTGAATCTTATTTCACTTATCTGAATCATAGTTCCTCTCCTCTATAATCACATAGTATTCCCTATTATTTCTTGATTCACATCACATACATCCTTCCTTCGCACAACATCACCTTCTCTTCATGCACACAACCTCAAGGCATCAAAACAAATATATATTTGCTTCATTTACAATCATCAACTAGGTCGTCCCAAAAAGATGTAGTGCATGATCAAATCCTTAAACCTCTCCCATAAGCTTTGTGCCAAGATTTAAACTTGAAAATAGGTTGGGGTGGAACTAAAATAGTTCCTAATTCACTCTTACATAACATGTTTACCTCCTTTTAAATTCGCTTTACTCTTATCATCAATTCGGTCGGCCTACTTGAATGTAGCATGTAAAGCATCATAGATCAGCCTCAAAATATCATGCAGAGTGAACTAAAACATGAAGCCCACTCTCCTAGGTTGGCATGACCTATACAACCTCCTTAGAAAACACCCAAACCTTTGGAATGCTCCACATTAGGTACACTTCATTAGGTCAGATTCATGAGTAGAGTAACACAAGAGCACACTAACTATCAAAGCATAACTCAATGACCAAACCTCCAGATTACCTCAAGCTTAGAATGAACACACTTCAAACATCTACAAATGTAACCCCAAATCCACATGGTAAAATGTTATCATGCGAAGAAATGCAAAATACTGGAACTTAATCTCTATCATAGTCATTCATTATATGTCCACATGGCGATACTCAGACAAACTTATCTCACACTCTGAAAGGATTCAACCTCTAAAAATTTGGATTTGGAATGTCCAAACATGTGCCAATACTACCTTAGAACTGCAAAAGGAAATGTATCATACCAAAGATATGCGGACCAAAACAAACATGTACACTGCACTGGATGAGACAACACTCTGTCATCCAGAACTTCTTCAGCATGTAACCAACGTTCTAGAAATCATAAGAAGGTGAAATTTTGGATTTAGATTCTTCTAATAGTCCTCAACAATATACCAAAATTTTAGACCAAGATCTTCAACTTGTAACAAATGTAGACTAGAAAACTATAACACTGTGTACTAAGAAAACAATCTGATACTTAGCCAATTTTTCACCAAGTTATCTTCTAGATCAAAACCTTTTGCATAGGTACCATTATGAGTATAGAAACATCATGTGAGGTCTATTACTATAATCTCACAACCCAATTTTGGTATCTAACCTTTGTTTCCATCTAATAATATTTACCTCAGTTTCTAACCTTTGTTTCTATCAATGACAACACTTCTTGACTGTCATACTAGCAATGTCTCTAACACTAATATTTCCAACAATCTCCCACTTTAGCATTGATAGAAACACATGATGTGGAAACCATCAAAATCAAATCTCTGAATGTCCTCCCCCTGAGACAAATATTTTCCACATCTACATCTCTCCATCAAAATTAACTTTTTCACATCTACTTCTCTCCCCCATGACATCAATGGCAAAGGATATGAACATTTTACCAGATCTCCTTTTGTCTAGAGAGCATGAGTACATACAAACTAAAAAAATTGCTCCCCATACGTAACTGATTTCTACACCAAAATTTCAAAAATACCTTATAACCTTTCGCATATGTACACAAGAAATCAAGACTTACTAAGATTGTGGGAGGATTTATTTGAAGATGTTCTTTAGTTGTACCACATCTGAATCCCATCTGGCTTTAGCATACTTCAAAAACTATACATGCCCATTGATTTGTGATAGCGGGTCTTCTGCCTTATCTACAGTGTCGGGGGCATCAATCATCTTCCTTAACTTATCAGCTTCACTGATCAGGCCCGTCATAGAAGCTATCTTAAAACTTACAATCTCTCTCAGATGGCTCGTTTGATCCTTTATGGACTCCTTCTAATTTTGCAATTTCTTTATATTTACATGAGCCTTCTCTATTACATCTCTCATATCTCCATTCAAATCTTTCCAAGGATCATAATTTCTAGAGAGCTTTACAAGTTGATTATCAAATTCTTCTATCTTGTCCTTTATGCTTTTTGTTGTTGTGGGCCAATTTAAGAAAAATTGATACAATGTATTCACATCATTAATAGCTATCTCGACATACTTAATGCTATTGTCTAACAAAATTTGTGCCTTAGAGCACTTATCATTTATCTCTATTAACCTCTTGCTATCAATCTCTCCTCTAACTTTCTTCTCTATCATATGTTCAAAGGATTCAAAATGGTTGTTCACAGACTCCATGAGCTTCTTTATTTGCAAGGTGGGAGTCAACAAAGTGTCTCTTTTATCTTCTAGCAATATTTTCTCAAAAACTTTAATAGCCTCTTCTATCAGCTCATTACCTTCAATATGTGACTTCAATATTTCTTCTTGAGTTGTGGATTGAAAGATTTTTCCCAATTTGAGCTTTTGAAGGAGAGACATACAAGTCAAGTTTAATTGTCCATCAGTTGAACACACTTGCAGCAAATTAGAAGTTAACAAAGTTTGCAATTCTCTCAATTTTACCAAAAATTCTCTAATGGAATCCAAAGGTGAAGCTACTAAGCTTTCACCAATAGTGTCTCTTCTTTCGTCTTTAGTAAACACTTGTGTAGTAGAATTCTCTAGAGGGTTTTCTCCAGTAGGTACTTGTTGTTCTGCATTGATCTCTAGACCAGAGGTATTATCCACTTATTCTAGAATTTCCTCTTCCTAATTTTATTTTTCCTCTATATTCTTTTCTACAGTAAATTCCCTCATGTCTTCATTGTTTCATGAGTTCTCTGGAGGAGAGATCACACTTTGATCCATTGATTTTGTAGGAGGTGATGAAGATTGTACATTTTGCTCACCACCCACATCTGGAACTACACTTGAGGTGCCCACATCAAGATTCATCTGATCTTCTTTATATATCTCAATAACAATTAGAATATGAAGCTCATTGAGCACATTTAGAGTTATCTCCTTAGTTTATTTCACCAAATTTTCAATCTCCTTTCTATCCCCATCCATAAGAGTGTTGGTTCTCCTTTTGGTTATGAACTCATTACTCAGTCTTTGAGTGACTTTGATTTTCTCTTCTCCAAAGAGACTTGGACAAAACTTTTTCAAAATAGTTTCTTTTATTTCCACATCCTTAGCCATAGCCTCATCTCTTTTAGTAGTTAGAATACTTGCTAGGCTATATGGTAACTCACTAGTAACTTCAATCAAAGATTTATTGAACATATTTAAGTACCTGATTATAGTAGTTTCAATGATGGCTTTGTCCTCATCTGAGTTGTCATCATACAGGTCAGACACTTAATTCAGATTGCCATACTCAACTATGGCATTGATGGTGGCTTCAAGAGATATGGAAGAATTATCTTTCTTATCCTTCTTCTTCTTCTTTCCTTTTCCTTTTCCTTTTCTAGAGGCCTCTCCTTATTCTTCTAAGGTGACTTCTCTTCTCTTGAAGATGAAGTCTTCTTTCTTTTTGTCAGAGATTTCTCCTTCTCCAGTAGTGTCAACTTTTGTTCTTTTTTCTAGTGTCTCTTCATTAGGAGGAAGAGATCCCTTTTTATTCTAGACCAATTCTTCTTCTTCTTCTTCTTCCACTTCTTCTATATCAACACTATGACTGATATATACATCTCTATGGCCTTTTCTTTTGACTCTTCTCTTCTTTGCCAATTTAGAAGCACTGGCTTCAGCACTCTTTTCTGTATCAACAATAGCAGTAGGGGCTCTGGAGGCCTTGGATGCACCAATAGGGGGGAAGAAGTCCTTGCTGATTTTCTGGTGCTAGGTATAGGCTCCTTTCTTTTAGTCTTCTCTTTTGACTTCTCTACAACACTAGCTTCTTCATCATCTTTTCTCTTAGCTTTTGAGTGTTGTAATTGTTCTTTAGTTAACCCAGCCTTCTCAGTAGTTTCTTCAACTATATTTTGTACTTTCTTTTTATATTGTTGCTTTGTTTTCTCAATTTTGATTTTCATTGATTTTTCTTTGAAGGTACCAAACCTCTCTTTTGTAGTGTCACGAGGTTTGCTAAGCATCAGTTTAGCCAGACTAACTAGAGTATCTTCTGAAACTTCATATCCCATCTCTACTATCCACAATGTTTTGGGCTCAACTTCTTCCATCATACATTCATCTTTTATCACTTTCGTTAGGATTTAAACTTTAAAACATGCAGAAATTAAACTACAGCAAAACCCTAATTGTAATGAAGAGGAAGCAAGCCTAGAAAACAATCAAACAAACATAAAATGAACTAATCTAAGCTACAACTTGACTAATCTTCATTATTCTCCTCCATCTTCCATAATGTTCTCAGATTTGTAGATTTTGCACAATATTAAGAAGCTCAAATGGGTGAAAGTGGCAAGATATTGGAGCGAAAGATATTCAAGAGCATAAGAACATGAAAAATGAACTAAGAGATGTCTAGTGGAAATCAAGCTAAGAGAGCCAAGAGATTAAGAGAGGAGACCTAAAAAATGAACTGGATAAGTGATTTTATAGAAGAGCATATTTGAGTGGATGGTAGGGATTTGATGTTGACTTTTGGATGACATGAAGGGTTGAGATTATTTAGGGTTTTCTCACCACTAAAGGACAAAATTGAATTCTAAACTAGGAGAAATGGTGAGGTGGAGGATGTTTCTAAATTAAATAAATTGGGTTCATTTATTTAATTTATTTGAGAAGGGGACATGTGAACCTTAATTAAACAAATGAGATTTATTTAATTAAGTGAGTGAAAGGGGATATTTGGAATGTGAATGATTAAATAATTAATTAATTCAAATTAATTAATTATTCATAGAGGAAAATTAGGGGAAAATAGTAGAATGTGGAATAGATTAGTGTTTTGCAGTCTAAGGACACTTTAGGTGTCTACATTTTTCCCCTCTTTGAGATGATGTTTGAGATGGTGAGATTTATGTCGAGTAACATCATTTCAAAGAAGATAAGGAAATGGATAGAGGAAAAGGATGATGATGGAAAGATAGGATGATGATGGCCCCTCGAGAGGATAGGTGGGTTGGACAAACACGGGTAAGGTCTCGAAATGAAAAGGGATTGGTCAAGGAAGAAAGATAGGGGAATGGATAGAAGAAATGAATGATACATTAAGCTACAATGAAGGTGGAGGAATGAAGATGCGAGAGAGAGATGGTGGAGGAATGAAAGATTTGGCTAGAAGAATGGAAATGAGATCTTGCTTTAATAGATTTTTGAGCTTCTCACTTGCAATTTTTCTACTTATCATCATAGAACTTATTATGTTAAGGGACAACAATCACAATGGCGTGATAGAGGCCAAAGTGTAGAAATGTAATCCCTTGTGAAACAAGCACATGACAGACAAGGAATGCCTGACTCAGACTAGTAACTGTGGAACCTTGTCAGAACATGCGATGAGATAACTGTGAGGTGTGCAATTCCTTATGCAAGGAAGCAGTTATTCTTTCCCATGCATAGGATGTCTTTGATTCACACCCAATGGAATCCTAATCACACACAAGGCACCAAGTTGCCCCAGTCATTTTGCCAGGACAACCAGTAAATAGAAATCAAAGAAAAAGGTCTCGCTCTATCCTCACTTCTTTTCATCACTTAGGGACTACCTTGAGAAGCATAAGAATGAGAACAAACAATAATCTAAAAAAATAAGACAAACTAGACCAACAACCATTTGGATCTTTTGCCAAGTGCTAGGTGTTTGATTGACTATGATGATTCAATGAAGGAGGCATGGTTTCAAGATAGGAAGCATGTCATATAAGATGCCTGGTCTAGTTTTGACAATGCCCCTACCTATCTAAGACAAGTGATATGATTGGGACATCATGTATAAGTCATGTGGTCTGGTTTCAAGAATGACACAAGTTGTGAGATGATTGTTATGTTTGATCTTAGAAATGATGCATGTCATATAAGGTGTAGAGTCTTGGTTTTGACAATGCCCCATTCCATGTGAGAATGTGATAGTTGATATTGATAGCAATTGGTTTGTTTCATCTGATTGAAATAGCTTGTCTTGTTATTGTTTGGTATTGTTTTTTGTGTGAAAGATTGATTGCTTTGGTCTGATCAAAGTGTCCATCTCATGAAAGGATGACTTATTATGATAGTTGACTTGACATGCCCTAAGGGACTAACCTAATGCCTCAAGGGTTCATCAAAGATGGCCTTGCCTACGTGAAATCTCAGAAGCAACGTAGTTTGACCAGGTGGTTTTGGTTTGATTTGAGAATTGATTTGACTGATGTGATGATGTGATTGATTTGATTGAATTAGATTAATTTGGTGATTTGAGGAGATGACCAAATTGATTTGATGAAGTGATTTGACTTGGAATGAATTGATTGATTTGAGGGATTGAAGAATGATGATGAATTGATTTGAAGAATTGGGTGATGTGATTTGAAGAACTGATTCAAGATGAATTGATTTGATTGGAATGGATTTTATTACTTAGATTTTTGTTGGATATTTGATTTTTTTGTGATTTGACAATATTTGATTTTTTTTGGATTTTGAATGTTAAATTGATTTATTTGACTTTTGATATGTTTTGATTTTTTTGGATCTTTGACATGTTATGATTTTTTTATATTTTGAGGAATATTTGATTTTTTTTTTTAATTTTTGAAATGTTTTGGGATGGCATTGGATTGACAATTTGAATAGCCTTTGTGCTAGATACCAATGACAAGGGAGAAAACCAAGTCTAGGTGTAAGGATGAATGTAGGATGGATAGATAAATGGATAGGCGATAGTGGATGGAAAGTATGTATGCACAAGAGGGCAAGGATGTGATCTCCAAGGACTATGTTCATAGGAATAACATGCCCCAATCTAAGTACAATGCTTAGGATTTTTCATGACAAGGCTTATGATAAAAGGGATAATGATAGGATTGTGAATAGGATTGGTTTGAAAGGGATGAGGTATATCAAGAGTTTTTCCAAAGCATTTGTCAACATTTTTCCCCCATATTCTTATCAAAATCAAAGAGGAAGGGTAGATGAATGGATGCAATGTGATAGGTATATGTAGGTGTAATGGCTAAGGATGGTAAGATGATATGGAAATGGTAGGATAAGATAGGAGATGGTATGGAAATGGTATGATAGTTTGGAAATGATAGATTGGATGAGACAATGTGCCTCCAAGTGTAAGTGACATAGAAGATCAACCTACACATGATACATGTTTGCCAAGTTTTCATCATGGTACTTATCCAAGGCACCACCAAGGGTGGTTTTCACCATTGGACGAAGGGGTTTCTCTTTACCTTTTTGATTTTTTTTATTGAATGTTTTGACTTTTGGATAGGAGAATATGGATGGGAGGGACTCAAGTGTCTAGTTCCATGAAAGGTGATACTGTCCCACTAAAGATGGATGTTGTCAAAAATGGACCATGTCAAATGCTCATAGATGTTGGTAAGGGATTGCATGAGAGGGAAATGGATTAGGTAGATAGTGAATTATGGAGGGAATGATAGTGGATTATGATGTGGATTATGTAGGACTTATGCAAGGATGGATGGAAGACTTATGCAAAACCATGGACCATAGGAAAAGGATGGGTGAAATATGTAGGATAGTGGATGAAAGATGGGGAGATGGAAGTATGTGGAAATGTTGCAGAATGGAAGGGAACCATGACTAACAGTTGCACCAGAGATTTTTTTAGTGGCAAAAATTTGCCAATTGCTAAATATCGTAGATTGGCCAAGTCAGAATTAGTGAATAAATTGCATCCAACAGGGTGATCAAATTGCTGGGCTTTTACATATTATCAGTCAAATGCATATTCATTCACCATTGATTTGTTTTATGACAATCAATGAAGTAATATTTTTGCCATAACAAGCTACGTGTTTTAAATGGGCTGACTAATATTTTCACCTAGAATCTTAGAAGCAAGTAGTAAATCACCTATATATTTGCCAATACTATTAAAACAACATTATGTATCAAGACACATTTCACCAACTCCATTAAATGGTTGCTACACGTGAGTACCCATTTCGCCAACGCCATTAATTGGTAACTACGCGTGAGGACCCATTTTGCCAATTAAAATTTACAAGTAGTTGATTATGAGGGGCCATTTTACCAATTTCTATGACACCTCCATGCTAATCGTAGGGCCATATTCACCTTGGAAATTACAAAGTATGTAGTCCGTCAAGGTTTGATTCACTGACACTTAAATGTATTTGTTATATAATCATGTGGGATTCACCAAATTTTTTAATATACCATTAGGAATTCCCGCAGAATTCACCAAATATGGATTGATATAAATACAATTGAAACTCTAATTTATTCTTACATATTTTGTTTAGTTTTGAACCTGTGAGCTCTTGATTCAAATTTTAGAAGTTGGAGTTGGAACCTTGAAGTTGATCATAGGCAAAGTTATAAACTTACAACATAGGCATTCCTGCATTAACGAATAGCAAGTCAGTGAAAACCTAAAGTTAAAGGTGAGTAATCATTTCTTCATAGTATTAGTGTTATAAGATTTCTTTATCTCTTTTCCATTCTTGCTTCAATCTTAAAGAAGATATTTAGTAGGGAATGGGATCTATATTCTATGAGTATGTCCTTAAACAATACATTTTTTTCTAGCTTTTATTCAAAGTGACAGATCAAGATGTCGAGCCGCAAGTGTGACAAGGGTAAGACTCCTTAGGGTGGTGAAGGGACTGGGAGGCCATCAAAATGCTGAAAATGTGGATTTAGTATACAATCTTACTTTAGAATTGGCAATGTTTTTGATCCATCAAATCAATATGGAGCTACATCATCAACTCTTGCACCAAATATTAATGAAGAAGCCATTTGCAATACCTCACCACCACCAAAAGGTGGGATTACCATTGAGTCAAATGAGGATGGCAATACCATAGAAGATGTTCCAAGGGACACCCTAGTTAGCTAGAATGGGGATGGCAATACCATAGAAGATGTTCCAAGGGATACCCTGGTTAGCCAGAATGAGGATGGCAATACCGCAGAAGATGTTCCAAGGGATACCTTGGTTAGCCAGAATGAGGATGGAAATACCACATAAGATCTTCCAAGGGATACCCTGGTTAGCCATATTGAGATGAAAATGTTGGCACTGTAGATGATGTTGGTAAGAAGAAAATAAAAGGCAAATCAAAAATGGGGTGCAAGTGGGAAATGTTAAGGAATTTTCAACTTGATTGGGTGTCAAAGTACCCATTCATTGAACCAGTGGAGAAAGAAAACAAAGATGAACAACCAACAAAATGCAAGTGTGTGATTTGTAGTTGGAAATGTAAAAGAGACAAGAAATTGCAGCTAAAGCTTGACACTATAGAAAATCATATCTGTAAAGTTTATGAAAAACAAATCATAAACAAAAAGGAAACATCAGTAGTAAGATGGAAATCAAAGGAAGAATGTCTTCATGTGAAGTATGCCACGAAATATGATGAGCATAAGAAAAGAATGACGAAGCTTGTTGCAAGTAGAGGTACAATCAAGGCTCAATTTGGAAAAGCAATGGAAGGAGCACAACTAGAAAAAACTATTCAAATGAGTGTTGTTTTTCATATTTTGTCCACAAGGCGTCCTATGACTGAATACCCAGAGTATAGTAATTTATTATCTTTTTTGAGTGTTCCTCACTATCCTAGCACACATTGGTCAATAAAAACTAGATGGCAATGGGCAAACTATCTCACTATGGTGGAAAAGCAAGATTTAAAGGAGAATGTAAAAGAGTCAAACTTCATTGCATTATCTTTAGATGAAGTTACTGTGGTAGATAATACTTCTTGGGTCTGTATGCATGTGTATACTATAAAAGAACATGTCCATCAAGCTCATCTACTCTGTGTTCATAAAATGAAGGACAGTTCAACATCACAAAATCTATTTGAACTAGTTAAGAAGTCTTTGAATGAAATTTCAGGTATGGATGACTTGACAATTGCTAAAAAGTTGGTGTGTGTAGGAGCTGATGGAGCTACAGTAATGCAAGGTCATAGGACCAGTCTTTACACAAAATTACAAACTAGTTGTGCACCATACATGCTTGGCATTCACTGCATGGCCCACAAAATGAATTTATCATTTAAAATTATAAGCAAGTTTCCTACAGTATCAAAAGTTGAAACTCTAGTCCTCGAACTCCACACATACTTCTACTGAAGTCCCAAACATTTTATGGAATTTCAAAATTTTGCTGAGGGAATAACAATAGGAAACAAGCTTCTTAAGGATGTTGATACTAGATGGATCTCCTTGCATGGACCAATGCAACGGGTTCTTTCAGAATATCCATCCTTGATTAGAATAATGTATGAGCATCGCAACACAGTAGACAAAGCTACTGACCTCTTACATAGGTTAAGTGATATAGAGACACTCTTAACTTTAGCTAGTCTTCTCCCCATACTGGATGACATGAACAATAGTGTGAAGAAAGCCCAAAACAGAACTATGTATATCTATGAGTATACCAAACTACGTAGAGTGACATGCATGGGCCTCGATAATCTATATCTAGATCTAACTTCTCAAAGCCCAATTTTTGTTAGGTGGGAGATAATTATAGATTTGAATCACCCTCAAAATTATTTACAATTTAATGCAAGTAGGGAGTTATGTGCCTTTGTACGTGGATTTGAAGTACCAATGCACCATTGTAAGACAGTCAAGCACTCTATTGGAGAAGTACCTATTAGAAAGGAAGATTTTGATGGCATTGTTGAATCTATTAGTAATAATTTGAAGGAAATTGCAAGCAATCTTTCAATAGAGATTTATAATTGATTCCCTCAAGAAGAAATACTTGAAGCCATGTTGATTGTGTATCCTCAGTTTTGGGTTCAAGGCCACCGAGATAGCCCAAGCTTTTTTCATCAAAAAGTAACTACCTTGACCGCATACTTTTTGAAAAGTGCAGAATGCAATGGACAGACAATAGAAGGGATTATAGATGGAAGTAAGCTTAGAGGACAATGTAGTCAGTTTGCAAGAAGTATGATAGACCAGTTTAATGCCATGGAGAATCCCTTCGAAGTGAGATCAATAACAAAGGCTTGGAAAAAATTGGGTCATAGTGAAATATTGCTTGATTCAATATCAGAATATTTCAAACTTGCTGATTTATGTCAAACAATGATATTGGGTTCGGTGGAAGATGAGAGAGTTTTCAGTGCATTGGGGTTTTGAAATCAAAGATAAGAAACAAACTAGACAAGAATTTGGAAAATTTCTTGAGGGTGTTAGGAAGTGCGTATAATGTCAAAAAATTTCCTTATGAAAGGGCACTCACAATCTGGAAGTCCATATGTGAAAGAAGAGCATTGTGAAACACTTCAAGTTCAAACACTGGTGGTGGTAGGACAAATGACAGTCACACAATGACTGATGAATTTGAGACTCAGAATCAAGATGAAGAAAATGAAGACTAGACTCAAAGTCAAGATGACTCTTTTACTTTATCTAAACATCAATTTGAGGACCCTGACTCAATTTGGGAAATGGAAGTGAATTAGCAATTTTTAGGTATTTATACTGCATTTCATGAATCACATTCCAAAACTATAGTTGATGATATTTTATATTGTATTCCTTAAAATTGTGAATTAAATTGAATACATTAACATATTATTAATTATTTTATATTTTAATTGTGTCACACTGATATGTTTTACATGTACTCAGTGATTCATCATTCAACTCAATGCTTAATATTTCCTTGCTAAAGTTGATTTGTGCATAACACATAAAAAAATTGCAGTAAAGTAGAATTTTGGTTTTTGATTTGATATGTGATTATGCACCATCTTTCATAGTTTATGAATTATTTTGATCAGTGCCTTATCCGCAACTGGGTCAGAAAATGAAATATACTCCTACAATAGACCATTTGATCCACTAGTTAGGGTTTGAGGTTTAGGGTTTGTCTCCATTTCATACATAAACCTAACCTTTTAGCCTTTTGCGTTATAATTTTAAGTTGACTTCTTACTTCTGGTTCCTGATCATCTAAGTTCATGCTTAAGCCATCAAACCTGTCAGTATTACTAGCCCCTTTGCTTGTCTCATCAGTCACCGCTTGGTTGGGAACATTATGCATCAAAATGTTTAAAGGGGTTAAATAGTTTTTGACCCCCAAATTTTTCATGTCTCTTTGTCCTAATGTCCGCTTTTAAGTCACTAACAATTCGCATGTGCATATTTAAACATTAATGGGAGCCACTAGATCTCGCAGATTAAATCCTGACCACTTCCCACTAGCCCGCTTGAATAAAATAATGTTTTAATAAATTTAGAGGGATAACGAGCTAGTGACACCTGTTACCTGTCAAAGTGGGACCCATCGTCCACTATAGGCATTGAACATCAAAGCATTGAAAATCAACATCTTTAGAGTCAATCTGGGTCGTTCCCCACTAGCCTGTGGAGGCCCACCAAAATCTTTCATCTCTTAGAAGGATAGCGGGGAGATGACACATGTCTTCATCTGGACTATTCAAGAGACTTTAGAAGACATGACATGAAATTTTTTGTCAAATATTTTGAAGGAGTTGCATTGGGTTTGAAACAGTGAGCTACTTAAAGGAATTATAAAGCAAATGGGAAAATATGCGGTAAGATGTTTTAATCTTAACCGTCTAATGATAAAAAGGTTAAGCTACTAGGCTGATGACTAAGGAGGTTAAATAGCATGCAAGTTGATGGGCCCAGACTTAATATGTACCATTCCCTGTTGTTGTAGATCTAAACACTGATGAAGCCAGAGGGATAGTGGGCGGTCTTAATGGCATGTGAATAAAACATTTGAAATTTGGTAAATAACATTAGCTTAACATATTAACAATAGTAGCATATAGAACAATGAACATCAACAATTGTTGAATGTGTATCTAGTAGTTAAAACTAGAGTTTTTATTCAATTGATAAAATAAATAATATAGATAATTAAACATCAACACATTACTGAATTTGAATTTTCTATTAATTTTCAAATGAAGGAATACATAGAGGCAATGTAAAATCTTCCTCAAAGACAACTTTGTACAGAGCTGAGTTAGAACTTGGAAACTCATATTATCAATATCAAATCATTCTAATAGATTTTTTAGCAAATTCCACTGTTCAGGTGGTGGAATTGTCATTTCTTCTAGTTGATGTTGTCTAACTTGAATTTTTGTTAACAATGTATGATCAAATTTTAATTTGGATCCTGACTTGAATGTTTCAGCCAAAGATACATTCAAGATTGTCAGTGGTTTGATGCAATCCAAAAAGTTTGCCTCATCTGGGTTCTGAGGAAACTGGTCCAAATTAATCTTCCTTGCATCCTCCATCTTCTTTCTAAAATTATCCTTTCGAATGAATCACTCATTTGTGTCAAAAGCCTATGGCAAACCAAGCTTTGTCAAGTTCCTTACCTTTTCATCCTCTTTAATCTTTGTTGTAGCCTCAATCACAAATTATGTTGTTTCATGCATTCTTGAACACTTTTGAATGATAGATGTCACCTTCATTAGGCTTCAATCCGATTAGTAATGCCTTTTGAAATCAATTCATTATCACTAGCTTTGTAGACTATTTCTAGAACTTGATTTATAGATTTATCTTCTGCTTGCAGTTGCTCATTTTTGTTGTCCATGAAATATTTGCTTATCTTCTTATGATGTAGTCTCATGGCATCAATCAATTGAAATGATTCACACAAATGATCAATCCTCTATATTATTTCCTCCCAAATCTTTTGTTTCATGTGCCTCATTGTTTGTCTACAAAATTTAGTTAACTTATTTTGACAAGATTTTATTTCATTATTTGCTTCCATAAGCTCTGCGGCCAATGTTTCATTTTTTTCTCTTTCTCCAATTTTCGTTCCCACTATTCATTTGCTTTCCCAGTGCTTTGTCTTAATTTTTCTGAAGTGGATTTTTCCTCATCATATTTCTTTTTTCTCTCATCTAACCTTTGCTTCAATCCATTCAATTCTACCTCCATTTGTTTATCCTCTTTGCTTATTGATGTAGAGGTAGATTTTTTTATTCTTTTTTCTAATTCATTGCTTTTGTTATCTACTGCTTTCCTCTTTGCTTTCTCATTTGCTAAGTCTACCTATAATTTTTCTATTTGATTCTGCAACTTTTTTTCTCTCTATCATGCTTTAGCAATGATGTGTACACTAATTCATTGTTCTTCTTTGATATATTAATTTTGTCAGTATTTTTTAATCCAAAAAAATTAAATTGTAAATTGCTCACCTGAAATTCAGATCGATCCATCTGATTTTCTAGTTTATTTTGAACTATGGGAACAACAATTGTGTGCTCCATGATTTCTAAATTTGTGTCAAATGTGGGTAATATCATGTTTGTTGTAGGCTCTAAAGTTACAGTAGACACACTCTCCATAAGTTGCTTCTTTTCTTTTTTATATAATTCTAATTTATTTTTAAACTCTTGAATGTAAATAAAACCTAGGGATGCAGGAATAAGGGAATGCTTTAATGGTGAAGGAATAGGAGTACTTGCAATTTCTATTGTAGTCACACTAACTGGGGGAGTGCCTGGAAATAAATCCTTTGTGGTGCAACTAGTAGTTGGACTTGGACCTGTCATAATCCTTTGTCTCTTCTGTATCCCTTGATCACTGAATGTTTGTGTGGTATCTTGTATTGGTGTCCTCTTGTGTGTAATTTGTTGTTGGACCTGTTGTTGTAGCACATGTTGACTAAGTTCTCCACCAATGGCAGTGCCAGTCACACTAGGCTCTCCACCATGGGCATGTCCAAGTTGTGATTACATCTGACCATGAGGATTAGGATTTGAAACTGTAACAAAATGAATTCTTTCAACTATACATGTATGCCCTTGGTCTATTTTATCAGCTGATTCAGCTCCAAGGCCTCGTTTATCAACTAGTTTTCTGGTGACTAAATCTATTGGGTTCCAAATGCCTTGTCCTTGGGACCCCAAACCACCACCATGAGAACCCATATTTTCAGTTGTGGTTTCTCCTAAAGTATATACTTCTTTTGTGGCCTGACTTAAACCAAGTTTGAAATTGCTTTGTTCATCACTATCATCATCAGGTTCATTATCAGTTTCTTCATCTTCACGTTCATTGGGATGCTCTATATTCCACAATTTGCTAAACTCATCATCTTCATCAATTTCTCTAAAATCTGCAACAGTTCTTGGTTCACCTAGCTCTTTCCTCATAGACCAAAAGGTAGTAATTTTTTATCATGACCAATTTTTGCTTTTAACAGACATATCTAGAGATTCTAGCATTTTTACTCTAATAGATGGTTTATCACTTTTTTCATAAAAATTGTTGTACCTCTTGATATGATTCTCTACTAGTGCTCTTGTATTTTGGTGCAATGCCATAATTTTTGCTAATAATTGTTTAAAAGAAATACCTTTCTCAGCAGCAATTTTCTCCATTGCTATTTTGACCTCATCCCAAGAATCCTTGTTTCTCAAGTTTTCAAGCAAGTGTTTAATTTGATGTTGAATTCTACGTGCAGCATTCCTATTGGCCACAATCAATATTTTAATGGTGTCACATGGATCATACTGCCAGTGACAAACAACATCAAAATTAAAAATTTTCAAAAGATCATGTACCACCTTAAATGCTTTTCTCTCCAATGTGAACCTGTTGTGCCTTGTACACATGCCCCATTTCATTAAATAGAGGCCCCCTTCTTTCAAATTTTGTCTTAGAGTGTCAACCCCATCCTAGTTGGTTCCTAAGGTGTTTAAGGATGTATAATCGAATGACTCATCTGAAGTCAAAGTCACATTTCTCTTAGATGTATGAGTTTCTTAGGTCTCCAAAATTACTGAGTCAGAATAGCCTTCATCATCAAAAACCAAGTCTTAGGAGTCTTAGCATTGAAAAGATGATCCATTAACCCTAGCACTAAAATCATAAGTCATTCACTTAGTGCTAATTTACTGGCCCACTGACTTGGCGTTAGAATTATTTCCTACCGACCTTAGCGCTAGATCCTCAAAACACTGACCCCAGTGCTAAATATCGATCCTACTACCTTAGTGCTAAAATTCCATGACATTGACTTGCGCTAAATTTTCTCAACTCTGACTCACACTAAAATCTTCTCATACTGCCTTTAGTCGATGAACACCTGAACCCGCACAAAGTCGGTTGATCCCAAAAAATAGCACAAGGCTAGAAGATATTTAAAGTCCCACTAAATTTACTACACGTCGGGTCTGCAAACATACACTACATTGATGGTACATATTGGGAAGAATACATAGGGATTTCAATTGATTATTGAGTGCATTTCACAATCAATAGACCAATTTAAGCTCTACAAGCATGATTTGACAAATTCGAGGTGATGGGGGATTCGATTTGGGAACAAGTTCAGGCTGATTTCCTCCATTTTTGCAAGTCTCTCAAACCAGGTTGGGGCACCTAAACTTTGTTTTTCTCTAATGTAATTTAGGGTTTTGATAATCTTGGTTTCCCTACGAAGGCTTGAATTCTAAACTTGTTCTTATCTTTTATCTTTTAGGAGCCTTTCAAAGTTAGGGTTTTGGGAACAAATTTTATAGTGCATTTTGATTCTACATGTTGCACTATAAAATGTTTTAATCTTTAGGAAAATGCTTCTTAAATCTGCATAAAATCAAACCCTAAATCCATCTACGAGAATAGTTTAAGTTCGGAGTAGTTAAGTTTGGTTGGATTCTATAAATCTACATTTTGTTAAACTTAAACCAGCAAATTGTGCCACATACGAACCTAGTTGTCTTTGCATTGCAATCACTCCTTACTACCTCTTGGTAGTACCTCTAAAAAATCACGCAATGCCATGTAGGTTAAAACCATTAAATTTTCTTTGAAGTGGCCCTTGCGCTAGAATTGACCTCCTCCAATTTGTGCTAAAAATGGCTTCGACCGGCTTTTGTCCGAGATCCATCGAAATAGAGCTAAGTGACTACCACCAAAATTCCCTACCAGGCATTTGTTAAGTAACTTAGCGCTAAAATAACCTTCATCCCCTTTATGCCAGATTGATCCCTCACTGACCTCTTTCATACCAAGGCTAGTCGGTATACCTCAAAACTCATGCAATGGCAATACCATCATGAAACCTTGCTAGATCCAAAGATTGGACTTGGTACTAAAATCTAATCACTAACCTACACCAAAAACTGTCCCTACCAACTTTAGTCGGTCAGCACCAAAAGTTGTGTTAGGTCTGTTGCACCTGAAAATCCCGCTCGCCTACATCTGGACCTTTTGAACCAGAATCATTATCTCTTGACTTGAGTCAAATACTGCTTCTACTAACTTTGATCAGTCCACCTTAAAATCTATGCAAGTCAATAGTAGCATTAGGCCCCCGTCGATGGATTAATATACACTCTTAGCACTAAATCCCTTTGCCACATACTCGCGCTAGAATCCACACTGACTGACCTCATTAGGAGCTTTTAGTCAATCCAAGCCAAAATTTGTGCCATCCTCCTTTGTATCCCTTTTTGTGCTAAAGTCCTAAGTTACTGACCTACATATAAAATCACCTTCACCGACGTTAGTCCGTGAGCTACCAATCTTGTGCTAGGTCAGTCAAGACCAAAATTAGTGCTTTGACATAAAGAAGTCTGAGACCCCCAAATTCAGTGCAAATTGTCCTAAAAATGATTTTCTTGAAAATTCTTAAGGCAGTTAAATCTGCTTTGCCAAGATAGATACTAGTGAGGTAAAAATAGGATGATTTGCATGTTTATATCTTGATTTTCAAAGAAAGCAGCATTTATTGCATGATTTAAATAGGATTTTAATGTTGTTTTACATCGTTAAGTCATGTAATGAATATTATACAATGATATGATCTAAAAATCATTAACTTGTGCATTTGTAACTTAGAAAAGGACTTGGTATCTGTTTCATAAGGTAAAACATGACTTAGGAATATGAGATGAGTAACTTATAGCTAAATCACTAAGACTTAGGAATCAAAGACCTTCAAGATAGCCTTGACTCATTAGGTCTAGTCCTGTAGGTTAGATGTATGCTCGAGGTTAAAACATGAAGTACAAGTTTAAGGGAATTCCTCTAGAAACTAAGATTAGCTCTGCCTAGAAGAACATTGGAGATACAGATCTAGGTCATGTGGACTTAGAGGATATTAGACTCAGGGTGTTTGGACCAAATCCTACTCCATTGGCCAAGAAGATAAGAGATAATGGTATTGCAGAAGCAAATACCTTTCCTACCTTTACACAATGTGCAGAGCTCATAGTGACATGTGCAGAAAGGTATGACCCCCTGACCAGAACCATTCAAACTGCAAATGGGGAGGTTCTAGCAGACTTGAGCTCCACATCACTTTTAGAGATTTTTGGAATACCAGTCTATCATGTGTTATCGATCCTAGATAAGAAGGATGTTGAGGACACTTACAAGAAAGATGTGGATAAGTATAAAAAGTAGATCAATGATCATTAGATGAAACATAAGAGGTCTACTATAATCAAGCTGCCCCATACTTTGTATAGAAGTGATTTTCATTGATGAGATTGGGGATTTGGTAACACTGTTGAGCAGAATTTATGGGCTTCCCACTACTTCTACCTTTGAGGGATGGACTTTGTCCTTATTGAGGAAATAATACATGGAGATAAAAAAAACTTCACTCGGCTCAAATCCAAACTGATAACATGCATAAGGTAATTGTGAATTTCAAAGGGAAAGAGACATTCAGATGGACATCCTATGTGATCTACGCCTTAGCTAGGAAAAATAAATATCTAGGATTGTCTAAAATAGGAGAAGTGGGAAATGATAATCAACAATTGAAAGTTTATGAGTGCTATACATAGTTGACACTCTCACAGTCATTGATTCATTACAAGAGGGTGAATGATGCCTTAACTATGCATATCACCAGGGTACTTCAAAATAGCACTGCACTAAGAATATCTCACGAAGCCATGAATGTTATACAACAATATGGGAGATGGTACCTATAGTTTCAGAAGTTTACTTACTTAAGGATTCAAGGTTTTATAGGTACACCATATAGGTTGTCTTGGTATCCAATAGACAAGGTAGTGCTCCTTGAGTTAACTAGACAACTCCTTACCTGTGCAGAAAGGCTGAAACATTTGCACAAGGTCAATATTAAATTATCAATTCTTTTGGGTAGAGGTCATTATTCTTGTACTACCTTAGGAGCTGCACAGCACTCAGAAAAGGAATTACAACTATTGAACCTTCATCCATATATAAGGAAACATTTTGATCCTCATGGGATAATGGAAATGTATGTTAGTAAGAAATTGTTTCACCGAGATCACCTAGAGGACTTTTGGGTGGATTTTGTAGATGACTATGATGTGATTGGAAGAAATTACTCTCGGTAGTCCTTGGAACATATTAAAAGATTCCATATCATACAAGTCCCTGATTAGGTAATAGATGATGGAAATGTAGTTCAAAGAGGGCCATGGGAAGCACTATTAAATCAACCTATACCTCCTCCAAATTGGGCCAATGCAGAACAAACTTCTTTAGATGAAGCAATGAGAAATCCAATCAAACTCAGCAAGATCTAGGTCAAAAGTTAGATTGCAGTGTTGGCACAAATAGGAGTGGCACTAACTTACACAGAGGAAGATTTAGAAAAGGAATCAGGAGATGAAGAAGATCAACCTCTGGAGGAAATACACGTAGAAGAGAAAGAGGTAGTAAAAGACACCTGTTGATGGTGTTTTTGGCACACAACGCAGGTATGATTGCTGGTATCACACCTCTCTTGAAAAAGGTATCCTATCCAAGATAGGACTGCCCCAAGGATAATACAGCTACGTCTTAGCTTGCTTGGAATGACTCAGTTGTATGTCTAGTTGTGCCAACAAGGGGTCTTACATGAAATGTAGGGTTTATGAAATATGACAATAATGCAAGTGCAGAAACCCTGGATGGTTCAGACTGTGAAGTTTGAAATTTTAGTAGATGATCAATGTAATGTTTCTCAAATCCTAAATCTACCAAACCTGATGTAAAGAAAATGCAAAAGGAAAGGGAGAGAGAGAAGGGATAAGATATCCTAAGTGATAGTCACAATAGGGTAAAATGTTGCAGATAGACAAATACTTTTAATAAACCATTCCTTGTTTCACTAGGATGGGAACCCACAATGTTGCAAGAAATGATGTAATTTTCAAAGGATCCTTATGATTTTCATATTGTATTCACTCATTAAACACCCAGACAATGGTGCAACTTAACTAGTGGAATGCAACCCAGGCTAACTATACATAGCAACTTACAATCAGCAAGCACTAATAGTATCGACCAAAGCATTCATCAGATATCTTAACATTTACCCATCATTGCAAAAGCACAACTAATTAAATTCAAATTGATATGAACCATGAAAACTAAAGAGGATAACACAAGAACACAAATTCCCAGCAACCTGTAAAACTTGCTTTGTATTGATCACAATTTGGCAAAGTCTCACCAATTCAGTATCAAATCTTACCTACAATGAGAAGAAAATGATGGCCCTTTTATAGACAAGGCACCATACTGAGTTTTTCAATGGATGGAGATCAAATCAACACCAATGGTCTAGATTATAGGACATTTAATGAGATACATCAGTTTGTTGCATTTTCAGATTTGCATTTGTCCTTTAGGAAAAAGACAAAAAATAACTTACAAATACATTGAATCTGGACAAAATGGACACACATTTGGATATATATGATGAAAAATCAATTTTCAAGGCCTAATAAAGCCAAAATAGAGTCACATGACACTTGAAAACTTGAGCTAATGTGGATTCATGGGATTCCAAGTGTTGGCTTGATCAAGAGGAGTATGTGGCACAATTTAAGTGAAAGTGTATCCAACTGGATGCTTGCTGGATCATCATTACATGACTAGACTGTTGGGGCAGCTATGAACAAGTGTGAACATGTTTTGGACATTGGAATGGATCTATAGGAATGACAACAAAGTAGACTTGATCTTGTATGTCTTTAGCTCCTATAGCTCATCTCCATCATGTTGGACATCATACTAACATTCTTTTGTATGTATAGTAGCAATTTGGTTGATAGAATGTCAATTCTATAGTTCTTGGTCAGCAGGGTACCTTTGTGTGTTCATCCTCCAAGACAACTCCAATTAGCTCCAACAAGCTCCTTTGTGCTCTCAAACCTACAATTGATAAGGCCAAGCAACAATTTCATCATAAAAAATCATTTCCTATCATTTTGAATCAAAATATGTCCATTTGTAATCATGGATCAGTCAAAAACAACTCATTGTCAATGTCACTTTCTTATGTTCATCTCCACAGATCCAGTGATTTTTGCATGATTTTTTAAGTTTTTTACCATTTTCAAGTAGACATTTGGCCTATATATTGATCTAGGAATTTTTTGTGGTCATTTGAATCCATTTGGGGACTTTTATTTCATGTTTTTTAGCCTTTTCTGCAAAAAAAAAGGATTTTTGGGGGTCACAGACTTTTCATGTGTAGTGGCATTAATTATCGTAAACTGTGCCCAAAATCCATAGAAACTTGGTAAAAATTTCTATCATGATGTGATAAATAGTTGTGTAATCCATATCCATCAATAAAATCCAATTTGCACCTTGAAATACTCAACTTCTAAGCCAAAATGTCAAAAAGCATGGGTTTTAGGTGTCACTAACTTTAGCGCTAATTTTTGAGATTACTAACAGTTAGTTGGAAGGGAATTCAGTGCAAAGTCAGAGAGTTCTATTTTTAACGCAAAAGTTAGAGGTAAATTAAGCATCAGTTTTAACTTGTACTGCATAGCGCGGGTTTCAGGGGGTACTGACTAAAAGTCTATCAAACCACTTTTTAGCGCAAGTTGGTACATCAAGTTTTTAGCACTATGTTAGGTGCATCTAGCAAGAATTTTGGTCCTGACTGACTAGCGCAACATTTACCTTCTACCGACCAAGTGTAGTCAAGTTCAAATTTAGCACAAGTAAGGAACAATTTTAGTGCAAGCCTTCAACAAACGCTCTAGCGGGGTTTTTGGTTAGCACGGACTTCGGCGAGTTGCAAATAAAGTCAGTTGGACCCAATTTTAGTGCATGGTAGTGAGACATGTTTTTAGTACAAAGGTCAGTAGGAGCTATTTTTGGTGCAAAGTGTAGTTGGGGTCATTTTTAGCGCCAGATTTTGAATTGGCAGGGTGAAAGTATATTTAAAAATATATTTAAGTATATACTTTAAACATTTTTAAATATACTTTCAAGATGTTTGAGATAGGTTCCATATCCATAGGATTTCATATGCAGATTCTAGAATTTTGAGGTTCCAACAGATTTCAGACATAGCCATTTTTTAGGATTTTCAGGGTTTCAAACTTAGCCAAATCAGGGATTCAAGACCATGTGATAGGATGAAAGTATATGAACCCCTTAGTGAAATCTTGTGGATTTTGACATGATTTTGCAACTCTGAGACCTAGAAACTAGGAATTTCAACATGACACATTCTATAGTAGCAATTTCAAGGGCAATATCTAGTGACATGGGATTTTAGAGCAAAGTGTAGTAACACCCATTTTCAGTGCAAAAGGCAACAAATGGCTAACTTTCAAGCACAAGACCACTCAATACACTTCCAAATCAATTATGCAAGACATCAAATGACTCTAGACATGCAAAATACCCAAATCTAGAACAAATCATGCATTCTAAGCACAAATTCACCTTCTCATTGTCACAAGAAAGACAGACTAAGACTCCAAGCCAAAGCAAAAGAAGGGGGTCTCCATTTGGCAAAATGGGGCATGTGTGCAAGGTACAACAAATGGTGACTCTATTGGGAAAATGCTCCAGAGTATTTCTAAGATAAACCTTAGTTTCAAACCCATAATCTCTACGTTTCCCACATGTTGAACTAGAAAACATGATACCATATTAAAGAAGCATAGCTCAATAACCAGGTGCAACCATCCATATCCTAAAAACCTAAGTGTGTGTAATTGCATTAATTCTCATCACTAAGCAACTAAGCACATCTCAGATCCTTTACATTAGGCTACATGATTAGTGTACACATCTCATGAACTACCTAGACATTGCCTCGCTGCCAGTGAGCATCTATAGCCCCTGCAGGTTTGTCTTAGAATTCCACTCAAGCAGAGCCCTACTGTCGGTTAGGCATCCATAGCCCCAGTAGAGTTTACTTGATTTTCCATCTAAGTTATACTGTGTGATTGTGATTTTGTATTTCTTTTCTTTTCAAACTTTTTAGATATTTAAATTAAACCCATATTTGGTAGAGTACAATGCAATACCGCTACCCTTGCAACACATGCTTTTGACAACACTAGTTATGTGGATAACTCAGCTAACTAGGTGTGGACTCCCAATGGTAGAAAAGGTGGACTTTAGATGTTTTACTTAATTTTAGATCACCAAGACTCACTTAGGTACCCCAAGATTACTTAAGAGTGTGAGAGATGTATGGCTAGAAAATACTTTAGGTGCACCGACTAACGACTCATTTCCAATGAACAGACATCATACTCCCTAGTGCAACAGCGAAACCTACAGTAAGACCTAAGTGAAAACCTTGGCTTCTCAGAGAAATATTCCAGATTATTTACCCAACAAAGAAGCACTTGCAGGTCTGCACAACTGCCACCACATTCAAGAAATGGAGAACCCAAGCAAAACAAGCAGAAAAGTGAAAAGCAAGGAAAATAAGCAACTAACCTAAACAAAGTAAATTAATCTAACCAAAGCAAAACAAGCAAAACACAACAACTAACAACTAACAACTAATAGCCAAGGAAAAGAAAAAATAGAAAACTGAAACAAAACTAAAACAACAAACAACTAACTAAAACCTAACTAGAAACAAGCAAGACTATGTACAAAAGCTTTGGACAAGTATTTACACTTCCCCATGATTTATTTTTCAAGACATGCAGGAGTAACAAGGTGTAGTTCAATGTCCTAAGTTTGAAAAATTCATCTTTGTACTCTGAAAAGTGAGGTAGAGGCATGCTAGGTTCACGTTCAGGGTACCAGTCATGTAGGATCAGCAGTTGGGGCCACTCATTAGGGCCATGATCAATCCAGATGTAAGTTGTCTTAGCTAAATCACCATAATCAAATTGATAACTTTCAAAACCTAGTGAGAAGAGGGAAGATACAACCTAATTTGTAGTACCATCAATTGGAGATATAAGTTCATCACCCTATTGCATTGCACCAAATACCTTCTCATCTTCAGGAGGTCTCAGCTCATGGTGGGTCATATTATGTGCATCAAATACCTCTAGATCATTGAATGTTTCAGCAACCTCCCAAGTGAATAGAAAGTCTGAACAATCTTCCTTAGAATGTGGATCATGTGGATGAATTTTGCATGAAGTGGCTAAAGCAAAATCTGACATATGCAGTGAATTTCCATGCAACAGCATATCCTTGGTCATTGTTGATACCAACTCAATGATGTGATCAAGTGATTGACATGAAAATGCTTCCAAACCATCACTTTGCATGAATGTTTGATTTTTATTCTCAGATTGCAGATTTCTACTCTCATCTATCATTACTAGGTCAAAATCAATCATGTGGAGCTCTTCTTTTATGCAAGTGTGAATAGGATCAGCATGTGGAACACATGATATATTTGAATCTACTTCATCCATATTAGTCACATGCTCTGAAAAAACTTCCTCCGTATCAATTAGCAACCTTCCTATTTGGACTGCACATCGATTATCTATAACATCAACAAAGTATCTTTCTTCTTGCATAACAAAATTCATAATGTCAATGTTGTCTTGGAGTGGTGCATTTTCCTACTTTTCTTCATTTGACTCAGCTTGAGACTCTTCTACAACAATTATATCAACCTGATATGGCTGATCATGATGATTTACTAGGATGATACAGTCAAAAATTTGATTACTTTTCTTTGGATAATACGATTGTGGCTCAAATATGTCAACTAGAATAACTTCCTGCATTGTTGTCCATGATTGTTCTTCATTTGGAGGACTAATTTCTTCTTATTCTTACACACATCTGATCTAATCTAACTATTGTTCAAACTTAGAATTATCAGCTACCTACAAGGAACTATTGTTCTACACCTCTGTAGTAGCAAATTCAATCTTAGGACCTGATGTCTGTGAAACATTTGATTGTTGTTCTGCATCTTCAACATTACTATTCGTGAGCGCTGATTTATCATCTTTCTTATCCACATTCTCAATAGAAAAAAATTGATCTTGTGCATTGCTTTGTTCATTGTCTGGTAGCTCAAAACTAGGCTTCAACCATGCTGGCAGGTCCAAGGAATGAAAACTAGGTTTTAACTAGTCAGGGACTGTGTACTCCTTAATTGGGTGACCCATAGACCACATGCACTTCCTATCATCATCATTCTCATTTTGGTATGTATTTTGAAGGAGAACTTGAATTTTTTCCATATGTAGATTGCCCTTTTGACTGTGATCAACTATGAATGGTGGATTTATAGCCTTTGCAGCATCATCTCTTTAGATGTTCTCAACTGAGACATGATCACATGCATATGCATCTATCTATTTTGCAACTCCTTGCAAGGTCTTGCTCTGAATATGTATGTCATATTTATATCTTACTTTAGGCTTGTATACTTTAAAAATAGGAACCAGTCCTTTTAAGTGCAGATCTAATCTTTGGAGGAAAGTCAAGCAATCAATCTTGTCATGCAATTCTCTAGGATGTATAGTGCAGACTTGAGGTGAGCTAAAATCAAGCAATGTTAATGGAGGATATTGCACCTTGATTTGCCTATCTAGCACTTCTTTGAGAAGTAGGATGTCAACTTTGAAATTCTCTTCATGATATGACTGTTGTTATAGTCCTGAGAAGGAAGGGATCCCATGATTGAAACCCTTCTATGTATCCATTGGATTAGAACTTCTTGTACATTCACTTCATTTTAGCATGTGCAATGAACCAAAAAAATTGAAAACCTGCATAAAATCTTAGCTCATGCCCTCCTTCTAGTGCCAATTATGTTGATTATGTTAGAAGGAGAAGGGCGAGAACTAAATGGAGCAATGTCTTGATTCAACAATGTCTTTGTTCAACAATGGCTTTGGTATGTCCTCCTTCTAGTGCTAATTCTATTGATGGTGTTTTTAGCACACAACAACGTAGGTATGATTGCTGGTATCACCTCTCTTGAAAAAGGTATCCTATCCAAAATAGGACTACCCCAAGGATAATACAGCTAGGTCTTAGTTTGCTTGGAATGACTCAATGGTATGTCTAGCTATGCCAACAAGGGGTCTTACATAAAATGCAGGGTTTATGAAATATGACAGCAATGCAAGTGCAGAAACCCTAGATGGTTCAGACTATGAAGTCTAAAATTTCAATAGATGATCAATGTAATGTTGCTCAAATCTAAAATCTGCCAAACCTAACGTAAAGAAAATGCAAAAGGAAAGGGAGAGAGAGAATAGATAAGAGATCCTAAGTGACAGCCACAACGCGGTAAAATGTTGCAGATAGATAAATACTTTTAATAAATCATTCCTTGTTTCACCAGGATGGGAAACCCATAATGTTGCAAGAAATGATGCAATTTTCAAAGAATCCTTATGATTTTCAAATTGTATTCACTCATTAAACACCTAGACAATGGCGCAGCTTAACTAGTGGAATGCAACCGAACTGCATTCAATGACAAGGCCCAGGCTAACTATACATAGCAACTTATAATAGTGAGCACTAATAGTATGGACCAAAGCATTCATCAGATATATTAACATTTACCCATTATTGCAAAAGCACAACTAATTAAATTTAGATTGATATGAATCATGAAAATCAAAGAGGATAATACAAGAACACAAATTCCCAACAACCTGCAAAACTTGCTTTGTATTGATCACAATTTGAGAAAGTCTTAGTAATTCAGTATCAAATCTTAATTACAATGAGAAGAAAATGATGGCCCTTTTATAAACAAGGCACCGTACCGAGTTTTTCAATGGATGGTGGAGATCAACTCAACACCAATGGTCTAGATTATAGGACATTTAATGAGATACATTAGTTTGTTGCATTTTTGGATTTGCATTTGTCCTTTAGGAAAAAGAAAAAAACTTGCAAATACATTGAATCTGGACAAAATGGATACCCATTTGGATATATATGATAAAAAGTCAATTTTCAAGGCCTAATAAAGCCAAAATAGAGTCATGTGACACTTGAAAACTTGAGTTGATGTGGATTCACAGGATTCCAAGTGTTGGCTGGATCAAGAGGAGTATGTGGCACAATTTAGGTGAAAGTGTATCCAACTAGATGCTTGTTGGATCATCATTGCATGACTAGACTATTGGGGTAGCTATGAACAAGTGTGAACATGTTTTGGACATTGGACTAGATTTGTAGGAATGACAATGAAGTAGACTTGATCTTGTATGTCTTTAGCTCTTGTAGCTCATCTACATCATCTTGGACATCTTACTAACTTTCTCTTATATGTGTAGTAGCAATTTGGTTGATAGAATGTCGATTTTGTAGTTCTGGGTCAATAGGGTATCTATGTGTGTTCATCCTCCAAGACAGCTCCAATTAGCTCCAAAAAGCTCCTTTGTGCTCTCAAACCTGCAATTGATAAGGCCAACCATTAATTTCATCCTAAAAATTTATTTCCCATCATTTTGAATCAAAATATCTCCATTTGCAATCATGGATCAGTCAAAAACAGCTCATTGTCAATGTCATTTTCTTATGTTCATCTCCATAGATCCAGTGATTTTTTGCGTGGATTTTCAAGTTTTTTACTATTTTCAAGTACCCATTTGGTCTATATATTCATTTGGGAAGTTTTTCTGGTCAGTTGAACTCATTTGGGGACTTTTATTTCATGTTTTTCTAGCTTTTTCTGTAAAAAAATGAGATTTTTGGGGGTCACAGACTTTTCATGTGAAGTGGCATTAATCATCGTAAAACATGCCCAAAATCCACACAAACTTGGTAAAAATTTCCATAATAATGTGATAAATAGTTGTGCAATCCATATCCATCAAGAAAATCTAATTTGCACCTTGAAAAACTCAACTTCTAAGCCAAAATGTCAAAAAGCACGGGTTTTAGGTGTCACTAACTTTAGCGCTGATTTTTGAGGTTATTGACTAAAAGTCAGTCAGAAGGGAATTCAGCACAAAGTCAGAGAGGTCTATTTTTACCGTAGAAGTCAAAGGTAAATTTAGCGTCAGTTTTAGCTTGCACTACCTAGCACAGGTTTCAAGGGGTATTGACTAAAAGTCTGTCGAACCACTTTTTAGCGCAAGTCGAAACATCAAGTTTTTAGCACTAACTGTGTTAGGTGCACCCGGTGGGAATTTTGGTCTTGACCGATTGGCGCGACCTTTACCTTCTACTGACCAAGTGCAGTCAGGTTCAAATTTAGCGCAAGGAAGTAAGGAACAATTTTAGCGCAAGAATTCAACAAACGCTCTAATGGGGTTTTTGGTTAGCGCAGACTTTGGCGAGTTGCAAATAAAGTTGGTTGGACCCAATTTTAGCGCATGGTGGTGAGACATGATTTTAGCACAAAGGTTGGTAGGAGTTGTTTTTGGCACAAAGTGCAGTTGGGGTCATTTTTAGTGCCAAATTTTGAATTGGCCAGGGTGAAAGTATATTTTAAAATATATTTAAGTATATACTTTAAATATTTTTAAATATACATTCAAGATGTTTGAGATAGGTTCCAGATCCATAGGATTTCACATGCAGATTCTAGAATTTTGAGGTTCCACCAGATTTTAGACTTAGCCATTTTTTAGGATTTTTAGGGTTTCAGACTTAGCCAAATCAGGGATTCAGGATCATGTGGCAGGATGAAAGTATATGAACCCCTTAGTGAAATCTTGTGGAATTTGACATGATTTTGCAACTCTAATACCTAGAAACTAGGAATTTCAACATGACACATCCTGTAGTAGCAATTTCAAGGGCAATATCTAGTGACATGGGATTTTAGAGAAAAGTGTAGTAACACCCATTTTTAGTGCAAAAGGAAACAAATGGCTAACTTTCAATCACAAGACCACTCAATACACTTCCAAATCAATTATGCAAGACATCGAATGAATCCAAACATGCAAAATACCCAAATCTGGAACAAATCATGCACTCTAAGCACAAATTCACCTTCTCATTATCACAAGAAAGACAGATGAGACTCCAAGCCAAAGCAAAAGAAGGGGGTCTTCACTTGGCAAAATGGGGTGTGTGCAAGGCACATCAACACCGACAGTGAGGAACATGTGCCGTTGGTAGAGAAAAGGAAAGCAAAGCAGACTGTTCCCAAGGTACAGAGGAAAGATCCACCTCCTGCCACAAGGACTAGAGCAATAAAGAGGAAGGATATATCTAGTGGTAAAGGGGAGAGTTCAAAGGCTAAAAAACTAAAGGTGCCAGCAACAGATGTCTCAACTACAACCCCTGCTAACACCTCAGTTGCCCCTCTAGTTTCCTCATCTCCAACTAATGTCCCCATTGCCTCATCCCCTCCACAAGTCACCTCATTTTCTTCCTCTGCTCTAGACACAACATCCACATTGCCTTCAAAAATAACAAATGTGAGCATACCTAGCTCTTCCTCTTTAGTTACTTCCTCCACTATCATCCCTCTGGTTTCCTCATCACCTTTTATCTCTACCATGTCCTTACCATCTATATCATCCATTTCTTCCTCCACTCAGATGTCATTACCACCCATTTCCACCATCTTGGCACCTTCCTTTCCTCTCTCATCACTTAGCCTTTCTTCACCCATTGCTATCTCTTCCATGTCCTCTCTCCCTCCTACATCACCTTCACTAGGTTTTGCCTCATTTGCCAATTTATCCCATGCTTACCTACCTTCCTTAGTTTCTCATTCTTTGTCAGCCATAAATGATTATTTAACTCATTCAATTATTTCCTCTTCAAAGTCTACCCCATTAGTTGTCCCACAACTACCCGAAATTGAAAAGGTATGTGCAAAATTGGAGTCTCAAGAAAAAGAGACAACCACAGAAATAACCACAGCAATTGAGGTAGTTGAGGTGACTGATAGCCTAGTGGATAAAGGCACAGTAGATATAGTGTTGGGGATTTCTCAACAAACCATATTAAAAAATCTGTAGAATCTTGGATAGTCAGATGATGAAAGAGATGATGAAAATAGGGTTGAATTGGAAATTCACGATGGATCACCTAATAAAGGACAGTCACATTGACTCTCCTAAGGATTCCTCCTCCACTACACCTGATTGGCTACAGCAAAGGTTACAGAATAAAGAACTACAGGTGGAAATAATGAAACTAGATTTGGATACACTCTTGGCCAGAGTGGAAAAACCAAAGAAATAGAAAAAAGCAAAAATCCAATCCAGAATATATAAGGATGCCATAGGATCTAGGATTGCAGAGGTGGTTATGCCACCTGAAGATGTTGATAAAAATTAAGTTAGAGCAGAAGACAATACTATTAAAACTGTGCATTTGGGACATACTACAAGAGGATAGAAAATAGATGAATTCAAGGGGATAGAGTCCACAATTTTGGATCAATTGAATGAGGATGAACTGACAAAGTAGTAGCTAAAACAATAGAATGAAGAGCTTTGGGCATGCATACAATTCCTGATGCAGCCATTAAATTCTAATGGAGAACCAAGAAAAACTCATGTCCTGTTGTCTAAAGAGGAATTAACTAAGTTTAATGATATCAAGACCACTTTTGTAGGCACGCATGAATGGTTCACAAAAGTGTATGATGAAGGGTGTGAGGTAATATCCTTTGCATCCTTACTGCATAAGGATTTTTGTCTTTTGAGAGAAGAATGGGAGGATTTGCATGATGAATGTGAACCTTATGATGAATATTATTCCCATATGCTTCCAAGAGTACAAACTATGAGGAGATTATCTAAGGAAGTCCTTCTGATAAAGAAAATTTTGACAAAGGATAGGTTAAAGAAACCTGAGGAATGGTATGAATAGATGAAATTAAGAAAAGATGTTTTTGATAAAGTGAAAGATTCTTTCTGTACAATGAAGACTAAAATAATGGAGATAATATATGAAATAAATGATACATTGAGGGATTGTTTAAACACTGGTCTGGATGATTTGACCCCGATAAATGAGCAACAATGTAAAGACAAGTTGTATCAAGTCATGCATGGGGACTCACCACTGGACATGGTTGTCAAACTTGAAAAGGTCAGTGATCTCCGAGTTGCCTTTTTGGCATTTAAGAGGAGAAGAAAATCAAGAGAAGCTATGTATTACAAATTTTCTACGGAGATCAATAGCCTAAGGTTTGGAGTGGATTACATCAAGGACCCAGACCCAGCAAACATCAACCCATCTCTGTCAGCACTAGTTACATACAGCAATAGAAAGGCAGAAGAAGACAAAATTGATTTAGAGGAGGATGAACAGTAGAGTCACATGTGAATCCCATCATTTGTAATTAATGCTATATTTGGAGGGTAATGTGATCTTATTTTATCTTTATTATGTCTTGGAAATTGACTTTTCCCTATGTACAACTTAATGGGTATTCAAAATGTCTAGATTCAATGTATTTAGAAATTGTATTTCATCTTTTTCCTACAAGACAAATATTAATCAAAAAATGTAATTTAGTTGCTATAGTGCATTAAATGCAATGTAATCTGGACCGTTGGTGTTGAGTTAATCTCCACCATTCATTCAAAAACTTAGTATGGTGCCTCCTCTATATAAAGGGTTACCATTTCTCCCATTGTAACGGTCTTGATAGTGAATTGTTGACACTCTACCAAATTTTTTATCAATACAAAAGCAAGTTGCTGCAGTTTCTTCTGAGAATTTGTCTTTTTGTGTTATCAATTTGGTTTCATGGCTCACATCTTGATCTACTAATTAGTTTACTGTGATTTGCAATGTTAATAGTTTATTAAAGGTATTTGATGAACATTCTAAGTCCATACTATTAGTTGCTTGTTGACTGTAAGTGGTTGTGCATAGTTAGCCTGGACTGTCATTTTTTGTTAAGTTCAATTACACTACATTAGTTAAATCATGCCAATAGTTAGGTATTTAATGAATGTACATAATCTAAAAATCTTGAGGCTCCATAGAAGATAGCATCACTTTTTATAGTGTTGTAGCAATCTGTTAGCTTGGCAACATAGAAAGTGGTTTAATTTCAGAACATTTGTCTATCAGCCATAAGCTTTGCATTGTGAATGTCACTTAGGATCCATCTCTAAACCCTTACTCTTTTGCATTTTCTTTATCACAAATTGTTAGATTTAGGTTTTCAAGCAACACCCGTATTCTAAATCTATTGAAAGTATCATAGGGTCTATTGCATCTCCATTGACATTACCTTTATAAACCCTATCATCTTACGTAAGACCCCTTGTTGGCACAGCTAAACATACCAACCAAGTCACTCCTACAAGCTAAGACCTAGTTGTATTATCCTTTGGGCTATCTTGGATAGGATACCTTTTTCAAGAGAGGTGATATACTTGTATTTCACCTACGTTGATGTGTGCTAAAACCACCATCAATAGAACCCTCCATATTAAACAGGTAAAGAATTAAATAAGGTCTTCTTTTGCTGACCAGCAAAGTGTAGTTCATTAGTACTATGCATCTGCCTTACATATTCCAATGCAAAAATCCTTTCTGTCACATGTATTAGAAGTTTGTATGGCTCTACTCCCAATCCATAAAATCTTAGCACATTATATTCTTCCAATAAGTATCAATCAGCCAATTGTATTTCTTTTCCTAGTTGAATGCAATCTCTACATCATATAGGCAATCTAGACATTGGACTATTTGTAATTGCTTGATGTAATGGAGCCAAAAAGTAGCCTACAAAATGATTGTAGTTCCTTCGAGAATCATGCATCCTTATATTAGTGGTCCAATCATATACTGGAGCCATTTTCTTTTCCTCAACATTACTATAGGGCTTAAGTTGAAGCTTGTTGGTCTCAAACATTCCACTAACTTTGAACAAAAAAAATAGCACAAGTAGGTTGTGAACCTAAATGTCTTGGTGGAACCTCCTTTAATCATTAAAAATTGTTTATGCATGGATTCTACGATGTGCTCAATAAAGTTATATTTGACATGTACACCAATACCATAATGGATATTATATACCATTTCAAGGAGGATTGCATCCACTTCCCAATTGCTATCCAGTCATTTTTATGCTAGCATGGAAATAGTATCCTAAGCCCATGATTTAAAAATTTCTAAAGGATAAGGAGGCTTATGGTTACCTTTCAACTTGTTTCTTTCTTGAACTATTTTATTTAGGAAAACATCTTTTTCCTTTTCATCCACTACTTTGTAATCACTAGCAAGCTTTTCTAGGTCAATGTGGACATCTCCAAATTCTTCGGTTGTGATCCCCAACACTTTTCCAAATTCTTCTGCATTAATGGATAAAATTTCTTCTTTCATATCTTTATTTACAATTGCTCTTTTGTTATCATAATTGTGGGCACAAACCATGATAAATTTTGGGCAAGGGAAAACCTCATGTAACATCATGTGCCCTAATCTAGTTACCCATGGTGCATTGATACTATTAACTTGCTTTTGGTTTGCAGCCTTATTCTCACATGAAAATCTAAGTTTTACGGTAAGTTTACCATCGATTTTAGGATCATAAATATCATGGTATTTATTAGTCAAACATGAGGTTTTAAGCAATCTAGAATAATCTATTTTTCCATCCAAACTTTCTCTACCTTTCCCAAAAACTTTATCTAGTCTGCTAGTGGTGGTAGACATGCTTATACAATGTGAAATTGTGAATTCCTTCTTAAGTCCTTAATTTTTCTTAAGTCTCTCAACCCTAAACCCAAAGTTTGACAAAATAAGATTTTAAGAAACGATGAAACATAGCCTAGGAATTCTATCTTTTGTCTTACTAGCTTTGTTGGAAGTGGCACTGCAATGAGCAATCTAAATTCTCCCTGGTGCACTGCAATGAGCAATCTAAAATCTCCCCATGTGCTGACCCTCTCACTTAAAAATAAAATCACTTAGCAGTAGAAAGTTTGCTTTTTTATATAAAGTGAATTTTATTTATGAACATTAAAGTCAATGAAACGTCAAGTCAATGTGTTTCTTCCAGACTCCGCAATTAGTACATGGCTGACAGATGTCTTGTATTGACAACTCATAGCAATTTCTAAACCATTGATCTTTGTAAATCTAACAGTTATAGGGTGATTCTAAAGATTTAAGATTGCAAGCCTAGCACTTTGTACATTTCATTCTGGAATGTAACTACAACCATCCATCAAATGTTCATCAAATAGTCGAGTAATTTATGATATAAACAATTTATAATGTAATTTGTCAATTTGCTAGCAACTTTCTTTTTTCATTTGTATTGATTTATGTTTTAAATCTGCAAAGCGGCCCTCAAGGCTTAAATTTGACAGTTGACCTTGCCTATCAAGCAATTTTCTTATGACAGTAATCTATTCAATGTTGCCTTTAAAATACTATGGCATACATTCGTATAAGTAGATTATATAGAAACTAAATATATATATATATAAGCATAATCCTATATAAATTTTGACAGTTTGTCCAAAATCTCTCCTTTCATATGATATTAATTCAAAAAATTCTTATAGTTGGGGGATAGCTACCCCCTGGCATATTCTTACAAAAAATTCCCATGTATTACATATTCTTTCCCAATTGATATGATAATATTACATCAAAAATACATAGCAAAAATCAAAACACTAGCTAAGGGAAACCATAGAAATCACCTATTTCCACTAGCTTTCTGAAGCACAACACCCATTCCAGATTTGGCTCCATGTCGAGAGCTCGAGTGTGCCTTAGAAAATTCTAACCGATGGTGGCCCAATGACGGTGGTGGGCAAGAGCCCCATCTTTCTTGTTGAAAAGAAAGGGAAGCCGCAAAACCACCAATGATAGATCAGGAGACCGCGAAATCCCCACACCTATCTCTGCCCCAAGAACCACCTCCAAATCATTACCCAAAAAATCTAGCTTGAACATTTCTCACAATAGAATGAGAATATCCACCTTCACACCTCCAAGGTCTAGCAATGACGCCAAGAACCAAGAAGCTATGTCAAAATTCACTTTGTATCTATTCCTATCTATTAGGAAATCCCTCCCAAGCACCATTTTCATGGCTTCCAACTCCAAGAAGCGTAAATGGGCAATTCTGTGAGGCTTCATTATCGCTTTAAGCCTCGAGTTTGTGATGAATCCCAAGAAAGCAATTGCCTTTGCAGCACTATATGGCAAATTGGAATATCCATTTTCTTTGTTAAGCTAGCTTCAATCTTTGGTATGAGAAAGCATTGTTGGGCGCCATTAAATAGAGTCAAGCTTCATTAATGGCGCTCAGCTTCAAATCTTTGGGATATATTTCCAAGCATACCAATATTTAAGTGATATGATATATCTGTTCAAGTGAATTTAATCTGCATGCAAATATTTATACTTGATTTGACTTAAGTATATAGATAATACTTAATAGAGTTTCCAAACTATGCTCCACGTATACAATCCATGACACATGTCATCAATTTTGAATTAAAAGGAGCACAATATTTGTAAATTGATATGTAAGATCTGACCAATTTTATATACAATAAACTAATAATACTATAAAAAGAGGAAGTAATTCTTTTTTTCTAATTTCAAAAAAATCATCTCAGATCAAATATATTCTATAAATGAATAATACAATAATCACTAAAACATTAACATTTACATATACTTCAACACTTTAGAAATCTAAAGTGTCAACATAGTTGGACCTCCATAGCTCATACTCCTCCTCCGTTGGCCAAATGAAATTGACAAGTTCATCTACTTTGGTCTTATAGGGTGTGTACTTGATAACCACTTGATTAGCTTCCTTGTCAAATTCCTCTAAGAAAATGCCAATGTGAATCAGTTTATCCATGTTGCTTCTCAACATATCTAAATCAACATTGTCACAAATGAGCTTAACTTGAGCAGATATTATTTGTTTTGTCTGGTCCTTCCACAATTGTAGAGGTTTAACCCCACCATTTTCACTCAAAATAACAGGAAGAAAACTGAAATTTCATTCATGAAACTTTTTGACAAGCTCCCTGATATTTATTTCCAAAGGACCTACCACCCCCTGAAAATCCTTAATTGAATTTACAAGCCTGAGAGTTGGGACAATGTTAGGAGGCATATCCTTGACATGCTTGGTTGCAATTGCCATTCTCTTAATGTCTGGGCTCTAGGGATCCATGTATCTATTAATGATGTTACAACATCCTTATTCTTATTGAAATCCTTTATGGCATCAAATATAGAAGAATAATTTGAATGAATTTTAATTAATCTCCTATTAATCCCTTTTTTCAAGTGTTCAAGAACTATAGTTACAATCTTCATATTACTTGAATAAATTCAATCATTGACCTGTGACAACAATTTGTTGTACACCTCAATTTGATCCAATAATTCCTCTTTAGTAGGTTCACTTAATGGAGTTGTGCATGATGTGCTTGGCACCTCAACTACAAGGGGTACATCTCCAAGATTGTATGGAATGATTTCCATTGAAACTTCTAGAAGGAGAGCAAAGTCGGTCTATGTTGGGGCATGAGCATCCATATTTTGCAATTGTTGCTTTATCAATGTCACTTCAATTTCCAACGTGGCAACATTTTGTTGAATCTCATTATACTCTACAACCATGTCATTATACTTGGTTCTATATTGATCTCTTTCCCCAATGATATTCTCTATTGTTTCCTTGTGAATTTGGCAACATTCACTGACATGTTTACTACCTCAATTGTTGGGGTATCAGACACTCTCTTAATAATTAGCCCTCCACTAATGTTTGGAGTAGGCTCAGCAACTACAGGTTTCCTTGCACCTAGGGCCAATGCCCAAATAGCAAGTGTTTCCAATTCTTCATTGAAATCACACCCCTGCAAAGCTAATTTTGCTTCCTCCTCTATTTGATACAATGGTTTGTCATGCCTCCACACTGTGTCAAAAGTAATTGTTGAGGCTAAATCCCACTCTAGCAGCAATAAAATACCACTTTCCTTCACCAACTTTCTACCTTTTTCAGCTATTATCTTCTGAAACTGTTCTTTCATTTCCTTTCTAACCTTAGTCTGAATAACTGCTTCTAGTAATTCAGGGTACAAGATTCTCTTTTTGGCAACATTATCAACATATTCATCTCTCTTTGCCCTCCAAGCAAACTCTCTAAAAACAAGGGTCTGGACAAATGAATCATCTGTCATGAAGGTCTTGAAAGCTTCCTCTCTAAGGTCATCTGTGTTGCTCATCCCCCTGAGGTCTACCTTGCCCAACCTGAGGCTGCTTTCTAGTTCTATTATCTCCCTAGGGGGAGAGGGCATTCCCTGTCTCATATCCTCCTTAGTGACAATGATATCATCATCTAAGTCATCTGGATAATCCACCAAGCTGCTTTGTTCAACCTTTTGCTTCTTTGGTAGTGGTTGTCTTGGAGGTGAATCCACCTCAATCACTTGTGGAGCTGCTTACCTTAGGGGTGACAGTGGTGGCATTTCATGTAATGGTGAGGAAGATCTTGACCCCTCAAGATCAGAATCCTCAAATGCAGTTGGGGTGGCAATAGATGGTTGCTTCCTCACAATACATTTTCTCCTTGCAAAGACTCTGATCTTTTGTGGTGGTTGGTAGGTAGGCCTTTCCTCCAACATTGGGGCCTTCCCCTTATCCTTTTCCTATTCTTCCCCAACCACAACCTTTCCTTTGTCAGCAATCAATCTCTCTCCTTTCATCTTGCCAACCACTTGCTCAAAATTCTAGAGCATATATTCAACTTCCATTTTCCCCTTACCTTCTTATCATATGTGATCCATTTTACCTTCATGTCCTCCTATATTTGGTAATTAAAGATGTTCCTAATAACATCTTCAAGGAAATAGAAGTTATGTATGAACTAGGTTCTTCAAATTCTCACTTTCAATGCAGCCATGAAACCTTCAGGATCATGATTTCTTGAGTGCATTCTCCTCATGTTATATGGTTCAAGCAATTCATCAATTTTTCTCCACCCTCCACCAGTCATCACAAAGTCTGTAAAAACTATCCATGTTGGGAAGAAGGTTCCTTTTCTCATGTTTAGCAAGTGGACATCTTCAACATTACCTAGCTGCCAAATGACCTCAAGGAATACAATTCTCAGTGGCACATCTCTTGGGAGAACATGTGGTCTAACTATAGTGCCATATAATCAGATAATTGTACTATCTAGATAGGAGATGACATCTCCCTAGTTCTGATCAATTTTTAAATCAGACCTCCTTTCTTTTGTCTTGAGAAAATCATGTAGTTCGATTGGAATTCTTGGTGGATTCAAGATTAGATCATTCCTCAACTTTGATGCGAAGACATTCTCAAACACCACAAAATCAAACTTCATATCATCCTTTTCTAGAATTATTGTCCAACATTAGATAGGCAATTCAACACCATCCTCCTCCTTTTCCAACTTCATATCATTCTCAAAGAATTTTGCCCTTTTAAATAAAAACATGTGCATTAACAATGAGTACCACCAAAACTAAACCCAATTTTTACCATTCTTTAATGATAATAAACCCTCATGAATGTTATCTGCCAGGTAGGAAGCAAAGTCATATACTATGTTGTAAGCAAGGTGTTGGATATGAGCAACCATTTACATGAAACCCATTAGCATGCCGGAAGTAGGATCAACCCCCAAGATTTGACACAGAATAGAAGGTTTTCTAAAAATATGGAGCAAAATACTTTATTGGGAAGGGTTCGTTATTTGATGAACCAATAACAATTCTCCCCTTTCCCTTTCCAATTGATGCTAGATGATTTGGTAGTATTGTGATTTAAAGACATGTCTTGTCTTCTCGTATTCACTCCTAAAGGCTTTCAAATCAATTTTTACCAAATCCTCATTCCACTCATGAAGTTGAAAAACTTTAGCAATCTCTTCCCTGATGATCTTTACTATTTCGATCCCATTATACATCCTGACAACTCTGGAGATAGGATCATATCTAGTAGCCACAACTTTTAACAAGTCCACATCCATGTAGACATTTGGGACAACCAATTTCCCCATGTCCAATCTCCAGGGGTTACATGTAGGAGCACTCAAATTCCTGTTCCCAAACTAGTTCTTGAATAATGACCATCATATAAGTGCTATGGTGGTATCCTTGATATAGATATGTTTATCTATGAGGCCTTCTTTAATTTTGAAACCCTAGAACAGAAGCGGACCTTTTACTTTGTCGTTAGTGGAGGGATTTAATTGATCAAGAAGTTCCTAGACTATGTGCCTTTTCATCTCTCCATAGTTTGAGGTTTGGGCTCATGGGGGTGCCATTATGGTGAGAATTTTGCAAATTAGGCTTTTATTTTAGCAAGAGTTGCAGGTTCACAACTAGGGTTCCGACTTAAAGCAGTAATAAAGCTCAAATTTTGCAGTTCATAAATATAAGAAGGAAAAACCCTAAAAGAAATGAAAATTTACCAGTAATTCCTATTGACAGAACCATGATATTGAGCACAAGCAGCAAATTTTAGAAGGCTAGATTTTAACTTACGGCTTTGACGCTTTGAAAACTCTAGTTTTGATCGCCAAGAGATTGAAATTGTGTCAAGAGATTCAAATTGCCTCGAGAGATTGAAATTGCCTCTAGATGCTTTAAAACACTTAGATAGATTTCAATTATGCAAAAGGACTGCTTTTATGGCGTTAAAACTGCCATTACTGCTCGCTCGCGTGAAGTAGAATGATTCCCATGGCCACTTTCTCAATTTCAAACTCTAGCCATTGATCTCTTGATGAGATGGCAAGATGGACAGCCATGATGAAGTTTTTTGCCACACAGAATTGCTTGCTCATCTTTTGGCAGACCCCACCTTCTCTTCAAGCGACAAATTCTACTACGTGGCATTCACCCGTTAGCCCATTGGCTTTATCACCTATGCATCTTCTAACAACAGGCTAGCAGGGAACGGTTAGGATTAACCCGGGCCCTCCAACCTGCTTGCACATTAACTTCTCAAGCCATCTGCTCTCTACTTAAATTCTTCAACATTGGACTGCTAAGATTAAAACATCTTGCCAAGGAATTTCCTGTGTGTCTTATTTAAACCTTTAATAGCTCACCCTTTAAGTCTCTTAAGGCTGCTTTGAAATATTTGCTAAAATATTTCCTATTCTTCTATAGTTAGCAACTTAGCATTTAAAAAGTGGACCCTGCTAGGTTAATGTCAAGACTTAGACAATAGATTAAATATTTTGACCTATTCCTCACCAAGCGGTGACCGACAAGACTAGGTATAAGGGGTCGGTAAACAACATAGTTTTGATGGCTTAGGTTTCAACTTAGACAACCAGAAATCGGAGGTAGCAAGTCAACATAAGATTACGCAGAGGGTTAAAAGCTAGGTTTCTCATATGAAATATCAACCATTGATATTTGGAAATATAACAGTTCAAGTGTTATTCCGGAGGTTTGAAGTCACAGGTCTAGTGTTTCAAACATTTTCTTCCAGAATACAACTACAGTCATCCATCAAAAATTCATCGAATGGTCGTTGGTTATATTAATTTGCACTAACATATTACTTCAGACATAATAAATATGTTGACACTTGTCCCCATTCTGGACACTTTATGAAGGAATTTAGATGTGTGGAAAATTTGTCCCGGAATAGAACAATATTTGATATTTTTGCCAGACACGATATGATTTTTTATTAGCATAATAGTTTATTTTGCCAATTAATTTTTATTGGTTTGAGACTATATTTAATTCACCAATGATTTTTTTTATTGGTTTCAAAATTGGTTTTATTCACCAATGAAAATATTTTTTTGGGTTTGAAAATAGAGTTTAATCGCCCACAAAAATATTTTTTATTTAGAAAACAGGTTTAATTCGTCCACAGAAATATTTTACTGGTTTGAAAATAGATTTTAATTTGCCGATGAAAATATTTTATTGGTTTGAAAATAGGTTTTAATTTCCAATGAAATTTTTTTATTGGTTTTAAAAAAATTACAATTCGCCAGGGATTTTCATAGACCTCTAGCAATTACAAAAGATTTGCCAATTGAGATTATTTTTTTCCCCAAAAAAATGAAAAAATTTGCCAATAAAATTAATATTTTCTTTGGAAGTATACATGATTCACTAGGTTTATACACCTTCTCTGAGGGGAGGTTCTTAAATTTATCCCTGGGTTGCACACACTGTGATAAACATTGAAGTTTTTGATGGGAAGGTGGTGTAGGAAGCAATGGCGATGTTTGCGTAGGAGATGGGTGATTTAAGCATTTTGGTACCCACATAGACTTAGAATTTTTATGATTTTTGCTTTTCATGTGGAATGGAGGAATTTGAAATTTTTGAATGGAATGGATGTAAGAGGATGGTTGGGATTTTTGGGATGTGGATGCCTCATTTGACTTGATTGCTTTTTGCTTAGGGACCCAAACCATTTTGCTTTTGACCTTTACTTTTGGAGGTATATGCTTGGGTAGATTTTTAGATGGATTTTGCTTTGACTTTTTGAATTTGTACCCTAAGGCATTAGGACCCTTAGGATTTTTATCTTTATGAAAGGAGGCATCCAAATGTCTATTTTTGAGTCCCATGTGGCAGGTGGAATGAGTGGAAGCTCCTTGTTTAGACAATGTGTGCATTTGTTGGCCATGATTAGGAATGTGAGGGAATGTGTAAATGGATGGATTTGGCATTGGGAGAAGTGGTGGTAAAGTGGATGGTGGGCTATTAGGAGTTGGAAGAAGTGGAGGTAGATTGGATGGTGGAAGGTGTATGGTCACATGCTTTTGACATTTGTAGGGCAATGAAGTGGAGTGGCAACATATGTTTTGGGTCTACGATAGGATGTGCGATGGAAAATGGTGGACTTAGGATGTGTGGAGGAAGTACCAACATCTTTCGATTGCTTACCTTGGGGCATGTATCCAAGGCCATATGAGCATGGGGGGATTTCGACATGAATTGGCTCCAAAATACCTTGTTCATAAAGGCCTAAGCCTTTACCTTGATAATTCATGTTTTGTAGCATACGATGGATAATGGGATTGTGTGTTTTTGGAACTAGACTTGAGTTCATTATTGGATGAAGAAGGTAGAGTGGATAATGGTTTCTGTTGTCCTAAGGAGGAACATTCATCAATGAAGGTGGATAGGCCAATAGGATATGATGGTGGACTTGAAATGGGGTTGATGGTGGATGTGGAAAGATCATTAGGATCTTGATTATCATGATGTTCATTAAGATCCAAGTTATTTGTTTGATCTTCTATGTTTTTTGGGAGGCACGTGTCTCATCATGACAAGTGGATGTTTAGGCATCATGGATGGGGCTAGATGGAGGTTGGGTGGATGGGGTAATAATCTCTTGACCATGAAATGCATAAAGTTGACTAAGAGGATCATCATGGTCTTCTTGATCACATAGGGGTTCTTGATCATAAATGGGAGCTTGATCATTGAAAGGATTAAGTGTGTTATGTATGGGTTCAATGGAAGGGCTTTGATCTTGATTGGAATAAGGGTTAGATTTTTCTTCATGCTTAGGATTATACCCTTGACATATCTCTTGATTTGGAATGGAAGTGGAAGGCTCTTCAATAGGGTCGATATGTTGTAGATCACATGATGGGGTTTAATGGATGGACATGATGTTTGAGGAGTCTTTGGTAGGCTCAAGCATATGTGTTGGATGACATGGAGATAGGTTGTTCCTTTCTAGTAACCCTTGGATCACATCCTTTGTAGGTGGATGGGTGATGGCAGTTGAGGGCTTAGGATTAGGTGGATTAGGACTATTAGTGGATAGGTCCCATAGTGGAAGGACAAGAGGGGTATTGGATGGATTAGACTTAGGGCTTGGACTTTGGTTGGATGAAGGATCAAAAGGATTGGATGAAGTGGTAGATTTGGATGACTCCACATGTTTACTTTTGTAATGTTTAAACTTAGGGCATGGAGTTAATGGGGGATTAGAGGATGGTAATGATAGTGAATGGCTTGCATGGACTAGGTTGATGTCTCCCTTGTCAAATGTGGCATTAGGATTCAAAGGAACTTTATTTTGTTTTAAGGGGTGACTTAAGCTCACATGTTCTTGTCGGGGTGTGAATGGATATGTTGATGTGGCATTGACTTGACATGTGGATGGACTAGGTTTTGGACTTGTCTCAAGCTTGTAATTAAAGAGATAGCCTCCTTGAAGTATGAATTTGGGCTTAGGAGGAGGGGCTCCTTGGAGTACAAGCTTAGGTCTTCATTTTGTCTCATCATCGGGATTAAGAGGGCCACCTCTAAGTATGATTTTGGGCTTTGGTTTGGACATAGGATCACTAAGGATTAGGACCATGCTGACAAGTGCTTGACTAGGATAAAGGTAATGATAAGGTGGAATGACTAGGAATGTGATAGAGTATGAGATTGATTGGATGATTAGATAGGTGATTAGGTGTGATTAGGTTATGGTTAGGATTGACTTGGAAATGATTAGGATATGATTAGGGGTGAGGTGATTAGGATGAATATGATTGAACGATGTGATTAAAAAGGGTGATTAGGATGTGAAGGTTGAATGATGAAGATATGAGTAGGAGGTGATTATGATATGATGTAGAATGACAAGGATGATTAATGTTTTGATTAGGATGAAGGTGACTTGGAATAAAGGTGTTGGTGAGAATGTTGAGAATGGTTAGAATGAGGGATGACTAGGAGGATCTATTCCCTTTCTCTTCTTTTTGCAACTGTGTCTTTACCGTATAAGACTTGTGAATTTGGGATGGTATGGGGATGTCAATGCAAGGTGATGAGGCCCAAACTATGATAGAGGCTAATGATATTAGTCTTCAAAAAGTCTAGCTCCAAGAGGGTACTCTCATCTACTAATGACTTTGTCAAAGTATAAATTAGATTTATCAAGACCTTGAGGTGTAGAAGGAATGATTGATTAAAGTGAACCCATGAGTTTCAAAATTCACTTATAAGGATGGACTTAAACTAGCCTTGTGGTATTAATCCAAATTTGTGATTGATTTGAAAAAGATACCAAGGTCTCTTGGTCCAAATTTGTACTTGTGATATAGTCAAGCTTCGACAGTTTCTCCCTATGTTTCAACCTTAGGAAGACTATGTTTGGGAACCTCTATAGATGTCAAGGGCTGAATTCTAATGAAATTGAATATGTATTGGGTGAACAAAACCAGCAGGTCTATAATGTTTCGACATAGTTGCAACTGGATTTGATAAGGAGCATAGATATCAAAGGTTTCCCTAGGGTTGTGGTGCATTGTGATTGGGATGAAATTGATTGTATTGGAATGAATGGTTAGGATATGATTAGAGTGTGATTGATTGGATTAGAATGATGTGTATTGATGAGATTAGATGACTTGGTTGGATTAAGAAGAAGTTGAGTGGATTATAATGAATAGCTAGGATATGATTAGGATGTGATTGGTTAGATTAGAATGAAGATGATGATGTGTAGTGATGAGATTAGATGACTTTGAATTTATTAGGAAGAAGTTGATTGGATTATGAATGAAGATGATTATGTGTAGGGATAAGATTAGATGACTTTGATGGATTAGTAAGAAGTTGATTGGATTATGAATGAAGATGATTATGTGTAGTGATAAGATTAGACTTGGATGATTGTGATGAAGTTGATTGGATTATGAATGAAGATGATTAGGGTTTTTACTAGGATGATTAAGATGATGGTGATTAGATGAAAGAGGTGATTAGGGTTTGATTAGGATGATTTTGATATGATTAGGAGAATGATTAGGATGATGTTGATTGGATGAGGATGACGATGTGTAATGATTAGGATATGATTAGGGTGAGTCATAATGATTAGGAATGATGAATATGACATGATTAGGATAAGGTGAAATAATAAAGAATGATGATTAAGATATGATTAGGATAAGGTGAAATGATTAGGAATAATGACTTGGATATGATTAGGAAAATGATTAGGATGATGTTGATTGGATGAGGATGACGATGTGTAATGATTAGGAATGATGATTAGGATATGATTAGGATGAGGTGGAATGATTAGGATATGATTATGATGAGGTGGAATGATTAGGAATGATGAATAGGATATGATTAGGATATGGTTGAATGATGAAGATATGATAAGAATGTGATTAGGATAGGACAAGCAAGATGATCAAGATGTGGATGGTTAGATAATGTGATTAGGACAGGTGATTAGGATATGATGACATGGAATGAATGGATGGATTTCAATATTTAGGGTGATGACTAAGCAAGCACACACATCAATCATTGAAGAAACTTGGCAATCAGATTGACTGTTTTTAGTGACTATTGATGTTTTGTAATTTTTGATAAGTTTTGAAAGCACTTGAAAACATACATAATTCTAGGCTAGTCAAGGATACTACCCACTGAGTCCCCACTTAAATTTCTCTAAATACTAAGACAAGACAGACAGCTAGAGATTTTGGTGATACTAGCTCCCCTTTACATGGCACAGGCACACCAAACCTCGTACGGTCCTTCAATCCTAAGGATCAAGGGAATTTTTGTCTCTATAATGAATAGTACACATGGGGTGGCTTGGGAGGTTCGACCTCCTGCACCAACAAGTAAAAGGGTTTTCGTCCACTAGCACAAATGGTTATTAATCAGTGTTTTGGGATATATTGGTGTCTATACATGCAGTGTTTCACTCATTTAAGAGGCCTCCTAGCCCTTAGAAAGGGTTTTCACACATCTCATGGATACTGAGAGAGACTTCCATTGATATAGAAGCGGCACCATGTGATTGATGACTTTCGTCACAACCATGATTATTTGTATAGCGGACCAAAATGAAAGTATCATTTGGGTTGTTCCCTCTCACAAATCAAGAGGTGATCCCTCTAAAGGTTTGCACAAAAGTGATACAAACACATGTTTTTGATCTCCAAGGTCATACAACGATGTGAGGAGAGAGCATACACATGTGTTTGACCACACTAGACAATGTTCATTTACCCTTAGAAACTTAAATGTGTGGTGTGATTTATGCAAATGTTGGAAAGTGTTTTTGATTCCCAAGATCACTTAAAGCACGAGGGAAGAGCATACACACTTCACAACCTAAAAATAATCACCAAGCAAAGTAGACAGTGATTCATTTTAAGCCCAAACCAAGTGTGAAAATAGAAAGCCAATGTTCATTTTAGTGCACCAAAATCAAAGTGTTCCTATGATAGTAAATCACATGCACATGAAAGGAGGAAACCCTGCAACAAATCCATTAGTAGTTTTAATCAAGAGTCTTCTCCCAGCAAATACCACAAGCTACAAATCAGATATTAGTAGCATAAAATCTCTTATCAAGTGTGAAAAACATGAATCATCAAGTAGACACCCCCTTTTGCAAGCCATGAAGTCAAAAAGGCCACAAAAGTGAACCTAATAAATATATGAAAAATATGATCAGCTATAGAAAAATAGAGAGCAGCATCAAATTGTTTAGGAAATTCTAAGCATTTTGAAAAAAAATTGCACTAAACTCAGATGAAAAATGGGCAAGTTATGCTCGTTTGAAGTTTGACTGTGATGTTGACTTTGACTAAAATTTTTCCTAATAAAATGATGTTGTTACCTGAAAATGACCTCTCCACTATGAAGCTAGCTAAATTCTCTTTCCAATGCCACCAATTTCATGAAATTTCATTACTGTATGCAGAAGTTATGATAGTTTGAAAAAATGCCTATTACGGCATATGGAGGTAAAGGGGGGTCTGATTGACTGTTAACATTAATCGCTGGCAGTTTACTCCTTCCAGTCACATGTGACTATTACATTGGGTGGTGAAGTTTATTGGTTAAGGACAATTGGGGCCCCTTGTCGTCCATATGACCAGGGGCCAAACAAATGCAAATAAATAAAATAAATAAAAAAAGAAGGGAAAAGGGACTGCTGGCCTCCCCTTTCCTCCGGTCACAGATGTGATCATGGGGCTAAAACACATGGACTTAGCCCTAGATTTCCCCCCTGACTACCTTGACTAGTGCTGTAAGCATGGTTGGGATTGGTGACTGACTTAAGGCCCATGACAGAGAGTTAGGTAGTTTAGGGTTCTTTAAGCAGTGACAAGTAGTTTTGGCAAGCAGTTTATCAGCGACTGCAAGCATTATGAGGGTGTAAGGACTGTAGGTAGTTGAAGGATGTCGACAGAGGTTTAGGTTTAAAATAGTGACAGTGCAAGTTTCTCAAACTATGACAGAGGTAGATTTGGTGGCGACATTGGGTTCGTGATGTATGGTCGACGGCACTTTTTTGAGTGTTAAGTGGAGTTTAGGGTCAGTGCTAAGGCTCTGTGTGGCATTTTGTGGAGCTCACAGATGAAACAATGGCTAAGTTGAAGGCAAAAGGGGCTTAAATCCCTATGGTAAACAAAATCCCCTAGCTTAAAATCCTAACCGCTAGAAATTGTCACAAGAGACTGTCAGAGGATAGGGTAGTTAAGATTTCAATAGTCATAATTAAGATTTTAGATGCCATCATTAGGGTTTGCAATGCCAATGCGACACATGGTGTTGACCTTCAAAAGAAAATGATGGTAGATTAAAAAAAAGTGGTGACCCAGGATCTAGCTAGAGGTTCGTTGGTGGCGACAGGGCACAGGGGAGTGTCAATGGTGGCGACCAAACCTCCTACAGTAGTGACGAGGATGTTGTAGACTGCGACAAGAAAATTTAGGGTTTCTGTAGAGCTGAGTGGGGTTTTAAGGTGACACTATTGTTTGAGCAGAGGTGGCTAGCGAATATTGGGATTTTTGACAGTTAGGGTTTTAAAAAATTTTAAACCCTACAATACAAAAAAGATAAACCCTGCAACCAACTATTAAATCCTGCAACACAATATTAACCATGCAACACAAAAGGATGTTAGCCTTGAAAACAAGAAAAATTCAAAATGCAACCAGAGACCACCTTACACACTATGTCAAATGGTATGGCATCCGTATGGTATGGATCTGTATAGTACAGACAGTCATACTAAAAAAATTTCACAGTGAGCCAAACGGGTCAATTTTATAGTTATTTTTTTAAAGGACCTCCTGAATGCAACGATGAGGTCTGTTTGAGACCAGGAAGCCACATGCAAAATTTTGTCCTCAAAAGTTGACTAAAATTGATCTGTTCATATCAGGTTCACCATTTGTTGTCAAGGGAAAAAGCTAGCTAACATGCATGTAATCTAGCCTAGAAAATCATCAAACAAGCATGAAAAACATAAGAATCTAAGCTAATATCGACCTATCTCCATTGTCCTCCTTAACCTTGCATTATTGTTCTCAGATTTTCAAGTTTTTGCAAAGATCTTGAGAAGCTCATGTATGTGATTAGTAAGATTTTGGAGAGTTTACAATAGATTTGAGATATGAAGAACTTAGAGAGCATAAGGGATTAAGAGAGAGGACCTGAAAAATGAACTAGAAAAGTGATTTTATAGAAGAGCATATTTGAGTGGATGGCCAAGATTTGATGACTTTTGGATGAAATGAAGGGTTGAGATTAGTTAGGGTTTTCTCACCACTAAAGGACAAAATTGAATTTTAAATTTGGAGAAATGGTGAGGTGGAGGATGTTTTAAATTAAATAAATTAGGTTCATTTATTTAATTTATTTGAGAAGGGGACATGTGAACCTTAATTAAACAAATGAGATTTATTTAATTAAGTGAGTGAAAGGGGATATTTGGAATGTGAATGATTAAATAATTAATTAATTCAAATTAATTAATTATCCATAGAGGAAAATTAGGAAAAAATAGTAGAATGTGAAAGAGATTGGTGTTTTGTAGTTTGAGGACACTTTTAGGTGTCTACAGTCACCATTGAAGTAATGTCATCTTTGTATTTTTCAACAAATTTTCTAGGGATTCTTTCCCTAGCTTGCATCTTTTCCTAAAACAATTTAAAGTAACCCCACAAAGCTATAGTTTGTGCATCAGAGTTACCAATCCTCTACAGGTGATCTCTAATTTGAGTAGCCACTAGAATATTTCTAAGCCATACAACATTTTGCAATCTAGGTAGCTCTCTTAGAAAGTAAAACAATAGACATATAATGAAAGTACTGAACTTGAAAGGATACTTAGACTCCTTACTTTTCTTCAAATTCTCTAGAAGTTGTTACTAGAGGAGCTCACACAGATCATAGTCTACATTTTCCTTAACCATCTAACAAGCAGTGTAGATACCGGTAGCAGAAACAAAGTTCTCTTTGTTGGTGAAGTAAATCTTATATCCAATTACCATAGAGGCATATATTTAACTACTGGGTCTTCTATGTCGTTAACTATCAAAGCCCTCTTATCAAACTTTGCCCCTGTAAGCTTCATCACTACATCATTCTTCACAAACTTTAGAGTTGGTATGATACCAGTGGAATATAACCCCATTACAATCTTGATGGCCTCCTTGTTGATTATGTGTGGGACATCCAACCACATGAATTTGTCATGTATCTTGCTTAGCACATATCTTACCCCAGCATTCTCATAGAAAAAGATAGGAAAATTGTTCCATGCGTCTAACTTCTTCTCAACTAGGGCACTGAATTTTGTTTTCATATTGAAGTTATCATCAATCAATTCATTGAACCAAACTTGCCCTAACTTGACATAATTGTATTCTTCTATATTCACATGAATTTAAGCCCTAATGTCCTCATTGTGCAAAACATCATAGGGCACGTTAGAAAATGAACCATCTGGATCCGTTTCGATTGATTTCAATGGATGCTTCTTAAACTTAGGTCTAGGTCTATCTAACACATCAATCACTTGAGGCTTAACCATTTTCGCTGCTTAATTTCTTAGATCAAGAGTAGAAGACTATAAATACCTTGAAAAATGCTTCTGATTAGGGTTTCTGCTTGAAAAACATTAAACGTAATGGTCTCTTCTTTGTTGTGTTGCTTAGGATCTTCTATTTCACTTGAGTGTTTGTTTGCAATGTGAATTTCTATCAAACAAATTTTATTATAATCCCTCATTGATCAAACCTAATTTGTCATAAATGCTTTGCTTCAAAAGCCTGCTAACACTTCCACTTCAACTCACAGTCAATCTGAATTGCTTTGCAATCTTCTACAATTAAGTATTTTCTACTAGAGTTTTCTTCAAATGATTAAGCATATCAATCTTCAACATATATGTTTGTGTTGGCCTCAGCACCACTCATTTGGCATAGGGAGGAAAGATTTTCATTGGTACTCCCCCTGAGCCAAAGCTCTCAGTTTAGTTTCTAGAGGAAACATCTACACCAGATTCTAGTATAGATACATCCTTAACCTTTGTTTCATCCTTCTTAATCCAAATCTTTCTCATCTCCTTCTTGGTTTTTGTTGGATCAACCTTTTGAACTGGTTTATTCTTTTCTGTTGATGTATCCTTCTTCATGCTTCAGCTTCTACAAAACTTTGCAAAATGTCTAGGCCTATTGCAGTTGTAGCACACAACATTCCTTTGATTCTAACCATTATTCCTTCCATTCATTCTGGATTTGCATCGGTTAGCTTTGTGTCCAAATCTATTGCATGTAAAATAGTTGCCATTAAAAAATTGAATCATTCTACCATTGTTATAACCATTCATCCTTTGACTTTTGCATTCATGGCCTTATGACCAACTCTCTTGCATGTAAAACATTAACCAGAGAAAGATGGTACATTTTGATTCACTCTGTTCCTACATTGTGTAGCCTTATGTCTAAATTTATTGCAAGAATAACAATAACATTTGAAAGATGGGTACCTTTGCGCATTAGGTTTTCTGACCAATGGTCTTCTAGCTCCTTTCTTTTGATTCTAGTTCTGCTTGCCATTATTCTTCCTGTTTTCATATTTTGATGCTTGTCATGTTTTTAAACTTTCACCTTTTTCAAACCCTGGGCCTTCTTTATCATTGGGATCTTTCTAACTTGTAATCATCTCATCAAGCCATACAGAACTTATCTTAAATTTTTCTTCATAACTCTTTGCCTTTTCCAGATCTAATTTTAGTTTCACAATTTCTTGTTCAAGCTTTGTATAATCTTTAGATTTGCCTTTCATCATTGAGTTCAGATATTCCTCAATTCTTGCTTTTTCCTCAACTTTCACTTTCAGATCAATCATGGATTCATTTGCTAACCATGATTTTTCACTGTCCTCCTTATGCCTTTGTTTAAGCTTCTTGACTTACTCTTTCAAATTTCTAATGCATTCATTTGCATCTTTGACATTCTCCTTCAAATATATGATTTCTACCTTAATCCTCTCTAGGTCTTCAAGAGCAATCTTGAGTTCTTCACTATTTGCAGACATGCATTCATCTTCTAAAAATTCAACAACAGGAATCTCATTCGGAGGAGTAGGAAATTTTCTAGATGCCATGTGTTCAATCTCCAAGATCTTCCCCAAGCGGTTAGGCTTCTTCCAAGGGACCTTGCTCTGATACCAATTATTGAACACCCAGAATACTGAGAGGGGGGTGAATTAGTATTCTATAAAACCAATCACACATTAAATCTTTAATTCATTTCCCAATTCAATAACTAAAAGGCAAGTTAAACACAGAAAATATAACCACAAAGCATAACACATGAACACCAGGATTTTACATGGAAAACCCAAAAAGGGAAAAACTGCGGTGAGGATTAGCTCACAATATATTATAACCAGTTAAGGTAATACATAAATGCTCACTGCAGATGGACTCACTATCCAAGCAGACTCACTGTCCAAGTGGACTCACTACCCACTAAGAAAGAAAGAGAGAGAAGAAAGAGAGAAATGGGATGGCTCACTACCAATGATGAACTGTTACATTTGCATCTAGACATGCATGGATTACAGTTCCAATGAAGCACAATCAAAATCTTCTCTCATTGATCTAAATCATAGTTCTGCTCTCCTCTATAATCACATAGTCTACCCCATTCTTTCTTGATTCACATCTGTAGGTACTTTTCACATCACATACATCCTTCCTTCGCACAACATCACCTTCTCTTCATGCATGCAACATCAAGGCATCAAGACAAATTATATATATATATATATATATATAGTTCATTTACAACCATCAACTAGGTCATCCCAAAAAGATGTAGCACATGATCAAATCCTTAAACCTCTCCCACAAGCTTTGTGCCAAGATTTAAACTTGAAAATAGGTTGCGGTGGACCTAAAATAGTTCCTAATTCACTCTTACAAAACATGTTTACCTCCTTTTAAATTCTCTTTACTCTTATCATCAATTTGGTCAGCCTACTTGAATGTGGCGTGTAGAACATCATAGATCAGCCTCAAAATCTCATGCAAAGTGAACTAAAACATGAAGTACACTCTCCTAGGTTGGCGTGACCTATAGAACCTCCTTAGATAACACTCCAACCTTTGCAATGCTCCGCATCAGGTGAGCTTCATGAGCAAAGTAACACAGGAGCACACTAACTATCAAAGCATAACTCAGCAACTGAACCTCCAGATTACCTCAAGCTTGGAATGAACACACTTCATACATCTACAAATGTATCCCAAATCCACATGGAAAAATGTTTCATGCAAAGAAATGCGGAGTACTAGAACTTAATCTCTACCACAGTCATTCATTGTCTGTCCACATGGTGATACTCAGACAAACTTTTCTCACACTTCGAAAGGCTTCAACCTTTGAAACTTTGGATTTGGAATGTCCAAACATGTGCCAATACTACCTTAGAACTGCATAAGGAAATGTATCATACCAAAGATATGCGGACTAAAACAAACATGCACATTGCAATGGATAAGACTGCACTCTATTATCCCGAACTTCTTCAGCATGTAACCAACGTTCTAAAAATCATAAGAAGGTGAAATTCTGGAATTAGATACTTATAATAGTCCTCAACAATATACCAAAATTGCAGATCAAGATCTTCAACCTATAACAAACGCGAACCAAAAAACTATAACACTATGTACTGGGAAAACAATCTAATACTTAGCCAATTTTTCACCAAGTTATCTTCCAGATCAAAACCTTTTGCATAGGTACTATTATGAGTATAGAAACATCATGTGAGGGCTATTACTATAACCTCACAACCCAATTTTGGTCTCTAACCTTTGTTTCCATCTAATCATTGTTGCCTCAGTTTCTAACCTTTATTGCCATCAATGACAATACTTCTTGACTGTCATACTAGCAGCGTCTCTAATACTGATATTTCCAACAGAAAACACATGTCATAGCACCACAAATCCACCAATCTAATCATAAATCACCTGCTCACCATGAATGGGAATCCATAGAATCCTCCAAACATCCTCAAGGGTGATTGTAATCTCCCCTATCAGCAGTACAAATGTATAAGTCTTGTTGTACCACCATTCTATCAAAGCCCTCATCATGGCTTGATGAGCCCAAATCACTAGCATCTCCACAATATATAGCAAGTTGATCATCCTCAATCCACCACACTCTACCTACATCAATTCTACCCTCAATGCCAGCACTAGTGGCCAGCGCTCCCTTAACTGAAGTGGAGGAAGGTCATCCTGCATCCACCAAGCCATCAAGTTAAACCTTTTCCTACAAATTATGTGGAAGTACTAAGAGTTCTTGCTAAAGCACCAACAGGCGCAGAAGTGTTAATAGTCCTTGATAAAGTGCCAACAAGCATGGAGGCACTAATAGACCAACTATAAGCACCATTAGGCTCGCTTGCGCTAACAAACCAACCCCTAGCATATTTCTACATGAAAGTGCTACCCTACCTCACGCTAGCACCATTTGGCACGAATGCACTACCTGACCTTATGCTAGCACCATTTGGCATGAAAGCGCTACCAGCTACCCTACAAGCGTCAATCTGTACACAAGCGCTACATCCCTCTATGAAAACATTGAATCATCCATAAGCACTGAAAAACATAGTGTTGGCGCTAATACAGCCCCAAGTGCTATTTTACCTACCCTAAGCACTAATAGAGTGTTGGCTATTTTGTTCACGTCTAAAGAGCTAAATGAGACACAGGTGCTAATCACCCAACCTCTAACACTATGCATGAACACGCAGGCACTACAATGCCTAACCTACCTGCATTCAATGCCAAAAGTGACCTAAAATCCAAAATGACAAAGTCAAGGTTAGGTGACTGTTATCACTTAGAATTTCACCCTTCTTGGAGACCTCCAAGAATTCTAATGACATAATGGGAATGATCTCAAGGTGTGGGACCTTGCAAATGAGATTAGACCTCCAAAGAAGGTTGGTTCCTTTTTCTGAGCTTAAGGCTTAGAGAAATAGATTAAACCTACACCAATGATCACCAGGGTAAAGGAAGAGAGGGAAATTGTTCAAAATTAAAAAGGGAGGTGATACACCAAGATTTAGGGTGTTGGATTGCACTGACATAACACAGTAATGATCTCAAACATTGAAGGGGAATCACATAGACTCAAAGGAATTCTAGCAGAGGTTAGGGCAAAAAGATGAAAGTATGAAAAGGACCATTTTATCCACAATACACAACTTATATCTATCAAAGAAACATAGTGCAAAAATGATGAGAGAGGTAAGATTTAGCTTATATTGATCATAGAGGTCAAATAACCATTGTAAAGAATAACAATTTGTTGTAGAAGAAGATATAGAATAATCAATTACATTCATTGGTGAACCAAAATAGAAGACATCAACGGCCTAGCTATAGGCACAATGCATCAAATTCTACTAGTTCTTGCAATTGTATTACAAGACCTGAAACAATAAATTACCCAGCAGCATAATAACCCAAAACAATAACCAACAACCATCTTTATATCTTTAAATCATGCATATATAGCTCTTACTATCGTACTGTAGCAGCCATGGCATTGAAGGTGAGAAGTCAACAAGATGGGACATTGACCATGCTGCATTAACTCGAACTAGCGTCCTTGGAGTGCGACCACATGGCTCTACCTAGGAAATCTACTGAAACAGGAGGTTCACCCATGCCATGTGTTGGGACTAAAATTCCTAGGGTACTTTTGGCAAATATTAAGTGTTAATCATCTAAATATTTTAGTATGTGAGCATATATGGAAAGATCCACAGTTGTTTTCAAGCAAAAATTAACAATTGAGTTGATAGAAATATTTGGATTTGATCTATTCTAATTCCTAAAGATTTAATATAACATGGTTGAAGTAGTCATGAACCGTAAACAAGGAAGTGAAAAGTTACAAACCTTGTTGAAAATAAAAGGAAAAATGACATTAAGTACCAGAGCTAGATATGGGTGAATTTCTTATCAAAAATGAATAGGAGTTGCTTTTGAACCATGTTAAAATTCCCTGTATTTTGCAAGTTATGAGTGTTTTGGTAAAATGTACAAGGGGAGTGTTTGTGAGTTGCATATACAAGTCTGTTTGTATATCAGGTTGCATAAACAAGGTTTACATACAAGTCACTCATATACAAAGTTGTTTGCATGTGCAAAGTCGTTATGAGTCGCAAAAATGGGTTGTCGGGTTTATTAAATTTTTATACTTGTATGCTTTTCGATGACACATTCTTCATACATACAATTTGGGCCTGAAACAATTCAGAGTTTAAATGTATAATCGGATGGGTCCGTCAGATGTATGTTTTGCTTGTATGTTTGGTAAATTAAAAACATACAAAGTGGATATGCAAAGTCCATGTGCAAAGCGCGGAACTGAAAGTTTATGAAATAAGGAAAAGACAATGTATGTTTTCGGCTTTGTATATACAAAACTAATACACATTGCACCATATGCAAGCCGTGGACCCAACAAAAGTCAAAGTTTAAATGAATGAGTCAATTAAGTCTGATGTATACATTTTATCTTTGTATGTTAGGCAAAAGCGGAACATACAAAGCAAAATATACAAGGCTTTTATACATTGCAGTACATACAATGGGAATATGCAATGCCAGAACCAAAATGATTGTGAAATAATGATAAGTCGTTGTATATTTCACATACTGTATGTATCAGTACATACATTGCCGGACATACAATGCAGATTTCAGGGAAGATTAAAAAATGATATAAACAATGCATCACTACTCAATGTATATCAGAATATACATTACATGTTATACATTGCATAGAACTCAAAAGGGATTAAAATCCAATGTAAATGATGTATCATGACTCAATGTATATCAAAATATACATTGCATTTTATGCAAGCCGGACCCGAAAAGTTTGTGAAATAGGGAAAATCCATTGTATGTTTGCGCTTTGTATCTATCTGACATACATTGCAGATATACAATGCATTACATACAAGTGATAGAACTGAAAGGTTATTTAAAAGAGTTAAGTGATTGTATATTCAGTGCCTTGTATGTTTCGAACATACATTCTTAAAGATACAAGCGATAGATACAAAAGGATATACAAGAATTGAATGTGAAGGAAAAGTTAAATATTGGAAACTCCTTGTATGTTTTAGTGATTGTATGTTTGCAATGAGCATATTCAATGTATAAAGAAATTGAAAGCATTGAAAGGGAAGGTTTGTATGAGTCGTCTGTATATGCGCTCATACAAGAAGATATACAAGAGTGATATACAAGTGAAAGATACAAGGATGTACGGAAAGCGAAAAGGCAGGAAGTTTTTGGATCAACCAAACTGCGAGGTTACACCAACGAAGGAAACCCTAAAATGACACTAAAATCAAAATGGTTAAGTATCTTTCTAACAGTTAAAATATTTGTTTTTTGCAGGATATACACAGCGGCGATCAAGTTGTATAAACACCCGCGAAAGGATCTTAAGCAACTGATAAATTGTTGATAAGGGAAGTAATTATTTGAGTAAATATATATGTTTAAATAAATTTGTTTTGATCATTTGATCAAAGACTAATTTGTGTTTTATCTGGTCTTTTTAGGAATAATAAAACCCTCGAAGGATATTAAGCAGAATTACAACTAAAGATTTTGTTCGACCCTGAAATGGTTATCCATTTGATGATTAGTGGCGAGAATTAAATTTCTTGAATCTATTTTATTAGAACAAATACTAATTTTGGTTATCAACCGTCACAACTATTGTAACTGGTCTGAAGCTTGTATGCCCCTCTTTATAAGAGATGACCAAGACTAGAAGAAAAAGTGGGGGAAAAGATTTACATAATAGAATAGGGGATATTATAGATTAGATTTAAACAGCAATGCTAGTTCACTTTTAATATATTTTATTTCTGGTAGACCATGTGCAAGCATTCTCTGATGAAGTCAAGTATGTGAACATGAAGCGGTAATTGTAGATTTCGGTATCAATTATCTATTTAATTTATTCAATTATATGACTGTCTCCTTTCAAAGTTTTCTCTATTATTCAATTTGAGTTATCAAGTATATCTTCAAGTTGTCTATACACATTTGCTATTATAGTGTGATAAGATTAACTGGTTTCTGTTATCAGAATTAAATCCTTTAAATCTGTCATAGTAACTTTGAAGACATTGTCATGGATCTATAAGAAGAGTCATATAGTTAGGGTTTGTATTCTGTCTCCAATTTTTGATAAATCTATTACAATTGCAATATTATTCTAATAGGTTCCTTCAAGCAAGGATTAAATCCTTTTAGATGAATGTAGGTAATTTGATTTTGTCAATTGGATATATATAAGTATGGAATACTAACTATTTCCTTGCAGGGTTGTACAAGTTACATACCTATTCTTTCATGCCAGATAGTTCAAGTTTTTACCAAACAAACAGTCATTTATTTCATGATCATACTGACTCTATATTCAATAAGGCACTGGTCTAGTATTTTCATTATCACTTATACCAATTCATTGTAGATTTACTTAGTTAGATTGCATTATTGTTTTAGCATTACAATTTAGATCACTTAGAATTAACTTGCTGTCTTTTTATCTATTTTATAATTTGTGCCATTATCAATAGTTAGATTAATTCTAATTAAAGTAGTAATCATCTCTTTATCTGCTTCATTAATTAGAGGTTTACCCACCTAGGTCTGGCAGAGCCTGAAGTGAAGGGGGTTTAGCCATATCTACCCTGTGTTAGTTAGCCAAAAACGTCAAGAGAGCCTGGCACCCTCTTAGGGTTAACAACCTGCATTTTTGAGACCTAACACCATGGGTATAAGAAATTCAATGCAGATGATGAATAGTGGCATGGGGAGGTGGGAATACCATCTGCTGCACAAAAACAAGCCCTTACAAAGCACTAATGGCGACCAAGAGTGTTGTTGGCTAGTCAAATCGTATTTTCTCTGTGAACAAGAAGCTGTCAGATTTTTAGAGTTCAGACCTTTGGCCCTCCACCCTATCACTAATAGAAGAAAGAAAGAAGAAGGCCAAAACCCCGCGCTCTGCCATTTATACTTAAAAGATTTAACCATAACAGAGATCAAGCCTTGAACATTCGACGCTTGACCTTCCGCCATGACACTATTGCCACATGGTAGCATTCTGTCATTCTGCGAATGAGTGAGGGGCCCACCAAAAAAGCACGGTGGAATGGCAGAATGCCACCACGTGGCCATCAGCAAGCTTTAGAGTTTCAACGTTCAACCTTCCAAGAGGGAAGATGGAAGAGCAGAACTTTGAATTCTGACAATCAAACACTTAGCATATTATGCACCTTACAGACCTCAGCCCTCAGGCTTTTGGCACTCTGAAGTAGAAGGATGAAGAAGAAAAGGTGAACTTCTAACAACTTCTTCACACTTAGCTAGTTTTTGAAATAAAAGGTCAGAGCATAGGCCCCGAACCTTCCACCCAATAAGAAAGAATGTGAAAAGGCCAAACCCTGGTCCCCAACATCTCGCAGAGCTTCCAACACTTAGCCAAATTTGCAAGGGAAGAGTTGGAGCTCAGACCCTGACCCTTCCACCTTCCAAAGAAGAAGGCAGAAGAGGAGAGCTCCAAACTTTAGCGTTGAAACACTTAGAACATTTGCAAGGGGAAAGGGGTGGAGTTCGAGACTTTGGGCTTGACAATGGTGAAGAAGTGAAGCCCAAACTTTGACATCCTAAAAAGGAAAAAAAACACAAGGAAAACTCTAAATTTTCTATGACTTAACCATTTTTTGTTGTTTTTCCTTGCATCCTCAGAAGTTGAAACACTAGGTCCTCATGGATCTTAGACTATTTGGCCAGGAGGGAAAAATAGGATAATAGTGACATATCAGATCGCCAGCCTATGGAGGACGCTGGTACTCTTGGACCCTCTCAATTCAGTGTGTCTCATGTGGAATCCCACTCTGTGCCATCGCTAATGCTCTCATCTCTCTCTCCTAGTCAACAAGCTTAGGTGTACAAATGTGGCATGATGGACCCCCCATAGCCTATCTATACTTGTCGTGTAAGCCCTAACCCTACCTTTTCACCCCCAAGCCACCAAATGCATCCATTTTCACCTATTTTTTCTCTTATTGACCCCATTTTCCATGCTAAACCCCTTTTTATCATCGTTTCCTCATTTTCAAGAGTTTGTCGAAAAAAATTATTTCTTCGCTCAATCTCTCGAGGGGGCATCACTCATTTATTCTTCCTCTCCCCGTCAGCTGGGGCAAAAATTTAAATTTCTTTGATCTAATGCCACTCCAACTTGGTCATGATGCCACATCAAAGAGGGGCAAAATATAGACATCTGAAAATGACATAACCCATGCTACTATTTCTCAACACACTTGCACTAATTTATCCCCTTTCCCATAATTAATTAAATAAAATCAATTTATTTAATTAATTTAACAATTCCCCATAGTCCATTGTCCATAATTGATTAAATATATATTACAATTTATTTAATTGATTATCCTATTCTTTGTCACTAACCTAAATTGATTAAATAAAGTCTACTTATTTAATTAATCCACCTAGCCCATGACTAAACCTAGGCTAACTAAATAAATATCATTTATTTAATTAGCTATCATATCCTACCTAGCCCCTAGACCCAAATTAATTAAGTAAACCTTTACTTAATTAGTTTATACCACTAATTAACCCATCTCTTAATTTCTAACAACCATATTAATTAAGTTAATCACTTAATTAATTAAATTAAACCCTCATTATCCCATCTCCCCACACTTGATTAAATAATTAGCATTTTTAATTACGGGGAGTCAAACGTGTCTCCACCTCATATTTCCTCGTTCATGTAAGAGCATTATTTAATTAATAAAGCTCACACATGTCTCCACCTCACCTTTCCAAATCCATGCATTTGTCATTTCTCATCCCATTCATCCATAAAATCAAATTTTCCCACATAAATGATTTTTAACTCATTCATGTGTCATTATCTTAATTAATGCAAAGCCTTTCCAAGGTTTAATTTAAAATTTTAAAATATTATGAGCCCTCCAATATTGATGATGCAACCCTTGCCCTTGATTTCACTATGAAATCTCCACCCTTGGATCTCCATTTCAAACCTCCACCATGATAAAAAATTCTTCAAAAATCTATAAATACAAGGCCTCTCCAAGAATTTTCATAACAAGTTTTCAAGCATCCAATTTATGCCAAAATCTTAGCAAATTTTCCTCATATCATTGTCAAATCCTTGCCTCCCTTTATGTTGGTTAGAATAGAGCAATCCACATTTATTCACATTGGGTATAGCTAGGAATTGCTTCTTGGGTGCATGCATTCCTCCACCTTATCAAGGAGAATGGAATGCTTGAAGATTTGAGGTAAAATCACTTGTTTTTGCTTTCCTTGTGTTCTTATGTCTTCTCACATTTGTTCATCTTCAGTTACTAATAGAATTTGGTGCATTTAGGTTTGAAGACAAATCTATTATCACATGGAGTGTGAACAAATCATCATCCATATCTACATCCTTTTTTACATGTTCTTGTCATTTACTTTTATATTGGTTGTTTGCTTACTTTGACATGAATGATTTATTATAGATTACATGCAAGTCAAAGTGGGGACAAAATGTAGAGGTGAAAAGTTTATCATTGGAATTTTGTCTACTCATGTTGGACTGACTTTGACCTTTGTCCCTTATGCAATAGTGTAGTGGTAAATTTTTCTATTTTTATGCAAGAGTTAGGTACCTAAATTGAACCTTAGTATCTATTCCCCAATGGATTCTAATCCCATCCTTAAATTGACCTATTCTCAATTCAAGGTCACGATCACTTATGTGGCCTTGAACTTGGTTCAAGACCACAAGAGTAGCCGAAATCTTTTATTTTCCAAAGTTAAAATTAATTATGGGCCCAAGTTGACTCAACCTCAACTAATGGTTACTTAATAACTTAAGTGTGAATTATTCTAATTTGAATGCTAGGGTGTTGTATAAAAGGAAAAAACCATGTGCCATTTAGACAATCTAGTATCACATCATGGGATCCACTTACAATTTAAAAAGTATTTTAAGATTAATTGTTGCATCAACATATGCATTCATAAAGATAGAACATAGATCTTTGGTAATTTTTCTTGGTGTGTTTTCAAACTTGTTCAAACATTGTTGAATTAGTACATGGACCTTAACTACCATCAAGACAAGTTGCATATTCCCCCACCTAATACCAAGTTCTACTCGTGTTTTTAGCACTACCCAAACTGGATACACATAGGGGAACATGTTCCTAAAGAAACATGACGCATGGTTGAAGGCAGTCATTTTAGGTTTAGGGCCACACATTAAGTTTAAAGTTGCAGGTGTGGGGATCAAGGCCACCCATGCACGTTTGAACCATAAAATAGAATAATTCATTTTTCAATTTGTTAGAGCTTAACTAATACAATCTATTACTAGAAAATGTGAACAATAGTATTAAACAACTAATCATCCAATAACTCAATGGAAATTGATGTAAATACAAGTAAACAAAGATTATACCTTTGAAGACCGTTTTACCTCTATGCTTCCATTGTTTGCCTATCTCCTCTTCATCTTGATGGTAATAGATCTCTCAAAAGTGTGTACTTCCTTGTTGTTTGAAGATGACAAGAATAGAATGGCTGTAGGTGGACAATGCAATGGAGATCACACTACAATGCAATACTAATGGAGATGGATTGATGGAGACATGATTGGATGATGATTATGATGATGAGGTTGTGTAAATGCAAATGGAGATAACTTTGCCAAAGGCATGTTGGTATGATTCCTGCAGAGTAAGATTACAAATGCTTGAGTGGATACAAATGGGTGTGAAGACCTTGCTTATATAGGTTGAGGGAAGACCAAATCCAAGTATTAATAGATCCATAATTGGAGGAATTACCTATGAGGTGTACGATTGAGGAAGCTTGAGGGAATGTGCACAAATCAAGAGATGACAAGTGTCCAAGCCTTCTTCATGAGTTATGGGAGTCAACAGAATAGATTGAATAGTTAACTGAGATGATTGATCAGTTAACTGGGTTGATTGGGGAGTCAATAGAATAGATTGAAGAGTTAACTAAGATGATTGATCAGCTAACTAGGTTGATTGGGGAGTCAACAGAATAGATTGATCAGTGAACTCAATTGACTAATTAGTTAACAGATTTGATTGATGAGTTAACTAATTTGACTGGAGGATAAATAGGACATGTGGGTGAGGAAATATTAGATAATTAAATATTAAAATTTATAATTATGTGTGCAACATGGTGAGGTGGAAGATGAGGTGGAAAGTTGATGTGGATTTATGGAATTAGGACTTAGGATAGAGGAATTTAGGATTAATTAAATAATTTAGAATTATTTAATTAGATGGGACATTAGGACTAGGGAATTTAATTAAATAAATTGATTATATTTAGTTATTGGAGGGATGTCAATCATTTAAATAAATAAGGATATTTATTTAATTGATAGGAGAATGGGAATTAAAATCAATATTAAAATATTTATTTAATTCGACTTAGCCATTTTTGGGTGTATACATTTTGCCCCTCTTTGATGCAATGTGTTTTATCATGTTGTTTCAAAGATTTTTTTTTTTTGCGATTGATACATGCCCCAGTTTGCCCCTGGTATAGTTTTACAATGATAGGATGCCCCCTCGAGAGATTGGACAGGAAGAATGTGATGACAGGATGACAAATAATCTCATGATGAGATAGGCTGATAGGATAGACTGGAGAAGAAATTGATCGACACGGAATAAAAATGGGATGAAGAATGTGCCCCAGCATGCACAAGGTTAAACACCTCCACCTAGGGTTAAAAGTGGTATAAATAGGAGTGTGGGGTCACATTCCTAGTCATTTGCACACTTGTCTTTGTTGGAGAGGTTATAGGAGATCAGAGCTCAGAGCTCAAGTGCTAAGGAGAGTCAGTGACAATGCAGCAGGTTCCAATCAAGTTACACCACTTTGAGAGGATCAGACAGTTCAACTGTCCAGTAGTGTACAAGCTGTCAGTAAGTACACTTTCAATTTTAGCTTAGGTGCATTTATGATGGTCAAAAGTCTAGGTTAAACTTAGGTTAGTTAAATGTGTAAAAGGAATGTTGTTGCGCATTTATCTCCTGAATCAGTGCAAATATTCTAATTCTACACAAATCTGGGAGGAATCTATGCATTTGCTAGATTTTTGCAAATGAGTGACAATCATGCGCTTGTACAAAGGGGTCATGTGCATTTGAAGTTTTGTTGCGCAATTGTTATGATGCTACGCAAATGTAGTCTGAATCTGCGCATTTGAATAATCCTGCACAAATAAAGGGGGATGTCATGCATTTACCCTAAATCTGTGCAAATGCCTCGCAGAACTACACATCTGTTGATGGTAGCAAAATATTTAGGAATTTGATAAAGTCGGCATTGAAGTCAATGTTCGCTAATTGATATTTCATCCCTGAGATTGATAGAATCTCAAGACAGATGATAGGATAGATATCCTGATAAAATAGCTAAGTATTTGATGCTTGATTGATAGACTTATAGTTTAGCTGATTATGTTTGGTTAACATGCATTTGGCTGCTTGTAGGAGGAGCTGAATGGCATACTCATGTCATGGGAGTGGTTCTTGATTACACAGTTGTTGAGACCTTACTTGACCAAGATTGACCATCTGGTACTGGGATCAATGGGTATGTCATATGTTTGTTTTATGCCAGAGATTCAGGTGAATCTCGGTATGCTGACTACACTGTCAGAGCTTTTCCACAACAAGGATGGGATATTTCATCTTCCTACTAGGGAGATTATAGTGACACTGGAGGACGTCCATCAGATTCTACACATTTTGATAGATGGAAATCTTGTTGAGTATGAGTCTCAGACAGGGGCTGGATTACATGAGTGTCATGAGGTGTTTGATGACAACACCATCTAGGGGACAGAGATTAGCTAGGCAGACATGGTCGCCTACTACGAGCCTCTTCCGTCTGTGGTTTTCGAGTTGATCCAAGGGATAGTGTGCCCCGATAGGAGATTACACGGGTTTGCGATGGGATGGGGGAGGACTCTGGAGTGGATTGTTACTAAGGGGACTTGATTTGCTTGGGGTCCTTGCTTGTTAGCACATCTCTACCATGACTTGCATCAGTTTGTATATGATGGTGCAGCCGGTTTATCTTGTGGAGTGTCATTGCTATAGATATGGGCTTGGTGCCACATTGTGATGATATGTCCCATTGGTATGGCTCCTCGAGGCAGAGATCTGCTGTATTCATACATGTTCTAGGAGAGTCTTTCCCTACCCAAGCTGGGGAAGCTAGAGTATTGGAGGCATGCTTTCAACAATGTGGATCAGGTCATTTGGTGCCCCTACTTAGATTGTGAGGTATGGGAGGATGATGCAGCAGAGCTACCATTTTTCTTTCAAACTAGGTGGCTAATAGGGAGGACTCCCTATATTCTGGAGAGGCACATCGTTTCTCATTTGTACCAGCACTTTGGCAGGATCCAGGGGATGCCTGAGGGGAATGCCATCTTTTCTAGGATGCACAAGGAGCATCCATGATGGGGTCCTTATTCTTCATATGAGCAGGGTTTGGTAGAGTTTCGACAACTTCCATATCAGCCATGGTTTATGAGATGATCAGTTGCAAACACATGTACGACGTAGGATTATTTAGATTGGTTTGAAGCACACCCTTTTCCTTGCTACTTAGGACTTGGAGAGCAAGCCCCGAGACTAGATGATTGGGAGGAGGACGATGAGGGGCCTCAGAGATGACAGAGGTGAGGAGGAGTTTGAGGTGGCAGAGGTGGTGGTGATGATGTCAAAGGCAATGGAGGAGGAGGTGGTTATCATGGCGAAGGTGGTGGAGGGGGAAGTGGTGATGATGGAGACAGTAGGAGGGTTAGATAGAGGGTCAATAGAGATCCTACTCTACAGGCATAGGCCTTACTGTAGGGACATATGCAGCCTCCTATACAGCCATAGGTTGGACGAGGACCGAAACAGGATGATGGGGAGTTGGCAACCCTATGAGCCCAGGTGGCTCAACAGTAGACACAGATGGCACAACAGCAAGCCCAGATGGGTCAGATGCAGGCTCAAATGGGCCAAATGTAGGGATAGATCACCTAGCTATAGGGTGAGCTGTAGACATCTAGGCTAGAGAGAGATACCATTATCCAATGGTATACTCGAGCTGAGGGATTGCTTGAGCAGGTTCAGTAGACTATTGCACAGGGGCCTACAAGATAGATAGTGGCAAAGATGGTTAGGGTTGGTTAGGAGATATTTTATTGGTGAGGGTTATATGAGCAGGTCGTGCCCCCAGAGCGGCCAGTAGGCAGTTTCTGACCTAGTTACCGCAGTAGGTCCCGTAGGACCTTCACAGAGAGTGGAGGGGTGATGGGGCCACACAGGGTGATCTTAGTCACAGAGACATCCGGTGTTAGTGGGGATGGTCAGTCATAGAAGCCTCAGTAGCCCCAGCATTCGGTGCCCTCAGGAGGTAGTGCCTCTTAGATCTTCCTGAGACATGTATCATTTTGACAGTGGGATTTTTGTGCACACCCATTATGGACATTTCGATATGTACTTTTTATGTTATTTGATATCATAGTACTCTTGGACATGATTATTATTTTTATATACGATGATGATCTACATGAGTTTGACATACTACATGCATATGCTCCTAGGGATGCATTTATTCATTATGCTTGTGGTTGTATGTGATACCTCTAACATTTTGATGTGATTCTATTATGCACTTGATATCTATGTGAGATGATGTTTTTTATGCGATACATGATGGACATGATGACCTATATGCATGTTTATGATCTTATATGCTAATATGTTACTATGAGCTAATGCACACTGTGGTGATAATGTAAAATGCAACACATGATGGTTTTATTGCTTTATGTATAGATGATGATCTAATATGCAAACACATGTGAGATCTATGTTTTTGTATGTTTTTTTATTTGAAATGTTTATGCAATCTATGTGGATAAATGACATAACTATCATGATCTAAATGTTTAAGGCCATTAATTCACCTAAATGATAATGAGCTAATGATGTAGACACCTATTTATGATATGCAAATATGTTTTATGAATTATCTTTTTTTGTTGTCTAAGTATACTCAATCATAAAATAAAAGAACACTTAGAAGAGATGGATTTAATAACTAGGATAAATGGATGTTTTAGAAGAAATAACTTGGATAAATGGATAAATGGATCTTTCGACACTTGGAATTTGATAAAGGATGCAATGCTTATAATGAAATGCAATGTGATATGTATGGACGTGGAGTTGTCATCTTTGTATAAAAGTTTTTGAAGTACTTTCTTTCATCATTGAGCTTTTTAAAATGTTGTAAGAAAATACAAGCATCTAGGTATAATTAAACTGAGATGACCTGAGTATCTCTTACATGGATTTTGATATAGCAAGTTAATACAAGCATCTAGTCAAAATTGAATCTAGATGACCTAAGTGTGCCTTGCATGTGTCGACAGACAAGGATTGCCCTGTTTCATGTTTAGACCTAGAACGTCCTCAATAATCTTTTGCCAATCATGTCATTAGACAAAGTCATCACATTACTAAAGATTGATCCACAAACAACAAACAAATAAGATAATTATGCCCCCATCATAGCTCCTCTAGTTTTTGACATCCTTGAGTAGCATAAGAAGACATAATAACAAAAATTAAGACTCTGTGACTTAAACCTTTTTAATAAGCACAAATTTGCTTGCCAAAGTTATGTTTTCTTGCAACGAAAATAGATATAATCATCATGGTGGTTGAGGCCCATTGTGTCTTGTTTACAGGTCTAGCTTCTTGTGTCAAGCATTTTGTTGAAAAAGTGTGTTTGTAATGTTGCCTATTGTCTGGTGATGGTAACGTGATCCTTATTGTTATCCTATAAGGGGCGTGACATTCAAGAATCCAATTCTCCGATTAGGTTGAGGATTTGCCCCCAGTCAAGTAAAGGATTGATTTATTGAGGATGAATTGACAATAGACATGAATAAATGGGCCCTAAGGGACTGACCTAGTGCCTCAGGGGCTCATTGATAAATGGCCTTGCCTACGTGATGACGCAGAGGCAATGTAGTTCAAGGTGTGGACTTTGTGGACCTAGGACCTAGGCGATGGAAAAAGTGGGATTGGAAGGACAAAAGGATGGGTGACATGGGATGGAATAGATGGGAAAGGAGCCTTGGGGGTGTATCAATGATGGCCTTGCCTACGTGACAACTTAGAGGTGACGTAGTTTGACAACGGTTCAATGGATTGGTGGAGGACGGATGACAAGATGGATGCAAGTCTAGATCGACAGCCTGATGGGAGAAGTCGGTAAGGACGAGCAAACAACAAGCCATGGTAGGTATCTTGATGTGATTGGGTGGATGCCATTAGGAGGGATGAATGGGGAATAAGGTCTAAAAATATGGAAGAGGCAGTTTATCACAAGTAGCACCTATTTACTGGGTTTTCACCACTTGCTTTTATTTGCCCGATAGCTAAAATACACATGACGCATGTTTGCCAAGTTTTCATTATTGTATCTATCCAAGGCACATGTTTACTAGGTTTTCACCATATGACAATTTTTTTTGTTGTTTTTCCTTTTTTTGATTTCTTTGTTATTTTTCCATTTTTTTATTTTTTTGCTATTTTTCCATTTTTGTGATTTTTTTGCTATTTTTAACTCCCTTGCATTGGGGTTTAGGTGTAGAACTTGCGAAGATGCATGCTATTGATGGAAGCATCAAACAATTCACCTTTTGATGTAGCCAATTGGTAAACATTTGATCCATAGGCAACAATGATGACATAAGGACCCAACCAGTTGCATTCAAACTTACCTTTCTTCTCTCTGTCCTACCAATTTCTTGGATTCTCTCTGAGGACTAGGTCACCAACTTGAAATACTCAAGGTTTGACTCTGTGGTTGTAACTCCTAGACATCCTTTGTTGATAATCCTTGAGATGGTTAAAGGCATGTTGCCTTCTTTCTTGGAGCAACTCTAACTCTTGAAGTCTAGAAACTATGTAGTCTTCATCAGATATGAGGCCTTTTAACGATACTCGCAAGGATGGGATCTCAACTTCAATGGGCAAGATGGTTTCAGAGCCATAGATGAAGGAATATGGTGTTGCATCTGTGGGTGTGTGGATACTTGTGCAATAGGTCCACAATGAAGGATTCAATTAGATGTGCCAATTGTGGCTGACATCATTGACAGTCTTTTTCAAGATTTTTAAGATGGTTTTATTTGATGCCTCTACCTGGTCGTTTCCTTGGGGGTAATATGGGGTGGGAAAGTGCTGTTGGATGTGGAATTTGTCACATAGCTCTTTGACATCTTGGCTTTTAAATGGTCTTCCCTTATTAGTGATAATGGATACAGGGATGCCATAGCAGCAAATGATGTAATTCAGGATGAAAGAGGTGATTTGTTTGCCTGTGACATGGGTGAGGGGTATGGCCTCAATCCACTTTGTAAAGTACTCAGTGGCAATGATTATGAATTTATGGTTGTTGGATGATGAAGGGTGTATTTTGCCCACTAAGTCAAGTCCCCATTGACAGATAAGCCAAGGAGTCGTTAAAGGTTGCAGCTCCTATGCTGGTGCATGTATTAGGTTCCCATGGATTTGGCATTTCTTGTACCTCTTCACAAAAAGATAGGAGTCTTTTTAAATAGTTGGCCAGTAGTATCCCATACGTATGAGTTTCTTAGCTAGGGTAGGACCACTAGAGTGGGTACCGCATATACCGTCATGAACTTCACTTAGGGTCATTTGATATTCCTCACTGTCGAGACACCTCAAGAGAGTACCATCAAGTCCTCATCGATACAGGGTGTTAGCGATTATAGTAAAACGGGAGGCTTGACGGATTAAGGTTCTTTTTTGGTTACTTGATAGATCAGGTGGTAGGGTGTTCTCTTTCAGATAAGTATACATTTTGCTGTATAAGGGAGAATCAGATCCTATGATATGGAAAATGATGTGGGATTTGGGGGTGTCGTATGCAGGATGGGATACTGGCTCAACCAAGAACTCATAACGTGACTAGTTTTCTAGGATATCTAGGAGAGATGCAATGGTTGCCATGGCGTCTGCTACTTTGTTCTCCAGCCTGGGTATCTACTCAAAAGAGATCACAACAAAGTATTCTTTAAAGTCATCTACCATACGTTTGTATGGTATTAACTTCTCATCCTTTGTTTGATAGTCGTCATTCACTTGGTTGATGAAAAGTTGCGAGTCACCATACACATGAAGTTCTATGATTTTCCATTCTACTGCCATCTTGATTCCAATGACTAGGGCTTCATACTCTGCCACATTGTTAGTGCATGGAAAGAGTAATCTGTATGAATTTGGAATGGTGACTTCATTAGGTGTGATCAACAAGATACCTACACCGGGCCCATGCTGAGCATGTGATCCGTCGAAGTAGAGTTTCTAGGTTGTTGTTGTTATGTGAAAGATAGACTCATCTAGAAATTCAAAGCTTAATGGGTTGTCATCTATTAAAGGTACATCTACCAGCTGATCTACAATCACTTGCCCCTTTATTGCTCGTTTATCCACATACTCGATGTCAAATTCACTGAGTATCATGACCCATTTTGATATTCTACCTGTTAGGGTAGCTTTGTTAAGAAAGTATTTCAATGAATCGATCTTTGCTACTAGCTCGATGAAATGTGATAGCATGTAATGTCTCTATTTTTGTGAAGCAAAGACCATAGTGAGGCATGCTCTTTCAATTGGTGTATATTGTATCTCATAGCCGACCAGTGTTCGACTAATGTAGTAGATTGCTTGTTCTTTTCCTTCATGGTTCTATTGTGCTAGCAAAGCTCCAAGAGCTATTGGTGTGGTTAAAATGTAGAGTAGCAGTGGTTTGCCCTGAATTAGTGGCATTAAGACAGGTGGATTCATTAAATACTCTTTTAGATGCTGAAATGCTTGCTCACACATGTCATCCCATTTGAAAGGAATGTTTTTATGTAGGAGATGCATGAATGGGTAACACTTGTTTGCCAGCTGAGAGATAAACCTTCTGATGGACTGCAACTTTCCTTGTAGAGACTGCAATTCACTCAAATTCTTAGGTGGCGGCATTTCCATGATTTCTTTGACCTTGGCCAGGTCCACCTCTATTCCATTAGTTGATATGATATATCCAAGGAGTTTACCGGATGTGACTCTGAAAACACACTTTTTTGGATTTAACTGTACATTAAATTTCTCTAGTCTTGTGAAGATCTTGTCCAGGACTTGTAGATGTCCTTCTCTAGTTTTTGATTTGGCTAGAATGTCATCTATGTAATCTTCCATGATGGTATGCATCATGTCATGAAAGATTGTTGTCATTGCCTGCTGATATGTTGCCTCTGTAATCTTTAGCCCAAATGGCATGATGCACCAACAATAGGTACCCCACGGACATGTGAATGTTGTTTTATACTGATCCTCTGGTGCTATCTTGATTTGGTGATAGCTGAAGAATCTATCCATTAATGACAACATGGTGTGCCATGCTGTTAGATCTACAATGATGTTGATGTTAGGTAGAGGGAAGTCATCTTTGGGACAAGTCTTGTTCAGATCCTTGAAGTCATTACATAGTCAAACTCTTCCATCTAGTTTGGCAACAGGCACTATATTTGAAATCCACTTTGGATAGTCTATTGGTCAGATAAACCCAACATCTAGTAGCTTCTTCAGTTCTTCTTTTACCATGAGTGCAATATGCATGTGAATCTTCCTTAATTTTGTTTAACTGGCTTAACTCCTAGAGCTAGCGATAAGTGATGTATTATAATGTTTGGATCTAGACCTGGCATATCCGCATATGACCAAGAAAAGTTGATTTGTTTCTTTTTGAAGAATTTGGAGAACTCTGGCTTCTCTTGTGTAGTTAAAGATTTTTCCATATGGATCATCTTTGGATTTTCACCTATGCCGACGATGATCTGTTTCGCTGGTTCCATCAAGATTGAGGATCTCTCCTAAGGTGTTAGATTGGGAAGAGGGTCAAGCCTTTCATCCTTCAACACCTCAGAGAGGTTTTCACCATTGGATACGTCTTTTATATTTTTACTATTTTCAGGATCTAACACTGTCGCAAAGTAGTTTTCACCGTTAGATCTATCTTTCATTTTTACATTTTTGAGACTGAAAGGCTTGGCACTCTCTCCAAAATAAACCATGTCATTGAGTTCTATGGCATATTCAGCTCCATGATCCCCTGCAGGTAGATGGCCTCTAAGTTCTAGAAAATCAATGATGGCTTCATCATTCTGAAAGGTATCTAGCTCAGGGGTGGAGTCTTGTAAATTCAATCTATGAGTTTTGGATGTAATAGTGGTAACAGGTCATTGGATTGGTCTAGTTCGAGTGTAGTGATGGTCAATATGGAGGAGTTAGTGTGGTTATTGTAAGCATTAACAATACTTGTGATGGTACTCTCCACAAGTTGATTTGTTGAGTGTGGCATCATTCTTTCCTCATAAAACTCACTATCATTATTATGCGGATCGAACTCTAGAGGTCTAGACCTTAAGTTTTGTCTCTCATGAGTTGCATGGATAGGGACATATTCATGGACCACATCAACATCTTTTTCATCACAAGATAGTTCAAAGAGACTATCCCATTCAGACTCATTGGCGTTTGTCTCACTCCATCCTTGTAGTTGGTGAATCTGCTCTACTAGGTTAGTAGTAGATGTTTTTGGTTGTTTGCCTTTATGCTTGTCTATTCCTTTGGTCTTTGCTTTGCCTCTGTAACCTAGCCCTGTAGTGTCTTAGGCTATTAATGAAGAAGGTTGGATAGGTTCAATGATACCCTCTTTCCTCAATCCTATGGGCCCATGACCTTCATATCCCATTCTTTGTAGTATTGAGAATCCTTGACCATACTATTCAGTATGCAATGTGGATTGATGGTCTTGTGGCTTGGATAGACTGTCTTCATCCTTATATAACCATTGTAGGATGTCCTTCTCATCACTCTCATCTTTGAGGCTTCCCCATTTTACAAACAAACCTTTAGGAGTTTCTAATGACTTGGGTTTGCTCATGGATGGATTTCCATAAGATTTGGGGGATATAGGTAGTTGTGCTAAGCAAAATGATTGCACGATGGTATATTCCCTAACACCCTTGTCTTTGAGCTTGAGGTTGATTTTGGATGCTTTGGATGTGGAAGGGAGTGAAGCTGGGTTAACACGGGATGAAGATGAAGCAGAGGCACGGTTATTGGGAATTACAACGTCAAGTTTGGATTGTACGGAATTGCAATATTGAAATGGATTGGGATCGCCTTGGATGGTGATTTCTTGGCCGTCATGGGGAAACTTGATACACTGGTGATAGGTGGATGGCACCGCCTTCATTGCGTGTATCCAAGGTCTTCCAAGGAGATATTATATGCAAGTTCCATGTCAAGCACTTGACCTACCACATCTTTTACTACCAGTCCCACTCTGATTGGCAAAACAACGGTTCCCTTTGATGTTCTTTCCTCTTCATCGTAAGCTTTGATGGTGATTTTCTTTTTAGGATCGATAGCATTCTCTGAAAACCCCAATGCATGGATTAGCTTTAAGGTGCAAATATTTAAACCCACTCCTCCATCGATTAGAACCCTTTTTATTTTATGCTTGTGGATGAAGGTTTCAATGTGGAGAGACGCATTGTGTGGTTGGGTGATTGATATGTCATCCTTTTACGTGAATGATAGGAAATGAGGTGTGGTTAGATGACCTACCATGGTCTGAAACTGCTCTTCGGCGAGATTAGTTGAAATGATATTTTCCAAAAGAGCTTGTTAGAGGATGGCTTTGTGGGATGGGGATAGATGCAAAATTTCTAAAATGGAAATGTATGCGGGTGTCTTGTGAAGTTGATCTAGGACATTGTACTGGTTAGATGTAGAGGATGGTTTGGATGGAGCTCCCTTAAGAGTAACTTTTCCACCACAAGTGGTCACATTACAATCATGGGTTTTATTTATAGTGATCACATTGATATGTGACTCACTTCCAGAAATGTGGTTAACAACATAGTCATAAGACACGTTTGTATAGTTGGTGTTGTTAGCCCCACTTTTGTTTTGATTTGAAGAACCTCCCTTCTCATAATTGGGGAGTGGATTCTTGAATGCTATATGATCATCATTAGAGGCATGCCCATCAAGTGATATCTATTTTTGATCCAACAAGTCTTGAATGGTGTGTTTTAGTTTTTGACAATCATTGGTCTTGTGGCCTTTGCTTCCATGGTATTTGCAGAAGTCTGTGTCTTTCCACCAAGGAAGTTTAACTTTTGGTTCATACTCTCGCATCATTGGAAGCATTGTGTGATTGTTTGATATTAGCTTCTATAGGGCAGATTCTAGTGTTTCCCCTAGAGGTGTGAACTTTCTGTGAGGAGGAAAGTTTGTAGACCGTGATTCAATGTTTTGTGGTTTGTTTTGTAGGGTGTTGTTTTGTGGGTTTGATAAGTTGGAAATTGGTTGCTTAGGCATCACATTTTTAGCATCAACAACCCCATCATTCACGATGTTCTTTTTTTGTTCCAAAATCACAGCTTATTTGTGTTAACATTTGCACTAGGGGTGTCCTTATAAAGTTTTATTTGCCCCTTTTCTATAAAAGTTTTTTCAATGAGTAAACCCATTTCAATGACCTTACTAAAAGAAGTAGGACATTGGATTGATATTTGATAGCTTAGATCTACGTTTAGGTTGTGGACAAACATTTCAAGCATTTGTTTTTTTGGCATATGATACAAACACTTGCTAGCCAGTTGTCTCCATCTTTGTAAGAAATAGGTGAAGGATTCTCCACCCTTTTGTTTAGTGTTACAAAGATCTAACATTGAGATTTCATGCTCAATGTTGTAGGAGAAGTGAGTGACAAACTTATCCACTAGTTCGTTGAAGGTACGGATGCCGGGAGGTAGGCGAGAGAACCATTCCATAGCTTTTCCTCCCAAGCTCCTTAGGAATAGTCGCATAAGATACATTTCATTGTGTGCGACTTCGAGACATGCTACGTTAAATTCTTTGATAAGATCCCTCGGATCACCTTTCCCTCGATATTTATCAAATTTTGGTACCTTAAATTTTGAGGGGAAAGGTATCATGATCAAGGTCTTTTCAAAAGGATATGGTGAAATATCCTCTAGAGAGTAGTGTTTCATGGATGCTCCAGTTTGAATGTCTGCGAGCTGTTGTTGTAAGGCTTGGATTTGTATTGTCAATATATCCAAGGGATTGATCGTATCCTTAGCCTTCTCTGAATTGGAAGCATTTTCATCCATTTTGGGAGCATCTTTGTCTAGTTTGGAGCTATCTTTTGATGACTTGGCTTCATTGGAGGCATTATTCTCTCTTAGATTGGAGAGATCAAAATCAGAGGGCAATTTAGCTCCTTGTTGAGCTAACATGAGAAAATACTTATGAGGTTCCATGGCAACTACCCTAACCATTACCTTTTGAGATCTTGGGTCTTGAAGTCATTGAAGGATTTCCTCTTGACTAATTTCCTCATCATTAGAATTATGCCCACTATTGTGAAGGGAACCCATGTTTTCCTTTTGTTTAGATTGAGATCTAGTTGCAACCATAAAAACCTTTGGATGTGGGTGAATGTGGGATGAAAATGCTTGTGAGTGTAAATGGATGTTCTTGGTGTGGTTGAGATGACAAGATTTTCTTAAGGTTTGAATTTTGATCTACTGTTGTTCAAACAAATGTGCTCTTGAGCTAAAAGGTAGTCAAAGTAGGGAGAGTTGATCACCGCTATTGGTATAGACTACATCTTTTATCAAGATTACACTAGCTAGTTCCTAGGTGAAGAACGATTTATCCTGTTATGAAACTATCTAGATTTTTTCTTTAAACTTGGAGGATCTTAATGACACCTTAGTGGGAATCTTGTTTTGGATCGTTTGATGTTTTTGGTTAGGACTACTAGGTGCATTATGGTAAGGTGAAAAGTTTTGGGAAAATGGGTACGAAAATGGATTCTTATGGTTTTCCTGAGTTCTCAAATGAAATCTATGCAATAATGGGTATCCTGAAATGAATTTATTTTCTCCTCAAATTGTTGGGAAATGCTCTCTATTTTGGATATGCAGCGTTAGATGCATAGGAATATTCAGCAAATGCACAGTTCTGTGCTGTGGATGCGCAACTCTGTATGCACATGACTATGTTGTATATGCGTAGGAAGAGTGTATGTGCAGCAAGGCGATGTGAAAGCGCAGTAGGATCAAATGCGCAACAATAGTTGGAAAATGTGCAGCAAGACTGTGTGAAAGCGCAGCAGGATCAAATGTGCAACAATGTTTGGCAAATGTGCAGCAAAATGGGGTGAATGCGCAGTTTTGCAGAAGGTTTTGTTTTTGTTTCAATTTTTCAAGTTTGCCTTTTTTTCAAAATGTTTCTCGAAGCAAGTCTGGTATTTTTGCTGATGATTTGTGTCAATTTGTTGCAAGAAAACATAGCAGACAAGAAGATTTCATGTTTGTTATTACAAATTTTTGACCAAAAAGCAAGCACAATCCTAAGGTTGGCAAGGATAGTATTTGATGAGTTCTAACTTAGATTTTACCCCAGCCACTTACATAAATGCATGACAGATAGTAACTTGGTAGCACTGGCTCCTCTCCACGGCACTCACTTCTCACACATACCAAGTTACAGTTCCTCCGAAGAGTTGAACTTTTTTGTCTCCACACTAAATGAGAGTATGACGTTGGACAACTCTAGAGGATCCTCCTCCTGTATCACCAAATAAGGGTTTTTGGCATTCTAAAAATAATGTCTTTTTAGTATGGACATCCATTCGGGTGGTTACACATGCGACAATTCGCTCCAATAAGGAGGCTTCCCAGCCTGCAGAGGTTACACTCCACAGCGTTTTGGGGGAAACATTTGTTGGTGTAACACAGCGGTACCCATTGTTTGCAACTTTCATCACAAACACAATTTATTTAGAGTGACTTGGAAGTGGCTTGGCTTTAGCCCATTATCACTTAAGGTCATCCCATTTGGAAGGAAGGAACTCCAAGGGCAAGCCTCTTCTAAAGGTTATACATGCAAAATGATGAGTTTGGAATTTTGGTCACCCAAAAAAGGGGAGAGCATAGTCCTATCATCATTTTGTAAACACAGAGAACATTGGTTCTTTATCCCCCTAGTTAAAAAAAAAAAACTAAATGTGTTAATCTACCAAACACAATCCATTTGACTAGATAGCAATAACTTTGAAAAGATGGTTCATTTTATCCCTTAAACAGATCTAGGTGAAGATTGTTTGTTGCAAAAGAAAATAAATTACTTTCCATTAAGTTAAGCTAGATGAGAGATTGTGATGCAAGACAGAAAGAACAAAAAGATTTGTTTAGTTTTAGCCACCTAGATTGGGACTATGTGCAAGTTGTATGCAACAAATCGGTTTACTCCTTCCTATTTTAATCTAGATGAAATTTGTATGAAGATGTTAGATTACTATCCCTTAATTAAATCTAGATGAACTAAGATGCAGCTAAATGACTAAACAATGCTCCTACACCTATGAGAAGATGTTAGTACAGAAATCTCTATCAAACATTACAATTTTTCTGACAGCATTTAAATGCGTAGAAACAAAAGGTGAATGCGCAGGATTGCTCAGTGTTTGCGCAAAAACACAAATGCGCAGATCTTCTCAATGGATGCACAGAAAGGATGGATGTGCAATGCTATCTCGTGAATGCGTAGAAAGATGTTGTGAATGCACGGAAATATGGATGCATAGCAGGAAGTTGTAAATGCGCAGAACTGGAACGTGGATGTGCATAATCAACCTGTTACAACAACAGCTTCACAGAAAACTCAAATGGAGGTTAAAACAGGGCAGTGGCCCCACAGTGGGTGCAAGAAATGTTAGTGAAAAGTGTGAACAATAGTATTAAACAACTAATCATCCAATGGCTCAATGAAAATTGATATAAATATAAATAAACAAAGATTATACCTCCGAAGACCATTTTACCTCTATGCTTCCATTGTTTGCCTATTTCCTCTTGATCCTGATGGTAATGGAGCTCTCAGAAGTGTGTACTTCCTTGTTGTTTGAAGATGACAAGAGTAGAACAACTGTAGGTGGACAATGCAATGGAGATCACACTACAATGCAATACTAATGGAGATGGATTGATGGAGACATGATTGGATGATGATTATGATGATGAGATTGTGTAAATGCAGATGGAGATAACTTTGCCAAAGGCACGCTAGTATGATTCCTGCAGAGTAAGATTACGAATGCTTGAGTGGATACAAATGGGTGTGAAGACCTTACTTATATAGGCTGAGGGAAGACCAAATTCAAGTGTCACTTGATCCATGACTGGAGGAATTACCAGTGAGGTGTACGGTTGAGGAAGCTTGAGGGAATGTGCACAAATTAGGAGAGGACAAGTGTCCAAGCCTTCTTCATGAGTTATGGGAGTTAACATAATAGATTGAGGAGTTCACTGAGATGATTGATCAGTTAACTGGGTTAATTGGGGAGTCAACATAATAGATTGATCAATGAACTCAATTGACTAATTAGTTAACATATGTGATTGATGAGTTAACTAATTTGACTAAAGGATAAATAAGACATGTGGGTGAGGGAATATTAACTAATTAAATATTAAAATATTTAATTATGTGTGCAACATGGTGAGGTGGAAGATGAGGTGGAAAGGTGATGTGGATTTATGGAATTAGGACTTATGATAGAGGAATTTAGGATTAATTAAATAATTTAGAATTATTTAATTAGATGAGACATTAGAAGGATTAAGGAATTTAATTAAATAAATTGATTTTATTTAATTATTGGAGAGATGTCAACCATTTAAGTAAATTAGGATATTTATTTAATTGATAGGAGAATGGGAATTAAAATAAATATTAAAATATTTATTTAATTCGACTTATCCATTTTTGGGTGTATACACAATCTGATATTGAATTCTTGAGACAAATCATAGTGCATATTATATAAAAAAATATTCATTGTCATATATAGAGCTAAGAGCACCTATCTCTCTTCTATCAATTTCAACATTTAATTCAGTACAATTTTTGCTATTTTATCTGGGGGAGAGGAGCCAAATAGTCGAGTAGGGTCCAATTGTTGATATAGTACTCATGGGTATAGAATTTAGTCCTACAATATATTTATACTATATATTGTCAATAATTAGTCCACATGTAAATAAAAAAATTATGAAATATTTGTCAATATTGGACCCTTACATGATCACATGAGAACTTATGAATGTCATATAAAAAATCATAAATACATTCATTAACAAGTGTAATAAATATTTTTTTTGCTTTATATAAAATATTATAACTATCCATTATAAGTGAATCATTTACAAAATAAGGTGATCATCTAAACAAGTATTGTTGTTATGTGAACAAATACTATTTTTATGTGTACAATTATTGGGGTGGCAATATACATGCATTGGAAATACTTCATATTATATGTTTGTCCTATGATGTAAAATGTGAGTACAATAAATACCTTGTATTTTGTCATGAAATGTAAAAGGTTTCTCAAAAAGTTTTAAGTTTTATGATCATTTAAAGTTGAATATAAGTTGTATTTTAAAAGGAATGTGTTGTTTTTATAACAATAAATAGTATTTTGTGATCAACTATTGGGTCATTTGTGTTGGATATAAAGGTTAGAGATAACTAGATTCGTGGTTACCAAAAGGTATTGAGATCATTTAGGTTGCATATAAATTATATTTTAAATAAGAATATGATCTTCTTCTAACAACAAATGATATTCTCTTGTTAAACTACTAGGGATTCCATGATAAAATTTTGATAGAATCTTTAAAATTTTACTTTAAGAACACTTCTCCCTAGACGTGTTGATGTGGTGAGTTGCACGATGATGTAGATAGATAAGAGTCCATATCACATTTCTAAAAAAAATAAAGGTCCTACGATATTCCATGTAAGGGACACATGATCCCAAAGTTAGCCCACTCACCTCTACCCAACCATCTAAATTAACTAACACTTGCACCCATAGAAGGTTCAAAAAATACGCTGATATGAACAAAGAGTTTAGAAAATTTGATATAATGCTCACATATAAAAGCCTATCAGCTAATTAATAACTCTCATTTACACCCAATAGGAGGTTCAAGGAATACGCCGATACGAACAACCGACGAGTTCAGAAATTTTCCCGGCGTGAGACAATTCCGAGCACTATAATGCTCACATATAACTGAATGAATTTCAATATTTGATCTTCACATTTTCAGAGTATGGATTGGTTTGCTTGGAGGAACCGAAGCCGTTGGAGCAGTTGCTTCATATACAGTGCTACAGTGGTTATGAACATCTATTATGGAAAGCCTAAGCGAATTCCTCGAATAACTAGATTGTCAATGTTCCTCATGATTTTAAATATGTTTGGCGGTTTTGGTTCTCATAGACTAACCTTTTATAACTTTTACAAGATGGTTTGGTTTTTGTTTGTGTTAATCGTAAGCGCATCTGCTGCAAACTTGGATTTTAACGCACTGATGGAATTCAAAACTAGTCTGGAAGTGTCAGAGGCAATTGCTGATTGGAATATGTCTTCTTCACAGTGTGAATGGAAGGGAGTAAAATGCAATGGAAGCATTGTGGTATCTCTTTATCTTCCCAATTCGGGGTTACAGGGGCCGATATCCCCTTCTCTTGGATTTATTCAGGGGTTGGAGGCCTTGAATCTTACAAACAACCTGCTTTATGGCCAGATTCCCCCTCAGATATGGAGGCTTAAAAATCTTAAGATCTTGGATATCAGCGGGAACCGGTTATCAGGGACTATTGATTCTAATGTAAAAGAGCTTACGAACCTGGAAGAACTAGTGCTAAGCTCTAATGGTTTTAGTGGCACAATAATTCCGGAGTTGGGTTCTCTTACACGCCTGAAAGTCCTAGATTTGAGCTCTAATTTCTTCACAGGGAAAATCCCTATTGAGCTTGCAAATCTGTTGGCCTTGGAAACCCTTCAGCTGGGATGGAACAATTTAATAGGTACAATACCGCCTGATCTTGGTAATCTGACAAAACTCTCAATGCTTGATATTACCCAAGGGTCGCTGTCGGGAGATCTCCCTCCTGAGATTGGTAAGCTCACAAATTTGCAATATTTGAGGATACAGAATAACTCTCTTTCAGGAAGCATTCCTCCAGAGATTGGAGGTATGGTGAAGTTGATAGACCTCAGCTTGGGCTTCAACAACATATCTGGCCCCCTGCCAGCAGAAATAGGCAATCTTGTGAATCTGGTAAACCTTTTCTTACCTTCTTGTTTTCTTCAAGGACCCATCCCTGAAGAAATTGGAATGTTGAGAAGCCTACAAACACTGGACCTATCAAACAATACTCTATGTTGTTCTATCCCAAAATCCATTGGTAACCTCCAAAATCTTACATTTTTGGGCCTTGCAAATGCTGAATTGAATGGCTGCATTCCTGCAGAGCTTGCTCGATGTAAAAACCTAAATTCTGTTGACTTATCATACAATTCTCTCACGGGTTCTCTTCCCGATATACTTGCAGATCTAAACTCTATCGTTTCATTTTTTGCAGAAATGAATGAATTAAGCGGGCGTCTACCATCTTGGTTGGGAACATGGAAGAAAGCCCAGAAAATCATGCTTTCTTCAAATCAATTTAGTGGACATATTCCTCCAGAGCTTGGGAATTGCTCCTCAATAACCCAATTGGAACTGGCCCACAATCAATTGACAGGGTACATTCCTTCAGAGCTTTGCAATGCAAAGCTGCTTACAGTGATTAATTTGGAGGACAATATGTTTCAGGGGACTATTGAGAACACATTTATCAACTGCAGAAATTTGACATGGTTGCGCTTGACTCGAAATCAGATTACAGGAAGAATTCCTAGATATTTTGCGGAGCTTTTTATCAAGGTTGTAAACCTGGATTACAACAATTTCAGTGGTACAATACCTGATGAGATATGGAGTTCAACAACCCTCGTGGAATTTACTGCTGGATACAACTTCCTTCAAGGCTACCTCTCTCCTCAAGTGGGTAATTCCATGACATTAAAACATTTGATTCTTGATGGGAATATGTTGGAAGGAAAACTACCAAAAGAAATTGGAAAATTGACAAGCTTGTCGGTACTTTCTTTGAATGGTAATAGTTTGGATGGTCACATTCCTTCCGAGTTGTTTGAGTGCAGTGGTTTATCTACTCTGAACCTGGGATCCAATCATCTATGGGGAACAATCCCCAAGGACATAGGAAAACTATTTCAACTGGAGAGTTTAGTGCTTTCTCATAATTATCTCTCAGGCCCTATTCCTGTTGAAATTTCTCTGGGGTTTAAGCAGTACACAGTCCCACATACCAGCTACCTACAGCATCGAGGAATGTTTGATCTGTCTTGGAATCAACTTTCAGGGCTCATACCAGAAGAACTCGGCAACTGCACTGTTATAGTAGAGTTGTTACTTAATAACAACCAACTTTCAGGAAGAATACCCAGCTCCCTCGCTGGTCTTACAAACCTAATAATATTGGATTTGTCTTATAATAACCTGGTAGGTGAAATACCTGGGGATATTAGATTATGCAAAAATATTCAAGGCATGGCCTTAGGCAATAATCAACTCACTGGCCCAATTCCTCAAGAGCTCGGAGACTTGAACAGTTTAGTTAAACTGAATCTTAGTGGTAACAGACTATGTGGTCAGATTCCTGATACAATCGGAAAGTTGGGTAGTCTTTCTGACTTTGATGTGAGCAACAATGAATTGTATGGTGGATTGCCCCAATCCCTTGCGAACTTAGTAAACATTGTTGGCTTATATGTGCAACAAAATAAGCTCAATGGCAGCATTGTTGGATTGTTCTCACAGAGCACAGTCTGGAGTCAGATTGGGACATTGAATATGAGCTCGAATTCATTTAGTGGAGAGATTCCAAATTTTCTGTTTAATCTCCCATTTCTGACCTACTTGGATCTACACAGTAATGAATTTACAGGCAACATAACTCCAGAGCTCGGTGGTCTGTCAGAGCTTACATACCTCGATGTTTCTGACAATCACCTCGTGGGAAGAATCCCACATAAATTATGTGACCTTATGAAGCTCAGGTTTCTCAATCTCTCAGACAATGCACTGGAAGGAGATATTCCCGATAGTGGTGGATGCAGTCATTTTAGTGCATTATCTTTTCAAAGAAACAAGGCCCTATGTGGAAACATCATTGCCCAAAGTTGCAAGGGTAGGCCTACTCGGTTGAGAACTGACTCAATCATTGGAATCATGACAGGCATCGTACTTCTTCTGCTTGGATTTGTATATGGTCTAGTCAGACGAGTTACATCATCACGACAGAAGGCTTTGGCTTTGGCCAAGGTCAGTGATAAGTTAAAATTGAACCCTGGTATTGAGCCCAACAATAACTCTCAGATAAGCAGCAGCAGGTCAAAAGAGCCCCCGAGCATAAATGTAGCCGTATTTGAGAGGCCTCTTATTCGCTTGACACTGGATGATATACTCCATATCACAAACAATTTTTGTAAGACCAACATCATTGGATACGGTGGCTTTGGTACAGTTTATAAAGCTACTTTTCCCGATGGTAGGACTGTGGCTATAAAAAGACTTGGAAAAGCTACAGTACAGGGTGAGAGAGAATTTCTAGCAGAAATGGGGACCTTAGGCAAAATCAAGCACAGGAATTTGCTTCCATTGGTGGGATATTGTTCATGTTCCTTGAGTGAGGAGAAACTTTTAATCTATGACTTCATGGAAAATGGAAGCCTTGATACATGGATAAGGAACACAACTGGTGCAGTGGAGGTCCTTGACTGGCCTAAACGTTTCAAAATTGGTATGGGTGCAGCGAGTGGCCTTGCATTCCTTCATCATGGCTTCACCCCCCACATCATTCATAGAGACATGAAATGTAGCAACATCCTTCTGGATGCCAATTTTGAAGCTAGAGTTGCAGACTTTGGATTGGCCCGCCTTATCAGTGCTTGTGAAACTCATGTTACCACAAATATAGCTGGAACCCTTGGCTATATCCCTCCTGAGTATGGTCAATGTTTCAGATCAACTACCAGAGGCGATGTGTACAGTTTTGGAGTGATTCTGCTGGAGTTGTTGACAGGGAAGGAACCCATTGGAGCCATTTTTGAAGACACGGAAGATGGAAATCTGATAGGTTGGGTTCGCCGGATGATGCAGAAAGGGCAAGCAGCTGAGGCCTTGGATCCTCTCCTTTCACGTGGACCATGGAAGGCACAAATGCTTCAAATTCTGCAGATGGCCTCTGTTTGTACTCATGACGATCCTACCAAGCGCCCTACCATGTTGCAGGTTGTGAAGTTTTTTAATGACATTGGAAAGCATATTTAGAGGTTTGGCAATATGCTTGGTAACAGAATTGAATTGATCTTATTATTTCTCTGCGTAGCAATTCTATGTTAAATTTATTTGCTTTCTCAGAGCCGTGTTGCTCTGATGTCAGCTAGTGCCTTAAGACTATTTAAGTTCATCTTAGAATGCCCTAAGTTTCTAGTCCTTATTAAAAAGACCGTATTTCTTTAACCTTTCTGAAGCTTTGCTACTGCAAATATTTTATTTATAAATTAATGTAAAATATTTGCACCACAGCAAATGACATTATTGTTCATTGTTAAGAACTTAAGAGTGCCACAGTCTTGGCCGCATGCAATAATTTTAACAAATTATTGCATACCAAAATGTAACATTTGGATAATCTCTACTATGGTATTAGTTCTCATGCAACCAAAACATTAACTCCCCAATAAGCATTGTTTTCGTGAATTATTTTTATTCTCAATTTATAGATCCCAAATATTCTCTCATGTCTTCCGTCATTCTTTAAGTCTTTCTTTACTATTAATAGATTCTGATGAAGGATTGTGATCAACAAAATGGCATTACAAATGCGATTACCCTCTCATCCTTTTTTTTTTAATATTGCATATAGTTCACAAAAGAGGAGATACATTATGATAGCAAGAGCTACACAGACATAATATCCAGCAAAGTCCCAACAAGCAAAGAACCACACAATCAAAACACCCCTAGACAAACAGTTTGTCGGGTCAATACACAGTCATTATGACATCATATAAAGTAGAGCAAGCTAGAGCCAAAAAAGAGAGAGATGATTCAAATTCTCTCAAGCAGATCAGTCACAGTTTTAGAACTAGATCAATACCCACAGCTGTCTTATCCCTGTCCTTGACTTTCTGCAGTGAAGCAACAGACTGCTGATCGGTCATGGTGTTTTGAGCAGATTTATCATTCTCCATCTTATCTAGGGCCAAATGTTTAGCAAGTGAAAGAACAGCCTGTTGATCAGGGAAATTCTTTTCAAACCAATTCTCAACTTTAGCTGCAGTCTGATCATTACAAAGCCATTCTGGAATATCATCATCCTTATCATTGAAGTTATCATGCAACAGAGAATTATTCTGCACATCATCCTTTTCCTCATCAATATCAAATTCCGGCCACCATTCAGCATACATTATAATTTCTTTCTTAGCCTGATGGAACCCTTGTTCATCAAATTAAAGAACTCCTCTTTTGAGATATCCAAGGTCATCAACACCTGCAAGACAACAAGCAATGGGGTAACTTCATGGATGAAGTCAGTAAGCATTCTTACTCTTCCTTGAAAAAACCATTGTTCCTAGATTTCCAAATGAACCAAAGGATTTCAGTGGATAAAACAACTTTATTAGATTTCCTATCAAGACCATTAATAAAACCAAAAACAATATCCTCCCAAACAATAGATTTATCACGAGCCCAACCAATCTTAAAAACAGGATCCCAAAACTTCTTGGCATAAGGACAATATTAAAAAAAATGTTTATCGGACTCATTAGTAGTACACATACTGCAGATATGGAGACAAAACCATTAGGGCCTCTAAAGTTACCATCAGCCAGTTTCTGAAGAAATAACATCCAACTAAAGCAGGCTTTTCTAGGCTCCAGGAAGGCAGACCATATGATTTGAAAAACTCTACTCCGAATGGAGACACTAAAATCCATATTCCATCTAATATTGAGGTAAGAAAATATCTCCTGGGTATTAGTTAGTTTCTCATAGATCATCTTGCTAGAAATCTTAGGAATTGCAACACCATTGTCCCAAGAAATGTTATCAAGGATGTTAAGAGTAAAAAACCATCTGAGGTTTCCCCAACCCAAGGCTTTCATGAGAACAGAAAAGGTCCTTTTCTGAGAATCTGGAATATTATATCTCATTTTCAGATTACTCCAAGATAATCATTTTACCATTATCAAAAATATCACCAAATTATTGAATACCTTTAGAGAACCATTCCTTAGAGGAGGACCCTTTGATTAAGACAATACCCTTATATCCTTAAAAAAAATTGAGGGAAAACCTGATGAAAAGGGAACAAAAAGAAGCAATCTCTACAAGTTAGAAGAGATAACGTTCCACTAGAATTCAGAGATTGTATTGCATAAAATACTATGAGAAGTAAAGCTAGAATTTTCCTATGAAAAAAAAAGTCTGCAAAATGCAAAGGAGATTCAGTTAAGTGCTTCAGTTTGCAACTGATTTTAGTCTTCAATACCCAGTGGTTGAATGGATCAAGAATTTTGATTGATTTAATTGGTAATTTCTATCTAAAAGACCCCTCTCTATTTTCAAATTTAATGTGCACCAGTTTTTCAGTTCATTTTATGATTTTAGGGAAAGAATTCAATCCATCTACTTTGTTTAATAAAAAGCTCAAGAGAACATAAGGATATTACTAAAATGTACATTTAACAATAACATTGAAAATGCCCTGACTTGCTTTAATAGATAGCAGATCACTTTTGAACTCGAAAGAGGATGTTCCTGAGTGAGTGGCTTTCTATGAAGATGTAGGGAAGGAGCCATACTTTGCACTATTTGTTAAGAGAAAAAACATATAGATCAGAAAAATTTGCCTGCTATTCAAAACTGAGCAAACAAGTCCTTTTAGCCGTATATTTAAGAGTTGGACTGATGGAGAAGGCATATGAATACAATAGTGAAGGTCACATGTTCAAATCCCAAGGGGTTAGAGTTATACACTTCAAAAGAATATAAAGTAAATGAAAAAAAAAAACAATCCCCTCTTTGTATGTTTACATAAGGTGGTCTGTACATAAATGTCTTGTTTAGATGAAATTTGATAAACCTTTGGTGTGTAACTTATTATAAGATTTAGATCAGTTGCTACAGGCATTCACTGTGCCCTCATGGCATTAGAAAATAAATTTCCAGTGCACTAGCAATAAAAACACCAATCCTTGTTATCTAAGCTACCAGGTAGTATGGTGACAAAGTTGAACTGTGAATGCAAATTGCTGAGCACAACGCTGAACTACAGAACTAAGAGTGGTGAAACGTGGATAATTAAATGATCTTCCAACTTTATAGAAAAATATTATAGATTTTCTCCTACATTCTACCGAAATTCACTAAATCAAAGTGTCCCTTGATCCGGGGTATCTTTATGGGACATTGGGTGGATCAAACTATAAAATCTAGGGACACTTGGCATACCCGATTAAAAATGGGTTTTATCAATCCAAATATTGTTTGTTGGCTGAGTAATTTTGTAGAATATGCATTTCCCCGATAGACTTGCCTTTTTTAAAATTAGAATATCAATTTAAAGTTTAGTGTAAATTGAGAGGATCTTGGGGAAGTAGTTCTTAGAGGGGGAGTAGGAAGGTTTGTTTTCTTTGGTCCCAGGCAGCTGCTAACTGCTTAAGTTTTAAAGGGGCAGATAATTCCCTGTGACTTTTTAATTAGTACAGTTCGGAATCTTCTCTTAAAATGGTGGAACAGTTATAGTTTAGGATTTGAAACTTCAGCTGTAGGTGGAAGGAGGTGGACTGAGATTATGCAGCCATTGTTTAATAAAAAATTTGCCACATGGCTGCGCATTTTGTCTTCCCTCTTCTTTTACATTTCTCTTCAGATTTTACCTCCAAATTATGGTAATCATAAAAAGACCATTGTTTGATAATTACTTCAAATAAGCAGGAAAAAATAAATCATTGGACCATTGGCCCCAAAAACATCTGCTGAAAGTTTTTAGAAGTGCTTAAAAAATAAACAAAGTCGCATCTGTTGTTTGAGTAGGTGGGAAAGAAAAGCCTTGTAGCTGCTCTGGAAATCTGCAGTTGATGTATTTCCAGATTGAACAGAATGGTAAATAGTGTTGATCAGGTTATGAATCAAGAAGCTTGTTGTAATGTGTATGCAAATTATGTTCTTTCCTCTGTTTTTCCATCTCATAAATACTACCACCAAGTCTGTTTGTTTTTTGTATAAATTAGCAAAAGTTGCAGGTGTATACTCAGTTGAATACATGAGGCTCTTCTCGCTACAAAAGGAGTCTTCTGGCCAGACAGCTTTTGAAAACGTTGAAAGCATATCAAATCTGCTAAACTAATTAGGAAACAGGTGCACTATCCTGCATGAGTTGCTTTAATAGAACCATGGTCCAGATGGGGATCCAATTAAACTAGGAAGGTAGAGGCAAAAGAAATGCAAGGCCAATACGAATATTGAAGATGAACAACTTAGAATATTGGAGACCCTTGAGGTTTAGTTGAGGCATGAGAAACCAGAAGAAAAACCTGAAGTTCAAAGTGCTTGGGTTCAAGCCATAAATCCTATGGAAAGACCCATTGAAGCTATGTCTAGACAAGGAACCAAGGGAAGAGCAAAGGTATCTGAATTCAAAGGAGAGCTAAACCCAAAGTTGTTTATGAATTGGGTCCAAGAATTAGAGAGATACTTTAAAATGAAGGTGATTGAAGAAGATGACCAAGACAAGTGAAATTTGTAGTATCAAAATTGAATTTGCATGCTGCTCTATGGTGGGACAATTTGCAACAGACCCAGAGGAGGCAAGGTAAAGAAAATACGTTCAAACATTTGGCGAAAATATTTCTTCCATCTCATCATCAACAAAGGATATTTAAGGAGTTTCAAAGTTAAGGCAAATAGGGCAATTCGTACAAGCTTATTCTAAGCAAATCTTGAGTCTACAAATTAAAGTGACTTAAAAGAATAAGATGAGTCAGCAGTAGCTAGATACATCAATAGGGTTTGGTTCCAACTCCAAGATGAGCTAGCCCTCCTCAACGAACACTATTGATAAGGCATACCCGTATGCCTCGAAGGCTAAGAAAAATTTGAATAGGAGAGGATAAATGATGAACAAAAGGGGCGGTAGCAATTGAAATTGAGGAAAAGGAAAAGGAAGTTTCTTTTAAGGAGCCAAAAGCAATAAAGGAATCAAAATCTAATTTTGGTGAAAAAGGAAGCTTTAGAGGCCACGGTAGGGGTAGAGAGCAGTAAAATTTTGGCTATTGGGGAAACTTGAAGTGCTATAATTACAGTGGGACTCATAAACCCTGAGACTATCCAAGAAATACCAATGCTAGTAAAGAACCATAAGCTGAAGAGATTGAAGTTGAAACACAAGACTTTGAATCTATGAAGAATGTTGGTAATGGGAAATTGACAAGCAAGGTAAGTTAGGAAGAAAAAGAGTTTTTTTTTATACAAGAATGTTGGTAATGGGAAATTGACAAGTTAGGTAAGTTAGGAAGAAAAAGAGTTTTTTTTATACATGTTAGTGTTGTGGCAAGGTATGCAATGTGATCATAAAAGGAAGATCCATCAACAATTTGTAAGTATAGAAATGGTCCAAAAACTATAACTTATCTGTGTTGGATAAGTGTTGTATACTTTCCATATTTAATAGTTTGGATGGAATCAACCTAGCAAGTTGAGCATTAGCATTTTTCAGAAGAAGAAAAAAAGGGTATTATTTTGGGTATTTTCTATTTTCTCTCATGCATTAAAGCACTCATGTTTATCTTTTGTATGATTTCATACTATGTGTAAAGCCACTTTCAATGTGTGTATTTATATCTGCACATGCTTAAGGGTGAAAGAAAGAGAAATTCATTATTGTATTGGAGAATGGTTGAGTTTTTGCAATAGTGAACAATTTTACTATGCTTAGTTTTTTACCTGAAAGGGTTTCTTAGGTGAAAATACTATGTATTGTCTTTGTTGTATATTATTCTATTTTTTGTTTCAGATTGTATATTCACTACTTCTATTGTATAGGTTTATCAAGCTTCTTTCTCCTTATAATTTGTACCCTAAAATTTTTTCCTTATTAAATTTCTTGGTTAGAAAAAACCCATAGTGTGCTTGTTAGTGAATTGTGTCTTGTTGATTTTAATAGTAGACCATACAAAGATAAAAGTACCATGCTTGTCAATGAATCGTGTCTTGTTGATTTCAACAGTGGACCTTACAAAGATAAAGTACTATGTGATGTAGTACCTATGGATGCTTGTCATTTATTACTAGGCAAGCCATGACAATATGATAGGAATATAGTACACTATGGAAGTAAAATATATGAGGTACAACATGAGGACAAGTAACCTCCTTTGAAGCCTTTAAAGGATGAAGACACCTCTAAAATTTCAACATTATCTCCTTTTATGTTGGGTTGGAAAGAGTTTTTCAAAGATTCCAAGGGAGAACTTTGCTATTTTTTGTACCCAAGAGAAGAGACAGAATTAGGGACAAAATTGTTTGACTAGAGGTGTAAAAATTACTAAATCAATTTCAAATTTGACCACAAAAAAATTGCCAATTTGGTTATCCCCATCATGAAGTATTTTACTATTCACATTGATCTAGTTTCAATTCCTAAACTCCCTAGCCAAGTTGCATGTGGGTTATCTCTAGAAAATGAGAAAATAAGAAAACAAATTGTTGGTTTATTTGAACATTTAATAAGAGAAAGCAAAAGCCCTTGTGCTAGATCTTCCCTTCTCTCCCCTAAGAAAGAAAGTAAGTGGGGATTATGTGTATACTAGAGTGGTTAATATAATCACAATGAAGTATCTATATCCAATACCTAGAATGATGTATACTACATTACTTAGTGAGGGCCAAGATCTTCTCCCAAATTGACCTTAGAAGTGGCTAACATCAAATTCAAATTTGAGGAGACTAGTGGAAGATGGTTTTCAAGACCAGAGATGGCTGGTTGATGATGCCACTTGAACTACCCAATGCTCTAGTTACTTTCGTGTGGACCATAAATCATGTATTTAGATAATCCATTTGAAATTTTATTATAGTTTATTTTGATGATATCTTAATTTTTAGAAAAACTTTGGAGGAACACCTAGAGCATTTAAAGTAGTGCTCAACATGCTTAGAAGTTAAAGGTTGTTTATAAATATTTCAAATAGTGAGTTTTGCAAAGACAACTTGGTATTCTTTTGCAATGTGATTTCACTTGATAGATTGAGCATTGATCCAGAGAATTTTAAGGTTATACTTGAATGGCCCACTTGACAAGGTATCATTGAGGTAAGGAGTTTTCACGAGTTAGTGAACTTCTATAATAATTCATTTGAAAATTTGGTAGTATAAGTGCACCTTTGACAAATTGCATGAGGAAAACTTTTACTTGGACAAAGTTAGCTGGAAAGAGTTTTGAGTGGCTCAAAAAGAAGTTACAAAAGTTATGTTTCTTACTTTACCAAAGTTTGAGAAAATTTGTACTATGAAGTGTGACACATCAACTATAACTATTGGTGGAGTGTTAAGTCAAGAAGATAACTCATTGCCTATTTTAGTGAAATTAAATGATGTCAAAAAGAAATATAACACATATGATAAAGAATTTTATTTTGTTGTCCAAACATTAAACCACTAAAGGCATTATTCCTTACATAGAGAGTTCATTTTTATCTATCATGATAAAGAATTTTATTTTGTTGTCCAAACATTAAACCACTAGAAGCATTATTCCTTACATAGAGAGTTCATTTCAATGATAGATAAAAAAGCCTAGAAATATATCAACTCTCAAGATAGGCTGTCCCACAAGATTGCCAAATGGGTTTCATTTTTGCAGGCCTATACATTTGCCAATGCAACATAGGATTGGCAAATCCAATGTAATAGCGAGCACTTTAAGGAGAAGATGCCACTTGCTTGTTATAATGAGTACTGTGGTTATTGGTTTTGAAGAAGTAAAAGGAGAATTTGTTACTGATCCATACTTTGGGCATATCTATGAAGTCCTTAAAAGCCAAGACTAAGGCAGTAAGAAGACGCTTGAAAAGTATTTACTAGTTAATGGATTTTAGTTTAGGTATTGCAGCTTTGACTTCCCATGGGATGAAAGTGACAGTCACTAATCAAATAAATGTACTCAAATGGTTTGAGTGGCCTCTTTCGAATGGATAAGATATACAAATTGGTGAGTGAATATTTCTTTTGGTCACACTTGAGGAGAGATGTGGACAGATTTGTGTCTACTTACAAAGTTTGCAACAGGGAAACAAAAATAAGATAAAAAGTGTTGATCATTCAATGAAGTAATAAGCTTGGTTTTTTGTGTCTGGAAATTCTGTTCTTTCCTCTGTTTCTCCATCTCAGAAATATTGCCATCAAGTCTGTTTTTAATTGAGTATACATTAGCAAACGTTGCAAGAGGCTATTCTCAGTACAAAAGGAGTCTTCTGGCCAGACACAGCTTCTGAAAAACGTTCAAAACATATCAACTCTCCTAAGCAAATTAGAATCCAGGTTAACTGTCCTGCGTCATCCCTCTATCATGGTAAAGAAACATATATTGTTTTGTTACTGTATACGATGTTTTCTTTTGCAGTCTCGACAGGTGGTATAATTATATGTGCCTATTAGTTGGGTTTTTGGCTTTAACACTACGATCTTACTCATTAATGGTAGAAATGAGTGTTGTGTTTAAATGTGGATGTTAAAATCCTCTCCCTGTAATTCCAAGATTTAATTACAAGGATTTATGCATAGCTAGTATTGCAGCCGTGATTACCAGTTCAAATAAAACTACACTGTTATCTTATTCAGTTTTCTTTGTTACCGTGTGTTTATTCATAGTTGATATGTCTTGAGTATGTATATTAGAGAGTGAACTGCGAAGTGGAGTTTTTGGAGAGCAAAAGTAAGAGAGGCTGGTTTGGCTTGATCCATGATTATCTTTCAGTCAACTGCTTTGCAATATTGCAGCAGGATATTAATATCTTGCTTGTATCTACTGTAGAAGTTTTTAGGCTTTGTTGTCCTGTGGGTGTTTAGCTTACTTTTAAATGGCACCCAAACTTTTTCTTTCAGCTGTTAATGTTGAAGTAGTTGGGATTGGAGCGGACAGTGGCGCCACTTGGTAAGAAGCCTCACAAGTTTGTTCTAATACTATTTCATAAGCTATGAAAACCTAGTATTTTCATGAGCTATGAAAGGTTTTCATATGAGCTTTGAATACCTTTCAGTTCTTCTGATTTTGGATTTTGATGATATATGCAAGTTGTTAGAGCAGTTTATTTTTATAGGTTTCTTTGTAGGATTTTGAACACTCTATTTCAATGGTCAAATACAATATAAGTTTACATTTCAGCCACACCAAAAAGTGGTAAATATTTGTTCTATTTTATTGGTCAAAATTGACATTTGACTGTTGAAATGGATGATGTGCCGATTTTGAATACTTCTTTGGGTCTCCCATGGAGTTAAAGTGGGGGCTATCTAGAATTTAACCAAAGGATGCTTGGGGCCACTTAATACTTTGTTTCTCTGCTGCCAGTTTGATCAATTTTGGGATGTGATGCATTCCACTGACTATTTTTTGAAGGTAGATTATATGTTTTTACTTTGGTATTAATTTATGGTTCTATTATGTTAATAAATATGTATATTACTGTGAAGAAATAAATGATTTTACATAAATAAATCTAGGATAATTAAATAAATGCTAACAATTAAGCATAATTAATCTAAATTAATTTTAGAGTTGGGTGGATAATTGACAATAAATATTCAAAAATTAAATGGGAGGATAGATGCACTTAGCTTTTAGAATATTCTTGATGTTCTCAGTTTGGGACATGTCTTGGACCATGTGCAATATATAATTGGGAACTCCACTATGTTATGGGTTACTTAAATTTAAGCAGAAAAATAACTTAGGCAGTCTCCACTTCCAAATGCAACTCCACTCACTGCCATTTCCAAAGCTAAATACCCCCGCAAAACCCCCACTTCACTCACCCCCATTCACTTTTGTCGTTGCCTAAATAAACAATAGGGCATTTTTACCTTCCTTCCAGTTGTTGGATGTTGGGAGGACCTTAAAGGTTGGAGGGTTGGTTGGAGGGCATTTTGGATTGTTGGAGGGCATTTTGTGGGAGGGCATTTTTCCCTGCTGCCTATGTACTATCAAAATCTTATCAAATCTGAATCACTAGAGAGGGGCAAATCTAAATAAAATCTTTTGATTGTAACTAGCCTACCAGATTGATCCCATGGAATCACACTTGGTGGGGGCAAATCTGAATAAAATCTTTTGATTGTAACTGATCAAATGACCTCAGTAGAGAGGGGCAAGTCATTTCCAATTTGTACCCATAAGATCTGCATAAAATGACCGGGTGGACCTACCTTAACATGTCCCCATGCCACTGCCTAATTTAATTTTCTGCTTAAATTTAAGCAGTTGGAGTGACCCCATCCGAAATTTACATTTATGGGAAAAGGATAATATAGAATCTTTCCCTATTTTTTGTGGAGTAGCTACTCTTGCAGAATTGCAAATAAGTTGTGGAAGAAAAGGGGCACTACAAATAACCTGTGGAAGAAAAGGAGCACTGGAAATAAGCAACCACTACATAATTGTGGCTGCATATATTTCCTTTCCTTTTTTGTCTTCTAAATTAATATAATTAAGATAATTTGTTTTTATTTTCTTATATAGAAAAACTACAAATTAAGATAATTGCTTAAGATAAGCAGAAAAATAAAATGTTGATGGGGTCAGGGCTTAAATTTGATAGGTGTATAGCTATATTTAGGCATTTTTTCTATAAAATACAATCAAAATTTTAAAAAGATTGTATCATATGAAAGGAGAGATTTTTGACAAATTGTCAAAATTTATGTAGGATTATGATGATTTATATATTTAATTTTTATATGATTTACTTATACTAAGGCATGTCATAGTATTTGAAGGGCATCATTGAATAGATAACTGTCATTAAAAAATTGCTTGACAGGGAAGGTCAAGTGTCAAATTTAAGCCCTGGATGGGGTCACTAGCTCCACAAATATCTCCTTAAAACATTGAGCAGTGGCTGCTAGTCAAAAGAAACTAAGCAGATGCATGGGGACATGCTCAGCGCACTGCTCATTTTTTTTAGGAGATATTTGTGGAGCTAGTGACCCCATGAATATTTTATTTAAGCAATTATCTTAAATTGTAGCTTTTTAGTGTATTAAGAAAAAAAAAATTATCAATAAAAATTAAGAAAAAAAAATTATCAATAAAAATTATTTATTAATATATAAAATTTAGGGGATAAGATTTAGAAGAAAATGAAAAAAAAGGGGAAAAAAATAAAAAACACACAAGGGAAGGAAATATATGCAACCACTTGGCATATTTTTCATTATTTAGTGGCCACTTACCCCATGTCCCCATGCGGCTTAAGTTGATTTTCTGCTTAAACTAATTTGTTTTTTATATAATAAAAAACTACATTTTAACATAACTGCAGAAGAATAACATATCATGAGGTCACTGGCTCCACAAATATCTCCTAAAAAAATTGAGCTGCTAGCCACCTTTTTTTCATAGTCTATTTGCAATTCCTAAACAGTAGCTGCTCCACAAAAATAGGATTCTATATTATCCTTTTCCCATAATTGTAAATTTCCATGGGGCAACTAAAAATAGGGAAACATTCTATATTATCCTTTTCCCATAATTGTAAATTTCTATGGGACCACTAAATAACTTAAGCAGCAGCATGGGGACATGGGGTTATAAATCCATTTAAGCAACCTCATGCAGACATGGGGTAAGCTGTGAAAAAAAAGGGGGATTGAAGTTATGTAGTAAGCTGTGAAAAAAAAGGCTGCATATATTTTTTTCCTTCTAAATCTTATCCCCTAAAATTTTTTTATTGATAATTTGTTTTTTTTTTTATACAGTAAAAAACTACAGATAACTGCTTAAAAAATCAGAAAAATAAAATATTCATAATCTTCTAAAGAAAATTGAGCATAGGGACATACCCTTAGGAAGTGGTCCCATGGGAGGGGGCTTCCTAAATTATCTCAGAGGGGGCTTCCTAAATTATCTCAATGGCACTGCTGAGATTTTCCTAAATTATCTCAGTGGCACTGCTAAGATTTTTTAGTGTAATTGTGGGTATGCTTAAAATTTCAAGCTCCGAATTTTATGGAAGTTGGTGGTCTCATGAAAAAAAATTTAACAATAGTTTGTGCTAAATAATTTATCAAAGATTTTTTAGGAAGTTGGGAAATAAAAAAATAAAACTGAAAAATTCCCTCCAAATTTTCCCTAAATTAAGTAGTGGGAATAAAACAACTGGTTGTTAACTCTCTAAGTTGGTGGGGGAAAGTTTCAGCTCCACCCCATCTGCACCTGCTCAAAAATAACCTCCTAAACATTAGCTGCTCCTATTTTGGATGAAAAGATTCTGATTTATTTGAGTTCCATGCACCCTTTGCTCCACAAAAATAGATCTTCTAGCAGCTCTAGGGGACCACTTCCTTACCCCATGCGGCTGCTTAAGTTATTTCTCTGCTTAAATTCAAGCAGTTGGAGTGGCCCCATAGAAATTTGCAATTATCAGAAAAAGATAATATAGAATATTTCCAATTGCAAATAAGCTATGGAAAAAAAAGAAGGGGCTGGAAATAAACAGCCACTGCATAATAAAAAACATGCCATGGGGGTGCATATATTTCCTTCCCTCCTTTTTTTTATTTTTTTCTAAATTAAGATAATTAAAATAATTTATTTTTATTTTTTATATAGTAAAAACTACAAGATGACTGCTGAAAATAAGCAGAAAAAAAAATCATGAATCATGGAATCACTAACTCCACAAATATCTCTTAAAAAATCTGAAGAAATTAGACCTTTCACCACTACTATTTTTTTAATAGTGAAAAAATAATAAAAATACATAAGAATAAACATCTATAAAAAAGGCTGAGAGTAGGGAACAGAATACAAAAGGACCAACAATACAACTAGAAAACCATTTCATTTTTTAGCTGTGTGCTCTAGTTTGCTCTAATAAATCCACTTTAGAGCTGCCGTGGCGGAGATCAACCAGGAAACTAATTCATATTTTTTGCTGTTTACTCTAGTGGATACTCTTCTCTCACCAATTCATCTTTTTGCTGTTTGCTCTGGTAGACATCTCAATTCTCATAATTAATACGCCTTATAGCTGCTGTACACCTTGATTCTCATCTGATATGACTGCCTACCATGGCACCAGAGAAAAAGAAAGCGTAGATGATTGCATGGAGTCTTCGTGATGACGGTGATGAGTGTATTGGGAACCATAAGAACTCCACTGCCTGTTGTAATAGCCATGATCACACAAGAACTCATCTCCAATGCAAGAGGATCCTTTTCCTTGTGTTTCTTTATTCCCATTTAGAATCATCTTTGGCAGAAGTAGAGCGCTCTTTCTTGAACTTGACCATCTATTTTCACAGGCAATGATCTTTCTAAATTAGACAAAATGAATATTTCTAAATTAGAGTGTTCCTATACATTCTACTAAAATATCATCTCTTTTAATGGTCAAACATTCAATAGTAATTTTATACCTCATCCACAACAAAAAATGTTAAATATTTGTCCTCCTTTCATTGAACAAAATTGACCTTTGACTGTTAAAGTAGATGATGTTTAAGAATAGTTGTGCTAGTATGTGCCTTCTATAAAGCCTCCTTTGTCTTGCTGATGATCTTCATCACTGAAAGATCCTTCAAAATCAGATGTCACAGGCCTCAGCTGAAGAAATAAGATAACATAATGAGTAAACCAAATTGGAAAGGAGGTTTTCCCCTGCACAAGTCATGCAGTTTGCTTCTTTTAAGGAAATACAGTACACAGCAAGAACCTCCAGTATAAACCCAAGAAAATCATCTGCAACCCCTGCAAGAAGGCCAACATGATGAAGAGAACCCCTGAAGACTCTGCACAGCTGTAATCTTATTCCTTAGGTTTATTAGAAGATTTTAGCTTTGATCGATACAAAAAATTGTCTTTATTTGAGAGTGGCCGCGAGCATTAGATGACAAATCTTGAGCAGGAAAGGTAGAGTAAATAAAAGATAAGTTAGTTTGAGTCAACAAATAAAGTGGCGGTCAAAGGAAAAAAAAAACTAGTTCTGAAATAGGTTGACAAACATCCAGGCCAAAGATAAATCAGAAAAGATAACTAGCACAAAGGGAATTCCACTATAAATTTTGGATGAGAGTTCAGGAAGAGGTTCCATGGAGTTGTTATATGGATTATTTTTGTGGAGTAAGGTGTCACATCCTTGTATGAATCTATTTTAAGATTCTTAGTTCCGATGTAATTTGGATTAGGGGTGGGGACTTGAAACTTAATATTAACTCTATGTATTTGTGTATGTGTGTGTAAGTGTCTGTGTGCATGTGCGTATACTTAAGTGTATGAACATTTAATGGGTGTTAGTGATGAATGCATAATGAAAATCTAGTTGTGTTTCTTATTAATTCATAAATACATATATTTGATTATGTTTTGACTAACCTAGACTGACTCAATTGTGAATAGTGCGATAAACAATGTTCTGTGTGTAGGTGACAGGGTGCATCGTGGAGTGGACTCTGCGGATCCATAAATTGAGAATGATTTTAATGCAAACTCTGCTAAGATACTGGCTAACCCAAGATTCATCCCAAAATAGTAATTGGTATGTTCATCTAGCTCATAACCGGTCTCCTTTGTCAAATTGTTAAGTTTGTAAGTCCTATTGAGTCCACCTACAAGACGAAAGATACATCGTTACTTATTCCTTCTAAATGTGTTCCATGTGAACGTGTCTTTCCGTAGTCATGATCAAGGATTAAATTGATGGGTTTCAATTTGCCAAAATACTAGTTATTAATGGTATTGGTAAAATACGTATTAGGGAATAATTATGTATACATATATTATTAAGGGAATTATTATAATTTAATTATTATTATTGTTTTAAAATATTAATGTGTGGTCTTATAATAAAATACATAAGTGTTATAATGTAATAGCAAAATAAATCCTAAGCCAAGAAAAAATAATCAATGAAAAGGAGAAAATAAAGAAAAAGAAAACAAAAGTAGGGAAAATGTAGGAGGCACATAGGGTTTGCAGAGGCCAATCTATGGCTAGAAAATATTGAAGAGGGCAACTAACATTCAAAGCTTGGTCAACCCTTATGAATGACCAAAAATTAGGCACCATGCTTGCAATAAATTTGTCCCTAAGCATGCCTTGTAAACAAGAGGACAACTTGATGGAAAAGACATGACTAGAGGATAGGAAAGTGGGAAATAAAGAGGTGAGTTGAGGGTATTTTGATTAGTTTTTCATTTTGGGGAGAGCGGAAGGGGGCATGTGGTGAAGAAAGCTTGACTTTGGAGGTCTTTGGGCTGAGTGTGAATGACTCAACATAGTTTTTCAGTTGCTTTGACTGAAATCTCATGCCTAAGGACATGGTTATCCCTTTTACTTGCTATTTCTATAATAAATTGGTATGTTTTTGCTTGTAAGACTGCCATATGGGTTACAAATGCTTTTATTTCTTACCCATTGTTGTTTATAATATTCTTTAAACTTTCAATTAGCATTATATTTGAAATAAAACCAATTGTGAGGGAAAATGAGTGAAGGAAAATGATCTAAACCCCCTTTAAAATTGTTGCATAAAGTTGGGATGCCTAAGCAGGGTTTAAAAGCTATTTGCTAGAAAAAAATCTTTTAAATTTAGCCCATTAACAACTGCCAAAATAATATGGATGCATGGACAAGGTCTATGAGTTATTTAACAAAATGCCTCAAGGAAATGAGACCACAAAAATGCCATGCTAGGTCAGAATGGGCTACTATAAGTTATAAAAAAAACTTCTAAAAGTTTATAAATTATTTTTTTGCCATTAGGGTTCAGATTAGGTTTGGAAGAGGGTAATGATACTCTCACCTCATGTTTGTTATTGTAGTCATTAGCTCCTATCCAATAGCCTTCATTGAAATCTATGTGTAAATCGTATGAAGGATTTAAATTAAATTGGGTATTGAAGGATTTTGATTGATGGGTAACTCTCATGGTAGCTAGGATGGAACAATGGGACCAAGAGTTTCTTGCATCCCTTAATACCCCACACTGGGATGGAAGAGCATTAGATTTTTTGTAGTAAAATTTCTTGTTGCCTATCACTTGCATTTAAATGTCACACAGTAATAAATTTTCTATGTGGCTGCGAACAAGACTTAGGCTATTAATACTTGATAAATCTACATATAGACTGTCCTTAAAAGTGTAGTTTTCCTCTTCGAGATTCTTCCCTTTAATGTATTTGAATTTTCCTTGCTGTTGTTAAGTTAGGATATGAGTTGTCCTCATGAAGTAGGAGACTTTGTTTGTGAATGCCTGGAGGGTTAGACATACTAGCCAAACCCATCTAAATTTCTTATTTGTGTATGGGAATGCTGGCTAAAAATGGGATAGCTAGGTTAGAATTAATGTCTAATTCTTTACCATGAATATCAATAGCCTAAAGAAGAACATGTCAAGCCCTTGTGATGATAAGAGATTTTAGTTAGTTACTTGTGTAAGTAAGAGTTGATTGAATTATGTAGCGTGTAAATAATGATACCTATATAGATATCTACATACTATGTTAGGTTGAAAGAATGAGAACAAGTCTAAGAATGAATCCCTTCCCAAGCTTATGTACCACCAGGAAGATGCCTCTCTATGACAAAATGGTTATCCACTCCTAATATTAAGATAGACTCCATAAGTAATAGGTCAAAGTTGTAGTCAAGTAAACTATATGGTTGGTCTTGTTTATCTAGCTCTAAGATGACTTAGTCCACATACAAAACCAAGCCAGATATAGATGCCAACCTCTATGGTAACATTTAACAGTTGGAGTATGCGCTCTACGAGGGCATAGGTAGGAGGAATGCATTACTCCTATAACATAGTTGTTCCACTTTTTCTGTGGTGATCACCAACATTGTAAATCCTATGACCCACATCAAAGATAAGCTTATTGATGCTCTAGCTTTACAGTAGTTAGGGAGCATGCTCTGCATGTAGAGTGATTCAAATGTATCCAAAGATACTAAGCTATTACCAAGGTATACCAATGAAAAATGCTAGAAACTTCTTAGGCTTGGATGGATTTCACCAGTAGCATGTAGGTTCTAGTGCCAGTGGCATGCAAGTGAAGGATGTCATTATTCATTATGTAGTAGCTTGTGAGGATAGTAGGAATAAGTCATACTAGTGATGATTAAGATTAAATTGAAGACCAGGTTGTTTGGGTACATGTCCTTAGTTATTTTTACCTTCTATGGTTGTTGGTCTAGATGTGTTGATCTAGTGATAAGAAGCCTATTATAAAGCTAACTATAGTGGGTTAGTAGTTACTTGGTTTCTTAAATCTTTGGCATGAAGTGTCTCTCTCTATGGATCCCAAAGTCCATTTGGTAGGGTGGATAGGGAGTTCATATCCATAAGGTGGGTTCACAATGCACCCTAGATGTTGGAGCATGATTGAATCTATGTCTTGAACAACCAATTTCTTGTAGCTAACTCTATTAAGGTAACACTCATGTAAATGTTGTTCATTACTTTAAATTTTTGGAATGCTATTGTATAATTTGATGTGTACTTATTACAAGCTATACTTGTTAACAAAATTTTGTTTCATTATCTTACTGTGAGGCCCACCCTTGTTAGACATCTTGATTGTCCTGATACACTTGTTACCTCTTGATTTTATTTGGGTGTTAAATATTATTATGGACTCTTGATCCTATTCATTAGACATTTGATAGAAATTAATTATGTGATTAGAGTAGTAAGCTATTTTCATTATGATGATGATGATTTAGTTAGATTTGCTTATGTTATATTATGAATTAATTATGATGAATGAATGTCTTACCTTTAATTATTTCAAATTATGATTGAAAATGGACTCTAGTGATCTAAGTGAAATTGAAATATTACATCTATAATTATATTGTCAGGATTATAATGATTAAAGAGAATTGTGTTAGGAATTGAATTGAATTATATCTTGATATGTGAAATTTGATTATCGTTCATAATGTGAACACTTGTATTATTGTGTGACTATGTGTGTGATGTAATTGAAGTTGCTTTGACTATTCTATGTTGGATAGATTGATGTGTGCATTAGAGTGTGTAGCTATTTTCATAGCCAAAATAAATTCAAAGGTTTCTCAAGTAACCCCATGAATTAACCTCATGACACCTAACCTAGTTCATAAGGTGGACTAAGGCCTTGTTTGATTTTTAGAATGATGATATGTGTTTAATCTTTTATAATTTTTAATAATTAAGTGTCCTAAGGTTTTTTGGGATGAGTAGGATGATGTGTTGTCATCCATGTGTTCAATTTCGAACTTGGGTTTATAGGGCTTTTTAAATGGTGTTATTTAATCATTTTCTTGCTTACTTTATGGTTTTTAGGACTATAGGTCAAATACCTATGGTATAGGTACCTTTTGGACCAAAAATCTTTGGTCTTGACCAAGATTTGACCATTTCAAATGGCTTTGGAAAAAGAGTGATGAGTTAGGGTTTTTGGAAAGAGGGATGGGTGACTTGTCACCATCTCATTCTCACTCTCCTAGATTCATGAATGGGCCTGGTGGATCTCAAAGCCTCACATGTGTAAGCACACAATGTAAAAGCTTCATAAGAAGAGAGCCCAAGTACTTCTCACCCCCAATGTCTCACACATGTGTGAGAGCATTTGTGGAGAGATGTGCTCTTAAGGGTGAATGGAGAGGTGGCAAGTGTCACCTCTCCATTCAAGGGAATTGATTTTGTAATCCTATTTATCTTCCTCTTTGGGGAGATAAAAAGGTTTTTATCATTTTAGATTTGGATGGTTTTTGCATTTGGAGAGGAGAATTTTGTTGTAAGTGTTGGAAGGAGATATTGGTGTTGGACTCTTGGCAGGCTCCCACATTCTTCTTCAACCTTTAGAAAGCTTGAGAGGTAGGCTCTCAAGATTTCTAAGCTTATTATGTTAGTTTTACTTCTCTTTTTCTCTTGAATGCTTGTGAATAAATAATGTTGTTTTGGTTTTTATTCTTTTGTGTTAAGGGTAAGGGTTATAATGGGTAGGATCTCTCCATGTGTGGGAGAATGCCTTGTGTGGGGTCTTGAGAGAGATGTGAACCTCCTCGAGGGAAGACCACTCCTTGAGAGGAGTTGGTAAAAAAGTATGTCTTGTTCTTAGTGTCTTGGGTATCATTTTGGTAGGGAAGAGTGCCTTGGTTATTAGGAGTTATACGTTTATGCAGTGATACAAAGAGGCTATGATGGTTGGTATTGTGTTGAGAAATAAGTTTTGTTACAAGTTTCATATGCATATTTCTTCCCCCTTGTAGGAGTGATGTCCACTCTCTCGCCCTATTGAATCCATGCAATGGATTTGGTGTATGTGAGTCTCCTTGTGTAGTGAGTGTTTCATGTGTTTTGTGCGTGTGGAATGGATTCCCTTATGTGAGTGTGTGATCATGGGTTACCTTGAAGGCCTCCTAGCTTGGGGGTGGCTTGCAAACAAGCCTATGGTTGGGTGGAGAGACCTCCATTGACCTAGTTAGTGTTTTTATGTGTTTTGCAAGAATTTTACCAATGAGGAAAGAAGAGGAAGGAGAAGAGTCTCCTTGTGAAGCCTAGTTCTTATTTGTAAAAGCATTTTAATTGTTGGTGTGGCTTTGTAAAAGTCCAAGCTTGATGAGTTTTGTAAATGGGAAGGGAAGTGTAGGAGAGTTGGAATAATCTCTCTTGTTCAAGTTTATATGTATCTTTCTCTTTGTGAAGTTAAATATTTCTAGGAATAAAAGAAGGGAAAATTTTACCTTGTTTATTATTGTCATTTATTTGGTGTTGCAAATAGCAAAAAAAAGGAAAAATACTTGTTGCTTTAAAAATCATTAAGAGAATTTTATTTTGTGCTCTCTCTCTCTCTCTCTCTCATTCCCTTTGCATTAAATAAATATTTAAGTAAGAAAAGAAAAATATAGGCCTTAGTGTTTTATGAAAATATTCTCCTTTAAAGCTTATATGAAAACAAATATATATTTATGCATATATTGCCTATCTTGGATTTAAAAAAAATGCTTTAAGAGTTGTGTTGGTTTTTGAATAAATCTGATCTTTGTTAAAATCTTAATTTATAGAAACTTACATTGTTTTTATATTTTTAATGTTAGTATTTATTCATTAAAACAAAGAATGGTGTTTCTTTAAATTTTATTTTTTTAATTGTTTCTCTATATGTAAAAACAGAGAGAAAATATTAATTATCTTATTTCTATATATCTATATATAAAAATATATATGAAAATGCATGCTTGTTAGTATTTAAACTTTAGAAATATTTTTAGTTTATGTAAAAAATATTAGAGATTTTTTATAAAAAATTAGGGCAAAGAAAAATGGGACACAGGGAGGCCCGAAGCCCTACCTTGCGCCCCACCGCTTATAGCAGTGGATGGGGATGGGGATGGGGATGGGGAGGGGTCGGGGACTACACAGTCTGCAGGGCTCTCCTGCTAACAGCATCGGTTTCAAAATAAAATGCAATCTCTTTTATTATTTCAACCTGCGCTATTTAATTTGATTTGACCCTTTCCTCTATTATCTTTTATTCCACTTGTATTCATTCTTGGTGCTCAATCCTTTATATTTAATATATATATGTGTAGTGTATACATATGTATTTTTGTGTAATATATATCTATTATTTTTTTAAAGAAAAATACAGAGATGTATGACAATATATATATATACTATTTCAACCACCCTATTATTGTCAAACAAATAATTTTGGATGGAAAAACATAGAACATAAAACAATAAGCAATTATAGGAAAACCATAAAATATAAATGTTAGAAAATAAAATTTAGAAAAACAATCCTCGTTTTTATTTTGAGAAATCTCAACTAGACTAAGACTATATAGGAAATAATTTTTCCTTAGGAAAGAGTTTTCCTTCCTTGCTTTTCCCTCATCCTGCAAAACAAAAGTGAACTCTTACAGGCTTTTACCCACCTTTTATAACTACTTTTCCTAGGGTTTTAGTTGACCTAATATTTTAGAGGCTAAACCTAGTGTTAGTATTAATTAATCCCACTTAGGGATTATTAATCTCATTGACTTATGACTATAGTCTGGAATTGATTTGTGGGGTGGAAATTTATTGTAATGACTTCTAGAGGACTAATTTAATTATTTAAATGGTTTTGTTTTTCAAGTGAAGTTTATTAAAATTGAAAGTGTTTGAACATATCGATTATTATCTTTTCTCGAAATTGAATTTTGATCATACATGGACTTTTTTGGAAAAGATTTAACTTTCCCGTAATGTTTTAAATGTTGATCTCAAGTTGATTTTCAATGCAAGATCATTTCATTTAATTATTAGATTATTCAAGTTGATTCCATTGTTCCTTTTGAAGTTATTAGATTATTTTAAATGTTGTAATTTTATGATTTTACTTTAGAAAAATTTATGATTAGTTAAATGTATGATGTTTCCACAATGTAATTTATTTCATTATTTGATATTAGTTAGGATTTAAATATTGGTTGTTAGGTCTCGGCCATAAGGCAAGACTGTCTTTTTCGCAACTTTTAAGAACCTTAGGAGTTTGTCACCTTGAAACGGGACTCCCCTCGCGACGCCGAATGTCACGTCGCCTAACCCTAATTAGGTTAACCCCCATATCAAAGGAGTGCAAAAGGAGTTTCACACCACTGTTAACTTGAGTTACACCTCTCGCCTTAGTGCGGCATGTCGAACATATGTTACACATGCAACAATGTTGGGTGCACATGTTAAACGAGTGCGTGTGTAGCACACGAGTGCATTTTGATGTTGAGTTTTATAAAATTTTTGTTAGTTTAGTTTTCATTTCCACATGTAAAATGTGGACATGACACTTACTGCGTCTATAAAATGTCAGTAAAAAGAAATTGGGGTAACCAGTGAATTTATTACATTGGTATCAGGAGTTTATTACATTGGTATCAAAGCCAAATGTCTAACTCTAGGACCATGGAGTTAACATTTTCTGCATGTGTTGAATTGTTTCCTTTTGATTATGTGGCCATGGGTCATAGGAAGAAAGGAAAGAAGGAAGACTTAGGAAAACAACATTCCCAACCTAAGACCCCAATAGGTTTTGTAGAACCTGTTATGACACTACCAAAGGTAGAACCTTAAATGATATATAATTTTGAGACCTTGGCTATAACAATTAAATTTCTAAAACTTCAAAAGGGTAAGGAAGTGGCCAAGCCATCTGAAAGTGTAAAACCATTGAAACAAAACCCACCCTCTATAAGAAAGCCTAAGCGATTTGTGAAAAGAGACTTTCCTTTTGGTTGTGGATGCAATGCACCAACTCTTTCTAAAGAAGTGATTGTAGAATATAAGCACATACACCCCAAACCGTCCACAATTGTGAAAAATTCTGAGGAAGAGCTTGAGAAAGAGGAATTTCTTGTTGTATAAGAAACCTATCTATAACAGTGATATAGTACTAAATAACTATCATTGCATCTATGCAATTAATATCTATTAATGAAGAACCAATGAAGTAATTATGCCTTATTGTGTTTGAAAATGGGAACTTTAGTTGACTCTTGGATGCTTGAAATATTTCAAAATGGTGAGTTAAATTCTAGATTCTTGCATTATGTGGGTTTTAAACAATTTGATGATTCAGGATTGTAAATAAATGTTGAATTTGTTATTATTTGTCTCACAATTGAGATAAACACCTAGAAATGAAGAGGATGACAAGGAGGAGATCTGGCCCCAGTTTGGCAAAAATACTTAGAGCCAACAAAGGTGCAACATCCTCACAACCCATGGTACCTAAGGATTTATAGGCTGAAATGAATGCCCTCTGAGAAAAAATAGCCTCATGAGAACAACAAATTAAAGAACTAATGAGACAAAAGGAACAAGAAACAAATCATAACACTGGCCTAAGAATTGACGGGGACCACAATTACAAACATAGTTATAGAGCAACTACCCATATCCTGTCATTGGGAGAGCCACAACGAAGGGTCAATTTCCCATAAAATTTATTCTCCCTTAATCTTTGTAGCACAATTCTTAGATGCTCCTCATGCTCCTATGGATTCTTGGAGTAGATGAAAATATCATCTAAAAATACCAACATGAATTTATCTAGATAGTCATTAAATACATGATTCATGAGGCTCATAAAGGTAGATGGAGCATTTGTTAAAACAACAAGTACCACTAAAAGCTCATAGTGGCCATACCTAGTTCAGAAAGCTATCTTTAGAATATCGTCTTCCTTGATCCTGAGTTGACGTTATCCAGACCTTAGGTCTATTTTTGAAAAGACTATGGCTCCATCTATTTGATCAAACAAATCATCAATTTGGGGAAGGGGGTATCTATTTTTTATGGTCACCTTGTTCAACATTTGATAATCAATGCACAATCTTAGAGTTCCATCCTTCTTCTTGATGAGCAACAACGAGGCTCCCGAAGGTGACATACTAGGTCGTACTAGAGCCCTTTCTCCATTAGATCCTACAATTGCATTTTAAGCTCTTGTAATCCAGTGGTGTTCCTTCTTCTAGCCTAAGATACATTACCTCAGGCACATTATCTCAGTTGGGGGAATTTTACTGGATTCAACCAAAATCCAAGACATTGTAGATTGGCCTACTCGTAAGAATGTATTAGAGGTAAGGAGCTTTATGGGATTGGTTCGATACTACAGAAGGTTTTATTGAAATGGTGAGAAAAATAAATAAATGTGAATATAAAAAAACATAAAATAATATATTGACTTTTTGATTTATTTTTACATTACTCCACATTGGCTTATATAGCCTTACATATTCCCATATCAACCAACTAACCTACTTACGGGAATAACTCCCAACAAACTACCTCTTATAATTTATTATTTACTAACTAGAAACTAACTTATATTTATTTATTTATTATCTACTATAATCTAAACTATATAAAAGATGTAACAAATCCAACATTCACCCCTTATTACATCAATCTAAACAAAGGATGGAACACTGCAAGGATTGAACACAACAGCCATTTTGAAAACTTCGATGAAGCACCTTCACCAATTCTCCTCGCTCACCCAGAAAACACCAAACTGAACTCCTCAGCAGATCTTCTGACTATCAAACTTGAAAATCCTTTGTACAACATGAGAGAACATAAAAATTCCCATCCTCCATGCACAATGAGAGAGAAACTCTCCTCCGAGAATCCACATCTCCTTCGAGTGTGTCAAAATCCCTCCTCTAGTGCTATATATGAGAGAACAACTCTCCTCTAAGAGTCCACATCTCCTTCGAGTGTGTCAAAATCCCTCCTCTAGTGTTGCATATGAGAGAACAACTCTCCTCCGAGAGTCCACATCTCCTTCGATTGTGTCAATATCCCTCCTCCAATGCAATGAGAAGCAAATCCCTCGTCTGGTGATCAAAAAGAATTGAACCACTTTAGATACAAATCCCACCCTATTTCAGATATTATACTATCCACAGATTGAGTACGTGTAGATACACTAACCCCACCCTATTTCAAAAGTTACACTATCCACACATATTATCAAGCTCCCTTGTGCCATGAAGGGACACAAATCAAAACTGGTGCTTCTCATGCAATGTATCATCTTTGAGCGAGAAGCTAGATTGAGTTGACAAAAACTCCTCCTACCTCCAGTGCCTCCAGCCTTTGAATGAACCTGTTACACTTTATCCATTTGATGTCTCATTAATCTCTCTGATAGCACAAGCATGTGAGTCTTGGAAGGCCCTGTTAGGTGTAATAAAGATGGCCCCAAAAGTCTGAGCATAAGATAACATGAAAAAAATAATTTTAAAGTGTTGGGATCAACTGAAATTTTACCTTTATACAATGTGATATACACAAAGAAATCCTTATAACTCATGAAAATATATATTCAAAATAAAAACCTTATCTCTAAAAAAAACATCTTATCACTCCAAATAGTTTTATAGACTTCAATAAGGAACTGTCAACTCTAATTCATAACACAAAAATAGTATGATGAAAACATCACTATATATTTTTAACCAACAACCTCCAATGTTCAAATTACCAATAGTGAGTTTTATCGTGCTAACTCTTCTATACTTCATTATTGACAAATATTCAAATGCTTTTATTTTAAAATGTATCACTTAAAAACAAATTATTTTTAAGAAAAATTTATAAAAAGTAACCACTCAAACATTTTTACCTTATTACACAAAACAATTAACTACTAATGTCTCCCACATCTTTATAACTTGCAGCTTGAATTATTATGTTTGAGAAAAAATATTGTAGCAAATGAATTATTGTTACTATTTTGCTTCTCACTTTTCATCATCAAACTACTCATCAAATACTCACAATATGTTCAAAACATTTCTGGGTTTTATTCCTTTCTTTGTTAACTTTCTATAACACTTTAAATTTTTAAATTTTGATATTAAATGAGGAAAATATCATAGTTTTAAAGAGACTACATTAAAATGTTATAAAAAATATCATTCTAAACTCATAACAATTTACCAGCAGATAACATGGTACACTTGAACTTGAATTCTTTCCATCCTTGGAAACTCCAATTTTTAAGATATCAGCAATTTGGATCAACTTCCATTGTTATGTTTCTCATGGCTCATTTTCAAGTTGCTCTGATACCATATTGAAATGGTGAACAAAATAAATAAATGTGAATATCAAACAAAACATAAAATAATATATTAACTTTTTGATTTATTTTTACATTGCTCCACATTGGCTTATATAGCCTTACATATTCCCATATCAAACCAACTAACCTACTTACAAGAATATCTCCCAACAAACTAACTCTTATAATTTATTATTTACTGGCTAGTGTAACGTCGTAAAATGTGCACACTAACATTTTACACTTAGTTTAGCACCTAGTTGGACCTATTTTGTTGCCTTTGTTAATCAAGACCTATTTCAACACCTTTTTGAGCTTAAAATGATGAAATCTTGATCCCGATAAATAAACCTGACGGAATCAACTTAGAACTAGATTAAGCCCACTAAATTTGGCACTCCCCAGAGTTTGTGGGCTAAAGGTCTAGGGTGCCCAAGCGCCCTGGTCCCAGTTGGGAGCTTTAGCCCCACATGTGTAGTGTCGACTTAGGACACTTCTTTATTTTGTGTTTTTTGACCTAATTAAGTTTTGTTTTCCGTACGTGAGCGGGAATGCATATTTAAATGAGTGTTGTTCGTTTTACACCTAGAGCTGGTTATGAGAAGGAATTATCTTATGCTATTGTGTTCTATGCTAAAGTGTTCTTCATGCTTGAAGTGTTATCTACTTCTGGATGCTATTGAAGTTTGTTTGCAGGCTTTGAAGGAAGTTTGAAGCCCTCTTCATCACTCTCCTTTGTTGGTGTAGGATCTTGAGTCATCTTCATCAACTAAGGTTATATTTGTTGTGGTTATCATCATCATTATAATTCATTATCTATCATATTATTATAGATCTAGCCTCTGCCCTCCTAGAGCATGCACTCTTGGATCTAATCATTGTTGTAGTAGAGGTGGGAACACCAACATGGGGTTTGACTGAGGCAAACCCTTATACATAGTGTCTACAATGAAAGTAAGATTAACTAAGGGGGAGCTAACTACACTAATTAACTCTCAATCCCAAGTCTAAGGGACCTCAAGATTGGACTAACTAGTAATGCATTTACTAACTAATTTGTACCCTATCTATATGCACTAGTAGTGATTTGACCTAAAGGATGGTATACTATGCTATTCTAAACTATGAATTAGCCTAAATGCTTGAATTGTGAGAGCTCAAACTAGCATAATTTCTTTGCATACAATTGCTTATGGAAAGTGTAGGGGAAGGCCTCAATTTATAGATTTTTGAAGATGGAAATGGAGAGTTAGGATTGAATTGAAAGATCAAGGATTGAGATTGCTTGAGGATCCTCAAGCAAGGAGAATTGGACAAATGGTATGATGAGGTTGGATGAGAGAATTGCTCCAAGATTCAAGGGATGATCAATGGATGAAATTGAAGGTTTGAATGGATGGATGGCTAGGATTGGGTAGGTGTATGACATGTAAGGCCTCATTTATGTAAAGGGATGGCTTAGATTTTGTGATGAATTTAAAATTATGGGGAGAGGACAAGTGGAATTAAAAATTGGGTGAATAGTGCATGAATAGTGCCACATGGAATTTTAAATTTGCATGAATAGTGACACTTTGAGTGGGATAGAAGAAAGAGAACAAGTGTACACTTTTTGGAAGAATTGGCCATGCTTCCAAAGTACCACTTGTCATGTACATGCATGTACATTGAATGACAAGTGGAGTTCTAGAAACATGGGGGTTTGTAGTTGAGAATTAATTAAAATTAATTCATGTGCATATGCTTTAGAAGAAAATAATGATGATTACTAAAAGTAATAAAAAATGAACAAAATAGGGAATTAAATAATATTTAATTTTTAGTGAATGGGGTATGAATTATAGTTGCAAAATATTTAATTCTTGAACTATAGTGGAAGAATTTTGATTTTTGATGAAGGGGAAATGTGAAGAATATAATAATTAAATAATTGAAAATTATTTAATTAATGCGTCGATAGAATGATGTGAATGGTCGTCTTTGGAATGTGAGAATGGATGAAAGTAGTTGTGACCTTTTTTAGGTGTCTACATTTTTTCCCTCTTTGATATGGCATCATCACTGTCAAGGTTGACGGGATATCAAATAATTTTTCATAAATATGCCCCAGTTGGCAGATGGGAGAAGAGTGGATGACAAGGTGATGCCCCCTTGAGAGATTGGTGAAAAAAATAAACTTTCTGGTGATGTCTCGAAAGAGGGAAAAAGACCGGAAAGGTAGAGAAAAATGGGGAGGGATAGGGAACCTGGGATGAGGTAAGGGATAAAAAATGGGGATAGAGGGTGAAATACAAGGCCCAAAAGAGGAAATTAGGGTTTAGGAGCTACATATAAGGTGGGAGGGGCCCATTATCCTCATTTGCCTTCTTGTGATTAGTAAAATTTTATTAGAGGAGAGAAGAGCAAATAGAGGAGTGATGGCGTAAATTCCATGAGAGGATCACCGTGTGGAGTGAGTGCAAGAGTACCTAAGATTAGCGGTAGCTGGCGATCTGGTAGGTTTCTAAACCTCTATGATTTGGGATACTGGTAGGTTATGTGCAATAAATGTGAGGTGGGAAAGGGTAGAAGATTAGTACTAGGAAGGTAGTTTAGCGCCTAGGGGTTTAGATTAGCGCCCGTCGTGAAATTATAGCACAAAAACTAATGATTAGCGCCCAGCTAGGGTGGATCAGCACTTAGGAAAATTAGTAGGAAATGGTGGATTAGCGCCCAAAATAAGTATTTTAGTGACTAGAGAGATGCTTTAGTGCTTAAAGTGAGAATTCTAGTGCCTAATTTTAGCACCTAATTGGTTGATTAGTGCTGAGGGTTCTGGTGTAGAACCCCAAAATAGGCTGGAATAGCGCTAAAAATGAGAATCCTAGCGCCTAGGTGTATAAAGTAGTGTCAAGTTTGGTGATCAACACCTAGAATTGGGGATTAGTGCCCATCTTGAAGGATCAACGCCTAAAATGAAGGGATTAGTTCCCATATTTGTAGGGCCTAGAGGGCAAGAAATAGAACCCAGTGTGCAAATTGAGGCTAACAAGGTGTGTTTGTGATTGCATAGGATGATGAGGATGTCCTACAGTCCTGGGAGTGTCGGCCACTAACATTTATGCTGTGGGATCTACTGGATATGACCGATAGGTTCTTTCTGAGGATGGTGGGATTGCAATTTATCACAAATATGCTGGCGATCAGGGCTGACAGGGCGATGATAAAAGTGTTGGTGGAGCATTGGGAGATGGAGAGATGCACCTTCCTATTGGCCTTAAGTGAGGTGACCATTACATTAGAGGACGTGTGGAGGATCCTAAGGATCCTAATTCACAGAGAGAGGGTTGTCTACAACCATGGTCGAGGAGCACAGTACGTGGATCAGGTGTTCGCCCTAGATCAGGTTCTCTATGGTGATCATTGATCAGAAATGCAATACAGGCAAATGATGGATAGGAGACTATATCGGCTTCCCCTTTTCTTGGTTGGAGTGATAGCAAGGACCTTGGTCCTTGATAGGAGGTCAAGAGGATTCCCAGTTGGCTGGGGATTGGTGCTGCTACACATGATTTAAGATGGGGTTGTGTATGCATGGGGACCGTGTGTGTTGGCACACCTTTACCATGATACGAACATCATGGTGTACAAGAGATCATCCAGCTTGGGATGCAAGGTGACGTTGCTCCAGATTTGGGCCTAGGAGCATATAACAGTGACCAAGCCTGTTATTGTGTGGGATAGGCTGAGCCATCGGCCATTTGTGTATGCTTATAGAGGGTAGTTGGTACATCACCGCTCAGATGAATTGAGATATTGGAGGAGAGAGATGGATGACATATAGGTTTTTTATTGAGACCTTGGAGGGAGATGGAGACATGGTCTAAGGATCGTGTATAGTTGAGGTACGTGTTGCAACCCTGATATTTTATGGGGAGGACATAGTTGATCATCTACCGGTATATGCTGGATAGAGTGCAGAGATAGTTTGGGCTTATATAGGATATGCCTCAGGAGGAGGAAGTATTTACGAGGATACATATGGATACACCATGGTGGGGACCACCACCAAATCCACAAGTGGTGATTGTAGAGTTTGATGGGATTCAGGGTCAGGCCTGGCACACTAAGCGACATGTGGTGGATGCGAAAACCACAACATAGTATGATCAGTGGTAGACTCGAGAGAGGCCGATTAGACTGACTATCCTGATAGGTCAAGCAACAACAGGATAGGTAGGAGGGGATGATGATGATGAGGAGGAGAAGGAGGAGATAGAGTATGTAGAGGAGATGGAGATAAATAAGGGAGAGGGAGGAGGAGATGGAGGCGAGATGGGGATGGAGGAGCGGAGCGATCAAGATTACAAGCCTTGGTGCAATTGCAGCAGGCCTAGATAGCCCAGTTATAGGGGCAATGTGGAGATGGATAGGTAACAACACTTTAGGCTCAAGCAGTTCAACTACAAATGTAGTTTTGTCAGGCACAAGCACTAGTACAATGCTACTAGTAGGAGTGTGACTGGGCCAAATAGTTACTAGAGCAAGGTATGGGAGATTTTGTCTAGACTATGCAACAACAGGTGGCAAAGAGTGCTAGTGAGGCCCAACACAATGCTATACGAGAGGCTAGTCCCTGTAGGTCAGAGAGTTACTAGAGCTAGTCAGCGGCCTCTAGTTCTAGATGGACGGGGCGATCAGAGAGATGGTTCAGTAGCCACCTGTAGTGTAGTTACTGATGGTAGGATAGGTGTTAGCCCCACAGGTACAAGGACAAGCAAGATAGCAGGGGATGGGGCCACCTCCTCAGAGGGGCTCGGGACTAGCCCAATTAGGGGCTTCAGCTAGAGATAGTTCTGCCTAGGGGCAATAGACATTTTTGATTTGTATATGTACAATATTTGGCAGGTCCTCAAGACCTTACTTGTATCATGGTTATTTTTATGTATATATATGAGATAGACATTTGGATCAATGGATTGTGTATGGTTTATTGATGTGTATGGATGGATTTATGATGGTTTTATGATATGATGATGTTTGACATGTTTATGATGTATATGATTATGGTAATATTCATAATGATGGATGCGATGGTTTGATATGTGTGTGATGTAGGATGTTTATGTGGAGATGTTTGTGGTACATGTGTTTTGCATTTGTTGATGTTATGGTGTATGATGTATGAATTATGATCATGGTGTGTAGGATGTAGATATGATTATGTAATGCATGGGTACACGATGATTATGTGTGTGAAATGATGATTATGTAATGATGTGTAAATGGTAAATGAATGAAAATATGCTTAGATTAATAAATATATATTATGAATGAATCATGTGATGAAATGGATAATGTTTTATGAGATGGATAATGCAAAGTGGTGACATGAATAATATATGCTTAAATTAATAAACACATATTAATGAATGGACTAATGATAACATAATGAAATGGGTAATATATGTTCAAATTAATAAACACATATTATAAATGGATTAATGAATTATGTAATGGAATAGATAATGCAAAGTGATGAAATGAATAATATATGTTCAAACTAGTAAACACATATTAATGAAATGAGGGTGTAATGAACTGACACATGATGAATGCAAATGCATGGTTATGAGGGTGTTATGATTGATTTTGGTGATCATGATACCAAGTCCCTAAAAATGGTCATAGGATGGGAAAAAGAATGAGGATGTCAAAAGTGGGTAGAAGAAATTAGATAGGAATGAGGGCGGGTTCGATGAATCTTAGAGCAATACATATGGGGTAGGATGATGGTGATGTGGGATAAAAAGGTGATAGCATGTATTAGGAAATTCTACAAATAAATATTGAGCACTGCTGTTGATATAGCATAATATGTTATGCACCAGGGTATGTGGAACCAAGGTGACAAGGTATCCATGCATAGGACTTGACACTACAAACAATAGGATGAACCCATGCATGCCCACAATAGTACAACCTTGTCTAGCTGAATGAGGGAGATCCAAAGCATAATCCCTTAGTACATGAAAGGTATGAGGAACCTTAGATGCAAAAGGGGGATAATATGCTAGAACCGACCCTACTATTCACAAGATATGAATATTATGGTGGAGTAATGAGAACCTCCCATAAGCACAACATACAAAAGCAAAGAGTATGCCCCATTCTAGATTGTTCGCCACATACCATGATAAAATGAGATCAAAGTAGCTTTGAAATAATCCAAGAGTAAGACACAAGATAAAAATCAAAAACCAAAAGACCGACTGACCAAAACATACAACCATTATATCTCTTGCTAAAAATGGATGGAGGATTGGTGATTCTACCCATTGTAGGAAGGATGCATCTGTAGGATAGTAATCAATGGATGATTAAGACAAACTAAAGGATAGGTGGGGGATATAGGCCATAAGTTGAGGTAAAACTGATCTGGTAGTTGATTTTTTGTGAAAGTGTTATGTTTTGATAGGATGCTTAGCGAGTGTATTATGTGTAGATCAAGTGTAATCAACAAGCTTAGGAAAGTGGGACTATCCAAGCGGGGTTGGATGGGTGTATCTTATGTACCTGTGTACTAGATACTTCATTTGTATTCTAGACTACCTACATACCCTGTATCCACGAGATCAAGGCACATAACAATGCAAATGATGATGATATGTAGTTCTAGGTGACTTGATGAAATGAGGATAGGGATAGGATCATGTGAATGGATGAGGTTTGATTTAGAGGATGGGAGATGTCATTTTTCCAACTATACCATGGTATAATAACAACGATAGAGGAGGGTGATAATGGTTGAAAGGGTGGAGGTGTTGCTTTTGAGACTGTACCATGTATGAAAACCACATGGTAGGGATGAATGGAATAGATAGGATGATAGGGAAATGAGATGTATGGTCATGGGAGTGGGCAAGGGTTACTCATTAGTCTTTGGCTAGACATAATGTGGGGGAAGAGAGTGCTCATACTGTATTCAAACTATAAGAACCACGATCTAGGGGATGAGTGATGGTAAAGGGTGGTGTGTGCTTACTTGAGGGAGGGTGACTGGCTGGGTGAAGTGGCAGTGCAAAGATGTGATATCTATGCAAGACCACAAGAGGAAGTGAATGATGGGAAGACTAGGTAGATAGGAGAACTAGCCAGGTGAAGTGATGGTGCATAGACATGATGTTTATGCAAAAACCACTAAAGGGACTAGGAGGATTAGGGGATGTGGAAGAATTGGTGTGTGTTAGGATAGGTGGGAGTTCTACTTTTTTGTTACTAGTTGTGCAACATATGTAAGGATGGAGGGACATTTTGGGAATTATGGATAATGGAAGCTCAAGTAGTGGGAGTATTTTGAAGCTCAGATGATGGGATTGGTTAATAATGGATAGGTGGATGTCATGGATCATGATGAGAAGGTGGTTTGAACAATGGATCTAGGTTGAACCTACACATGACGCCTGTAAATAGGTTTTCATCATGGTACTTGCCCAAGGTGCCACAGGAAGTGGTTTTCACCATAGGATGGATTATTTATCTTTACTTTTTTTATTTTTTTATTTTTTTTCTTTTTTTTGGATTTTTGACATTTATTTATTTTTTGACTTAGGGTATTCAACGAGCTAACTGTGGAACGGCTTCAGGTGGATGATGTTCATAGGCTCATCAAGCCCATCTCCTTCAAGGGTGGAGACGCGATATGCTCCAGAACCATACTTAGCAGTGATGACATAGGGGCCTAACCAATTAGGCTCAAATTTCCCTTTCTTGTCCTGTTCTAACAGATTCCTTTGATTTTCTTTCAAGACCAAGTCTCCTACTGCAAACGCTCTAGCATGGATTTTCTTGTTGTAGGATCTGCGAAGCCAATTTTGGTATGCTTGGAGGTGATTCAAGGCATTGAGGCATCATTCATCCAATAGCTCTAGCTCTTGGAGGTGTGCAACATGATATTCTTCATCAGTGATAACATTACGCAAAGAGATGCATAATGAGGACAACTTGATCTCTATTGGTAAGATGGCTTTAGCTCCGAAGACAAGAGAGTATGGGGTGGCTCTGGTAGGAGTGTGAATGCTAGTGCGATAGGCCCAAAGGATGGGATGGATGTGGAGATGCCAATCATGTCTAGTTTCATTGACAACCTTTTTAAAGACTTTGAGCAGGGTTTTGTTAGTTGCCTTAGGTTGGCTGTTACCTTGGGGATAGTACGGGGTGGACCAATGATGTTGTATGTGGAATTGTTCACAAAGGGAGTGAACATCATGGTTTTTGAATTTCTTGCCATTATCTGTGACAAGGACAAAGGGGATAGCATAATGAAAGATGATATGGTAGAAGATGAACTTGGAGATTTTGTTTCTAGTGGTGAAAGTGAGAGGAATGGCTTCAACCCACTTAGTCAAATATTCTGTGGTGGTGATAATGAATTTATGTCCGTCGGAGGAGGGAAGATGGATTTTGGCAACAAGATCTGGGCCCCACTGAGAGATTAGCCATGGTGTTGTGATGGGTTGCAATGCCTAAGAGGGAGCATGGATGAGATCTCCATGCTACTGATAGGGCTTACACTTCTTTACGTACTCACATGCATCGTGCTTAATGGTAGGCCAATAATATTTGGTACACAAGAGCTTCTTGGCTAGGACAATACCACTTGTGTGAGCACTGCATGTACCTATGTGGACTTCGTGTAGGGTGAGGGAAGCTTCTTCTATGTTTAAACATCGAAGAAGAGTGCAATCATAGCTTCGACGATAGAGGGTGTTGACAAGGATCATATAACAGGAGGCTCAGCGAATGAGTGATCTTTGTTGTTTATGAGTGGATTTGGGTGGGAAAGTGTGATGTTGGAGGTAGGTGTAGATGTTGTGATACCAAGGATTTTTAGGACCAATAATCTCACAGACAAATTCCAACTCGATGACATGATATGCTAGCATAAGGAGTTCTTCCACAAGAAATTCACACTGGTGACTATCATGAGGCATATTCAGGAGGGAACCAATGGTGGCCATGGTGTCAACTGCTTTGTTGTGAAGATGAGATACCTATTCAAACTAGATGTAGGTGAAGAGTAACTTGTATTCATCAACCATTTGCTTGTAGGGTACTAGTTTGTCATCTTTAGTAAGATATTCACCATTGACCTGTTTGATAATCAATTGGGAGTCACCATAGACTTGTAGTTTTTGAATTTTCTACTGAACTACTATTTTGAGACTAATGATTAAAGCTTCATACTAGGCCACATTATTTGTGCATGGGAAGGAGCACCTATATGCTTTAGGAATATAGTCACCTTGTAGGGTTACCAATAGTATTCCTGCCTCTAAAGCATGATTGGTGAAGGATCCATCAAAGTATAGTTTCTAGTTTGTTGATTTTGTCATAGTCATGATAGATTTGTCTAGAAAATCTATGGAGAGAGGTTGATGATCCGTGATGGGTGCTTTGGCTAATTAATCTATGACAACTTGTCCTTTGATTGCCCTTTGGTCAACATATTCAATGTCAAATTCATTCAATAGCATTTCCTATTTTGCCATTCTTCTCGTGAGTGAGATCCTAGAAAGCAGGTACTTGAGAGGGTCAACTTTAGATATGAGCTTGATAGAATGACTTAGAATGTTGTGTCATAACTTTTAAGAATAGAAAATGATAGCTAGGCATGCACATTTCATTAATGTTATAGTTAAGCTCATAGCCAATGAGGGTCCTACTAATATATTATATAGCCCTTTCACAACTAGTGTCATCATGTTGTGCTAGAAGTGCCTCTAGTGCTACTGAAGTTGCTAATATATACAATAATAGGGGCTTTCTAGGGATAGGTTCCATTAGGACCAGTGGTGAAGCTATATATTCTTTAATGCAGTCAAATACTTGTTGGCAATTGTGGTCCCATTTGAACTGTACATCTTTATGAAGTAAATTAGCGAAGGGTTGACACTTGTCTGCAAGTTGAGCAATGAATCTATGGATATCCTAGAGATTACCTTGGAGACTTCAAAGTTGTTTGAGTGTCTTAGGTGGAGGAATTTTTGTTATAGCAGTGACTTTAGCAGGATCCACCTCAATGCCTCTACGGGAAACAATGACCCCCAAGAGTTTTCCTAATGTGACACCAAAGACACATTTCTTGGGATTGAGACAATCTTGTATTCCCTAAGGTGTGTAAATATATGTCATAGAAACTCAGGGTGTTCTCTTGTTTTGGATTTCCCAAGGAGATCATCCAGATAGTCTTCCATGATTTTATGTAGCATGTCGTGCAAAATAGTAGTCATGGCTTGTTGATAGGTTGCCTCGGTGTTTTTCAGGCCAAAGGGCATGACTTGCCAGCAATATGTACCCCAAGGACAAGTGAAAGTAGTTTTATATTGATCTTCAGGGGTGATTTTGATTTGGTTGTACCCAGAGAAACCATCCATGAGGGAGAGCAACTCATGTCCTGTTGTGAGATCTATAATGATGTCAATGTTGGGAAGTGGAAAATCATCTTTCAGATAGGCTTTGTTGAGGTCTCAAAAATCTATGCATACTCGGATGCCCTCAGGTTTCTTAGCAACTAGAACAATGTTGGAGACCCATTCTAGATAGTCAATAGGGCAAATAAAATCAACCTCTAATAGCTTTTGCAATTCTTCTTTGACAAGTAAGGTGACTTGAGGATGCATCTTACAGAGTTTCTATTTGATAGGTGTTCCTTCTGGATGTACCACAAGATGATGAACTACTAAGGAAGGATCCAATCCTGGCATGTCTATATAAGACCAAGAAAAGACATCAGGCGCCTCATGGAGCATGATTGAAAGATTGGATTCCTCTTTGCTCACAAGGGTTTCTGTGATGTGGATGAGCTTAGGTTGTTCTTGTGTGCCAAGATTGATTTCTTGGGTGCCTTCAATCAAGATGTTGGAACATTCTTGCCAGTATGATGGCATGGGAGAAGATGGAGATCCTCATCTCCTAGCACCTCAGAGAGGTTTTCACTAGGAGATACGTCTTTATTTTTCTCTTTTGTGTCTGAAAGTGCCTTAAAGAGGTTTTCACTAGGGGATGATTTTCTCTTTTTTGGACTAAGGATCTCCTCTTCCCCAAAGTAGGCATGAGTGTGCAAGCATATATCATACTGTGAGGTGTTGCGGAGTTCTAGGAATGCTGAGAGAGCCTCATTGTGTGGGAACATGTTGAGAGGAGGTTGTCCTTGATAATCCCAAGTGATGAGCTCGGGATGAACAAGAGGAAGGTCAATGATGAAGATAGTGTTATCAGGGAAGATGCATGAAAGATCAAGATCTTTGCATGAAGCTATGATGACACTCAGCATAATGTTTTCAACAATGGAAGAGGATTCAGTCACTTCTACCAATGTTTTAGTGGGTCCATGGATTGTCGTAGTAGTTGGTGCATATCCTAAACCAAAGTACTGGCCATTTTTCTTAGGAGATTTGGGTTCAACTGGGATAGGTTCTGTAGCACCTTGTTCATCAATGCCAAGTCCTTTTCCATGGTAAGGCATTTTGGTGCAAATTTGGAATGGTACAGGATATTTCTCTTTGAAGTACACAATGTCTACTAGTGCTGGGGGCGTCATCACAGTATAACTAATCAATCAAAGTTGTTTCTTCAGCTTCCTCTTCTGTAGATCCCTGTGTTAGGATGAAGGGAATTTTGTCATTGATTCTGCGTTGTTGTTCTTATTCTTTCTTTTGTAGATGGTGGCCATGAGAGTGAGGGGACAAAGGCAATTGTCCCACATGGAAGGCATTGTGAAGCTCATATTCATTACACCCTTTGTCTATGATCTTGACCTGGGATACTTGAGGCATAAGGGTGGAAGATGATGTGGAAGCATGTGACGGATCAATGATGACCTGTGGAGTGGATGATGATGTTGAATCATGTGATGAGGGGTCCTTGAGATGTTCACCATAAGTGCTTGGGCAATGAAATTGCCTATCATAAACAACCTCCAAGGATTTGCAATATTCAAATGGTTGTTGATTAGCAGGAATAGTGACTTCCACGTCGTTATGAGGGAACTTAAGACATTGGTGGTAAGTGGAGGGAATGGCTTGAATGGCATGTAGCCATGGTTAACCTAGAAGGAGATTGTATGGTAGGTCAAGATCGATCACATAACATAGGGTGGGTAGTGTGAGCGGGCTCGTCATATGGTGGCTTCGAATTTTCTTTCTACGTTGTCGTATGCTTTGATGGAGATGACCAAAGACTTTACGTCATCTTTTGAATACCCCAAGAGTTTTATGAACTTTAATGTACATATATTCAAACTAGATCCATTATCCAAGAGGACCCTCTTGATTTTGTGATTAGCGATTTGGATTTTTATATGGAGTGCCTTATTATGAGTGGGGTCGACGGGTGGCATGTCAAATTGGCTGAAAGTGAGATGGTAGGATGAGGACAATTGAGCCACTAGATTTTGGAATTGAGTGAGAGGAATGTCAGTGGGGACATGGGACTCTTAGAGAGCCTTGTCAAGGATTTCGCAATGGATAGTGGATGACTTAAAGAGTTCCAAGATTCAAGGAGATTATATTCAAAAGTGGTAGTGGTGGAAGTTGGAGATGGTCCCTTTATGGTAACACACCCACGTTAGGTGGTAATGACACATTCAAGGGTGGTGCTTTTGATCTTGATGGTAGTGACACAAGTAGAATCGAAGTCAATCCAACCTATGTAATGTCCCCTTTTTGGAGGAAACACTTAAACCTGAATCTGCATTCAAATGATTCTCAAAGGGAATAATAAATAAGTAAGATCAATGAAGATGCTTCATTTCATTGCTTATAAAAGAATTATCTATCTCCTAATTGTTACTTGTGTATTGATAACTATTTCATAATTCATATTCCTCATTACTTTCTTTGTGGAACTAGGCTTTACATGTATAGGGCGCACTGAAACCATCTCTTGACCCAGCCTATGGGAGATGTTATTCCAGCCTACGGGCCTTCTTATGGATGGGATTACTCTGCGTCTCCCCACAAGACCTAACATTCTTTAAAGAGTGAAGTAATAGAGAAATATACGTTTTATCTCTCCATGTTATCTTCCATAACCATGGATGGGGAATTAGATGTCTCGGGCACATTGAACCCTCTCTAATGCATCATGAATGGAATTACTCTGCCTTTCCCTCATCTAGGGCGCGTTAAACCCTCTCTGATGCATTGTGATGGAATTATCCTGTCTTTCCCTAACAAGACCCCTCTCCTATAGTTGGAAGAGATAGAAGGATGAGATGATTATGTTTACTCTTTAAGATTGTATATATTCACGTATGACTTGATCATGCTTCTTATTTAAGATTGTATTTCCAATTCATTTATTATTCATTGTTCACCTAATATATATTTCTGTTTGTTATACAGTGGATTACCTGTATATGCTATTTATCTTATTGAGTATTGTCTAACACCATTCATTCAGATCTCTATTTAACCATGCTTCCTATTTAAGAATATATTTCCAATATATATACTTCTGTTTGTTATACAGTGGACTTCCCATTTTCTTACATATAAGTTTATCTATCCTATTGAACATTATCTAGAATCTATATCCAGATTTCTATTATTAATTCCTGTTACCATTCCTATATTTATACCATTTTCTATATGTAATACTTAATATTATTAATCATAACATATTTATATTCCAACTTACCTGTTCGCTGCCTCTGGTGATTGTAATTTCTGCACCTTAATTCCTTTTCTGGAGGTTCCGCTGCCTACCTTGTCCCCCGATCTTCTTCTTATCCTTCGTTGCTGCCTGGTAATGGGCAGGCGCGGACCCTTTTAAAGACCTGAAAGGCCTTGATGTCAAGCGACACACCACTTAGACATTTCCATTCACTTTGATTAATGAGATCGGGCTTATTTAGGGAGTCTGCTCACTTAGAGGCCCGATATTAATAATTATGTGTTATGTATTATCATATATATAGACACACTTTTAATTGTGTTATAAATCTATTATTATTATATGTATTTACTATTATAATTATTGGGTCATATTTAATATACTAAATTTTATATAATTCAGTATGTGTATTTTATTTATTAATATTACTATCTTAACATATATTATTGTATTTACACGTGAATGCAATTTATAGAAGTATATTATAATATATTTGAAATATATATGTAAATCATACTTGTACAGTGTGATTGTAGAGGGAATATGACAGCCCTCCCTACTCAAGATTGCTTGTCCTCAAGCAATTAAGATTTGGATGAGTGAGAATATCTTCTCTTTCCCAAGTAGCGTGGTCTATGGGTAATTCCTTCCACTTGATAAGATACTCCGTAATGGTTCGGTTTCTCAATATTCTTTTTCTGGTACTCATGAATCTCTCAGGTTCCAAATTTAACTGTCCCTCATCATCGAGTGGGGGTAGGTCTTCACATGGAGTAACTTTCTGGCCAAGTACCTTCTTTAATCTTGACACATGGAATACATTGTGGATTTTGCTATTCCCAGGGAGTTCAAGTTCATATGCAACTTCTCCAATCCTTCTTATTACTTTGTAAGGCCCATAAAACTGGGGTTTAAGCTTTTCTGAACCACTAGATTTTAGGGAGGATTGCTTGTAAGTTTGCAATCTTAAGAATACCATATCTCCCATTTCAAAAGTTTTTTCCACCTGCTTTCGATCAGCATAGACCTTTTGTTGATTTTGTGCATGATGTAGATTGTCCCTAAGAGCCCTCATGATGTCCTCATGTTGCTGAATAAAATCTTTAGCCTTGGGACATCGACTTTCTCTGAAGATCATGCTTCCAAACAAAGGTGGATCATATCCATATAGAGCCTTAAAGGGGCTCATCCCAATGGACATGTGGTATGTTGTGTTGTAGCAATATTCACCAAGATGTAACCATTTATTCCAAGCCTTCTGGTGTCCGGTGACATAGTTTCGTAAGTATCCTTCAATCCATTTGTTTACAATTTTGGTTTGACCATCCGTTTGTGGATGATAGCTCGTACTAGGGGTCAATTCTGTTCTAGATAATTTGAATAACGCTTGCCAAAAGGTACTCATGAAACGGCTATCACGATCACTGACTATGGTGTCAGGTAGTCCATGGAGTCGGAAGATTTCTCTAAAGAACGTGTCTGCAACTTGAGGGGCTTTATATTCAGAAGTGATAGCCATAAAATGAGCATACTTTGTGAGTCTATCTACTATCACATAGATACAATCTTTCCCTTGAGCTCTTGGTAAGCCGGTTATGAAGTCCATGGATATACTACTCCATTTTTGTTCTGGAATTGGTAAGGGTTGTAGTAACCCGGCTGGATGGGTTTGTTCCATCTTATTCCTTTGACAAGTATCACATTCTTGTACATATTTCAGCACATCCCCTTTTAGTCCTTTCCATGCAAATTGCTCTCTAATCTTTTTGTAGGTTTTGTAATACCCCTTGTGCCCAGCTAATGGTTGATCATGAAATTCTTTAAGGATCCTTCCTTTTATCTTAGATCTTGCTGCCACATAGACCCTATTTTTGTAGAGTATAAGTTCATCTTGGATTTTGAATTCATCATTTGGTAAATTCCCCTCAAGTATATTTACGGTGAGAGGATCCTTAGCATAATCACCTATGAGGATATTCTTCCAATTTGGTGAGACAATTGTCATGGCACATATGAAAGGTTTCTGAGATAGCACGTCGGCTACCACATTATTTTTCCCTTTCATATAAGTGATGTCTGGAGTTTGCTGCCTATCATTAAGATCACACTGCTTTAGAAAATGCTGCAAGCTATTATGATCTGTCCGGACTGCAAATTTCCCGCATACAAGGTACTGCCGGAACTTGTTTAAAGCATGCATGATGGCCAACATCTCTTTATCGTAAGTAGAATAAAGTTTCTCTGCGGTGGTTAGCTTGTAGCTCTCGAATGCTATGGGATGCTTATTTTGCATTAATACCGCCCCAAGTCCTTCTCCCGAAGCATCACATTCCAATTCGAAGGGTAGAGAAAACTCAGGTATGGCTAAGACTGGGCACGTGCTCATGACACATTTCAATTCCTCAAATGCTTTCTCGGCAGCCTCATTCCATTTGAACAATCCCTTCTTGGTGAGATCGGATAAGGCGGCATAAATCTTTGAGAAGTTCTTCACAAATCTTCTATAATAGCTGCACAAACCTAAGAATCCTCGCAATTGAGTCAAGGTTCTTGGTCGGGGCCATTCTTTAATGACTTTGATTTTCTCTTCATCCACTTTAACTCCTTCGGCACTAATCTTGTGTCCCAAGTACAAGGTCTCCTCCATTCCAAATTCACATTTGGATACTTTAGCATATAGAGATTCTTGCTCTAGGATGGACAATACCTCATCTATATGTTTGAGATGTTCTTCCCATGTTTTGCTATAAATTAGAATGTCGTCGAAGAAGATAAGCAAAAACTTCCTTAATTGTTTTCGAAATGTGTGGTTCATGCAAGATTGGAAAGTTGTTGGGGCATTGGTTAATCCAAAAGGAAGAACTAGGAACTCAAAGTGTCCATAATGACATCTAAATGTTGTTTTTGGTACATCCTCTTCCCTCATATGAATTTGATGATACCCTGATCTCAGGTCAATTTTGGAAAAGTACTTTGCCCCATGGAGTTCATCCATTAATTCATCCACTCTAGGTATGGGGTATCTGTTTTTGATGGTTTGTTTATTTAGTGCTCTATAATCTATGCACATTCTCATCGTTCCATCTTTTTTCTTCACTAGTACTACCGATGATGCAAACGGACTAGCACTAGGTTGAATGAGCCCCATTTCCAAAAGTTCATTTATTGTTTTTTCTATTTCCTCTTTAAATTTTGTGGATGGCGATAGGGAGTTGTAATCACGGGTTTAGATCCTTTTTCCAACTCTATGATATGTTCAAATCCCCTTTTTGGAGGAAGGCCGGACGGAATTTCATTAAACACTTTCTTGTGTTTTCTAAGAATGGGTTTTATATCTATGTGTATGTTTTGACCTTGTGGGGTGGATTTATCAAGGATCATGCATTGGGCTGCCTGCTCTCCCTGCCCATGTCTAAAAATCCTTTCCATTCTTTTGCAAGAAACGACTTTTGGGGAGCCATCAGGTAAACCTCATAGTGTAACCTCTTCTCCTTCATGTTGAAAACGGATGAGTGAGTTAGGTAGGTCAAATTGGAAACACCCTAATGAATACAACCAAGGGGTGCCTAGAATTATATCATTGTCAAGTGGTACTACATAGAAGTCTTCCTTGATAGTATGTTTCCCTAGATTTATTTCAAGTTGGGGAGCGATCTTAGTGCATGAGACCATTTCTCCAGTGGCGGTAGTTGCTGAAAATCCTTTAAAGCCTTGGGTCTTAAATCTTCTTCTTTTTACTAATTTTTCATTGATGAAGTTGTGGGATGCCCCACTATCAATTAGAGCAATAACTCTTTGGCCCCTAATAGTGCTTTTGATGCGTAAGGGATGATGCTTGGAAGTTTGGATAATGGTAGCTAAGGTCACATGTTCATCATCTTCTATTCTTGCTTTTTTGGTGTTCCTTTCTTCGGCTTCTTCATCAGAGATAACTTCAATCTTTTGAGATCGGCCTCTCTTATCACATTTATGCCCAGGTTCCCATTTTTCTGTGCATCTAAAACATAAATTTTCCTTTTTGCAAATGTGCCCATGCCTCCAAGGTTCTTGACATTTGAAACATAGGTTCTTAATCTTAAGCTCTTCTTTGGAAGGTTTATGGTAATTACTCTTTTTGTAATAGGGTCTGGTATGCTCATTTGTGTTTTTGATGTTTGACATTGATTTTTCCAATTTCAAGGCTTTTTCTATGGCTTCATCTAGGGTAGAAGGGTTTAGAGCACTTACCAATCCTTTTAGTGAATCTTTTAGCCCTTCTACAAATAGATAGGTTAGCCTATCCCCTTCAATTCCCGTGACTCTAATTAAAATCTTTCGAAATTCATTTATATATTCGTCTATCGTTCCTTGTTGTTTCAATTGAGTTAATTTCTTAAAGTTCTCTTGAGGATGTTCCCTATCAAATCTTTTTATTAGTTTTTGTGAGAACTCTTCATAAGAGGTTAGGTCATAGTGCCCTTATGTGTGAAGCCCATGGTGCCACCATTCGTAGGCTAGTCCTTCTAAATGTAAGATAGCAAATTGTAAAGCATCATCTTCGGTCATTGGACTAAGTTTAAAATAGTTGTTTAGTTTTTGTAACCATGCATGTGCAGAGATTTTGTTTGATCCATCGAAGTTTGGTAAAGTTACTTTGTTTACCTTGTGTCGTACTTCTTTATTTGTATGTCTTTTGTCTTTTCTAGCTGTTTCACTCTTCTTTGATTTGCTAAAGTCACAAAAAGATACAACTTCCCTAACTTCGGGTTCTAAATTTGCATATGCTCTAGCAATATCTTCCGTGTTCATTGGGAGTGGTGTGGTTTCTTCTATTCTTGATGTTTCTTCCCTAGGAAAAAAGGATGGTCTCGAGATCCTTGAATTTGAGGTTGCATTATTGTTATCCAAGTGATTGGATCCTATTTCTTTCCCATTAGTTGAAGGGGTTTGATTTGTGGTATTACCCACTTTTTGAAGTGCTTCTAAAAACATATGTGTCATCTTTTCACCTTGGTCCATCATGGCCTTGGTAATCCTTTCATTTTGTTCCATCATGGCCTTGGTGGTGGCTTCCATGAAGGCCCTCATTTTGTTGTTCATTTGCTCTTCTAGAAATTGGCGGTTCCTTCTAGTGTATGCTTGCATAAGATTGTTTCACAGGATGGCAGGATGATGGCTCTAATACCAATTGTAATGTCCCCTTTTTGGAGGAAACACTTAAACCTGAATCTGCATTCAAATGATTCTCAAAGGGAACAATAAATAAGTAAGATCAATGAAGATGCTTCATTTCATTGCTTATAAAAGAATTATCTATCTCCTAATTGTTACTTGTGTATTGATAACTATTTCATAATTCATATTCCTCATTACTTTCTTTGTGGAACTAGGCTTTACATGTATAGGGCGCGCTGAAACCATCTCTTGACCCAGCCTACGGGAGATGTTATCCCAGCCTACGGGCCTTCTTATGGATGGGATTACTCCGCCTCTCCCCACAAGACCTAACATTCTTTAAAGAGTGAAGTAATAGAGAAATATACATTTTATCTCTCCATGTTATCTTCCATAACCATGGATGGGGAATTAGATGTCTCAGGTGCGTTGAACCCTCTCCAATGCATCATGAATGGAATTACTCTACCTTTCCCTCATCTAGGGCGCGTTAAACCCTCTCTGATGCATTGTGATGGAATTATCCCGCCTTTCCCTAACAAGACCCCTCTCCTATAGCTGGAAGAGATAGAAGGATGAGATGATTATGTTTTCTCTTTAAGATTGTATATATTCGCGTATGACTTGATCATGCTTCTTATTTAAGATTGTATTTCCAATTCATTTATTATTCATTGTTCACCTAATATATATTTCTGTTTGTTATACAGTGGATTACCTGTATATGCTATTTATCTTATTGAGTATTGTCTAACACCATTCATTCAGATCTCTATTTAACCATGCTTCCTATTTAAGAATATATTTCCAATATATATACTTCTGTTTGTTATACAGTGGACTTCCCATTTTCTTACATATAAGTTTATCTATCCTATTGAACATTATCTAGAATCTATATCCAGATTTCTATTATTAATTCCTGTTACCATTCCTATATTTATACCATTTTCTATATGTAATACTTAATATTATTAATCATAACATATTTATATTCCAACTTACCTGTTCGCTGCCTCTGGTGATTGTGATTTCTGCACCTTAATTCCTTTTCTAGAGGTTTCGCTACCTACCTTGTCCCCCGATCTTCTTCTTATCCTTCGTTGCTGCCTGGTAATGGGCAGGAGCGGACCCTTTTAAAGACCGGAAAGGCCTTGATGTCAAGAGACACACCACTTAGACATTTCCATTTGCTTTGATTAATGAGACCAGGCTTATTTAGGGAGTCCGCTCACTTAGAGGCCTGATATTAATAATTATGTGTTATGTATTATCATATATATAGACACACTTTTAATTGTGTTATAAATCTATTATTATTATATGTATTTACTATTATAATTATTGGATCATATTTAATATACTAAATTTTATATAATTCAGTATGTGTATTTTATTTATTAATATTACTATCTTAACATATATTATTGTATTTACACATGAATGCAATTTATAGAAGTATATTATAATATATTTGAAATATATATGTAAATCATACTTGTACAGTGTGATTGTAGAGGGAATATGACAACCTACCACATTGTCATAAGGAGGTGGAACATTGTTATAATTGATGTTATTGGTTTGATTGTTGGGATTGGTGTTCAAGGATAATGGTTTGGATGTGGATTGGTTGTTATGGTGGGGAAGAGGGTCTTGGTAGACTCCTAGGCCGTCGTTAGGTGAGGCATTGTTGTTTCCTTCTATTTGGATGTCACCGTGATTGACAAGGTCTTGGATGTAGTTTTTCAATTTCATACACTTACCCATGGCATGAACTTTGATACAATGATAGTCACAATATTCATTTTCTTCATACCATGTGGGTTTAGGTTAATTTTCATCAAATGGTTTGATTGTGGGGAACTCAACCATGTTTACTTGGACTATTTTTTGGAACACAACCTTGAGTGGTTCACCCAAGGGAGTATACTTGTGTTTTGGATTGTTAGGAGGGTTCCACTTTGGAGGAGTGGGTGGGATCAAGACATTGTTTGAAATGTTTTTCACTACATTTGTCTCTTTAGGTTTAGGATTGGTGATTTGGATATACTTGGAATCGATAGCACCATCTCCTACGGTTTTTTTATTCTTAGCCCAAAACTTAGGTTTGTCGTTAGATGATTTTTTGTTGTAATTTTTGTTGTAAATTTTGACCAAACCTTTTACAATAAGGGCCTTCTCAATGGTGACCCCATTTTCTATGATTTCATTAAAGGTAGATGTGCAATGCACTTGTAGGTGGAAGGCCATTTCTTGGTTTAAGTTTTGGATGAAGATATGGACGAGTTGTTTTTTAGGGGTTGTCCAAGGTAGCCTACTAGTAAGGGCTCTCCATCTTTGTAAGTATGCAACAAAACTTTTACCACTTCGTTGTTTGGTATTGAAAAGGTCGAGCATAGTAATATCATGCTCTACATTGTACAAAAAGTGGGCAACAATTTTTTCTGAAAGATCGGCAAAGGTCGACATGGAGCCATAAAGGAAGTACATGAACCATTCGAGGGCTTGTCCTCCTAAGCTTCATGGGAAAAGTCAAAGGAGGAATTGATCATCATAAGCTACTTCTTGGCATGCCATGAATAATTCCTTGATGTGGTCATGGGGATCACCTTTTCCTTTGTACTTGTTGAAATTAGGCATTTGAAAGTGTTGAGGAAAAGGTATGGTTGTCATGTTTCTATTGAATGGATAAGGACATAAGTCTTCAAACTTATAGTGTTTCTTTTGGGTCCCTAGTTGGATGTTGTTAAGTGTGTTTTTCATCTCTTTCCATTCTTGATCAAAAGTATTAGCAAGAGGGGGTTGTGACATGGATTGGAGTGGGGGTTGTTGCGACGATGCTTATTGTTGTTGAGGGGTGATGTATTGTTGTTGTTGGACGTATGGAGGTAGGCCTATAGTTTGCATATAAACATGAGACCCGAACGCTTGTTGTTGTGGAATGGTTTGTTGGTTTTAGAAAGGTGGTTGTTGGGTGGCATATTGATATTGTATGGAGGATCCATGAGGAGGTTGTTAATGCATAGATGATTGGTATATTTGTGAGGGATTAGTATATCTCATTAAGGGATTTTGTGGTTGCATAAATGGATTGTTTGTTTGGAGGGGCGTTTGTGAAGCTATTGTGGGATGTAATGTTGTTTGGGTAATGACCGACCTTTGAGGAATATTCAGAGGGAGGGGTTGTGGCATGATGCTAGAAGCATCTTGTGGATTATTTGGTAGATATGGTACAGCGGGTATGTTGACATTGGATGGGACCGCGGAGATGAGCACATTAGAGGGTAGCATATTATATGGTAGCCCATAAGGGGGTTTGATCCTTGCTATTGTGGAATATTTCTAACCCTCACATTTTGTCCTATGGTATGAACAACGTTGGTGTTGCAGGCATAGCTAGCCCATGGATTATCATAGGTGGGTTCGTTAGGATTAGGGACACGTCCCCATGGTTGGTCACAAATGGGTGATGGTGGCTTGTCATGGAAAATGGTTTTGAGCTTGTCATGGTCATATGAATAAGGGAGACTCATGCCATGTTCGATAAGGTGCTTAAGAAATTCATCCTTATGATTGTCAAGGAATTGGTCAAATTTATCATGCAATCCCCTTTAATTGAGAAAATCAATGGTGGGAGAATATATGTGGTGGTGAGTGGATGCTTCACCCATTTTGGGTTGGTTGACATATTCCTCCATGTTACTTGTGGTAGAGTCATGTAGAGAGAGGGGTTGTTAATGGGCATCCATCTTCCTCTTATCTTATGATTGCGTGATGGGAGGCATAAAAGGGGAACTTTGATTGGATTTGGATGATGAGGTCCCAATGATTAGGGATGGGGATTGTTCTAAATTCAAAGTGTAGATCAAGATAGTTAAGGATCAAAGATTATCCCTATGTACTTAGGGTGGACAAAGAGCCTAAGAAAAAAGGACAATAGGATTAGCTTACTTGGTGTAGACAAGATGCACCAAGTAAGATGGGATTTCTTGGAGTCTACCAACTTAGGAGTTGTCTAAGTTCCCAAGATAATTTATCCAAGAGGGTTATGATTTTGAGTTTACACCAAAATTAAGATAGACAAATTCTTAAGCCTAATGTACAAACAAGAGGATGATTGATCTAGGTTCTAACCTTTAAAACTTGGATTTAATGGATAGTGGATTGATTTCAGATGGAGGTTTGATTGGATTTAGATGATGAGGGTTTTTGATTCAAGGATGATGATTGGTTTAATTTGATTTGATCAATGTTGGATCACAAGCTAAAAGAGACAAAAGGACATGGATGATGGTAGGGTGATCTTGACAATTGAAAAAGGATAAATACTTGATTTCTTGTAGGTCCCTGAATCTCGGCGCTAAAATAGTGAGTTTGGGCACTAGCAGATAAGGACTAGGTGATAATGTATATGAAGTCAGACACAGTTTTACAAGGTTGAGTGCTGAAATGGGAGGTTAGGCACTGACAGAAGCCACCCAGACACTGACAGAGACTAGCTAAGCACTAAAAGGTAGTAGATGACAGTCAGAGAACATGGGTTTGACTAGGCACAGATACATAATAGATAGGCACTGATATGTGTGAGATAGGTGCTAATATGGAAGATGGGCACTGATATGATGTTAGTGAGGTGATAATCCTAGCCTGGTCTAGGTGCTAATACAAATAGTCTGAGTGTTGATAGATAGAGGCTAGGTGCTATTTTGTGAAAATTAGGCACTGATTTGGATTGTTTGGATTTGAGATGTGTTTGGTTGAAGATTTTTGGCAAGATTTACAAAAATAAAACACAATGGTTGTTTGGACTCACTTGGAGTTGGGTGCGAGAGGTTGTTAGCCTTCACAGATTACAAATGACTTGTATGGGTATAGCACAATTAAAGACACACCAATCACTTGTATACAACCTAGAAACTATTCAAGTGGGAGTGACATATCTTGTGGATCTCACAAAATGGTCGTGGGTCAATCTCAATTCAAAAGTGAACTGAAATTCCTACACCCATTAATACCTTCATGCTATAGCTTGGATAGATAGGGAAAATAAGGTCATGGACCACCTTACTCCCCTCACCTTGGAGACTTTCGTCTTGCCCAAAGTATATCCTATCTCAAGCACAACGTTATGGTGACCATTTTCCCCTCCTCTACAATGGTACACCACAAGATCTGATAGTCGAAGGTCTTATCTAGGATTCACAAGTCTTCTAGGGGATGTCCCAGGGTAAGTGCACAAAGATGAGGGACCAAAAGGGGGTCTTAAGATGCCACCTTTTTTTTTCTGAAATCAAGAAACATTGATGTTGGATGAGAAATTGAAGATAGTTACACTCAAAATTTGAAGATACAAAAAAAACAAGAGTTGTAGTGCTCCAAATCTAGTTTCTAAACTACTAATTTTTTTTTCAAAAATGGTTGAGATTAAGGGGTTCAAAATGGGGGAGCACATAAATTGGTTCTATTTTCTCAAAAAAACATAACATAGGATCTAGTGTGCCCCCCCTAAAATGTTAACTTTTTTTTAGTATTTCAAAAATCGCTTTGGTGAGAAATTAGCTAACAGCATGTAGTTTATCCCTGATTTTTTTTATAATTGTTTCATGAATAATTGATTTTTTAGTAATTTTCAAAGTGGACACATCCTGAAAACAAAAAATTGAGAGTGCTTCCCCCTAAAATTTTTGAAAACTAATCGAAAATCAATTTTTTTTAATACGTGTAGAATGAAGTCTAGTTTCTAAAAATGTAACTTATTTGAAATTTTGATAAACGTTTTAAAAAAAGTCAAAAATACTAGACACTGGTTTTTGACAAAAAATAGATACACTAACTAAAGAAATTAAAGATGAAACCCTTAACATACTAAAAACATGAAAAAATTATATGGTTAGATAGCTAGCAGAGAGGTTAAGACTATGGTGGTATTTTTTTTGACTTCTCATTGAAAAAGTGCAATCCTGATGGGGAGCACGCTCCAGATTATCTGAATTTTGATAGAAACTAGAAAAACATGTCCTTGGATGACCTAAACATAGTCCAAGCCTTTGGGTTGGAAGCCCAAGGCAAATCCAAGCCTTAGGCTTGAAAATTACCAAGCCTAAGCATAACGCGAGTGCATTATAAAGCGCTCACATTATGCTTAACTAATTTGGATTTACACATGCCAATTGCATTTGCTTGAAAGTTTCTAAAGCCTTTTCAACAAATCCATTTTTTGCATATCTTGCAATCATTGTATTCCAATATAGAACATCTTGTTGAGGTGTTAGGTCAAATAATTGACATGCCTTGTCTATGCTTACACACTTTACATACATATCTATAAGGGCAGCTGCACTTCCTACTGTCTCTCTCACTCTCTACTTCCCTCCCCTCTCTACCTCCTACCCTCTCTTTGAGTCTTTGCTTCCCTCCCCTCTCTACCTCCTACCTTCTCTCCCACTCTCTTCTTCCCTCCCCTCTCTCTCACTCTCTACTTCCCTCCCCTATCTACCTCCTACCCTCTTTCTGAGTCTCTACTTCCCTCGCCTCTCTACCCCCTACCTTCTCTCTCACTCTCTTCTCCCCCCCTCTCTACCTCCTACCCTCTCTCTCACTCTCTACTTCCCACCCCTCTCTACCTCCTACACTCTCTTTGAGTCTCTACTTCCCTCCCCTCTCTACCTCCTACCCTCTTTCTAAGTCTCTCCTTCCCTCGCCTCTCTACCTCCTACCTTATCTCTCACTCTCTTCTCACCCCCTCTCTACCTCCTACCCTCTCTCACTCTCTACTTCCCTCCCCTCTCTACCTCCTACCCTCTCTCTCACTATCTTCTTCCCTCCCCTCTCTACCTCCTACCCTCTCTCTTACTCTCTTCTTCCCTCCACTCTCTACCTCCTACCCTCTCTCTCACTCTCTTCTTCCCTCCCCTCTCTACCTCCTACCCTCTCTCTCACTCTCTACTTCCCTCCCCTGTCTACCTCCTACCCTCTTTCTGAGTCTCTGCTTCCCTCACCTCTCTACCCCCTACCTTCTCTCTCACTCTCTTCTCCCCCCTCTCTACCTCCTACCCTCTCTCTCACTCTCTACTTCCCATCCCTCTCTACCTCCTACACTCTCTCTGAGTCTCTGCTTCCCTCCCCTCTCTACCTCCCACATTTTTTCCCACTCTCTTCTTCCCTCCCCTCTCTACCTCCTACCCTCTCTCACTCTCTACTTCCCTTCCCTCTCTACCTCCTACCCTCTTTCTGAGTCTTTGATTCCATCGCCTCTCTACCTCCTACCTTCTCTCTCACTCTCTTCTCCTCCCTCTCTACCTCCTACCCTCTCTCTCACTCTCTACTTCCCTCCCCTCTCTACCTCCTGTTGGTCATTTCTTTTGAATCAGCAGAGGGTTTGCCAGTTCCAATGCACAGGCAGATTCAGCCAACTAATACAAGAGGTTGCATGAGCTGCCTCCCCTTCACTTTTGGTTCTGCAGCACCAAGGGGGGTATCCCTATAGCCAAAGATTTCACCTTGACTCGCCCAATGATAGAAAGATTTAGCTTTACAATGACAGGTAGAATACTCTCATGTTTGGACCAAAATATGCATGATACATCACAAGTTTGGCAACATTCTTGGACATAACTAACTGGTTGAGGTATGAGAGTATGCAGGGGTCCTATTCCTACTCCTACAACTAACAGGTTGGAAATATGGAATGGTTTGAATTTGATGGTTTGGATGCAAGATAGGGGTTTTGGATCATAACTACTACACAAGAAGCAAACCAGTGCCTATCTCAGGGCAAGGAGTCAGCTAGATGTATATAAGAGAATGGCTTGCAACTGGCATTCAAGTTTCAAGGGGTTAGGACTGGTGTTTGCCTTAAAAACACTACCCAAGAATAAGTATTTAACTATCTCTACTTATGAATATCCCAGCTGACATACAATCTTCTCCACAGTTAACCTAAAACAATTTAATCCACTCCTTGAATGGAAGTTACAGATTAAGCATGTGATACAACAAAACTATACCCCAGAATCTGAGAAACCCTTAGCAACCAGATTCAAAAGAAGAAAATGCATATAGCAAATGGAGACAAATAGATAAACACATGCAACAATGTATTTTTCATTTACAATGACAAGAAACTAGACATATGTGCAAGATACATTCAGATGCAACTCATGAACTCCACAGAGATACAACAAATGGGAAATGCTCTGTATTTCGTTATTTTTTCCCCAAAATTGCCTAAGTCTTCAACAACCTACAAATGAGTAACATAGTTTGCTTAGAAGCAAGGCTATGCCCTCAGCAATTAATTACAAGGCAAAATTCAAAAATTTGCTAGATACAATGTATCTCCAGAATGGCGCTCAAAAACATTAAATGTGGCTAAGAGAAAGAGAGGAATGAGCAGGTGAAATTGGGGAATGTGCTGCCATCTGGAGATTTTCATCCTTAAATGTAGTAGCTAGCTAATCATCTCGACCCATACCCCTCTGCACATCTGCCATCAATGCCAACTACCCGCAGCCCACTGGTTCGCGTGCCCCTGAAGCTCCTTCCTGTTCAAAATGCAACTGCAGACATACAAAACCCCTTCGCCTAAAAATTTGAAGGGTGGCCCTTGATTCCTTACTATCGTTGAGATCTATGGCATCAAAACATCCTTGAAAAATCACCAACCAGTGAAAATGTGCCACGTAGGCACTCTGAGCCTCCATCGCTAACTTTTTGCTTCTTCATTTTGCCCTTTTTGCCTTTTGCCTTTTCGCCCTTGTATATGCAAAAACATATGCATATACAACTACCTATCATACAAGGTGGACCCCAAACATTTATAGGACAAATCACAATCACCATTGGATCTGCCTTGCACCTTCATTCCTTGCATACTTCCTTGTACATTCCCCTTATACATATAAGGTGTGGATTTCAAAATTTATGAAGCATGCTGAAGTAGCTTTGAAATCCGGCTTGTACCTAACCTTTGTATATCGGCACACATACAAGCATCCTGACATACAAACTGTGGATGCCAGTGCTTTATTTGCCAACTTTGACTTTTCCTTCGAGTCTGAATTGTATATTTTTTCCTTGTATATCGACCTTGTATGTGCAAACATACAAGCGAATGCACATACAACTGGTGGGCCCCATTTCTGACGTTGACCGCCACTGACCTGTTTGCATGCTTTACCTTGTACATTCGATTGTATATTTGGAATATACAATCCCAAACATACAAAGGCGGATCTCAAAATATCTCAAAATTCTATTAACTCTTTTAGCACATCCACCTCATATATCCCGCTTGTATGTCAATCCTTTTATATGCAAACACCTCTGCACCTTTCCTTTTGTATATCGAGCATACATTCAACTTTGTATGTCCGCGGGCCCCACCACATGCATATCGGCCCCTGCATCTTTTGCTTGCATATAACATTTGTATGTATCCATTGTATGTCTAGACATACAAACCAAATTTACATGCATACCTAGTATACAAGCAGCAAATATTCCCAAGAATCTGCGAAAGATTCCTCCTTTGTATATGCACTTTTTTAAGCCCGAAATGCATTCAAAAATGCATATAACTCATTTTTTCAAAGGCCGATTGAGATTTTGCAAGCCCGCCAATGCACATCAGCACTTGTATATACAAACCTCTTTGTATATACAAAGATACATGCATTTTAACTCTATTTTTTGCATTTTTTCAACTGCAGAGGCTGAAAGAGTTAGAATTTTCATCAATCTTTTGGAAGGTGCCTGCATATTTAAATGCTTGAAACCTAAATGCTTATGCAGGCACCAACATAGGCTCTGTCTAGGGATGCATGCCTCTTGCAGGCATGGCGAGAATCATAGAACTCTGGGATGCAGACCAGTCCCTTATCCATCGGGCATAGAGTCAAAACTGTACTAACCTGCATCACAAAACACATTTATTAAAATTTAGTTGGCGGCCCAAGGCCACCAAAAAGGAAAAAACTAGAATTTTCCTTTGTCAAAAACCTTGTTTTCTTTTGATTTCTTCAAATGAATCCTGAAAGCATTTAACCACTTGTAGCACCCAGCATTGCAATTAATTGTGCTGCTGCTCCTTTCCTTTTCTTTGACAAATCTACAACAAGCTTGATCAGCATGCATTATCATCAACTGTAGAATGTCATCATCATATGAGTCACTGATATTGCTTGGAAAACTAACAGACTCATATGAAACAAATGAATCCACACCAGAAATTTGCCCTTCTTCAAACTATAAGAGCTCCTCTGTATTGAACAAACAATATTCAGGCACAAGCAACATCTCATAATCAAATTCATTTTTATTAGCATGCAGATATTCATCATCATTGTGCTCAATAATCTTATCATTTATGTCCACCCGGAATGCCTCAAAAGAAGGTAGAGATAACTCCGAATGTAGCCCTATGTCAAAAACTTCATAGTCAGCCCTGCAACCAACACTATCCCCAACTGTGTGAGCACACACATCTACAACTTGTCCATTCACCTCTAAATAGTGACCTTGTTTTTTCTCTTCACCAATGCCCTGATAATCAAAAACAAAATTTTCAACCTCTGCACTATGAAGGCGGTCAGAATCTTCAAGGAAACACTCATATTCAACATCCATATATATTTCATCATCTGAAAGGCTCACATATGCATCTGAATGCTGACAGTCACTAACATATTCATTGTTGTCCCTTGAAACAACATCTTCTATATTCAGAGTGAAGATCTGCATATCCATTTCACACAAATAATCAGGCATAACTAGGATATGCATACTGCTACAAGACACAACCTCATGTATATCTTTCATTTCATTATTTGAAGGGCATTTTATGTTTGTTGGATTCTCTTCTAGAGGCTGATAACTGTCTTTGTTTTCATCATTATAGGATGTGCCTACATTTTCTATAACATCTTCAAGCATCACATCATGGCTACACATACTATTCTGAAATATACTTCCCTCTGCACAATCATTTGTTAATGAACACACTGGAACAACAGAAATATATTCACTTTGATAACTATTTTGACATCTTGCAGCCATGAAACCTACTAGCATTCCATATTTCTCATTGTTTTCTATATCCAAAGCAAATTGGTAGGCCTGGTGAAGTGTGGCTGGTTCTTTATCTCTCAATAAATAACTCACTTCTTCATCAAATGCAGCCAAATAAATTTCTAAGCATAATGCATTATTAGGTCTCATATATTCAGGAATCTACTTGAGCAACTTAATAAATCTAAGATTAAAGGCTGGAACCAGTTCCTCATCTTCCTTTTGAATATTCATGAAGTGTATGATCAACGAGGCTAAATCAAATCTTTCACCAAATTGCACTAAGAATGCAATTTCTAAATCTACCCATGAAGAAAGTGAACATACAGGCAGGTCTGAAAACCAAACCCTAGCATCATCTTCTAATGACTGAACAAAGAGTCTCATTACTACATCTTCATCCTCTACCTCATAATCTTCTATTAAATTACATAATTTTTGTAGATGTTTGTTTGCTGATTCAGAATCTGATCCACTATATTTTGGTAAACATTTTCTAATTTTATTTGGAATAGCCTTTGGGTAACCATATATTCCTGTGAAATTTAGGGCTTTATATCTATCAATGAAAAATAGTCTTCTTTGAGAGCACAACCAGGACTGCTACTCTAAAATCATCATTTTTTGAATCAAAAGGTGAATACCTAGAAATATGTTGCAGCATTGATAGGTTCAATCAATAGAGTCACCACCTCTCACAAAGAGGATAGAATATCAACAAGGCACTTTTGTTTTCTGGATTCATCATGCCAGCAGAGCACCACATGGTCATTTTTGGATCCTGCTGCAACAACTTTACTAGAAACTAGATTTTCCAACCTTCAAAACATTTGACTCTGTCCCCAGCAGAGTCGCCATCTGTTGGTCTTTTCTTCCGAATCAGCAGAGGGTTTGCCAGTTCCAATGCACAGGTAGATTCGACCAACTAATACAGGAGGTTGCATGAGCTGCCTCCCCTTCACTTCTAGTTCTGCCACACCAAGGGGGGTATCCCTATAGCTAAAGATTTCATCTTGACTCGCCCAATGACAGAAAGATTTAGCTTTACAATGACAGGTAGAATACTCTCATGTTTGGACCAAAATATGCATGATACATCACAAGTTTGGCAACATTCTTGGACATAACTAACTAGTTGAGGTATGAGAGTATGCAGGGGTCCTATTCCTACTCCTACAACTAACAGGTTGGAAATATGGAATGGTTTGAATTTGATGGTTTAGATGCAAGACATGAGTTTTGGATCATAACTACTACACAAGAAGCAAACCGGTGCCTATCTCAGGGCAAGGAGTCAACTAGACGTATACAAGAGAATGGCTTGCAACTGACATTCAAGTTTCAAGGGGTTAGGACTGGTGTTTGCCTTAGAAACACTACCCAAGAATAAGTATTTAACTGTCTCTACTTATGAATATCCCAACTAACATACAATCTTCTCCACACTTAACCTAAAACAATTTAATCCACTCCTTGAATGGAAGTTATAGAGTAAGCATGTGATACAACAAAACTATACCCCAGAATCTGAGAAACCCTTAGAAACTAGATTCAAATAAAGAAAATGCATGCAACAAATGGAGACAGACAGATAAACACATGCAACAATGTATTTTTCATATACAATGACAAGAAACTAGAAATATGTGCAAGATACATTCAGATGCAACTCATGAACTCCACAAAGATACAACAAATGGGAAATGCTCTGTATTTCGTTATTTTTTCCCCAAAATTGCCCAAGTCTTCAACAACCTAAAAATGAGTAACACAGTTTGCTTATAAGCAAGGTTGTGCCCTCAGCAATTAATTACAGGGCAAAATTCAAAAATCTGCTAGATACAATGCATCTCCAGAATGGCGCTCAAAAATATTGAATGTAGCTGAGAGAAAGAGAGGAATGAGCAAGTGAAATTGGGGAATGTGCTGCCATCTGGAGATTTTTTTCCTTGAATGTGGTAGCTAGCCGATCATCTCAACCCATACCCCTCTGCACATCTGCCATCAATGCCAACTACCCACAGCCCACTGGTTCGCATGCCCCTGAAGCTCCTTCCCACTCAAAATGCAACTGTAGACATACAAAACCCCCTGCGCCTAAAAATTTGAAGGGTGGCCATCGATTCCTTACTATCGCTGAGATCTACAGCATCAAAACATCCTTGAAAAGTCACCAACTAGTGAAAATGTGCCACATAGGCACTCTGAGCCTCCATCGTTGACTTTTTGCTTCTTCATTTTGCCCTTTTTGCCTTTTGCCTTTTCACCCTTGTATATGCAAAAACACATGCATATACAACTGCCTATCATACAAGGCAGACCCCAAACATTTATAGGACAAATCACAATCACCATCGGATCCACCTTGCACCTTCATTCCTTGGATACTTCCTCGTATATGTGCATATACATTCCCCTTATACATACAAGGCGCAGATTTCAAAAGTTATGAAGCATGCTGAAGTAGCTTTGAAATCCGGCTTGTACCTAACCTTTGTATATCGACACACATACAAGCATCCTGACATACAAACCACGGATGCCAGTGCTTTATTTGTCAACTTTGACTTTTCCTTCAGGTCTGAATTGTATATTTTTTCCTTGTATATCAGCCTTACATGTGCAAGCATACAAGTGAATGCACATACAGCTGGTGGGCCCCATTTTTGACATTGACTGCCGCTGACCTGTTTGCATGCTTTACCTTGTACATTCAATTGTATATTTGGAATATACAATCCCAAACATACAAAGGCGGATCTCAAAATATTTCAAAATGCTATTAACTCTTTTAGCACGTCCACCTTGTATATCCCGCTTGTATGTCAATCCTTGTAGATGCAAACACCTCTGCACCTTTCCTTTTGTATATCGGGCATACATTCGACTTTGTATGTCCACAGGCCCCACCACATGCATATTGGCCCCTGCATCTTTTGCTTGCATATAACCTTTGTATGTTGCTGTTGTATGTCTAGACATACAAACCAAATATACATGCAGACCCGGTATACAAGCAGCGAATAATCCTAGGAATCTATGAAAAATTCTTCCTTTGTATATGCACTTTTTCAAGCTCGATATGCATTCAAAAATGCATATAACTCATTTTTTCAAAGGCCGATTGAGATTTTGCAAACCCGCCAATGCACATCAATACTTGTATATACAAACATCTTTGTATATACAAAGATACATGCATTTTAACTCTATTTTTTTGCATTTTTTCAACTACAGAGCCCAAAAGAGTTAGAATTTTTATCAATCATTTGGAAGGTGCCTGCATATTTAAATGCTTGAAACCTAAATTCTTATGTAGGCACCAACACCTCCTACCCTCTCTCACTCTCTACTTCCCTCCCCTCTTTACCTCCTACCCTCTCTCTCACTATCTTCTTCCCTCCCCTCTCTACCTCCTACCCTCTCTCACACTCTCTACTTCCCTCCCCTCTCTACCTCCTACCCTAGCTCTTACTCTCTTCTTCCCTCCACTCTCTACCTCCTACCCTCTCTCTCTCTCACTCTCTACTTCCCTCCCCTCTCTACTTCCTACTCTCTCTCTCACTCTCTTCTTCCCTCACCTCTCTACCTCCTACCCTCTCTTTGATTCTCTACTTCCCTCCCATCTCTACCTCATACCTTCTGCCTCACTCTCTTCTTCCCTCCCCTCTCTACCTCCTACCCTCTCTCTCACTCTCTACTTCTATCCCCTCTCTACCTCCTATCCTCTCTCACTCCCTACTTCCCTCCCCTCTCTACCTCCTACCCTCTCTCTCACTCTCTTACTCCTTCCCTTGTCTACCTCCTACCCTCTCTCACTCTCTACTTCCGTCCCGTCTCTACCTCCTACTCTCTCTCTCTCTCACTCTACTTCCCTCCCCTCTCTACCTCTCCTCATCATTCTTCCCATCCAATGAAATTTCATAAATTATCTTGTTTCCATTTCATCATCCCAATTTATATCCTCATTCATCTTTACATGTCCTAGTTTTCTTGTTTCCATGTTCTTTGTCGACAAGGGAGAGGGAGAGGGAGGAAGAGGGAGAGAGAGGAGAGAGATAGGGTGATAAGGTGATAGGGATAGAGAGAGAGTCCTAGTTTTCTTATTTTGGAGAGAGAGAGAGAGGATTGGTCAGGTTTATGAGTTTAGGGTTTAGGGGTTCAGGGTTTCTTGGATTTATGGTTTATGGTTTAGGGGTTAGGATTTAGGAGCATTATTTAGGGTTTTGGGGTATTGGGAGAGAGAGAGAGAGGTTTAGGGTTGCTCAGGTTTAGGGGCATTATTTAGGGTTTATGAGTTTAGGGTTGCTTGGACCTTTAGGGGCATTATTTAAGGTTTATAAGTTTAGGGTTGCTCAAGTTTAGGGTTTAGGGTTAAAGGGGAATTATTTATGGTTTAGGGGTTTAGCTTGGTTGAACGAGTTTAGGGTTTAGGGGTCAGGGGCATTATTTGAGGTTTATGAGTTTAGGGTTGCTCAAGTTTAGGGTTTAGGGTTTAGGGGTTGGGGTTTGTGGGTTTAGGTTTGCTCGGGTTTAGGGTTTAGGGTTTAGGGTTTAGGGATTAGGGGTTAGGGTTTAGAGAGAGATAGATCGAGGGGACTGATAGAGATTGGGAGAGATAGGGAGATAGAGGTTTAGGGTTGCTTCCAGGGTTTATGATTTAGGGGTTAGGTTTTAGGGGCATTATTTAGGGTAACTTAGGGTTTATGGTTTAGGGGTTAGGGGTTAAGGTTTAGACGTTTAGGTTAGGGTTCAGAGAGAGAGGACCAATAGGGAGATATAGAGACCGAGGGGAGAGATGGAGAGATAGAGGGTGAAGGACATGGCCAGAGACATAGGCAGAGAGATTGAGAGGTAGAGGGATGATAGAGACAAGGAGATAGGGTTTAGGGTTGATCATGTTTAGGGTTGATCAAGTTTAGGGTTTAGGGGTTAGGAGTTTAGAGAGGGAGAGATAGGGAGATAAAGGGTAACAGACATGGCTAGAGACATAGGCAGAGAGATTGAGAGGTAGAGGGATGATAGAGACAAGGAGATAGGGGTTTAGGGTTGATCAAGTTTAGGGTTTAGGGGTTAGAAGTTTAGAGAGGGAGAGATAGGGAGAGATAGGGTGAGGGACATGGCCTAAGATAGGCAAAGGGATTGAGAGGTAAAGGAATGATAGAGACAAGGAGATAGGGGTTTAGGGTTGATCAGGTTTATGGTTGATTGGGTTTAGGGTTTAGGTGTTAGGAGTTTAGAGAGGGAGAGATAGGGAGATAGAGGGTGAGGGACATGGCCAGAGACATAGGCAGAGAGATTGAGAGGTAGAGGGATGATAGAGACAAGGAAATAGGGGTTTAGGGTTGATCAATTTTATGGTTTAGGGGTTAGAAGTTTAGAGAGGGAGAGATAGGGAGATAAAGGTTCAAGGGCATTATTTAGGGTTTAGGGGTTTAGAGAGAGAGATAGATAGAGAGATAGATATATACTTATACATAAAGGTTTTCATAGATATATGTCTTACATATATATACTTATAGATATATACTTATAATATATACTTATACATAGAGACAAAACACTAAATTTACTTGTTTGCGTGCATCTTACAGATATATACTTATAAATAGAGACAAAACACTAAATTTACTTGTTTGCATGCATGAAAGCTTAATGTTTTCATGCTTCCCAAAACACACTCGTGTTATGGGAAGAAAAAAAATAGGAAAAAACCATGTGGGATGCGTGATTCAGACCCCACATGTCTGTTATTCCCTACTTTTCATGCATGTTATTGGACAAGAAAACACTTTTTCATGTTGTTTGACATATTAAGAATCATTTTTTATCAATCCACCACTTTTTTTGTTTTTTCAACATAGAAGAATTGATTTTGCATGTTTCTAGACAAAATTTGATTATTTAAACTAAAAGTTTCATGTTTCATATTGTTTCAAAGCTAATTACCATTGATATAGATTGAATTTGATGATATATGTTTGTTTTTTCCATAAATGTCACTAATCCTATTCTAGAGTTATATAGAATTCATAATCAAACTTGTGAAAAAGAAGAATTTGAGGATTTTGAAGCCAAATTTTGGAGGATTGGTCAACTCGAATATCGAATTCTAAGGTATGTTCTTTATGTCCAATTTAATTCACTTTATGTTCTTTAGAACATTCACAATCACTAAATGTGGAACTATCTAAGTTAAAAAAGTCATCATTATGTGTATTAATAGAATTACAATAATTAAAATATGATATATATATATAATTTTGTTGTATCTTGAATCACTAATAGAATTTGTTGTATCTTGAATTTGAACTGTCATTGATACCTCCCTTTAACAAAGTATTATCATCATTCTCTCTAATGTAACAAGTTGTATTAACATATAAAATATAGTGCTATTGATGCTGCAAATCTGATATATATTTGGTTCTCATATAGTAATGAGTTGTCACTATCATCCTCTTGGCCATTCAACTCATGCTCATCATTGGGACTAGGTGTGCCATCACACTCAATGTCTTCTTTACTACCAATTGACTGATTTGTATTGATTGATTGTGATAATTCAACACTTTCAGTGCTTACAAGGGTACACTGGATACTTATCTTGTTTGTACCTGTCTTCATACTTAGTCAAAAGTTGTTGACCAAAACACACGAACTGTGTATATATGTCTTCCTACACTGCAACCAAAATCAAACTATGGCTTGTGATAACAAGATCTTGAACAATCCAAAAATCTTAGTATGTAACAAGTTTAAGTCCTTAAAGGTCAATTGACCATATTGACCACATGACAACCAATTTGTATCCTCAAGAGTTGCTTTTAGAGAAGATCTATTTTTAATAAACACATTTGCTTGATAGAAACATTCTATTTTTTGTGATGAGAACTTCCTTAGATCTTCTATTTGTTGTCATGAGAACTTCTTCCTTATATATTCATTAGATCTTCTTCCTTTTCATCTTCTCATCATTATATTATTCTTTAATAACCTATCTCACCATTTATCCTTCAATGATCTTGTGATTTCCCTTGTAATACACCAATTTACTTATGAAAGTCCTAGGGTTTGATCATTCTTATTTTGGACTATTGTTCGAACAATACCATGTGATATTCCTAAGGTTACAATGACTGTCCTATACATTTATGATTCCTAGAAAACCCCTGCTTTACACCTTGACAAGATATGAAATTATCTTCATAGGGTTTGATGTTCCTATTGACTGTCATGATAGTCCTAGTTGTGTTGATAGTCCATTTAAGGTGCTTGACAATACTAATATGTATATAATCAGTCATTTTCATCATTGTCATCTCTTACCTTGTAATCCTAAGGAGTACCATACCATATAGGTGACCATGCATTGATATCCTCATAATCATCCAAAATTAGTAGAAAAATAACTATCCAAAAACCTAGGCATGATAGACTAGCAAGTAGTTTGTTTCTAGGTGTTCTTAGGTCACTAGTTATTTTGCATATAATTGGTAATGTTCTTAGGATTTGATACAAACCATGAGGGATTTATTCTTAGGGTTATCTTTTCATAATACATAACAAACAATATGAAATGAGAACTCAACATGACTATTATTGATAGTGTGCATTTGTTCAAAATACAAACTATGATTGTCTTCTCCCAAAGTGTCAATACCTTTGCATTTGATGTAGTAATCTTTCATGTGAATAGGGTAGTGAGAGCCTATTGCATATTTTGAATATCTGACCTTAATAGTGATCTAGAGTTTCACGATAGTCTTCTATGTTTATGATGTGATAGTCTATGTGGTTGTTTGTAATAGTCATTGCACAATTTGACTCTCGATGCATGGTTACAACATAGGCTTCTATCACTATCTTATCAATTTATGATCAAACTCTTCAACAAGATCTTGAACAATCCACAAATTTCTTAGTATGTAACAAGTTCAAGTCCTTATAGGTCAATTGACCATACTAACCACATGACATAACCAATTTGTATCATTAAGAGTTGCTTTTAGAGCAGATCTATTTTTAATAAACACATTTGCTTGATAGAAACATTCTATTTACATTGTCATGAGAACTTCTTCCTTAGATCTTCTATTTGTTGTCATGAGAACTTCTTCCATAGATATTCATTAAATCTTCTTCCTTCTCATCTTCTCATCATTATATTCTTCTTTAATAACCTATCTCACCATTTATCCTTCAGTGATCATGCGATTACCCTTGTAATGCACCAATTTACTTATGAAAGTCCTAGGGTTTGATCATTCTTATTTTGGACTACTGTTCAAACAATGGACTCATGTGATATTCCTAAGGTTACAATGATTGTCCTATAAATTTATGATTCCTAGAAAACCCCTCCTTTACACCTTGACAAGATATGAAATTATCTTCATAGGGTTTGATGTTCCTATTGACTGTCACGATAGTCCTAGTTGTGTTGATAGTCCATTTAAGGTGCTTGACAATTCTAATATGTACATAATCAGTCCTTTTCATCATTGTCATCTCTTATCTTGTAATCCTAAGGAGTACCATACAACATATTGATATCCTCATAATCTTTCATTTGATATAGTAATATTTCATGTGAATAGGGTAGTGAGAGCCTATTACATATTTTGAATATCTGACCTTAATAGTGATCTAGAGTTTCATGATAGTCTTCTATGTTTATGATGTGACAGTCTATATGGTTGTTTGTAATAGTCATAGTGCAATTTGATAGTCTTTTCCCTCAACATCACCTCCATAAGCAATTTGTCTATCATTGTATATGATAATGTTCACATATGGGATATACTCAAAATATAGTTTAGGACAACTTGTTTTACATGAAATGATGATCCTCAGTCAAGTATATCATGATAATCCTAAATACCTCCAATAACTTTTATGATAGTGGTGGCTATCTTTTAACCATGGGACAATACCTTTACATATTAGGGTGATGATTATGTATTACTTGTGATAATTTATCTTGGAAACCTTACACTAATGATCTACCTTCACCTTATTGATACCTATGATAAAATATCAAAGATATTTGGACAATGCATTATAAACAACTTCATGACAATCATGGTTGATAGGATAGTACTAAAACTCACAGATCCTCCTTTACAAGTATGTCATCATGAAACAAAACTCTACCCTAAATTTATACACCTTGTTATTCTTCCCTAACTCTAACTCTGTTGAAAATCAGACTTGTAGAACCATACCAAGATAGTTGATAAAGGATAGGCTCTGTTGTTATGAATCAGCTGTTATGAATCTGTTGTTATGAATCTATTGTTATGAATCTACCTATTATGAATCAGGATCTGCTGTTATGAATGAACACATGTGTACATACCAAATAATGTAAGGATAGGCTCCAATGAGGGTTGATAAAGGACGAATAAGTCTGTAGTTACAATCTACCCAAACTCCTCTATTCTAAAAGAATTGTCTACCATTTTCATTATTGGGAATTGTCAAGAGTTGTTGCTTCCTTATCCAATTTTGGTTTTTTTTGTAAAAGCCCCCTCAAAGTTCTAATTATCATTGTCTTATTCATCATGCTTGTAGAAATCATCATCATGCCAATGAAATGAGAAAATATTCTAACACTAGAAGAGTGTGAAGCTGAGAATGAGAGGAAAAGAGAAAGGATGAGGTGAATTCGTGAAAGTAGTAAATTGTCAACCATACAAGAAAACATTCCACTTGAAGTCAAGAAAACCTAACAAGGTGAAAAACACAAACAAAATGCATAAACAAACACTTTTATACCTTGAAGTCCTCCTCCTCCTTGATAAGGTCGAGAGGGTACACCCTTACTCCCTAGCTTCACCCATGACTATGGTGCATCTATGTGAAATGCTCTCAAATGCAATACAAATCACTCATAGCCTAGCTAAACTAATGGACAAGATGAAGGAAATTTGGGCATAATAACAATACTCAAAGATTGGATGATAAAATGGCTTGGAAGGGCTTGTATTTATAGGCAAAATGGAGGGGGATTTGATCCAATGGTGGAGATTAAATGTAGAGATCAATGGATGAGGTTGCTTGCAAGATGAAGGGCTTGGATTTGATCAAAAGGATTGGATGGATGAGAATAAAAGTGAATTTTAAATTCACATTGGGAAGGGGTTTACATTAATGGAAGTTAGATGAGGGGGATTAGAAGTGAATTTTTAATTCATATGGGGAAGAGTCCCATTAAATGAAGACTAGGACAAATTAGGTGTGTAAGAGCTCATTAAATGGAGTTATAGGATAAATGAGAACAAAAAATTACCTTATGTGAAATAAAGGTTAATTTTTTATTTGTGAGGTGTGGGGATGAGTGTTAAATGTGGTTTGACCAAGCTAATCAAGGGGATTAGCTTAATTAATGTGGCTAGAGAAAATTAGTAGATGGATTAATTAGGGGTTAAAAATAATTAAATGATGGTTTATTTAATTAATTTGGGTCTAGAGGTTATGTAGGCTAGGGTAGATAATTAAGTAATATGTATTTAATTAACTAGGTTAGGGGTAGGCTAATTAGTAGGTTAGATTAATCAGATAAACATAATTTATCTAATTAATTAGGTTTAGGGAAGTGGAGAATTTAACCAAATAAATATTTATCATATTTATTTAATTAATTGGGCTAATGTTAGTAAGTGTAACTATTGAATTATTTAATTAATTCAATTTTAAGGATTAAATGAGGAAGATAAGGGTGAATGGATGAGGTAATTAATTAAATAAAAATTTAATTAATTAATTAGATGAGAAATTAATGATATGGGTGATGTCAGAGGTTGGTTAGATGGTTAAGATATTTTTAGGTGTTTGTGGCATCATGACCTAGCAGGGATATGGCGTCAAGTCAAAGAATTTGCCCCAGCTACCGAGAAAGAATAAAATGGATGAGGGATGCCCCCTCGAGAGGTCGGGTGAAAAAAATTAAAAAAAATTGGTTGATCTCTCAAAAGGAGGAAATGGTGGTGAAAGATGGATAGAGGATGAGAAATCAGGTTGACTGGAAGAAAAATGGATGAAAAAGGTTATGTTTTGCACCCTGGGGAGAGAAAAATGTGATGGGGGATGACATGGCTTTCTATAAATAGAAAAAGTGGGCCCAAAGTGCCACATTTGCACTTATTGAACCAATTGGACGAAAGGAAAGAAGAGGAGACAAGATGGCGAATCCACCTTTCCAATGGTATGAGCATCTATCAAAGCACATGCACACGTACATGAGATCACCCTTGGCGGACCCCCGAGTATGTGGACTAACCTTGGCTTTGTGAATTTTTACATTTCAAGTATTTATGACATCAAGAAATGGGTAGGTTAGGTTGTCTGGTGCCAAAATGCAACTGTTTGGTGCCATAGTTAGTCAGAATGGCACCATACATTAGAATGGCACCATCGGCCCGAGGGAATTTGGGTAATTTTTGGTGCCACAATTGAAATCTTTGGCACTATCATGCAGTTTGGTGCTATCTTGAAAGAGATTTTTTACCAGATTGATGCCATCTGGGGGAATTGTGATGCCATTCTTTGGAATGGTGCAAAAGGGGAAAACTTTGGCGCCATCCTCCGGATTGGTGCCAAAAGTTTAGGGTTTGAAGCACAAGTTTGGGGTTAGAATTGTTTTAGCACTAAGAGTGGAATAATCGACACCAATCTCCAGATTGGTGCCATGAAGGAAAAGACTGACACCATCTTTGAGATTGGCACCAAGTTTCGAAGAATTAGTGCCATCCTCCGGATTGGTACCAAATGGACTAGGACTGGTGCCATTTTTTGTATTAGTGCCATTAGGGTTAGAATCAGCACCATAGATCTAATTTTTAGAAGAATGACACGTTTTTTATTGAATTTGTAGATGTAGATTGATGGGGGATTGTGGCTTAATGGGAGTGGCGAGTTCCTGTAGTTATGCAGTTGATAGATGGTTTCAACCCAGCTACACTAGCTAGGTTAGGGAGATTAGGCTTGCAGATAGTTGCAGAGATGCCCATCATACAAGCACATAGGGCCATGATGACAGCCCTAGTAGAGCGATGGCAGAGCGAGACATGCTCATTCCTCCTTCCCACAGGTGAGATTACCATCACCTATCACATTTTGATGTTACCTATCACTGGAGTGTGGTGACTTATGACACTGGTAGAGGATGAGTAGCCCTTGATAGGGCAAATGAGAACCAAAGTGCTGCAAATAAGAACCAAAGTGTGGAATTATCATTATCAAGATTACAATATTCTCATATTACAATGCTCGCTAGAAACATATTATAAAAACAAACTATAAAGCTTTCAGGACTTTTGAGTTTCTGATTTTTGCATTTGCAGAAAGAGCATACTACTCTGATCCGTTAAGCCTTTCTAAAGACTTAGACTTTCACACTTCCTAAGACTCTTCTAAGACTTGATGGATAACTTACTCACTCAAGACTTAATGATCAAATGAGATAGCCCAGCGTCGCTTATATAGCTTGCAAGGAAGATCTTTTCACCCCATGGTCTTAAGTCCAAGTTTGAAATCTGACCATACGAAGTCGACACGTAGCAACTCTTTTCGATGGGGTTATCCATTGAGGATAAGATTCCTCGGGTGGATCCCAATAACCTGTAAATAGGAGAAAGAGGGACACGACAAGACCTCTAAAGTATCTACTTTATACAAAGCATCTTTTTGGTCACAGGAAGGATAACCCATGCATACTATATGGCTCGTATGCTTTTCCCTTTTTCCATAGTGTGGCCCACGTCTATCTGTTGACACGAAGGGATAGATTCCTTCGATGGATGACAAGCCCATCCATTAAATAGAACTGGGACCCATACTGTCATATCCCACTTGAGGATCATCACTTGGGTCATATTCACAGTCGGTACATGTCATGTAAGAAGCATGAGGAGTACAGCCGATAGCTCTCAGTCAATCGAGCCAGGAATCAGGTGATTGTGGTTCACTTGGATCGGGTTCTCTCCAAATGGTGCTCATTGTCTTTAGCTTGAAAGGACCATAGATTCCCTGTTCTCTTACATGATGCTCTGTTACATCCATTCGATAGATCTTGGTGTGAATCTAGATGGGAGTCTGGTCTTGATGGAGCATGCGTAGTCTACTGGGAATATTCCAATATTCATATAGCGATCCATGTCCTTGAGGTCCATAAGTTTGACACATGTGACGGCTGATAGATTTTCTTCAACAGAGTCAAATTTGAGTTTGAAGATGCAACCTGTATAGGAACTGGTTCCTGTGAAATCCATCATAGTTGCTGGAGGATAAGGACCTTGAAACAAATCTTTAATTAAATCCTTTCCCTTTTCTTCATTAAGCCACCACTTAGGACGTTGAACAGATGGATTTACGAATTTAACTGGAAGGACAAAGTCTCCACACCAATTTTGGAGAACGTGTCCTACTTCAGGATCAATAGGTTCAGCTTCTGTAGAGAATTCAAAGAATGGTCATTCAGTCCAGAGACCTTCTTGAGTAAGATGCATTTTTGCAGTTATCATTTTGAACCTATCAAATAGGAAATCATTGGCCATCTAAAAATTGTGGTGATTTCTGCGGGCGAATGGATTTGTGCTCCATTTTGGGAAACTTGGCTCATACCATCTCTGTTCTTAGACTTGGATGACACAAACTTTTCCAGTGTCAACCTTTGGCATTATGACAGGCAAATCTTGTTCGACCTTAGGTGCAATGTGTCCTTCTCATGATAAAAAATCTGCAAACAAATTTTTAGCACTAGGAAGATGAACAATATCAAATTCAAAAGTGTTTAGAAATTGAGCCCATCTTAACAGTATGCCTCTAATCACTTTATCTTTAGATTCCTTTTTGAAGAAACCCCTTAAATTTTGCAAATCACTGTGGGTCAGAAACCTTTTATCACCTACAAACATTTGAAAAGCTTTAAGAGTGTTAATAACAGCAAGAATTTCTTTATGAGTGCTATGATAGTTTAATTCACTATTATTAAAGCTACCGGAAATGTATCTAACTATTTCTTCATGCCCTTGCAGCATCTTCTCTTTCAGAATTCCTTCCCATGCACCTTCACTGGCATCTGTCTCAATGAATTTTGGACCATCACCTGGTAATCTCAAAGGTGGAAGATTAGCACATTTGGATTTTATTCTAGTAATGATAGCATTGTATTCCTTGGTCCATGGAGGTGGATTCTTTCCTAATAAGGCATTAAGCTCAAGCCTATCTTCAGCCAATTTATGGTAAAAACCAACAATATAATTGACTAGACTCAAAAATATCTGAAGTTCCTTGACATTGGTTACCTAAAGATTTTGGATGCAGCTTAGAATATGTGTTTGTGCCTCTATTCTCCCCCGAGAAGAAGCTTGATACCAATAAAAACAATCTATTCCTGTGCAAAGTGGCACTTTGAGGGATTGCTGCTAACCCATGTTGTTGACAGACAATAAGAAACTATCATAGATGGTGAAGATGTTGCTGCATATCCTGACTAAAGATAAGAATGTCATCAATGTATGGCAGAATAAACTTAGCCTAAGGGTGAAAAATAATATCCATTTTTTGCTGAAAAATGGAAGGAGCGGTCTTGATGCTGAAAGGAAGAACCTTCCACTCATAGAGCCCTTTAGTCTTGAGACCAATCTGCCAAAACCCTTTAGTCAAATCAAATTTAGAGTAGATATGGCTACCTTGTATGGTCTGGCAGATATGATCCTTGCTGGGCAAAGGATGCTGATTATCAAGCAAACATTCATTTAATGGCTTATAATTCACAACCAATCTTTTTTTTGGTAACTCTGAACCATCTTCAGTATATTTTGGTACATACATGGCATGGAAAGAGAAAGGGGAATTTGAATTTTTAATCAGGTCTAAGGCATATAATTCATTTATTTCTTTGCAGCGCATTTTTGTTTCTGCGCGGCCCATAAAGAAATAGTTAGCCTTAGCTTTAGGATGAATTTCATTACCTAAAGGATCCCATTTAAGTGGCAAACTATAGACCAAATACCGCTTATGCTTTTTAAGATCCTTTGTAAGAACAGTAGCTGTAAACTTAGTTTTTAATGCTTGTAATGGTTCTTCAATTGCTGCTACCTGTCTGGCAATCCAGACAGTATTTATCTCTTTCTTCTTTGGCATTTCTTTCTTTGTCGTGAATGCCAAATCTTGATGAAGTCTAGGCACCTGGAAATGTTCCTGTAGAGTGATGAAGGTGGAATCTATTGTGATCGGTTCCCAATGCTGCATTTCTCTGCTTCCAATCACACCATCATAATCATCCACTTCATAGTGGACAAATGTTAGCTCATCAATGAATCCATTACTTAACTGAATAGGCACTTTACATATCATCTTAGATTCATGTTTACCATTACCAAAGATTAAATCAGTAGAACCTTCGATCCAGGCATCAGCAGGAAAACAGTTATACTTTGCTAGGTTGACATCTGCTCCGGTATCCCATAAAAATGCAAGAGGATACATTTTTATCCCTAGAAAGTGTATGGTGAAGATTACACTAGGACAGGTGGTAGTCTTCTTATTCCTTTGGTAGGCTTTCACTTGATGGTGGCTACTACTTCCTTCTTCAAGTGTAGGATCTGGAGTAAAGGAAGGATCTAAATGAGATCCCAAAACATAGGGTGCCATTTTTCCCGAAAGAGCCAATAAAGGCTCAGCTACAACTTCTCTGTGAAGAGGACTATATGGCTTTTCTTCACAATAAAGTTGCTCTTCTGTTGAAGTAACTGCATGTGGAATATGAAAAGAACTAGAAGCATTAAACTTATTAACATATTTATCTAGCTCCTGAGAGCATTCCATTTCATCAATTAGCTGAACATTTTCTTCATCGTCAATTTCAACTATTTCTGCCTGAGCTTGTTCAATGACTTTTTCTAGGAAGATCTTTCTTTGTCTTCACCAGAGCCTTCTGGCCATACTACTTGCAACAGGTGCTTCATCAAAAGTTCTTTGTGCTATTGGTGAGGACAGAGAGGAAACTACAAGTTGACCATAATGACAAACATGTGTTCTTCTTCCAAAAGAACTGGAAGGTTTTTCGTTCTCCTTTAGGAGAAACATTTTCCTTGCATTGAGCTGCTCCAATTTGCCTAGAAGTTTTTTCCAAGTTTCTTGACCAAAATCCATTTTTTGAAGATGAGCTTCAACTTGGATAATTTCTTCAATTACCTTATCCAATTCAACACTAGTATCTCACCTAAGCATTCTGCAGAAAAATGAATTTTCAGAATCATCTGAGGATTCAAATGAAACTTCTTGTTGAACTAGTGTCTGTTCATGAGTAGACTCATAATTTTCTTCCTCTTCAGATTCTTCTTCTGAAAGAATGATGTCTTCTAAATCTGAAGGATATTCATCGATGAATTCAAATTCATCATTATCATCAAGGCATGTGGCTCTTGTAGCTCGGACCTTACCTTTGTTCTTTTTCTTATTTCTCTCAGGGCATTTGTTGGCATAATGCTTTCCCTTACAAATATAACATGTGGGTTCCCACTTCTTCAAACCCAAACCTTTCTTATCCCTTTTCCTAAAATACCCTTTCTTTTAGAATACTTGTATTTCTTCTTCTTCTTATAAGGCTTGTCAGATTTCTCACAGGAGTAGCACTTAGAAGAAGATTTACCTTTTTCAAGAAATTGATTAGATGGCCTGAGTTGGTAACAAGATGATGAAGACAACAGAGGCTTCACCTTTTTCATTTCTTTCCTATTCTAAGATTCCTGACAAACCTCTTCATTTATCTCAGTCAGGAATTGAACCAATTGAGGGAAGGTAAGTTCCTTCATCTCAATACCATCAATTACCAAATTTTTGAGAACTCTTTTATGATAGAATTCTCCTATAACATCACCAAAACTTTTAAGAAAAGTTGTGAACATAAACACATGGTTTTGCTCACGACCAGACTGATAGAAATTTTTATACTAGTCCTCTCACTATTCCTTGAAATATTCTAAATCTTTACACTTGCTTCTTACAAACTTGTTGTAGGCAAGTTTTTCCCTTGTGTCTGTTCTTCCAACAAACAGACATGTGAGTTGTGCACAAACCTGATCTGTACCTCTTGCTATCAGGTTATCTCTAAAGGTATCTTCAAGTCTATCCCATACACTACGTGCAACTCTAATCATAGAATTTAGGGCTTACTTAATGACTTGGGCTTCTTCTACTCTATTATTGGTAGACATATAATTTGTGATCCGTGCACGCATGGCATCAATACCTCTCATATTTGCCACATCTTCAAAACTATCAAAGTTGATTAGTGGTGGAGTATCTGCTTTATAGGAATGGATATTTTTGAAGGGATCTATTGGGTTGGATCCATTCGGATTATGACCTTGACCATGAGTCATTTGAAACTTTCCTGAGGCTCTCTCTTTATCAGTGGTTTCTCTATAAATTCCAGTAGAGGGATCATAGACCTTTTCAATTGCACGCTGCTTAACTACAATAGAGAGTTTGGGACCCTCATATTATGCCTGTAAATAACCTTTAGCATTTGATGGGAAATTTAACATTTTCCCTTGTTGAGACTGTGACTGTCTAAGAGTCAAAACAATTGTTTGAATGTCAGTTGACTCCTGAGTTATAGCATCTTTTAATAACATATGATTTTTAGATACACACTGAATTTCTTGTTGTACAATATCTACTTTATCTTCAGTGTGCTTTATCTCAATTCTACAATTAGACAACTGAGAACTGATAACATCACAATCTAACTTATTCTTAGCTCTAACTTTTTGCAGCATTTCTCTATGCTGTTCAACTGCGGTTTGTTGAGTTTCCCACCATGCTTTTGCATGTGCTTTGAACTGGTCATAAGATTGTTTCAATTCATGGATTTCATCCTGAAGTTGCTTGTGAAGATCCTTTTCAAGCTTTTAAAGAGAGGCTATAAGAGTATGAAGATTCTCTTGAACACCAAGTAGTTCTTTTTTAGTTCTAAGAGCTTGAATTTCTTCCCAGGTTTTGCGCTCATGGAGAAGAAGGATATTTTTTCTAAGACAAAGATTAGTCCAGTTTAGCAACTTACTATAGCTAGATCCTTGGACATCACCTATAGGGGTGACATGTAATGGCCAGAAATCTACATGGAAATGTCTTGATAAATCTCGTAACATAAAATCCTTAAAAGGAGGGATTGTATCAGGTACTATACAGGTTCGAGATGGTGTAGTGATGAACTTTTCAGTAATCTCTTTGATTTCCTATTTAGGAATAGAAGAAGACCTACTAGAAATCATTCTAACATTACCAACTAGCGGATGAAAAACAAAAGAGCATTTTTCACATTTCAAAAGTCCATTGTCCAATTCAGAATATTATTTATGAGGATAGGATGGAACTTGGCTGGAAGATCTAGGATTAGAAGAACTAGATCCAGAGGATCTATCAACAATAAGTAGCTTAAACAAATTTTCAAAACCCTTAGAGGGTTGCAATCTGACACTCTAAGATCTAGAAACAAAGGGTCTTGGATTCAGATTCACAAATGGACTAGGGTTGTTATAATTAAAAGTTCGTTCTGACCTCATAGAGGGTATATGACGCATGGAGGGAGTGCGACCTGAGGAGAACCTTATCACTACCTGATCATCTATTTCTTCAAGAGTAACTCCATGAACCTGAGGAGGTTTCAGCAATAGAGGTTGATAATCTTTATCCCAAAGATCTAGTGCCCATTCTTCAGGAAGTTGAATATCCTTATGCTTAACAATTTTGGGCACTGTCAGTTGGGTGTGCTCATTGGTAGATTTCCACATAGTAGAAAGCCTTCAAGTCCTTCAGCTCATCTTGGATTTATCATTAGAGGCATAAATCTATTGTAGAGCTGATAATGGACAAGGAAGACTAAGGAATGATCAATTGATTGTTCTTTCATATACAGGTTCATTGTTCTGAATTGATAGGTAAGAACATCACTTAGATCGACATCCTTTAAACTTACTATGAAATCTGACAGACAATCAATATAGAGCAATCCTTCAGTCATGGAATTGCAGGCACATCCTAATAGGGCATGGGATAACTTATAAAATATTGCATCTTTGAGCATCATGAAAATTATAATAGGCAGACCTTGCCTATAGTGTCCTGTTATACCGATGCGCACATAAGAAAGATGCACATACTGTGGATTGTCAGGATTGGCTATGGCTTGGCTTCTGAACTTACTAATTTCAGTATCATTAAACAAATTAAGCTTTCCTTCAGATCCACCTGTTACAGTATGCTGTAACGTGGCTACATGACACTTTTGCCAAGACTTATAACCAAAGAAATTCTTTAGACCTTTAGACTTTGCAAACATCTCAGTCAAACCTCTAGGAGCATCCTTATAGATTTAAGAAGGCTTAATTTTGGGAACTTTAAACTCTCCATTCAGAAATCTATTTTGTGATATGTCTTCTAAAACATTACTAGATTCTTCTGGCATAGAAAAAGTATTTTCATGATTAGCAAAGAAGTTAGTGAAACTAACCTCTTCATTACGATCTCTAACATGATCTTCGGGGAGGAGGTTTCAGCGGTGGAGGTTGACAATCTTTATCCCAAAGATCTAGTGCCCATTCTTCAGGAAGTTGAATATCCTTATGCTTAACAATTTTGGGCGTTGTCAGTTGGGTGTGCTCACTGGTAGATTTCCACACATTAGAAAGGCCTTCAAGTCCTTGGGCTCATCTTGGATTCATCATTAGAAGCATAACTCTATTGTAGAGCCGATAATGGACAAGGAAGACTAAGGAATGATCAATCGATTGTTCTTTCATATACAGGTTCATTGTTCTAAATTGATAGGTAAGAACATCACTTAGATTGGCATCCTTTAAACTTACTGTGAAATCTAACAGACAATCAATATACAATGATCCTTCAGTCATGGAATCGCAGGCACATCCTAACAGGGCATGGGATAACTTATAAGATCTTGCATCTTTGAGCATCATGAAAATTATAATAGGTAGACCTTGCCTATAGTGTCCTGTTATACCGATGCGGACATAAGAAAGATGCATGTACTATGGATTGTCAGGATTGGCTATGGCTTGGCTTCTGAACTTACTAATTTTAGTATCATTAAACAAATTAAGCTTTCCTTCAGATCCACCTGTTACAGTATGCTGTAATGTGGCTACATGACACTTTTGCCAAGACTTATAACAAAATAAATTCTTTAGACCTTTAGACTTTGCAAACATCTCAGTAAAACCTCTAAGAACATCCTTATAGATTTCAGAAGGCTTAATTTTGGGAACTTTAAACTCTTCATTCAGAAATCTATTTTCCTTAGATGAAACTTCTTGTTGAATTGGTGTATGTTCATGAGCAAACTCATAATTTTCTTCCTCTTCAGATTCTTCTTTTGAAAGAATGATGTCTTCTGAATTTGAGGGATATTCATCGATGAATTCAAATTCATCGTTATCATCAAGGCCTGTGGCTCTTGTAGCTCGGACCTTACGTTTGTTCTTTTTCTTATTTCTCTCAGGGCATTTGTTGGCATAATGCTTGCCCTTACAAATATAACATGTGGGTTCCCACTTCTTTGAACCTAAACCTTTCTTATCCCTTTTCCTGAAATACCCTTTCTTTTTAGAATACTTGTATTTCTTCTTCTTCTTATAAGGCTTGTCAGATTTCTCATAGGAGTAGCACTTAGAAGAAGATTTACCTTTTTCAGGAAACTAATTAGATGGCATGATTTGGTAACAAGCTAATGAAGACAACAGAGGCTTCACCTTTTTCATTTCTTTCCTATTCTGAGATTCCTAACAAATCTCTTCATTTATCTCAGTCAGGAATTGAACCAATTGAGGGAAGGTAAGTTCCTTCATCTCAATACCATCAGTTACCAAATTTTTGAGAACTCTTTTATGATAGAATTCTCCTATAACATCACCAAAAATTTTAAGAAAAGTTGTGAACATAAACTCATGGTTTTGCTCATGGCTAGACTGATAGAAATTTTTCTACTACTCCTCGCAGTATTCCTTGAAATATTTTAAATATTTACACTTGCCTCTTACAAACTTGTTGTAGGCAAGTTTTTCCCTTGTGTCTGTTCGTCCAACAAACAGATGTGTGAGTTGTACACAAACCTGATCTGTACCTCTTGCTATCAGGTTATCTCTAAACATATCTTCAAGTCTATCCCATACACTACATGCAACTCCAGTCATAGAATTAAGGGCTTGCTTAATGACTTGGGCTTCTTCTACTCTAGTATTGGTGGACATATAATTTGTGATCCATGCACATATGACATCAATACCTCTCATATTTGCCACATCTTCAAAACTGTCAAAGTTGACTAGTGGTGGAGTATTTGCTTTATAGGACTAGATATTTTTGAAGGGATCTATTGGGTTGGATCCATTCGGATTATGACCTTGACCACGAGCCATTTGAAACTTTCCTGAGGCTCTTTCTATATCAGTGGTTTCTCTATAACTTCCAGTAGAGGGATCATAGACCTTTTCAATTACAGGCTACTTAACTACAGTAGGGAGTTTGGGACCCTCATATTGTGCCTGTAAATAACCTTTAGCATTTGATGGGAATGTTAATATTTTCCCTTGTTGAGACTGTGACTATCTAAGAGTCAAAACAATTGTTTGAATGTCAGTTGACTCTTGAGTTATAACATCTTTTAATAACATATGATTTTCAGATACACACTGAATTTCCTGCTGTATAATATCTACTTTATCTTCAGTGTGCTTTATCTCAATTCTACAATTAGACAATTGAGAACTGATAACATCACAATCTAACTTATTCTCAACTCTAACTTTTTGCAGCGTTTCTCTATGTTGTTCAGCTGCCGTTTGTTGAGTTGCCCACCATGCTTCTGCATGTGCTTTGAACTGGTCATAATATTGTTTTAGTTCATGGATTTCATCATGAAGTTGCTTGTGAAGATCCTTTTCAAGCTTTTCAAGAGAGGCTATAATAGTATGAAGATTCTCTTGAACACCGAGTAGTTGTTTTCCAGTTCTGAGAGCTTGAATTTCTTCCCAAGTTTTGCACTCATGGATAAGAAGGATATTTTTTCTGAGACAAAGATTTGTCCAGTTTAACAACTTACTCTAGCTAGATCATTGGACTTCACCTATAGGGGTGACATTTAATGGCCAAAAATCTACCTAGAAATGTCCTGATAAATCTCGTAACATAAAATCCTTAAAAGGAGGGATTGTACCAGGTATTGTACAAGTTCCAGATGGTGTAGTGATGGACTTTTCAGTAGTCTCTTTGATTTCTTGTTCAGGAATAGAAGCAAACCTACTAGAAATCATTCTAACATTACCAACTGGCGGATGAAAAATAAAAGAGCATTTTTCACATTTCAAAAGTCCATTGTCCAATTCAGAATATTGGTTATGAGGACAGGATGGAACTTGGCTGGAAGATCCAAGATTAGAAGAACTAGATCCAGAGGATCTATCAACAATAGGTAGCTTAAACAAATTTTCAAAACCCTTAGAGGGTTGCACTCTGACACTCTAAGATCTGGAAACAGAGGGTCTTGGATTTAGATTCAAAGATGGACCAGGGTTGTTATAATTAAAAGTTTGTTCTGACCTCATAGAGGGTATATGACTCATGGAGGGAGTGCAACCTGAGGAGAACCTTATCACTGCCTGATCATCTATTTATTCAAGAGTAACTTTGCGAACCTGAGGAGGTTTTGGCAGTGGAGGTTGACAATCTTTATCCCAAAGATCTAGTGCCCATTCTTTAAGAAGTTGAATATCCTTATGCTTAACAATTTTGGGCACTGTCAGTTGGGTGTGCTCACTGGTAGATTTTCACACAGTAGAAAGGCCTTCAAGTCCTTGGGCTCATCTTGGATTCATCATTAGAGGCATAACTTTATTATAGAGCTGATAATGGACAAGGAAGACTAAGGAATGATCAATCGATTGTTCTTTCATATACAGGTTCATTGTTTTGAATTGATAGGTAAGAACATCACTTAGATTGGCATCCTTTAAACTTACTGTGAAATCTAATAGACAATCAATATAGAGCGATCCTTTAGTCATGGAATTGTAGGCACATCCTAATAAGGCATGGGATAACTTATAAAATCTTGCATCTTTGAGCATCATGAAAATTATAATAGGTAGACCTTGCCTATAGTGTCCTGTTATACCGATGCGGACATAAGAAAGATGCATGTACTGTGGATTGTCAAGATTAGCTATGGCTTGGCTTCTGAACTTACTAATTTCAGTATCATTAAACAAATTAATCTTTCCTTCAGATCCACTTGTTATAGTATGCTGTAACTTGGCTACATGACACTTTTGCCAAGACTTATAACCAAAGAAATTCTTTAGACCTTTATACTTTGCAAACATCTCAATCAAACCTCTAGGAACATCCTTATAGATTTTAGAAGGCTTAATTTTGGGAACTTTAAACTCTTCATTCAGAAATCTATTTTGTGATATGTCTTCTAAAACATTACCAGATTCTTCTGGCATAGAAAAAGTATTTTCATGATCAGCAAAGAAGTTGGTGAAACTAACCTCTGCATTACAATCTCTAACATGATCTTCAAGGACCATACCCAATCCAAAAGTAGAAGCTTTATCCATGTCTACGCTTAGATCCGCGCTTGAACCCCTCACCTAAATTACCAGATTACTGCCTCAAACGACCCTAAATGCCTAACAATGCCAAAGATGGGACCTACAGATAAGGACTTACAACATGAGAATGACGGTAACAGTAATACGAGGAGCATTATAGAGACCAATATAGATGAATATCACTGCGTACTTCATAGAGAGATATAGTCAAACAAAGACTGTAACTAGAAATGTAAGCAAGGATTTGTTCAAAGCTCTAATACCATATTTTAACTCACAGCTGCAAATGAGAACCAAAGTGCGGAATTATCATTATCAAGATTACAATATTCTCATATTACAATGCTCGCTAGAAACATATTATAAAAACAAACTATAAATCTTTCAGGACTTCTAAGTTTCTAATTTCTGCATCTACAGAAAGAGCATACTACTCTGATCTGTTAAGCCTTTCTAAAGACTTAGACTTTCACACTTCCTAAGACTCTTCTAAGACTTGATGGAGAACTTACTCACTCAAAACTCGATGATCAATGATGCTGCCCAATGTCGATTATATAGCTTGCAAGGTAGATCTTTTAACCCCATGGTCTTATATCTGAGTTTGAAATCTGACCATACGAAGTTGACACGTAGCAACTCTTTTCCACAGGGTTATCTATTGAGGATAAGATTCCTCGGGTGGATCCCAATAACCCATAAACAAGAGAAAGAGGGACACGACAAGACTTCTAAAGCAACTACTTTATACAAAGCATCTTTTTGGTCACGAGAAGGATAACCCGTGCATACTGTATGGCTCGTATGCTTTCCCCTTTTTCCGTGGTGTGGCCCTTGTCTATCTATTGACACGAAGCGATAGATTCCTTTGGTGAATGACAATCCCATCCACTAACTAGAACTGGGACCCATACTATCATATCCCACTTGAGGATCATCACTTGGGTCATATTCACAGTTGGCACATGTCATATAAGAAGCATGAGGAGTGTAGCTGGTAGCTCTTGGTCGGTCGAGCCAAGAATCAGGTGATTGTGGTTCACTTGGATTGGGTTCTCTCCAAATGGTGCTCATTGTCTTTAGCTTGAAAGGACCATAGATTCCCTGTTCTCTTGCACAATGCTTTGTTACATGCATTCGATAGGTCTTGGTGTGAATCTAGATGGGAGTCTGGTCTTAGTGGAGCATGTGCAGTCTCCTGGGAATATTCTAATATTCATATAGCAATCCATGTCCTTGAGGTCCATAAGTTTGACACATGTGATGGATGATAGGATTTTCTTCAGTAGAGTCAAATGTGAGTTTGAAGATGCAACCTGTATAGTAACTGGTCCCTATGAAATCCATCGTAGTTACTGGAGGATAAGGAACTTGAAACAAATCTCTAATTAAATCCTTGCCCTTTTCTTTGTTAAGCCACTGCTCAAGACATTAAATAGATGGATTTAAAAATTTAACTGGAAGGACAAAGTCTCCACACCAGTTTTGGAGAACGTGTTCTACTTCAGGATCAATAGGTTCAGCTTCTGCAGAGAATTCAAAGAATGGTCATTCAGTCCAAAGACCTTCTTGATTAAAGTGCATTTTTGTAGTTATCATTTTGAACCTATCAAATAGGAAATCATTAGCCATCTAAAAATTGTGGCAATTTCTATGGGCGAATGGATTTGTACTCCATTCTGGGCAACTTAGCATACCATCTCTGTTCTCAGACTCGGTTGACAGGAACTTTTCCAGTGTCAACCTTTGGCATTGTGATAGGAAAATCTTGTTCGACCTTAGGTGCAATGTGTCCTTCTCGTGATAGAAAATCTACAAACAAATTTTCAGCACCAGGAAGATGAACAATATCAAATTCAAAAGTATTCAAAAATTGAGCCCATCTTAATAGTTTACCTCTAATCACTTTATCTTTAGATTCCTTTTTGAAGAAACCCCTTAAATTCTGTAAATCACTGCGGATTAGAAACCTTTTATCACCTACAAACATTTCAAAATCTTTAAGAGTGTTAATAATAGCAAGAATTTCTTTATGAGTGCTATGATAGTTTAATTCACTATTCTTAAAGCTGCCAGAAATGTATCTGACTATTTCTTCATGCCCTTGCGGCGTCTTCTCTTTTAGAATTCCTGCCCATGCACCTTCACTGGCATCTGTCTCAATGATTCTTGGACCATCACCTGGTAATCTCAAAGGTGGAAGATTAGCACATTTGGATTTTATTCTAGCAATGATAGCATTGTGTTCCTTGGTCCACGGAGGTGGATTCTTTCCCAACAAGGCATTAAGCTCAAGCATATCTTTAGCCAATTTATGGTAAAAACCAACAATATAATTGACTAGACCCAAAAATCTCTAAAGTTCCTTGACATTGGTTACCTAAAGATTTTGGATGCGGCTTAGAATATGTGTTTGTACCTCCATTCTCGCCCCCGGAAGAAGTTTTTTCCAGGTTTCTTGACCAAAATCCATTTTTTGAAAATGATCTTCAACTTGGATAATTTCTTCAATTACCTTATCCAATTCAGCTCTAGTATCTTGCCTAAGCATTCTGCAGAAAAATGAATTTTCAGAATCATCTAAGGATTCAGATGAAACTTCTTGTTGAACTGGTATCTGTTCATGAGCAGACTCATAATTTTCTTCCTCTTCAGATTCTTCTTCTGAAAGAATGATATCTTCTGAATCTGAGGGATATTCATCGATGAATTCAAATTCATCGTTATCATCAAGGCCTGTAGCTTTTGCAGCTCAAACCTTACCTTTTGGTGCAGAAGCACCTCAAAAACCTGAAGGATGTAGAAGATTCCATGCATTTTTTTCCAAATGTTATATTGTAAGGCCTTAGGCCACTTTGAGTCTTAGTTGGCCAAATAATGTATGTATGTCAAGAAATAGTTTAAAAGATTGTAACCGAATGGTTAAAGATTGTAATTGGTGGTTCACTTTCCACCGAGTGTAACCGTCCAAGACAAGAGTCTTTATATAGTCAGTTTCTGTTCGTAGATAAGGGGGAGATAGACCAAGAGGGAGTGAATTTTGTATGAATATTTGTGGAGAAGAATAAAATTTGGTATTCCTGGTCTAATTAAAGGGATATCATTCAGAGTCATTCCACTGATGGATTTCTATGAAATCAGTGGAATGACCTCCCGGTGTTAGTTTAATTTCGGTTCTATGTGAATTAGTCATTTTCTGTGTTGTATCGTTCGGTTACAAGAATCATATATTATATCAGGTTCATTGAATGTATGTGGTGAATGCGTGTCAGTCTTGTATGTTGGAGTTATACATTTTATGACTATATAGCAGTCGCATATCAAGGAACAATTCCTGTGTATATTATAGATGTAAATGAGCATCCTATAGTTGTATGTTGAAAGGATACAGGTTATGAGTATCTGTCAAATATATGTCACTGATAGTGTATGTATGCAGCAAAGGTATGAGCGAAGATACGTTGTCAATAAGATACATTAGGGAGTAAAGGTCATGGGACCCATCTAATGCACGTAAGTGTTGTATGTATATACAAACAGAAGTCATTTGCATATCGACAGAAGAGGAGATATCGGTGAGCAAGGAGGAAGCTATGCTGACGGTAGTAGGTTTGAATGATGGAAGTCTACGAGATTCAAAGGTCATCGGGGTAATGGTTTGTATCGGTATAATAAAACATGAACTTGCCCATAGTAGTATATCTTGCCGATGGTAAAGAAATCAAATATTTCGGTATTGTTTGGACATACAAGAGGGATTGAAAGGTGATTAAGTTAAACCCTAGGTATTGTGGGTTGATGAGTATTGTCATGCCCTGTTTTAATGGATTCGTAACATGTTATGCATCAAATTGGTATCAAAGCTCAGAAGATTCTAAGCGTGTAGATAGAGCACCGAAGGAGGAAATTCTACACCAGGATTTTGGGATGAGCATTAGTTTTGGCTACCTGATTCTTGTTGTGAAGTTTTATGGTTGCAGGTGCAAGTTCACTCACTGCAGTAGGCGGATAGGAAGGTTTGTCAAGAGGGCCAGAGGAGATGGTCCATTGGTTGTTGCCAAAAGTCCTGGGGAGAGAGGCAAGAGAGGACTCCCAGGTGAGGGACAAGAGTGTTGGTGTAGTAGGGAGGAGTGGACTTTAGATGATAGAGATGCACCTTGGAGACAGCCAGTCAAACTCCATTGATAGGAGTCACAGTTGGAGGGTAAAGAGGAAGCAGCGGAGGCATCAAGTTGTTTGAAGCAGACAACATAACTCTTGGGACAAGAGTTTTCTTCATGCTTGGGAGTATGGTGCAGGAGCACCTCAAAAACCTGAAGGATGTAGAAGATTCCGTACATTTTTTTCCAAATGTTATATTGTAAGGCCTTAAGCCACTTTGAGTCTTAGTTGGCCGAATAATGCATGTATGTCAAGAAACGGTTTAAAAGATTGTAACCGAACAGTTAAAGATTGTAATCGGTGGTTCACTTTCCACCAAGTGTAACCGTCCAAGACAAGAGTCTTTATATAGTCAGTTTCTGTTTGTAGATAAGGGGGAGACAGACCAAGAGGGAGTGAATTTTGTATGAATATTTGCGGAGAAGAATAAAATTTGGTATTCCTGGTCTAATTAAAGGGATATCGTTCGGAGTCATTCCACTGATGGATTTCTATGAAATCAGTGGAATGACCTCCCAGTGTTAGTTTAATTTCGGTTCTATATGAATTAGTCATTTTCTATGTTGTATCATTTGGTTACAAGAATCATATATTATATCAGGTTCATTGAATGTATGTGGTGAATACATGTCAGTCTTGTATGTTGGAGTTATACATTTTATGACTATATAGTAGTCGCATATCAAGGAACAATTCCTGTGTATATTATAGATGTAAATGAGCATCCTACAGTTGTATGTTGAAAGGATACAGGTTATGAGTATCTGTCAAATATATGTCGCTGACAGTGTATGTATGCAGCGAAGGTATGAACGAAGATACATTGTATCTTAGAGTAAAGGTCATGGGATCCATCTAATGCACATAAGCGTTGTATGTATATACAAACAAAAGTCATTTGCATATCGGCAGAAGAGGAGATATCGATGAGCAAGGAGGAAGCTATGCCGACGGTAGTAGGTTTGAATGATGGAAGTCTATAGGATTCAAAGGTCATTGGGGTAACGGTTTGTATCAGTATAATAAAACCTGAACTTGCCCATAGTAGTATATCTTGCCGATGGTAAAGAAATCAAATATTTCGGTATTGTTTGGACATACAAGAGGGAACGAAAGGTGATTAAGTTAAACCCTAGGTATTGTGGGTTGATGAGTATTATCATGCCCTGTTTTAATGGATTCGTAACACGCTCTGCATCACCTTTGTTCTTTTTCTTATTTCTCTTAGGGCATTTGTTGGCATAATGCTTGCCCTTACAAATATAATATGTGGGTTCCCACTTCTTTGAACCTGAACCTTTCTTATCCCTTTTCCTGAAATACCCTTTCTTTTTAGAATACTTGTATTTCTTCTTCTTCTTATAAGGCTTGTCAGATTTCTCACAGGAGTAGCACTTAGAAGAAGATTTACCTTTTTCAGGAAACTAATTAGATGGCATGATTTGGTAACAAGGAAAATGTTTCTCCTAAAGGAGAACGAAAAACCTTCCAGTTCTTTTGGAAGAACAACACATGTCTGTCATTATGGTCAACCTATAGTTTCCTCTTTGCCCTCACCAATAGCAGTAGGAGCAGATGAGTTCACATTATTTCTATGTGCGGTGATTGGGTATCTGGTGATGCCAGATCAACATGCGTAGGGCTTCCCTTTGGGCTAGGGAGAGACGATCGGGTAAATGGTGCTACATGAGACTATGTATGCATGGGGACCATGCATGTTGGGATAGTTATACCATGAAATGCACACTATTGTGTATCTGTTTGATGGGACTTTATCTGATGGGGTAACACTGCTACATGTATGGGCCTTTGAGCACATAGGGATCACGAGGCCACAAGGAGCTTTATTTTGAAGGCAAGTTGAGGCATTTATTTTTCTATACAGGACACCCTTCCAGTACTCCTATGCTGGGCAGCTGTGATATTGGTGTTGCATTTTTTATTACCTAGTTTGTATTACATGGTGGCCATATATTGGTGTAGAAGTGTGGCCTGACGAGCACATTCACCTACCTTATGCATTTTAGGCACACTACCTGATGGGCTGAGGGGACCATATGATAGATATGTATCTCACCTCCCAAGTGATGAGACGATTTGGATTACTGCAGGACCTTCCATAGGTGATGGCAATTTTTGTTAGGACACCTCGGGATGTTAGGTGGCCACCAACCATAGCACCCTAGGTGCCAATACAGGACTTTGTAGAATTATAGTCCCAACAGTGGGATTGGAGGAGCATGGTGATAGACATAGGGACCACTCTTGCTTATGATCAGTGGTGGGCAGTGTGGAGACTAATTTGTTTGACGGATCCCACTGCAGAGCCAGACATGATAATCGAGGAGGGTGAGGATGAGGTGGAGGAGACAGTTGTGCTTGAGGAGGTAGAGGTAGATGAGGATGATAGCATTGGGATGATAGTTACAGTAGTAGAGTAGTTTTTGGCTAGGAGGCGATAGGGACAAGGGTAGTAGAGTCCTCAGCAGTAGCAGGCAGTTGGGCAGGCCCCACAATAGAGGCAACAACAATAATATGCACCTGTGCAGCAGGCACATGTACGACAACAGGTTAGATGCCACCACCCCGAGCACCATTACAGTAGCAGGGACCTAGGTAGGTACCTCCCTAGCAGCAGGCATAGAGGGGGTAGATGCCGCCACCATGGATGCCACCGCAATAGCAGGGGCAAAGGCAGCCCACCCATAGTAGACACCTAAGCATTAGGTTAGATCTAGATAGCAGGCTACACATTAGCAACAGGTAAGGCCATAGACTTAGCAACCTCATGTTCTAGAGATTGAGATGGCATTCACAGGGGCTGGGGCCACGGAGGTAGGGAGTTTGGGGATAGGACCTAGTCTTGTTCCGAGTGTGTGTACTAGGCATCGGTATACTCATGCCGATGATGAGGAGGATGTAGATACCCTATAGGCATAGGTTTCTAGCTTGGAGGATACAATGGTGAGGTAAAATTAGGAGATCCAGCAACTATGGGGAGCAGCTGCCTTGTTGGATGGGAGCAATGGCAGATATGGACATATTAGCGCACTATAGGTGCAGTTGGCATATGTACAAGGATAGGTTCAGCAACTGCAGGCTCAGGTAGCCAGTGTCACCAGAAAGAGAGATATAGAGAGGTCTCTTCATCAAGCTATGAATACATAGGTGGGGGCCCCACAGGAAGAGGTGACTCGATTGCAGGGTATGGTATCTGGGACTAGTATAGGCCAGATTTACTTGGACTCTCAGCAGCGTATCTAGCAGTTATAGGATCAGCTATTAGAGGCATGTTCTAGAGCTGAGTACTACTATGGTATGTACTATGGAGTGGTTCTAGAGGCTCAACGGGTGCCTACCTATAGTTAGAGGAGTGGCTCCAGGATGTCTGGGTCATATAGGTCTAGGAAGTCAGTGCAGTAGCCACAAGCACCGCCATAGTAGCATTTATGGATTATTTTGATGGATCTATGGTTTTAGATGTTATTTGATTATGGATGCATTTATAGTATGTGATGATATGAATGTGATATATGCTTAGATTAATAAACATATATTGTGCATGGTTAAAAATGAAATGGATAAATGGATAAATAGATTATGATGTGGATTATAATGTGAAATATATGCTCAAATTAATGATCATATATTGTGAATGCAAATGGATGTAAATGGGAAATATATGCTCAAATTAATAAACATATATTATGAATGCAAATGGATGTAAATGGGAAATATATGCTCAAATTAATAAACATATATTATGAATGCAAATGGATGTAAATGGGAAATATATGCTCAAATTAATAAACATATATTATGCATGCAAAATGGAATGAAGTGTTTAATGAATAAATGTAACTATGATAATGCAAATGGTTAATGGATAAATGTACTATTTAATGAAATGGATGAATGATATAATAAATGATAAGATGGAATGATAAAATGTAATGGTCAAATGATAATGAGATGGGAAATGGGATGGGTGAATGTTATAGTTGGATGTCATGATACATGTGATGTTCATATAACCTTGGGTGATGGGGTTAGGTGGTGGGGATGTTTTAGGGATGGTTGGGATAGATTTGGGGATGGTTGGGATAGGTCACTAGATGCCACACTATTAGAGGGGTTTTGTTGGGATGGGTGAAATATGTAGAGTGATTTGATTGGGATGATTGATTGGGGGAAGGGATATGTTAGATGGGGGGTTGTGTTAGAATGAATGAATGGGGGGTTGAATCATTTTCAAATCCTAAGTCTAGATTTTTGTGTTGAATGGGTGATGATTAGAAAGGGAGATGAATGAGCTAGGCAAAGTACTCGCATTACATTATTGAGAGCATTTGTAGGTTTATTATGGCAAAATAGGATATTGTTCACCAAGGTATAAAAGGACCAAGGTGATGATATATATCCATCTTTGCATGGACTAGACTCACAAGCAATAGGTTGACTCCATGCATGCCCAAGGTAGTATAACCTTGCCTAGGTGAGGGAAGGGGACTCATAACATAAGTTCCCTTAGTACATAGAAGGTATGGTTAACCTTATATGCAAATGGGAAACATAATGCTAGAACCGACCCTATCTTCAAGATTTGAATACCATTCTTGGAGTAATGAAATCAACCCACAAGCACAACATACAAAAATAATGACTATGTCTATTCTAGGTGTTTTGTACCATATACCATGATATAGTGAGATCAAGGTAGTTTTGGAATGATTCCTAGAACATGACAAAAGATAAATATCAATAATAAAAAAGACCAACAAATTACACAAACGGCCATTGTATCTCTTGCCAAGATAAGTGTTGATGATGGATTCTACCTATTGTAGGAATGATATATCCATTAAGATGATGATCAATTGGATGTTGATGAATAAAATTTGAAAGGTGGGCAAAAGGATAGTTAGGCCATGTGTGATGATTATGGTTAGTTTATTGATTGGCAATTTTTGCGTAAGATGCGATGTTTTGAGGGTATGCTTAGCATGTGTATTACTTGGTGAATTTAGTAAGCTCAGTAGATCAGGACCATCTAAACGGGTTGGATGGGTGCATCTTATATACCTGAGTACTGGATACTTCCTTCATATTCCAGACTGCCTACATACCATGTGTCCATGGGATCAAGGTATTTTAAGATGCGGGTGAGATGAATATGTAGTTCTGGTATGACTTGATGATGTGGGAATGGTTTGGGATGGGTGTAATGATTGTGGAAGATGATGTGTTGTGTGGGGTGATGATGTGGGTTTGTTTTTGTATTTTTGTAATTTTGTGATTTTTTGGGATTTTGGATTTTGTATTGTTTTTGGATTTTTTGATTTTTTTTGGGTTTTTGGAGTTTTAAGTTGTACAAGAGAAGCATACAAGGATCCTCATTCCATGGATTAGCTTTGGGTGGGATAATGTAGGGTGGGCGATAGGATTTGATGTTTCAGAATTTCAAGCCATGGGATGTGCATGATGTAGAATGTTATGATGGGAAGTGGACTTATTAGATGGTAGAACCGGCCCCTACACATGGTGCCTAAGATAGGTTTTCACCATGGTACTTATCCAAGGCTTCACCGAAGTGATTTTTACCATTGAACGACTTTATTGTACTCAGTTTTTTCTTGATTTTTTGATTTTTTAATTTTTTCTATTTTTTGATTGTTTTGTACTTTTTTTTGGGATACTTGATGAGTCATGCGTAGAACCTTTTCAGATGTAGGAGGTTCATAGGTTCATGTAGAGGTTGCCTCTCAGCCCATACCTAGGTATGATGACATATGGTCGTAACAAATTAGGCTCAAACTTGCCCTTCTTGGTGCGCTCTTGTAGATTTTTCTGATTCTCTATAAGGACAAGGTCACCTACCTCAAACTTCTGGTTCTTGATCTTCTTGTTGTAGCTCCTATGTATGTGGTTTTGATAGGCTTGAAGGTGATTGAGAGCATCCAAGCATTTTTCATCCAGTAAATCTAGCTCATTTAGTCATGCAACTCTGTACTCCTCCTTAGTGATTATATTCTGTAATGAAATTCTGAGTGATGGGAGCTCGACCTCAATAGGTAAAATAGCTTCAAAACCAAATACTAGGGAATATGGCATGGCTCATGTGGGTGTGCAGATGCTTGTGTGGTAGGCCCATAGGGCGAGGCTGAGTTGGAGGTTCCAGTTGTGGCCAGCTTCATTAACCGTCTTCTTTGAAAGGAAGCTCGATGTGCAGAAATCGCTTCCTAAACTAATCTAATGAGGAGATATGTATGCAAATTAAATTTAATTCTTACAACTATAGCAACATAGAACATCTAACAGAGATATAGTAGCAATACACATACACACAGAAAGTAGACAGAAGAGAGAGAGACAAGATATACATGGGGAAAACCCTTATGGGTGAAAAACCCCACACTCCAAAACATAGCTCAAATGTATTATAGTAAACAATAACAAATTACAATATAGTTTCAGAGCCAATGCTCTTTCAGGAGTCTTCGAATGTTGAATCTGGAGATATTCCAGCAGCATAATAGTACTTGTACCAAAGTTATCTATCTCCCATCCAAGCACCTGTTTATATAGAGTTTACAAGGCAAATATGGAACCTTCTAGAGATGGGCGTCCATCTTGGACTCATGCCCCAAAACCCATGCCTAAGGACACTTGTCCAACATCCCATCCTGAAGTGGGTGCCTAGTCCCAAGATAGGTTACAACAGATGCTCTTACGTACCTTACATCTGTTAGAGAATCTGTCATACACTGACTAAAAATATCATATTCCTCTTACATGTCATAACCTCCCTTGACTGCCCAAAGATGCCTTTCTCTCATGCAAAGATTCTCACCGACACTTGTCATTAATTAAAAATCGCTGCCCCCAAACCCTCGTTAATTATTTAAGGGGGAAAGTGTGGCTGCCAAAGTCACCAAAATTTATCTTGCTGCATATACACAAGGTGCTGACTATGCCAACTCAACATGGGATAAATAAATACAACATTAGGAATTTGCAAAGGTTGAGACACCTTAATTCCCAACATTCTTCAGAATGTGTAAGATGGTTTTGTTAGAAGTCTTAGCTTGACCATTACCTTGGGGGTAGTAGGGTGTGGAAAAGTGATGTTGGATATGGAACTTCTCACACAGGGTGTAGAATTCCTATTTTTTGAATGGTTTTCCATTATCTGTGATGATGGAATGGGTAATGCCATAACAACATATTATGTAATGGAGAATGAATTTAGTAATTTGGATGTTTGTGGTGAAAGTGAGTGGAATGGCTTCGACCCACTTAATGAAGTACTTGGTAGCGATAATGATGAACTTGTGGCCATTGGATGAGGGTGGGTGAATTTTACCTACGAGGTCAAGTCCCTACTATGAAAAAGGCCAAGGAGTTGTTATCCGTTGCAGCTCCTATGAAGGTGCATGGATGAGATCACTGTGTTTTTGACATGGCAAACATTTCTTCACAAATCAATAAGCATCTCATTCCATGGTCGACCAATAGTACCATGTCCTTAGAATCTTCTTCGCTAAGGTAGGTCCACTAGAGTGTGCCCTGCAAATGCCTTTGTCCACCTCTTGCAAGGCCACTTTGGCTTCCTTAGAGTCGAGGCATCATAAAAGGGTACCATCAAGACTTCTTCGATAGAGGGTGTCTCCTATGAGGGTAAAGCAAGAGGCTCGATAGATGAAGCTTTTGAATTGTGCAGATGATAGGTTTGGTGGGATGATGTTATCGTGAAGGTCCATGTAACTCTCTTGATACCAAGGAGATAAGGGACCAACAATGTCACACACTAGCTTTGATTGCAGTACATCATAAGATGGTATGGGGATCTCTTTAATCAGGAACTCACACTTTTTGCTATCCTTTTTCATATCAACCAAGGATCCTATTGTAGCCATGGCATCTACTGCTTTGTTGTTCAATCTTGGGATTTGTTCAAAATGGATATCTTGAAAATAATCTTTGAAGTCATCGACCATTCTTTTGTAAGACAGGAGTTTGTCATCCTTTATCTTGTACTCATTGTTCACCTGTCTAATGACTAACTGGGAGTCTCCATAAACTATTAGCCTCTCAATTTTCCACTGTATTGCCATGCGGAGTCCTATGATGAGGGCCTCATACTCTGCTACATTATTCATACATGGAAATATGATTTTGTAGGATTTAGGAATAGTATCTCCTTGAGGGGTGACAAACAAGATGCCTATCCCCAAGCCATGATGTGTGTAGGATCCATCAAAATACATTTTCTATGTATCTCTTGTCGGCACTATTGTCAATCTGGACTCATCTAGAAATTCTGTAAGCAGTGGCTATTCTATCGGGATTGGTGCATTAGCCAATTGATCAGCGATCGCATGTCCTTTAATGACTTTTCTTTATTTGTATTCAATGTCAAACTCGCTCAGGATCATAACCCACTTACCCATTCATTCTGTAAGGGCTTCTCTAGTCAGTAGATATTTCAGTGGATCGATCTTGGCAATGAGCTTGGTCTTGTGGTTAAGCATGTAGTGTCTTAATTTCTGAGAAGTGAAGACAACAGTGAGACATGCTTGTTCAATTGGAGTGTAGTTCAGCTCATAGGTTACTAAGGTGCGACTAATATAGTATATAGCTTTTTCTTTTCCCTATTCATCATGCTATGCTAACATGACCCCTATCATTGTTTCTATTGTTGAAATGTAAAAAAGGAGGGGTTGTCCTTGCTTTGGTGGAATAAGGACAGGTGGGTTAGCAAGATATTCCTTCAGCTATTCAAAGGCATTCTGGCACTGACTATCCCATACAAAAGCTGTATTTTTATGGAGAAGATACTGAAATGGTTGACATTTGTCAGCAAGTTGTGCTATGAAGCGGTGGATGGATTTCAATTTCCCTTGTAGGCTTTGTAGTTGCTTGAGTGTCTTAGGTGGAGGCATTTCCACTATAGCCTTAACCTTGGCAGGATCAACTTCAATTCCTCTTCTTGACACAATGTATCCTAGAAGTTTTGTGAAAGTGACTTTAAAGACACAATTCTTGGGATTTAGTCATACATTGTATTGCTCTAGCCTATCAAAGATTTTAGCCAACACATTCAAGTGCTCTTCTCTAGTTTTGGATTTTCCCAGCAAATCATCGACATAATCTTCCATTATGCTATGGAAAAGATCATGGAAGATGACTGTCATTGCCCTCTGATATGTAACTCCTGCATTCTTTAATCCAAAGGGCATCACAACCCAGCAGTATATTCCCCATGGACATATAAAGGTGGTTTTATCTTGATCTTCTTTTCTATCCTAATTTGATTGTACCCAGAAAATCCATCCATCAAGGATAACATCTCGTGTCTAGCAATGAGGTCCACAATGATGTTTATGTTAGGTAGAGGAAAGTCATCCTTAGGGTAGGCCTTGTTAAGGTCTCTGAAATCTGTACAGCATAGGATGCCCCCAGTGACTTTGGCTACTGGTACAATGTTGGATACCCATTTAAGATAATCTATAAGGTGAATGAATCCCACATCTAGGAGCTTCTTGAGTTCCGCCTTGACTAGAAGTGCTATTTGGGAATTCATTTTCCTTAGCTTTTGTTTTACTTGTTTCGCATCAGAACACACTACAAGGTGATGAACAATGAGAGTAGGATCTAATCCCAACATGTTAGCATATGTCCATGTGAATTTGTGGCTCCTTAGTTTGAAGAAAGTTAGGAAAGCCTCTTGTTCTTTTGCTATAAGGGACTCTACTTTGAATGTGATCTTTGGTGTCTCTTCAATTCCAAGATTCATCTCATGTGATACCTCAATTAGGATTGGTGATTTCTCTTGATATAGCTTAGATACTTTAGGAAGGCCCATGCTCTCATCTCCTAGCACCTCGTGGAGGTTTTCACTAGGTGATACATCCTTTATTTTGATTTTTTTTCATCTGAAAGTTCCACAAAGTGGTTTTCACTAGGGGATGTTATTTTTATTTTTATATTTTTACGACCGAGAGCTTGGGTTGTCTCCTTGAAGTAGGTGGATGTGTTCAGTTCCATGATGTAGTCGGCCCTATGATCTCCAAGGGGAAAGTGATATCTAACCCCCATCATTTTAGCTATTGCTTCATCATTTTGTGCAATATCAAGGATAGGAGGTCCTTGTTGGTCCCAATCTATGAGTTGGGGGTAAACAAGAGATGGGTCATTTTATGTGGATGGCATGGTGGTTAAGGTATATATGGTACATATGGATGATTCGAAGAACTTGGCAAAGTCACTAAAAGAGTCTTGATGGTATTCTTTGTTGATGTTGTCAACTGCGGGGAAGGCCTTAGCGACCTCACTTAAGATACACTCATCATTAGCAGGGGTAGACTCTTGTTTTCTGTACCCTAACCCATGAAGATATAGATTTCTTGTTGCTTGGATAGACTCTACAATTCCTTGTTCATGAAGGCCTATGCTACCTTGTCCTTTGTAGCCCATATACTTGATGATTTTGAGACCTTTTCCATAGATCTCAGTTGGGAGAGTAGGATCTTCTTGATCTACTTCTTTTTCTTTATATAACCACAAAGATATATCTTCCAGAACATCTTGCTCAAGGAGGTGCTTCTTCTTGAAGGTGGGTGAAGGTTTGCACTTGATGATCACCGTAGAGACTTCCTCTTCCTTAGGAGCACCAAATGTCTTAGGAGATGGCAATAGTCCCACACAAAATGTGCTGTGTAGGCCATATTCATCACATACCATGTCACTTAACTTGATCTTTGCCTCGAGTGGAGGGGATGTTTGTGATGTAGCCGTGATGTTGGAGGGATTGATGTATGAGGTGGATGATGTAGGATTGGCCTGTGAGGGGATTCTTTGGTAGCATTGTTGTAAGGGCAGAAAGTACAGTCATTTCCTTCCAAGAAACTACAATATTGGAAAGGAGGAGGATCAGCATAGATGGTAACTTCAGTGCCATTATGGGGGAATTTTAAGTATTGATGGAAGGTGGATGGGACCTCTTGCATGGCATGAATCCATGGTCGGCCAAGAAGAATATTATATGGGAGGTTGAGATCAAGCACCTGACATTTGGTTTTCAAGATCTTCTATCCTACTTAAATAGAAAGCTTGATGGTGTCTTCAGACAATCTTTTGGTCTCATTGTATCCTTTGATGCTTATACATTCACTAGAATCCACAACTACATCAGAGTATCCCAAATGTTTTAATAATTTTAGAGTGCAAAGGTTTAGGCCAGAGCCACCATCTATTAAGACACATTTAATGGTATGTTTGTGGATTAGGACTTCAATGTGTAATGCTTCGTTATGGGCAGCATTTGATGCGGGTAGGTCCTTTTCCAAAAATGTGAGGTGATGAGGTAAGGTGATGTGGCCTACCATGGCTTGGAATTGGTCAACATTCAAATTAGTAGGGACTTGTGTTTCCATTAAGGCTTTGTCAAGGACTTCCTTATGGAGGGGAGACGTGCGGAGTAGCTCAAGAATGGAGATCTATGTGGGGGTTTTTCTGAGGTGCTCCAAGAGGTTGTACTTATGAGAAGATGGTGGATTGGTAGGTGTGGATGTGGAGGGTTGATCATTGGTGGGGGCTCCATGAATGGAAACGTGACCTCGACGAATGGTAACGGCATAATTTGATGTCTTAGCTCTAATGGTGGTAGTGTTGATGTGGTTGGAAGAATCTTCTATTCGCCTCACAACGGAGTCGATAGAAGAGGGGGGTGGTACGCCGTTATATGTGTGATTGGAAGAGGATGCTTTTCCTTTGTTATGCTCAGGAAGGGGATCCTTGTATGCTCCTAAGTTAGCATTTGGTTATTATTTTGGTGGTTCGTCAATAGTTATGCCGCCCCTATCAATAAGGTCTTGTATACAATGTTTTAGCCTCATGCAGTTAGATGTCTTGTGCCCTTTCATGCGATGGTATTCACAATAGGCATTCTCATCAAACCAAGAGGGTTTAAATTGATTTTCATCATAAGGTCTAATAGGGGGTAATGTGATTAGGTCTGCCTTCACAAGGTTATTCAAAACATTTTCAATGGGCTCTCTTAAGGGTGTGAACTTTCTCTTAGGGTTGTCATTTTGTCTCGATGGTCCCTTAGGAACATTGACATTATTATTTGTGGATGTACTTGGTGGAGTGGGATTTTGTACATTTTGGACAGATTTCACATCGGTGACACTATCACTAAGGGTATTCTTGTTCTTACCTCAAAAGCGAAGTTTGTCATTTGATGGTGCATTGTTGTTGACCTTGTTGTTGTTGTTGGTTTTGTTATCGTTGTTGTAAAGTTTTATGGAGCATTTAGTGATAAGGGCTCTTTCAATGGTCATTCCTGTGTTAATAACCTCCTTAAAGGTTGATGTGCATTGGATTTGCAAATGGAAACCCATTTCTTGGTTAAGGTTAGTCACAACATAGTGACTAGTTGTTTCTTGGGAATGGGCCAAGGGAGTTTGCTTGCTAAGCCTCTCCATCTTTGCAAAAAGGCGGTGAAGGATTCCCTACTCTTTTGTTTTGTGTTGCAAAGGTCGGTCATGGATATTTTGTGCTCAAAATTATAGGAGAAATGGTTCACAAACTTCTCCACAAGCTCATGAAATGTCTTGATGCCGGGAGGGAGATGAGCAAACCATTCAATGACTTAACCACCGAGGCTTCTAGGGAATAGTCTCATCAAATAGGTATCATCATATGTGACTTCTAAGAAAGTGATATAGAACTCCCTAAGGTGTTCCCTAGGGTCTCCCTTTCCTTTGTATTTGTCAAATTTTGGCATTTCAACATTTTTGGGAAAGGGAGGCATGTATAATGTTCTACCAAATAGATATGGGCAAATATCCTCAAGAGAATATTGCTTTCTTTTGTTTCCATGTTGTATGTCATCAACCTTTTGGATCAATGTTTGCACAATGCTAGATAAATCTTGTGGTGGTGGTTGTGGAATGTAGTTTTGTTGATTTTGGATTAATTGTTGGAGGAAAGGTGGAAATTGATTTTGGGGTGGATTTTGGTGTTGTGAGATTCGGTTATGGGCAATTTGATTTTGAAGAGCGAGGTGTTGTTGGTATGTGAGGAGTTGTAGAAAATGGGGTGGGATTTGTTGATTTTGGTTGGGATTTTGTTGCACGGTTTGGACAAAGGATGTGATAGGTGCTTGGGAGATTGGATTTTGTACATACATGAAATTGGATGAAGGGTTGTTACATGGGTTGGTGTTAGGGATGTTGGATGTGTTGTAGGGTAGTTGCGAGAATAACTGGGTTATGAAAGCTATGGTGTTAGCGTCGAGTTGGGGAGCACTTGTGGAAGTCCTTGTGTGTGTGGTGTTGTTGGGGATATTAAGGGTGATTTGTGGTGTAGATGTGGTGATTGTGGATGTTGATATGGTCGAGATATTTGGTGTGGTCGATATATTGGTAGGAATCATGGATGTGGTGATATTTGAAGTTTGGGATATGTTAGGGATTTTATTGGGATGTGGATGGTTGTGATGATATTGTGAGATTAGGTATGGTGGCTCCATTTTGTAGTAGGAATTCAAGATACCTATTGAGATCCAATTTTAGGACTCTATCAAGTATGTCCATAGAATTGACGTCTTGTGTGAAATCTAGGACATCTTGATCCACTTGATTGGTGTTAGATGGTGGTGCTTGTGGTTGGGTGGGAAAAGGATTTATCATAGCATTGGCATCAAATGTTGGTTGTTGTTGGATTATAGGGACATTATTTTGGTCAGTTTGAGGCATCCCCATGCCAAAGTTGATTCTAAAGGATTCCATGTCATTGTTCTTTTTAGCTTGAGACCTTGTCAAGGGCATACAATGAATTTGGGTATGGATTTGGTTGGATGAATGAAGGTTGAGACTTAGATAATAGATTTTAATGTATTGGACCCAAGGATAGGTGGTGATGAGAATTTCGTGAAGGGGAATAAAGATTTAGCCTTAAGAGGATAAAATCTCAAAATTCTAAACCTAAAGATAGTGATAGGTTTTTAGCTCTAGAGAATAAATCTAAAAAGTTGTAAACCTAAGGATGATTAATGACAACAATATGAAGATGGATGGGAAACCTTAGAGGTTAGGACCTCAAAGATAAATGGACAAATTGATCTTCACAATTTTGGACCAAAGATGATAGTGGGAATAGATGAAGCAAGATGGTTTTGGGGATGAATGTTTTTTAGTATGAATATGAAAGGGATGATGATGTGATTAAGGTAGTTTTAAGATGGTTTGGATAATAATCAATTAAGGAAAACCTTAGGTGATTTGGATAAATGGATTTTTAGATGATAATTGACCAAGGAAAAACCTTAGGTGATTTTGGATGTTTTGGATGATTAAAGATTTTGATGATGTTTAGAAAGGATACTCAAATCAAGAGTGGGCTTCGAATAGGTCTAGATCTTTGGATTATAAAAAGGATATCTCTCTTTACTTAAGGTAGACTCATGACCTTAGGTAAAAAGGGGATGATTATTTCACTTGAAGGTAGACTAATGACCCACAAGCAATATGGGATAGGATGGTAAGATCTAGATTTAATTCTTTGCACAAAAATTGATTTGGATGTTGGTTGATGTTTGGATTTTGGATGATTTTTGGATTTTGGATGATTTAGATTATTGGATTTGATGGATAGAATTTAGTAAGGTTGGATGAATGTTGGATTTGAAATGGATTTTGGAATGGATAGATTAAAGGTTCAAAGATGAAAAATCAAGATGTAGGATTAGGTGGAGATGAAAAGATGTATTATAGTTAGGCTTAATGATTGATTAAGAATATGAGATGAAGGGTCCAATAGCCAGAATGAATTTTTTCTCTAAGGTCAAAATGGAGGTAATGGATGAATTTTGGGCACAATGGTTGTGGGTGATGGTCAAAGGTGAATTAGGGTTTTGATGGATTTTGACAAGGTAACCACGGATTATGACTGGACAAGATTCAAGGATTCCAAGGCAATTTACCAAACACATGTGAGTTTAATTTCCAAATGGCATCAAATTTTAATGATAAGGCATCAAAATAGAGGGAAATGGCACTAGAAATCAGATAGATGGGGCCAAAAAAATAAATTATTGTGCCAGAGAAAATAGTGCCACAGGAGAATTTTTAGGCACCAAACAGAAGAGTTATAGCATCAAAGTGAGACAGTGTCTTGGATTTTGTCTAGGTTTTGGCAATTTTTTGGCAAATTTTTGGATTTTGGTCTCAAACTTTTGGATTTTGAAGGTCAAATGATTGATTTGGAAGGCTCAAATGTTCAATGGTTCAGTTTGTCGATGAGATTTCTTGGCAAGCATACAAACAATCCAAACAAGAGAACACAGCCAAATGTTTGACGGGAAGTACAAGTGTTATGTATATGTTCAAAATCCCCTCAAGGCCAAATTTCCACAGGTATAAGCACAATCAAAAACAATTGAAGAAAATGCTTAATCTACCTAAGGTCAATGGTGAATGGCAACTTGTCAACCCACACGTGGAATCTCTATTGACTCAAATGTCATCGCACCTAAAGCAGGTGTGTACATTCTTTCATCTTTGCGAGAGAGGATAGGTAGGGGCCTCCCGGAAAGCTACAAGTAGCTTATGCTATGCTGGGGATTTCTATCTCATCTCAAGGGAGCCTTATGGTGAGTAATCTTGGGGGAAAAACCTTTTATGCCCTTTCATTGAACAAGATGCCAAGGGGTTAAAAAAGGTAGGCTTCTAACCTAGGGTGTTTAGTGGGGGACATTCAGGGACTTGATGCTCATTCATGTGGCAGTGACCCACATAAGAGCCTATCCCAGCCACTTACATCAATCCTTTTTCAAGGAGAGAATGGGGTTGACGTATCTCACACACAAGTGTGTGGATATTGGGGAACTATCAGAATGAGTAGACATCGCCAAGAAGCTTTGGCTTTCCCCTAAGCCTTTTATATAGTAGACCGAATCAAAAGTACCACTTAGGGTCATCCCTTGGGGTGAGTACCTCTTTTCCCACCAAGGCAGGCCCTCTCTAAAAATGAAAAAGAAAATAGAATAATTTCTCTTCACCCAAGATCCTTATAAAGGAGAGGGGAGAGGATACTTTTATTCTATCCTTTGGGATCTATTTGACAAAAATGTACAAGTGCACCAAATACGCCAAGCAACTTAGGTTCCTTTTAAGCACCAAAATGAAATGTTCCTAGGTTTGAGTACACAAGTTCATTTTAGGTACACCAAATTGAAATGTTTTCTAAGTTAACAAATGCAAACACACACAAAAAAGGAAACCCTAAAAGGAAACTCATTAGTAGTTTGATGTTTGGTCTTTGACAAGCATTCTTTTTCCCTACAAAATGTGTTAATAACCTACACAGACCGAAAGAATTTGTTATGCAAAATGGTGCCAAAACAGAGAGTAATGGCGCCATAGATTACAAATATGGCATTAAAATCAAGAAAGATTGTGCTAAAGAGATAGTAAATAGACCACAGACCAACAACAGGGAACATGAATAAAACAGCGCCACAGATGAGTAAAATGGTGTTAAAATTTAGGATAGCACTAAAATTAGTTCCAATGGCATCAAAACAATTTTATACTTGTATTTTACCTTGCTAGGTATTTCATGATAGTCTTCTATGTTTATGATGTGACAGTCTATGTGGTTGTTTGTAATAGTCATAGCACAATTTGACTCTCAATGCATGGTTACCACATAGGCTTCTATCACTATCTTATCAATTTATGATCAAACTCTTCAACATGATCTTGAACAATCCACAAATTTCTTAGTATGTAACAAGTTCAAGTCCTTAAAGGTCAATTGACCATACTAACCACATGACAACCAATTTGTATCCTCAAGAGTTGCTTTTAGAGCAGATCTATTTTTAATAAACACATTTACTTGATAGAAACGTTCTATTTACATTGTCATGAGAACTTCTTTTTTAGATCTTCAATTTGTTGTCATGAGAACATCTTCCTTAGATATTCATTAAATCTTCTTCCTTCTCATCTTCTCATCATTATATTCTTCTTTAATAACCTATCTCACCATTTATCCTTCAATGATCTTGTAATTACCCTTGTAATGCACTAATTTACTTATGAAAGTCCTAGGGTTTCATCATTCTTATTTTGGACTACTATTCAAACAATGTCATGTGATAATCCTAAGGTTACAATGATTGCCCTATACATTTATGATTCCTAGATAACCCCTCCTTTACACCTTGACAAGATATGAAATTATCTTCATAGGGTTTGATGTTCCTGTTAACTGTCATGATAGTCCTAGTTGTGTTGATAGTCCATTTAAAGTGGTTGACAATTCTAATCTGTATATAATCAGTCATTTTCATCATTGTCATCTCATATCTTGTAATCCTAAGGAGTACCATACAACATATTGATATCCTCATAATCTTTCATTTGATATAGTAATATTTCATGTGAATAGGGTAGTGAGAGCCTATTGCATGTTTTGAATATCTGACCTTAATAGTGATCTAGAGTTTCATGATAGTCTTCTATGTTTATGATGTGACAGTCTATGTGGTTGTTAGTAATAGTCGTAGTGTAATTTGATAGTCTTTTCCCTCAACATCACCTCCATAAGCAATTTGTCTATCATTGTATATGATAATGTTCACATATGGGATATACTCAAAATATAGTTTAGGACAACTTGTTTTACATGAAATGATGATCCTCAGTCAAGTATATCATGATAATCCTAAATACCTCCAATAATTTTTATGATAGTGGCAGCTATCTTTTAACCATGGGACAATACCTTTACATATTAGGGTGATGATTATGTATTACTTGTGATAATTTATCTTGGAAACCTTACACTAATGATCTACCTTCACCTTATTGATACCTATGGAAAAATATCAAAGATATTTGGACAATGCATTATAAACAACTTCATGACAATCATGGTTGATAGGATAGTACTAAAACTCACAGATCCTCCTTTACAAGTATGTCATCATGAAACAAAACTCTACCCTAAATTTATGCACCTTGTTATTCTTCCCTAACCCTAACTCTATTGAAAATCAAACTTGTAGAACCATACCAAGATAGTTGATAAAGGATAGGCTCTGTTGTTATGAATCAGCTATTATGAATTTGTCAAGGAAAACTAACAAGGTGAAAAACACAAACAAAATGCATAAATAAACACTTTTATACCTTGAAGTCCTCCTCCTCCCTGATAAGGTCGAGAGAGTGCACCCTTACTCCCTAGCTTCACCCATGACTATGGTATATCTATGTGAAATGCTCTCAAGTTCAATACAAATCACTCATGGCCTAGCTAAAATGATGGACACGATGAAGGAAATTTGGGCATAATAACAATACTCAAAGATTGGATGATAAAATGGCTTGGAAGGGCTTGTATTTATAGGTGAAATGGAGAGAGGTTTGATCCAATGGTGGAGATTAAATGTAGAGATCAATGGATGAGGTTGCATGCAAGATGAAGGGATTGGATTTAATCAAAAGGATTGGATGGATGAGAATAAAAGTGAATTTTAAATTCACATTGGGAAGGGGTTTGCATTAATCAAGTTAGATGAGAGGGATTAGATGTGAATTTTTAATTCACATGGGGAAGAGTCCCATTAAATGAAGACTAGGACAAATTAGGTGTGTAAGAGCTCATTAAATGGGGTTATAGGACAAATGAGAATAAAAATTTACCTTATGTGAAATAAAGGTTAACTTTTTATTTGTGAAGTGTGGGGATGAGTGTTAAATGGGGTTTGACCAAGCTAAACAAGGGGATTAGCTTAATTAATGTGGCTAGAGAAAATTAGTAGATAGATTAATTAGGGGTTAAAATTAATTAAATGATGGTTTATTTAATTAATTTGGGTCTAGGGGTCATGTAGGCTAGGGTAGCTAATTAAATAATACGTATTTAATTAACTAGGTTAGGGGTAGGCTAAATAGTAGGTTAGATTAATTAGATAAACATAATTTATCTAAATAATTAGGTTTAGGGAAGTGGAGAATTTAACCAAATAAATATTTATCATATTGATTTAATTAATTGGGCTAAGGTTAGTAAGTGTAACAATTGAATTAATTAAATTAATTCAATTTTAAGGATTAAATGAGGAAGAAAAGGGTAAATGGATGAGGTAATTAATTAAATAAAATTTTAATTAATTAATTAGAGGAGAAATTAATGATATGGGTGATGTCAGAGGTTGGTTAGACGGTTAAGATATTTTTAGATGTCTACACCACCATTGCCAATTGAAGAGGAACATGACACATCTAATGAAGCTAAGAGAGATGGAATTGGTGGCACAAAGGGAACGAATGCAAAACCTCTGTTCAATGAGGAAATTGAATCTCCAAGTTGGAGGCACTCCATCATCCACAGGTCAAGTTGAAGGAATACCATCATTATCTTCTCGAATTGGAGACACTCCATCTTTCACAGGTGAAGTAGAAGGTACATCTTCATTTTCTTCTCAAGTTGGCACGCCATCATTCACACGTTAAGTTGAAGGTACACCATCTTCTCCATCTCAACTTCAAGCCTTTTCATCTTTTTCATCTCCAATTGAAGGTACGTCATCTATCCCATCTCAAGTAAATATTGAAGAAATTCCTAATGTTAAGTCAACTTTACCAATGAAAACACCTCCTAGAATTTTGCATAGGAAGCCTAAGTTTTTAATCGATATCGATGAGAATGTATTGAAGCCCATGTAGGATAAGATTCCCAAGTGCACTTGCCAAAGATATGTGAATAAGATATGGAAATTATTCTTTGAGAATTTAAATGAAACCATAAGATGTCAACTATTTGTTAAATTGATGAGAAATCTAAAATTTAGGCCCACTATGAAGATTCTTGGCCTAAGAACATTGAATGCCTCAAGTGAAAAATTAATTGTCAAGAATCTAGTGAGTGCATATGAGAGTGTGGGTTCCACCTCACACACGAAGGATAGTAATGTCACATGATGTGTCATTACATCGACAATAGTAAGACAACAAACAAAGAAAGCTCGCCTCATTAGAAAGACAAGTCAAGCATTGAAAATAAGTAGAAAAACTCTAATGAGAGCCATTGGAAGATGTGAAAGAGTGGAGGACCCAAACACCAATGAATTGTGGGCATTCTCTAGGAGACTCCCACGAAAAGACAAAGTTGTTGAAGCCTTGAGATCCATCATTGAAGAATTTTGGAAAAATAACACAAGGGTATCTCCTAATACAAGAGATGTTGTGAGAAGGAGAATTGGTTGTCGAAACCATGAGCCACATCCAAAGCATTTTTTGGATGTGACCCAAACACAATTTTTCAAGAAATTTCAAGAGATTTATTCTCAAATCAAAATTTATGAAAGATATTTTGAAATGCTAAAACCTTTCTATGTCAAAATAAATCACACAAACACTACTTGTTGTTGTAGATTACATATTGAATTTTCTAACCATTTTGATGTTTGTCGGTCTATATGTTTAGATTTACATACTAACAATGTTTTGCAAGATTGTAGAATACATGCCCCACCAACAGCTTCAAGAGACTTCATATCAACAATTTTATGTGAAAGAGAGGAAGGTCAAATTTTCTACAGGAAATTATGCTTGGATGGCACATTACAACATTATGGTGGCTTGCAACATATGCCAATATGTGAACATATGGAAGGCACACATGCGGTTGGAAATGAACTAGTAAAGTTCGGCAAGTATAAAATAGTGGCCTACAATACAAAAGATGGTAAAGAAGGAAAGAGGTGTGATTTGGTTATTCAAAAGATTCTAGTGTATCAGTTTATGTCTACATTTTGTGACAGTATAGTGTACGAATATGCAAGGCATACCCATAGAGCTTGATGGTTGGACTTGCAATTCAAGTTATGCAAGGACACATTTCTACTTGGTACCATCGTTTTAGTTGTTGAGTTTGTAGAGAACTACATACTACAACCACAGAATGAGGTGCAATCACAGTATTTAAACTCTACATAGGTTGCTATATTTGCACAAATAGCATTCATTCATGTAGAAGATAGTACAGAGGACGATAGGAAGATCATGAGGGAATATCATTTTTATATTAGTTATGATCACACACATTCTATGAAGTTTGTGCAAGGTTGCTTTCAGATGTTCTACTGTGATTTGGCCAGTAGGAGCATATCATTTTGTAAGTATATCATATGGTCAGATAATTGTGCATCACAATTCAAGAATACGTACATGTTCTATTGGTGGAGCAAGATGCATACGATGAATGGTGTTCAACATATTTGGAATTTTTGTGAGGCCGGGCATGGAAAGGGGGAGCATGATGGTGCAGGAGCATGTATCAAAAGAGCATTGGCATGAGAAGAGTTGAAGTACAAAGATAATGCAAAGTTGACAGATGCAAGATCTATTGTCAAATGGTGTAACACTACAATGGGTCTAGGTAATGAAGGTAAGTCTACGGTTCATAGATATTTTAAGTTGGTTGATGATATTAACATTGCAAAATATGAGGATTGTTGTACATTGACAGGATCGAGTGAGCTACACTCTTTTAGAAGATCTAATCTAGGTTCATGGAGTATTCATATGCAGCATATGGCATGATTTTGTTCTTCATGTACATTTCAAGCTTGGTATGATTGTGAGTCAAAGGAGTGGGTTGATGATTGGTGTACAAGAGGCCTAAGCCCGGTTGACATGTATCGACTACCGACAGCACTACAAATGATAGAGATTGAATCATCAATTGATTTTGACCATGTTTCAGATCTAGTTCAACGAAATATTATCATCATTCAAAGTTAATAAAATTCAATATGCCATCTTATTTTGTATTTTTTCTTGTATTGTTGACTATATTTATCAAACTGAATGCATGTATTACTGCAGGGCAGTTTATGCAGTTATTGTAGCTGAAGACAATGAAGAAGGAATAGATTATTATTTGTGTCATTGTGTTGAGGAAAAAATGAAATTAGATTCCCCTGTTATAGATGGAGAAAACATCAAGTACCGTATAGGATCAGTGGTTGTTACTGGAACATGGCTTAAAAGGTACCCAGTGAAGAAGTCTAATGTGTGGGTGTTTGAGGACTTTGACACACATAGGAAGATTCTTCATTATTCTAACCTTGTTGTGGCTTCAAACATTCATTTGATCAAATATGGGGGTAGACAATTGAATAGGACCTTGTGGTTCCCAAGGTTTGTAAGTCTGATCATGAGGCAATACTCGACACAATAAAGAGTAGAGCAAACACTAATGGTTCATTGGATTGAATTAGTGGAATGATAGAAAGGTATGTTATTTTTCTTTGCTATCCTCATTTCACCTTGTATAATTTAGCTACTCGTTTTAGCTAAATAGTGCAATTGCATTTGCATGGAAGATTTTAGTATGATGGAGGTAGGCATAATCCTTATGTGCCTTTGGAAGGAAAGTAAGGTAGGTTTTGATGATTATTTCATGATGATATGTCCTTTACTTTCTATTTCATAATGAGTTTTAATGAGTTTTAATGATGTTACTATGAGTTCTAATTCGTTTTAATGATGTTACTATTTCATAATGAGTGTTAATAAGTTTTAATGACAAATAATTGATAGCAATGGTAAGGGCAGCCTCAATTGATGCCTACAAGACATTGGATCAAGTGAGAACACCTTTATAGTACTAAATTTTCATCTACCATAAAGGTATTATGACTGAATTTTTATATTCAACATCTCCCGGGACTAAACAGATGGCACCAATGCATCTGAGTGGGTTGGTAAATGCTAGGGGGGTTGTCTTTTTGGTGGAAAAGCCTCATGGTCATTCTTGGCTATATCGAACGCAGACAATCTCTCAAGAGCCCTAAGAAAATATATGAAAAAATTTGGATCGACTGTTCCATCAAACTATGACACCTAGGAACATCTTCTTTGCATGTATAGGTGGATGTTAGGTCCACCTACAAACACCTACCTAATTTTTTTCTAAATTAGTTTTGTTTGCCTATGGTGGCAAGGAACACATTGTTCCAAAATGCTTCAGTTTTATGTAGTAGAAAGGTGCTAGGAGTGACATTTTGTATTCCATAGGTCATGGGGCTGAACAGACTTTGCCAACATGTTGGGGTGGGTAGATAAATGCTAGGGGATGTCTCATTTCATGTGCCAAGCACCCCAGTCATTTGGGGCAACAGGCTACCGACAAAGTCCCTTAAGATCCCTAAAATGAAAAAAAATAGCAAACTATGATGGAGCAGTTCTCAGAATTTGTGGCAGTTAGGAATGTTATGTTTGGACATATAGGTGTACATGGGGTCCGTCCACAATAACCTCTCTCAGTTTTGGTTAACTCCAATCTATTTGATCATGTTGAAATCAAATGCATTTTTGCAAAATGCTTCAGTTTCATGCAGTGGAAAGGTGCTAGGAGTGAGATTTTGCATTCCATAGCTCATGGGGCCAAATGGACTTCACCAACGCATTGGGGTGGGTGGGTAAATGCTAGGAGAGATCTCATTTCATGTGCCAAATGCCCCAGTTGTTTGGGGCAGTAGGCTACCGACAAAGTCCCTTAAGATCCCTAAGACAAAAAAACTACCAAACTTTCATGGAGCAATTGTCAAAATTTGTGGTAGCTAGGAGCATTTTATTTGGACCTATAGCTACACATGGGGTCCATCCACAATAACCTCTCTCAGTTTTGGTCAACTCCAGTCCATTTGACTATGCCAAAATCAAATCCAATCTTGCAGAATGCTCAAGTTTCATGCAGTGAAAAGGTGCTAGGAGTGACATTTTGTATTCCATAGCTTGTGGGGTTGAACCAACTACGTAAACACATCTAGGTGGGTGGGTAGATGCTATGGGAGGTCTTGTTTCATGCACCAAGTGTCTCAGTCATTCTGGGTTGCAAGCTACTGGCAAAGTCAAAAGGTGCTAGGAGTGACATTTTGCATTCCATAGCTCACGGGGTTGAACAGACTTTACCAACATGTCAATTTGGGCTAGTAAATGCTAGGGGAGGTCTCATTTTATGTGCCAAGGGTCCCAATCATTTGGGGTAGCAGGCTACCGACAAAGTCCCTTAAGATCCCTAAGACAAAAAACTGACAAACTTTGATAGAGCAGTTCTCAGAATTCATGGTAGCTGGGAACCTTCCGTTTGGACCTACAGGTGCACGTGGGGTCTGTCCACAATAACCTCTCTCAGTTTTGGTCAACTCTAGTCCATTTGACCATACTAAAATCAAATGCATTCTTGCAAAATGCTTTAGTTTCATGCAGTGGAAAGGTGCTAGAAGTGACATTTTGCATTCCATAGTTCATGGGCCTGAACGAGCTTTGCCAACGCGTCGAGGTGGGTGGATAAATGCTAGGGGAGGTCTTGTTTCATGTGCCAAGCATCCCAGTCATTCCGGGTTGTAAGTTACCAACAAAGTAGAAAGTTGCTAAGACTAAAATTTTGCATTCCACAGGTCGTGGGGGTGAACTGACTACGCCAAAACATCTAGATGGGTGGTTAAATGCTAGGGGAGATCTCATTTCATTCTGGGTTGTAAGCTATCGGCAAAGTCAAAAGGTGCTAGGAGTAAAATTTTGCATTCCATAGCTTGTGGGGCCGAACGGACTTTACCAATGTGGCGGGGTGGGCAGGTAAATGCTAGGAGAGGTCTCGTTTCATGTGCCAAGGGTCTCAATCATTCGAGATAGTAGGCTACCGATAAATTCCCTTGAGATCCCTAAGACCAAAAAACTACCAAACTTTGACTGAGTAGTTCTCAAAATTCGTGGCAGTTGGGAATGTTTTGTTTGGACTTACAGGTGCACGTGGGGTCCTTCCATAATAACCTCTCTTAGTTTTGGTCAACTCAAATCCCTTTGACTATGCCGAAATCAAATACATTCTTGCAAAATGCTTTAGTTTCATGCAACACAACCTTGCCAGGTGCTATATTTTTTGATTTGCTCATCGTGAGGCTAAATCAACTGCACCAACACATCAAGGTAGGTGGCTAAATCTTAGGGGAGGTCTTGTTTCATGTGTCAAGCATCCTAGTCGTTCTAGCCTACAAGATACCGACAAAGTGACTTTGTCGGTAGCTTACAACTTGGAACAACTAGGACCCTTGGCACACAAAATGAGACCTCCCCTAGCATTTACTTACCCACCCCGACGTGTTGGCGAAGTCCATTTGGCCCTATGAGCTATGGAATGTAAAATGTCACTCTGAGTACCTTTTGAGTTTGCCAGTAGCTTGTAGCCCGAAATGACTGAGACACTTAGTGCATGAAATGAGACCTCCCCTAGCATTTACCCACCCACCCAAACATGTTGACATAGTTGGTTCAACCCGACAACCTATGGAATGCAAAATTTCAGTCTTAGCAACTTTCTAGTTTGTCAGTAGCTTACAACTTGGGATGATTAGAATGCTTGGCACATGAAACAAGACCTGCAATAACATTTACCCACCCACTCCAACATGTTGGCTCAATTAGTTCGGCCCCACGATGAGTAGAACAAAAAATATGGCACTTGGCAATGTTGTGCTACATGAAACTGAAACATTTTGCAAGATTGCATTTAATTTTAGCATAGTCAGATAGACTAGAGTTGACCAAAACTAAGAGAGGTTATTGTGGATGGACCCCACATGCATGTGTAGGTCCAAATAGAATGTTCCCAGGTGCCACAAATTCCAAGAATTGCTCCGTCAAAGTTTGGCAATTTTTTCTCTTAGGATCTTAAGTGACTTTGCTGGTAGCTTGCTGCCCCGAATGACTAGGGCACTTGGCACATGAAACGAGACCTCCCCTGACATTGACCTACCCACCTCAACATGTTGGAAAATTTTGTTTGGCCCCATGAGCTATGGAATGCAAATTGTCACTCCTAGCACCTTTCCACTGCATGAAACTAAAGCATTTTGCAAGAATGCATTTGATTTCCACACGGTCAAACAAACTGGAGTTGACCAAAACTAAGAGAGGTTATTGTGTATGGACCCCACATGCACTTGTAGGTCCAAACAAAAAATTCCCAGCTATCACAAATTCTGAGAACTACTCCATCAAAGTTTGGTAGTTTTTTCGTCATAGGGATCTTAAGGGACTTTGCCGGTAGCCTGCTGCCTCAAATGACTGGTGCACTTGGCACATGAAATGAGACCTCTCCTAGAATTTACCCACCCACCCTAACATTTTGGCAAAGCCTATTCAGCCCCATGAGCTATGGAATTCAAAATGTCACTCCTAGCACCTTTCCACTGCATGAAACTAAAGCATTTTGCAAGAATGCATTTGATTTCGGCACGATCAAACGGACTAGAGTTGACCAAAACCAAGAGAGGTTATTATGGATGGACCTCACATGCACCTGTAGGTCCAAATAGAACATTCCTAGCTACCATGAATTCTGAGAACTACTCCGTCAAAGTTTGTCAGTTTTTTGGTCTTAGGGATCTTAAGGGACTTTATCGGTAGCCTGCTGCCTGGAACGACTGGGGCACTTGGCACATGAAATTGAAAACAAATTGATCTTAATGCATATTTTTCACCAAACAAACACTTAGAAAATGAATAAAAATTGAAAGCTTCATTAAAATTTAAAAGGGATCAACTGAACTTACACAATGAGAGTGCTTAAATCATCTCCTACAAAGTAAAGACAAAGAAAATGCAGCAAAAAAAAATATTAAAGAACTGAAACTAATACCTAACACACAAAGCCATGTAAAGAAGCCCCACTCCTGGCATTGCCATTAAAAATTATTTATTAAAAAAACCTAACACTAAATGATTAAGAAATATAACAGACCCGTTGCACAATAGTGATCTTGAAGCTACTTTGACGAGAATTGAAACTTTGACCTCAAATCTTGTACGCTTTTAAATTGTTTCACAACTAGCTCATGGTCCTCTTCTTTTGGAAATTCAAGGTAATGTATAGTCATCCATGCATTCTTTAATTCTAGAGACACATCATACCACACATCATCAGAAGATTTAAACTCTAACTGTACTGGTTCCTTATTTTCCACTGCCATTGCTCATACAAATCTCTCTGTAGATATTAGACCATTTAATGAAGCCTTAGAAGTGTTAAGGGTTAGACATTTCGTTAGATAACTAAAACCATAACGGAACGACAGAATTATATATGATGTTCTCATTGACCTGAGGATTTAATCAAGTAGTCCTTAGGTTAATATGACCATTCTAAGCTTGACATATGACTTCTACCTTTTGCATATAACTGTACATTTATATAATGAGTGTTCTAAGATCTTTATAACAATCTTCTCTATTTTGTTGGGACAACACTATCCTAATATGTGTTGATAGTGCTAAAATGTGAATAATGGTATGATTGCATGCTTGTCTATAAGTGTACTATGTCATAGTTGGTCTATTGGGCTTGCTAGGATTGTCTTTATGTGGGAATGGCATGCTTAAATTGATGGGGTTGTCCTCCCTTCTTAATTTAGGATTTCTACTCTCTGATTACCAACACAACTATCTCTTCATTATGATAGAACACCAAAGCATGTGGACTATTTGATAGAACACCTCAAAGCATAAAGGATATCAAAATTTTGTTAGATGTTGTATTTGCACTTGCCCTTGTAGACATGTATGCAAAGTCACGTGGACTATTTGACCTAACACCTCAAAGCATAAAGGATACCAGAATTTTGTCAGATATTGTATTTGCAGTTGCCCTTGTAGACATGTATGTAAAGTGTAGAAGCATAGACAAGGCATGTCACTTGTTTGTCCTAACACCTCAAAGAGATGTTATGTCATGGAATGTAAAGATTGCAAGATATGCAAAAAATAGATTTGTTGAAAAGGCTTTAGAAACTTTCATACAAATGTAATTGGCATGTGTAAAGCCAAATTTCACAACCTTTGCCAGTACCCTCCAAATTAGGATCTTTGGAACATGGTATGGACAACCATCAAAGCATAAAGGATATAGGAATTTTTCTAGATGTTGTAATTGTAGCTGCCCTTGTAGACATGTATGCAAAGTGTGGAAGCATAGACAAGGCACATGGAATGTTTGACCTAACACCTCAATTATAAAGGATACCAGAATTTTGTCAAATATTATATTTGCATCTACCCTTGTAGACATTATGCAAAGTGTGGAAGCATAGAGAAGGCATGTCAATTGTTTGACCTAACACCTCAAAGAGATGTCCTGTCATGGAATGCAATAATTGCAAGATATGCAGAAAATGGATTTGTTGAAAAGGCTTTAGAAACTTTCAAGCAAATGCAATTGGCACAAGTAAAGCCAAATTCCACAACCTTTGCCAACATCCTCCCTATCTCTACCAAATTAGGATCTTTGGAACAAGGTATGGACAACCATAAAAGCATAAAGGATATAGGAATTTTGTCAGATGTTGTAATTAAAGTTGCCCTTGTAGACATGTATGCAAAGTGTGGAAGCATAGACAATGCATGTGGATTCTTCGACCTAACACTCAACCATGAAAATTGGAAGCATAGACAAGGCATGTGGATTATTGAAAAGGCTTTAGAAACTTTCAAGCAAATGCAATTGGTATGTGTAAAGCCAAATTCCACAACCTTTTCCAGCATCCTCCCTATCTATACCAAAATAGGATCTTTGGAATAGCGTATGGACATCCATCAAAGCATAAAGGATATAGGATTTTTGTCACATGTTGTAATTGCAGCTTTCCTTGTAGACATGTATGCAAAGTGTGGAAGCATAGACAAGGCACATGGACTATTTGATAGAACACCACAAAGAGATGTCCTCACATGGGATACAATGATTGCAAGATATGAAAAAAATGGATTTGTTGAAAAGACTTTAGAAACTTCCAAGAAAATGCAATTGGTACATGTAAAGCCGAATTCCACAACCTTTCCCAACATCCTCCCTATCTGTACCAAAATAGGATCTTTGGAACAATGTATGGATAGCCATCAAAGCATAAAGGATATAGGAATTTTGTCACATGTTGTAATTGCAACTGCCCTTGTAGACATGTATGCAAAGTGTGGAAGAATAGACAAGGCACGTGGATTGTTTGATACAACACCACAAAGAGATGTCCTCTCATGGGATGCAATGATCTCAAGATATGCAAAAAATGGATTTGTTGAAAAGACTTTAGAAACTTTCTAGTAAATGCAATTGGCACATGTAAAGCCAAATTCCATAACCTTTGCCAGCATCCTCCCTATCTCTACCAAAATAGGATCTTTGGAACAATGTATGGACAACCATCAAAGCATAAAGGATATAGGAATTTTGTCACATGTTGTAATTGCAACTGTCCTTGTAGACATGTATGCACAATGTGGAAGCATAGACAAGGCATGTGGACTATTTGATACAACACCGCAAAGAGATGTCCTCTCATGGAATGTAATGATTGCAAGATATGCAAAAAATGGATTTGTTAAAAAGACTTTAGAAACTTTCAAGCAAATGCAATTGGCACGTGTAAAGCCAAATTCCACAACCTTTGCCAGCATCCTCCCTATCTCTACCAAAATGCAGCTTCCCTTATAGACATGTATGCAAAGTGTGGAAGCATAGACAAGGTACATGAACTGTTTGACATGATGCCTTGAAATGAAATGCCATTTCATGGAATGCAATTATTGCAAGATATGCAAAAAATGGATTTTTTTAACAAGGCTTTATAAACTTTCAAGAAAATACAATTGGTGAGTGTAAAGCCAAATTCCACAACCTTAGCCAGTATCCTCCTTGCCTATGCCAAAATGAACATCGATCAAAGGATAAAAGATATGGCAAGTTTGTTAGATGTTGTAGTTGCAACTACCTTTAAAGACATGTATACAAAGTGTGGAAGCATAGACAAGGCACGTGAACGGTTTGGCATGATGCCTCAAAGAAGTATCGCCTCATGGAATGCAATGATTGCAAGATATGAACAAAATGGATTTTTTGATAAGGCTTTAGAAACTTTCAAGCAAATGTAATTGGCAGGTGTAAAACCAAATTCCAAAACCATAGAAATGGTATCTTTGGAACACGGTATAGACATCCATCAAAGCATAAAGGATATGGGAATTTTATCAAATGTTGTAGTTGCAACTACCCTACGAGACATGTATGCAAAGTGTGGAAGCATATACAAGGAACGTGAACTATTTGACATGATGCCTCAAAGAAATGTTGTCTCATGGAATGCAATGATTGCAATATATGCACGAAATGGAGTTTTCATAAGGCTTTAAAAAATTTCACAAATGCACAAAAGAAAATTTTAACCAAATGCAATTAGCAAGTCTAAAACCAATTTGCACAACCTTATCCAACATCCTCCTTGCCTATGCCAAAATGGGATCTGGGGAATATGGTGTGGACAACCATCAAAGCATAAACAATATAGGAATTTTGTCACATATTATATTTGCAGCTACCCTTGTAGACATGTATGGAAAGTGTAGAAGCATAGACAAGGTGTGTGAACTGTTTGACATGATGCCTCAAAGAAATGTACAATCTCATGGAATGCAATGATTGCAAGATATGCACAAAATGGATTATTTAAAAATGATTTATAAACTTTCAAGAAAATGCAATTGGCATGTGTAAAACTAAATTCTTGTAATGATAATTGATCATCATATTAAATATTTAATATAAACTATCATATACATAATGTCATGAACATAACATCTAGTTTATATACAAAGCCATATAGGCATGTCCAAACAAAGCCATATAGGCATATACAAAAATATACATTGGTAACATACAAAAGTATGTATACAAAGCCATCTAGGCATACAAAAATGTCCCAAAAACTAGTTTCCTATGGCCTTTCATCAAATAATTGGTGACCCTTGCTTGACCGTAAAGATGGAGAGCAAATTAGTGACTCATCCTCTCTCTGTCGTTGAGTAGACCTCCTCAATAGACGTTCATACAGCTCCACCTATTAATACAATCAAACAATATGCACATTAATATAGAAAACATGAAATATATAACATCACATATGTAATCGATCACTTACCGCTATTCGATGATCACTCTCGATCATCTTTTCTCTCTCTTCATATGTAGTTGGATAGGCTAGAGTTGTGACCTTCTGTGAGAAGCATCAAGAAGTAAAATTGACTAAACATAAATATCATTTATGTACATCAAATGACATGAGATAAAACAAGAAATACAAGATTATGACATTTTCATGTTATTGGCTCATACCTCGATCAAAGGATTTGAAGACATCATGGCTGCAGCAATGCCTACCTACGTTGACTCACGAAGATGAGGAGGAGTCTCCATATTTAGCATCTAAAAATAGAGTTCAAGATTATTCGACCAAAATAAATACATAACATTATTTAAATACATAATGATTAGAAATGGTTAAATTTACCTCCATATAAGTGGTGGTTTTGCGTCCAAGGGACTAAGGAAACCATGGAGGTGTCGGTGAAGCTCCCTATTGAAATCATCAAATTGTCACAAAATAATATTACCATTGATATATGTACAATAATTATGATCATGTGATAAATTATATACCTACTGACTTGACCTCCTTTCATAACCTGCTAATGGACGGCTAACGGAGGCAAGATGAATACTCTGACCCTGGAATTTCATTGCACAGACAATTACATACATTATTTTTTACTTATAATATAGATAGTCATATAAAATTAATTACAAATTTCAAATAAGAATATATTAAATCAAGTTGAAACTTGTAAAAAATTACCTGAGAGTCAATACCAAATGTACATTGTAAGAGATCATCGGTGAGAACAATCTCATCCAATATGGATGTCTCCATCGTTGGATGCTGCCCCTACATCGTAGCATCTTGTCAAGAGTCCTGTCGTGAGTCATGTGTCCCATAATCACACAGGTTCCCACATGAATTGCATAAATGTGGGGACAAATGACACCTACTACTCTCACCCTCATCGGCCTGTGTAAGATCATCAACATGCTATGCTAGAGACTGTGTGAGAGTAGTCAATGAATGGACTTTCTCCACCTCAACACTCTCCTTCAAAGTCGAAGGGAGTGACACACATTTTAGCCTCAATAGGGGTCTAGGTACATGGTTTTCATCTCACTAAGCCCTCTATCTATCTTGGGGAAAGCCACCATCTCTGCCCTGGAACTCTCGAATGTCAAAATAATTGGGAATCTTCTTGAGGATAAACTCGCAATGGAGTTTCCTCAAGAAATATTGTGGCACTTCATTGCTATTGCATGGGCACTCATCGAAGACCATGTACCATCTATCCCAAAAGTTTTGGGATATATCTTGATTCCTATACCAATGAATAGGGAGCTGTTTGCAAGTTTCTTCTAATCTTTGGCCAGTTTTAGGATTAATAAAGTGTGCACATAATTGAGATTTTGTAATTTTTTAATTCTTCACTTGTTCATATGACAATTTGTCACCATAGTATTGCTGACACCTCTCCCTATAGTCTTGAAATTTGGTGATTTGTTTTGTCACCAATTCGGTGTGAGAAACAATCTCCTCTAATGACTTCGCAAGCGCTCTCCTACAATCAGTGCTTGCACTTAGATTGTTTAACATTTCAATAAGAGTTTGAAGATATCTTTTATTTTCTTCTATTTGCCCTAGGTAGTTTTCTTGAGTATCCCTTACATTGTGAGGACGTGAAGGTGGGTTTTGAGGGTTTGGAGAGTTTTGGGGATTGTTTTGACCCTCAGTTGAATTTGTGTTTTCTCTTACCTCATTAACTGTAAATGCAATATAAAAAACCAATCAAACATTACAAAAGTTAAAAATTCTTCTCAAACTTACAAAAAATAATTAAACCCTACCTTCTTCGGCTGTTAGACCCTCAACATTTGCTTCTTGATGTCTTCTGGAGTAGGTTCAGCAAGGTGGCATTATGAAAACATTGATTTTTCTCTTGCACTTGCTTTGTTTGACCTTCCTTTAACATGCTCATGCTATATTGTTACTTTTTCTATAAACAAACTATTTTGGCCACGGGTAATGAGAGAAATGGTAGGTTTTTTCACTTTTTATGCAAAAAATAACACAAGCACATTATAACGTGCTCACATTTTGGTGTGTATGGGACCAAAAGGTTGCCCAAAAAAGTAGAGTGGTGACTTTTTGGTCCCTCATCTTGGTGCATATACCCCCAATATACACAAGGTACCGGGGATGAGTCCGTGAATGGGGGTGTCCCAACTTTGGACCTTGCACAAACCAAATCAATTCTTGGCAGACCAAGGGTCTCGAGGTTTTTGCTTGGTAAGAAGGGGTCCTTACTTTAAAGCAATTCTTTCGATTTTCACAATATTTATATCCCACACCGGAACATGCAATTGAGGTCATCCCTAGGGGGGATGAAATCCCCTAGAAAGCCCCCCAAGAAGAAACTACTCCCACTTTTGATCACCCAAGATCACACCAAGCACAAGGGGAGAGCATACATGAAAAGTAGCCCCTTCAGAATGAAAATAAAAATAAAAGATTTTGTAAGTGGACTTTTGATCCCCAAGATCACCCTAAGGCGCGAGGGGAGAGCATACACCCACAAACAAATGAATACATGGCAAAAAATATGTTTAATTCCCCTACTCTAACTTTAGTGTGGAACTACTTTAGTATGAAAATGATGCCATCGACCATGAGGTTGCACAAAATAAGTTAGTAGTCTAATTATGTGTCTTGGACTAATGTGAGGAGCTGCAAGGCAAAGATTAGACCAAGAAAATGATGAAAACATGAAATTTTGTCACCTACAGAGCATGGGCGCTAAAATAGTTGATGTAGATACTGAACTATCAGGGCGCTGAATTAGACAGATTAGGTGCTAAAGTATAGAGAATAACTGCTAAAAGATCAAAAATTAGTGCTAAAACATAGATTATTATACCTTGGGTTCTGGGTACTGATGCAGGAAGTCTCAGTGCGACTGTGTAGGATTTGGGCATTGAAACGACTGAGGGGATGTGATGGATTGAATTTTGATCTTTTCGTGCAAAAATAGAGGACTTAAATACCCAAACACAATGTTAGTGGTCATTAAAACATAAAGATAACATATTTAATGATCAGCCCCTAAAAAGATAATGAAACACAAATGTGAGTGTGAATAAGAAATTAGGTGCCACTCTGTGTGAAATGGGTGCTGAAATAACCAAACTGAGTGTTGATCTGGTTTGAGTAGCACCTCCCCCTACACCTGCATAAATTTCTACAAATCTGAGAGCTAAAGGTGGCCAAAAACTGTTAGGAAGCACATTAAACACATGTTTAACATTAAAAAGATTTGCAAAATGATGGAAAATAGCTTTAAAACACGTAAATTATACCTTCTTTGATGTCGAGTGTTGATGTAGGATTCTCGGTACTAATATGTCAAAACCAGGTGCTAAACGACTAAAATTTGGTGCTAAAATGGGCTCTAGTAGGCTTTAGGTCTGGGAACTGAAATAGAACCACTGGGTGCTGACAGAGAGAAGTTGGGTGCTAAACTGCTGAAATCTGACACTACTCCGACCTGCAATCACAAAACACATGCAAAATCCAATGCAAAATGGTAATTAGAGGGGGTGGAGGTTCCATCGGGCGTGCCAAAAATGTCTACAATGAAAGTGGGATTAACTAAGGGGGAGCTAACTACACTAATTAACTCTCAATCCCAAGTCCAAGGGACCTAAAGATTGGACTAACTAGTAATGCATTTACTAACTAATTTGTACCCTATCTAAATGCACTAGTAGTGATTTGTCCTAAAGGATGGTATACTATGTTATTCTAAACTATGAATTAGCCTAAATGCTTGAATTGTGAGTGCTCAAACTAGCAGAATTTTTTTACATACAATTGCTTATAGAAAGTGGAGGGGAAGGCCTCAATTTATAGATTTTTGGAGATGGAAATGGATGGTTAGGATTGAATTGAAAGATCAAGAGTTGAGATTGGTTGAGTATTAGGGATTGCATGCAGAAGATATCAATTAAATGCAAATAAAGATTAAACAGAGGAATGAAAATACACAGAAATAATAATAGTGAGAGACAAGTTTTAACATGGTTCACCCAAACTCAGGCTACATCCACCAACAGAGAGTCCAATAGTATTATCCAATAAATCAAACTGATTACAACCAGCAATCCTTGCAACTCAATACCGCTGCAAAATGCTACAATACATCATTAGAAACCCTAACCTTTAGACGCTTTTATCAAGCCTTATGGCGCTGCCCCTTGACCCCGTTAAAATTTTTTTTGGGGGGGGGAACTGTGCCGATAAACGTGGGGTAAATTTAACCTCCGAGTCTGATTAGGCTCCATATTACAATAATCTCCCACTTGGAGACTGATCATAACACTGCTAACCTTGTAGCTCCCACTAGAAATAAGCACCCTGGACTCTACTGTTATGATTTTTTTATTTTCAATCTTGAAGACCAACCAAAGCTAAAGAGCAGCTCAGCTTCTCCCTTGTCACTTCCTTCGTAAACATATCTGTTGGATTTTCATCTATATGTATCTTTTCCAGCCTTAACTATCCATCATCTAACACCGATCGGATGAAGTGATACCTGAATTGTATGTGTTTGGTCTTTGAATGCAAGGTAGAATTCTTTGCAAGATGTATGGCACTCTGACTGTCTGTATACAAAGAATTGTTATCCTATTGTTTGCCCAATTCTTCCATGAAAGATTGCAGCCATATCATCTCCTTGCTTGCCTCAGTTGCAGCTACATATTCTGCCTTCGTGATGGATAAAGCAACCACCTTTTGCAACTTGAAGATCCAACTCACCGCTATCCCACCTACAGTAAAGACATAACCTATAGTACTATGCCTAGTATCAATATCTCCTGCCAAATCTGAGTCTACATAACATGCTAAATCAGTATTAGAGCCCACAAAACATAAGTGTTTATTGGATGTACCTCTCAAATATTTGAGAATCCATTTTACCGCATTCCAATGCTCCAATCCAGGATGACTCATATACCTACTTACGACTCCTACAACATGTGCAATATTTGGTCTCGTGCATACCATGGCGTACATTAAACTTCCTATAGCTAAAGCATATGGTACATTGGACATTTTTTTTTCCTCCTCTTGTGTCTTAGGACACATCTCCTTAGTCAATTTCAAATGACTAGGCAAAGGTGTGATGATAGCTTTTGCATTCTCCATATGGAATCTCTGCAACACCTTTTCAACATAATTAGCTTGAGATAGAGTCAATTTTTTGTTCTTCCTATCTCTACAAATTTTCATACCAAGGATTTGTTTTGCTACCCCCAAATCCTTCATAGCAAATGGATGTACTAACTGTTGTTTTAACTCTCTTATGTGATCCATGTTAGACCCTGCTACAAGCATGTCATCAACATATAAACATAAAATAATGTAGCTGTCATTATCTAATCTCTTAAAATAAACACAATGGTTAGAATTACACTGGCTATAGCATTGCTCAGCCATAAAACTATCAAATTTCAAATACCATTACCGATGTGCTTATTTCAGGCCATATAAACTTTTCTTCAATCTGCACATCAGTTTCTCCTTACCTTTGACTTCAAATCCCTGTGGTTGTTCCATATAGATCTCCTCCTCCAAATCACCATGGAGAAAGGTAGTTTTCACATCTAGTTGTTCCAAATGCAAGTCTTTAGCAACCACAATACTGAAAATAGTACGAATAGAAGTCATCTTGAAAACTAGAGAAAATATCTCATCAAAATCAATACCTTTTTTCTATGCAAATCCTTTTACAACTAACTTGGATTTAAGTCTTTTCTTACCTCCATCTTCCTTTTTTAGCCTATAAACCCATTTGTTTGGGAAACCCTTTTTACCTGCAGGCAACTTACATAATTCCCAAGTTTGATTTTTCAGCAAGGAGTCCATTTCTTCTTTCATTGCAAGCTCCCACTAAACCTTTGTATCCACCTGCATAGCTTCATCATACCCTTCATGTTCACCAGCATCTATTAACAAAATAGAATACAAAGAGGGAGAAAACCTTTCAGGAGGTCTATTTAGCCTTGTTAACCATCTAACATTCACTAGAGTTTGTGGTATTTCTTGTTGTTATTGCAAAGCATGAGGAACCACTGGAACATCATTATTTAGAGTATCCTCCAGCACCACATAATCCTTTTCTTTCTTCTCATGCTACTAAAACTGATCTTTGTACATCACCTTCTCATTGAATACAACATCCTTACTTCTCACAATTGTTAGATTTTCAATATCCCAAAGCCTATAACCAAATTCATCAATGCCATATACAACGAAGATAGACTTTTTTGATTTTGCATCCATCTTGGTTCTATTTTCAAAATCTACATGTACAAATGCTTCACATCCGAAGGTTTTGAGAAAAGAATAACTCACCTTCTTATCTGTCCTTGCTTCCTCTAGAATACCACAGCCCAAAGGAACTGAAGGACCTCTATTAATTAAATATACAACGGTATTGACAACCTCTGTGCACATGGTTAAAGGTAGCCTAGCATGCTATCTCATGCTCCTTGCATGCTCCATTATTGTCCTATTCATGCACTCAGCCACTCCATTTTCTTTTGGAGTCCCTGGAACTATCTTCTTCCTATGAATTCCATTAAAGGAACAACAATCCTCAAATTATTTGCTACAATACTCACCACCATTATCAGATCTGAGATATTTTAATTATTTACCTGTCTTATTCTCAACCAAGCTTCTCCATTTCTTAAATGTTTCAAATACATCAAATTTCTACCTAAGGAAATAAATCCAAACCTTCTTAGTTACATCATCTATGAATGTAACATAATACCAAGAGCCATCAAGAGAAGATACCTGAGCTAGTCCCCATACATTTGTATGCACAAGCTCCAACTTTTCATCTTTCTTTTACTTCCCATCCTTGAGAAAACTAACTCTCTTTTGTTTGCCATACACACAACTTTCATAGAAATCTATATTAATACATTTTAGACATGGTAAAAATTTCTTAGAATGAAGTACCTTCATACCTTTTTCACTCATATGCCCAAGTCTGTTATGCCACAGTATTCTCTCAGAACTTGTAGCAACTGTTTCAGTCTCTTCCTGCGAACCCACAACAACTGTTCATGAACCTGTTTGTTTTTTCCCTTCAATAGCTAAAGTAAAAGAAACAATATGACTTGTACAAAGATATAAGGTGCCTACTTTCACACATTTTTCTACTATTAAGGCACCTCTTGAAACCTTCCAATTTTTATCAGTAAATGTAACAATGCAACCTTCATCAACTAGCTACCCTGCTAAAATTAAATTCCTACTCAGCCTTGGAACATGCCTTACCTCTTGTAGTAGCCAATGATTCCCATTCTGCAACTTAAACTTGATTCTTCCCTTTCCAACAATCTAACAAGGTTAGTTATCTCCCAAATAAACCAACCCAAAATCCCCTTGGACATAATCAAGAAAATAACTTCTATGGGGCATAGCATGAAATGAGGCCCCTGAATCTAAAATCCATGAATCATCAACATTACTAAGGAAAGAATCAAAGCATCATCTTCAGATTTATTACTTACCACATTTGCCTCCTTATTGTCTTTTTGTTTGTCTCTTTTTTTATTCTTCCGAGACCAACAATCTTTCTTTAAATGACCTAGTTTCCTATAGTACCAGCAATCCTTCTATCCTCTAGATTGGGACCTCTTGTCCTTTGATTTTCCTCGTGACTTCCCATGACCTCTAGAACCTTTTCCTCTCTCCTTTGATCTACCCCTACTTTCTGCATTCAAAACACTAACTGATGTGGACCCTCCTGATCTTTTCCATTGAATTTCCTCGCTAAGGATAACACCAACAACATCATAAAATTATAAAGTGTTTGAACCAGAGACAGAGTTACTTATAGTCATTACCAAGCTATTCCAACTTTCTGGCAAAGAACATAATATCAAGAGGGCCCTCACCTCTTCATCAAATTTAACTTTTACAGAAGTTAACTGACTGGTAATCGTATTAAACTCGTTTAAATGATCTGTGGCAGATCCACCTTCAATCATTTTTAGATTAAACAAATGCTTCATGAGAAATACCTTATTTAAGGCTGAGGGTTTTTCATACAATTTAGCCAAAGCTTTCATCAATTCACTTATTGTCGTCGCTTCTGTTATATTGAATGCCATAGATGGTTTCAGGCACAATCGAATGGTTTCCGATGCCTTTCTTTCCAGAAGATTCCAATCCTCATTAGTTATTGTTGTTAGTTTCTTGGCTATTCCTTCCAATAGCCTTCATAAATCCTTTTGATAGAGATAATCCTCCATCTACATCTTCCATAACTGATAGTTCTACCCATTGAATTTATCTACCTTCAATTTACCCGCGTCTGCCATTTCTCCCTCTCAACAATGAGACTCCCACTCAACCGTGAGACCTTCCTGCAGATGATAATCGAACACAACCTGGATCTGATACCACTTGTTAGGGATTGCATGTAAAAGATATCAATTAAATGAAAATAAAGATTAAACAGAGTGTAACATCAGAAAATGTCCCCTTGGGGGCTTTCCCCTCATAAGGTTTAGCTCCCGGGTCTTTAGAGTGCACTTAGGATATTTTAGTTCATATCTTAGCATCCTGATGGAATGAGACCTAAGTCCCATGGCAAATAGGACCTAGGAGGACCCCTTGAGTTGTACCCTACCTAAAATAAGGTGGAGGACTTGGGCACCCGTGCCCTAGTCCTGCCCTATTTTGGGGTAACCCCAATTTGTGGGTGTCAGTTAGTGACCATTATTAGGTCCCTTTGCCAACACAGTGAGTTTGAATTTCAAATATCTTGGTAGGAGTGCTTGTAGATGCATAAATAAGCATGTGTAGGCATTCATTTGTAAACTAGATTTCAACTAAAAGATTACTAGCAAGCTATTGTGTTCTCAAGGTGATTCAAGGCTTTCTATTGTGTTGCAAGGGTATACTTGTATGTTTTGTGTGTTGATATTTGCATATTTGAGCATCAACTCCTTCATGGCATGAAGGGCATCTTCCTCCATGAAAGATTCACTACAAGGTGACATAATATTGTCTTTTTATTATTGTTTCCTTTGGTTTTTGGCCTTTGCCTCACAAGGGCATGCCCTCTTTATCTGATAATGGTGTTCGGAGACTTAAGTGTCCTTCGGGGTTTGACTGAGGCAAACCTCTAAACACCACAACCCCCAAACCAAGTCTTGTGATTGTAGGTTACAAGTGTCACATCTGGGAAAAGTGGACTTGCAAGAAGGCTAGGAAGAGATCAAGGATTCAGGATTTGAAGAAAAGTTAGACAAAGGAGCACTTCTGGGACTAGGGTGCTCATTCCAGTGGCCTCCGTAGACTATTTTCAGAAAACAAAAGTTACAGGGCTGATTAGTGTCCAAAGGAGGTCCAAATTCCCTAAAAAAGAAGGTACCTTGGACTTGGGTGCCTGCTCTAGTGTCCCCAACTATTCCACTTCAAAACCCTGAAAATAATTACTCTATAATTTTGTAGTTTACTCCCATCTGCAAGAGGTTTTTTCGTAAATCATTAATTTGTTGTCGTATTTGCATAATTAGGGTTTTAATGGTCAATTGGACATAGGAGAAGGAAAAGTTGATAATTAATTCCCTAATCTAAGTTTCCCTACATTTGAAAGTGACTCTATGGTATGATCGTGCTTGCCATTTGACCCTAGATCCTTCAATGTATAGTGGAGAGGCAGATTTTAACATCTAAACCACAAAGGATTAACAAGATCTAATTTTCCACTAAATATTTTGGTGAATCCGTGTCTTTGAACTTAAATTGCAACTTGTTGAGTATTTGTCTATAGATTTGGTGTGATTTCATTCATTCATATAGACATTTAATTTATTACATTGAGAAAATTTCAAAAAAAATTAAAAAATTTGGAAAAATACAAAAAAATCGCATTGTTGGGCTTACTAAATTGTGTCAGTTCTTCCTAAATTTTCCTAATTCATGATTTTTGGATTAGATCTAATATAAACTACAGAAAAATACAAAAAATCAAAATTTTGCTTTGCATTTTCATCATTTAATTGCTAGGGTTTTGTGGAAATTTTGACAATTTTTAGATAACCTAGTAATTCCAAAATCTAGGGTTTGTAGGCAAAATCTTTTATCAAATTTTTCTAATGGCTTTAGAGGCTCATTCAAATTTTCATTTGGCTGTAGTCTTTCATTTAGTGTGAATTTTCATTTAAATTCAAATTATTTGTTTTTTTACATTGAAAATTTCAACAAAAACTAGCAATTTTGGTGCATTTTCATTAAATTTGCATGGGCATTTTGCATAAATAAGATTGAAAACCATTTGAAGATCTAAGAATATTTAATTCCTATCATAAATCAGACATTAAATCATTCAAATAACTTTTTGTTCCAAAATCTCAAACCTAGGGCTTTGAAAACAACAATTTTCACCAATTTTGGCCTTATCGACTTCATAAATTTGCACCATAGGTGTGTTTTGGAATATATTTTCACATTAATTTTCTGCTATAAGGGTAATAATTTTCTTCCCCTCATAAAAAGCTTCACAACACCCTTTTAACAGGGTCTTGTAGTGAAAATTTGGCGAAAAACTACACATTTTGACAATTTTTGCCCTAGGGTTTGACCTAGTTTGCACTCCAAGTGTGTTGTGATCAATTTTATGGATTAAGGTGACTGATATTATTGATATTCTTCTCTATCCCTCTAAAAATTTCTTACAACACCTCTTTTGCTAGGCCTTGGAGTCGAAAACCGTGAAAAATAGCCTATTTTTGCTATATTTTCACTAGGGTTTGACCTTAAATTGCACTAAAACTATGTTGTGTTAGATATTTTAGCACCAAGAGACTTTTATTACTGATATTATTTTCTGTCCATCAACATTTTCCTCAAAAACACCCTTTGTTATGCTATTTTGCATTAAATTTCAGTGAAAAAAGTAACTATTTGACATATTTTCACCGCATTTTGACTTGGCATTATCTTGGATTTGCATCAAGAGTGTGTTGAGAGTGATTATACTACTATTTTGGATTTATATCAGACATATAACTTGCTACCTTGGACTGAAATCCTCATAGCATCCTTGTTTCATTCATTCGCATTTGAAAAGCATCGAAAAATCTAGCATTTTTTGCTACCTTTTGCTCTTACCTTTTGCACCAATTTGGGAAAAATTTCAAAATATGATTTGGCATTAGTTTGAGCATAAAGGCATGGCCTCTAATCATAATAGAAACAATAGGTTCCTATGCTGAGGTTTCTCCCCCGAAATCCTTACAAGGATCGGGAGATCATTGTCAACAATAAAGTGTTCCACCGCGACAAATGAGGTTTGATCCTGGTGCTTCATCTTCTAATTTGCATAAACCTATGAAAGAGGATAGCCCTTCATACCTTTTAGACATGGTAAAAATTTCTTTGAATGAAGTACCTTCATACCTTTTTCACTCATATGCCCAAGTCTGTTATGCCACAGTATTCTCTCAGAACTTGTAGCAACTGTTTCAGTCTCTTCCTGCGAACCCACAACAACTGTTCATGAACCTGTTTGTTTTTTCCCTTCAATAGCTAAAGTAAAAGAAACAATATGACTTGTACAAAGATATAAGGTGCCTACTTTCACACATTTTTCTACTATTAAGGCACCTCTTGAAACCTTCCAATTTTTATCAGTAAATGTAACAATGCAACCTTCATCAACTAGCTACCCTGCTAAAATTAAATTCCTACTCAGCCTTGGAACATGCCTTACCTCTTGTAGTAGCCAATGATTCCCATTCTGCAACTTAAACTTGATTCTTCCCTTTCCAACAATCTAACAAGGTTAGTTATCTCCCAAATAAACCAACCCAAAATCCCCTTGGACATAATCAAGAAAATAACTTCTATGGGGCATAGCATGAAATGAGGCCCCTGAATCTAAAATCCATGAATCATCAACATTACTAAGGAAAGAATCAAAGCATCATCTTCAGATTTATTACTTACCACATTTGCCTCCTTATTGTCTTTTTGTTTGTCTCTTTTTTTATTCTTTCGAGATCAACAATCTTTCTTTAAATGACCTAGTTTCCTATAGTACCAGCAATCCTTCTATCCTCTAGATTGGGACCTCTTGTCCTTTGATTTTCCTCGTGACTTCCCATGACCTCCAAAACCTTTTCCTCTCTCCTTTGATCTACCCCTACTTTCTGCATTCAAAACACTAATTGATGTGGACCCTCCTGAGCTTTTCCATTGAATTTCCTCGCTAAGGATAACACCAACAACATCATAAAATTATAAAGTGTTTGAACCAGAGACAGAGTTACTTATAGTCATTACCAAGCTATTCCAGCTTTCTGGCAAAGAACATAATATCAAGAGGGCCCTCACCTCTTCATCAAATTTAACTTTTACAGAAGTTAACTGACTGGTAATCGTATTAAACTCGTTTAAATGATCTGTGGCAGATCCACCTTCAATCATTTTTAGATTAAACAAATGCTTCATGAGAAATACCTTATTTAAGGCTGAGGGTTTTTCATACAATTTAGCCAAAGCTTTCATCAATTCACTTATTGTCGTCGCTTCTGTTATATTGAATGCCATAGATGGTTTCAGGCATAATCGAATGGTTTCCGATGCCTTTCTTTCCAGAAGATTCCAATCCTCATTAGTTATTGTTGTTAGTTTCTTGGCTATTCCTTCCAATAGCCTTCATAAATCCTTTTGATAGAGATAATCCTCCATCTACATCTTCCATAACTGATAGTTCTACCCATTGAATTTATCTACCTTCAATTTACTCGTGTCTGCCATTTCTCCCTCTCAACAATGAGACTCCCACTCAACCGTGAGACCTTCCTGCAGATGATAATCGAACACAACCTAGATCTAATACCACTTGTTAGGGATTGCATGTAAAAGATATCAATTAAATGAAAATAAAGATTAAACAGAGTGTAACATCAGAAAATGTCCCCTTGGGGGCTTTTCCCTCATAAGGTTTAGCTCCTGGGTCTTTAGAGTGCACCTAGGATATTTTAGTTCATATCTTAGCATCCCGATGGAATGAGACCTAAGTCCCATGGCAAATAGGACCTAGGAGGACCCCTTGAGTTGTACCCTACCTAAAATAAGGTGGAGGACTTGGGCACCCGTGCCCTAGTCCTGCCCTATTTTGGGGTAACCCCAATTTGTGGGTGTCAGTTAGTGACCATTATTAGGTCCCTTTGCCAACACAGTGAGTTTGAATTTCAAATATCTTGGTAGGAGTGCTTGTAGATGCATAAATAAGCATGTGTAGGCATTCATTTGTAAACTAGATTTCAACTAAAAGATTACTAGCAAGCTATTGTGTCCTCAAGGTGATTCAAGGCTTTCTATTGTGTTGCAAGGGTATACTTGTATGTTTTGTGTGTTGATATTTGCATATTTGAGCATCAACTCCTTCATGGCATGAAGGGCATCTTCCTCCATGAAAGATTCACTACAAGGTGACATAATATTGTCTTTTTATTATTGTTTCCTTTGGTTTTTGGCCTTTGCCTCACAAGGGCATGCCCTCTTTATCTAATAATGGTGTTCGGAGACTTAAGTGTCCTTCGGGGTTTGACTGAGGCAAACCTCTAAACACCACAACCCCCAAACCAAGTCTTGTGATTGTAGGTTACAAGTGTCACATCTGGGAAAAGTGGACTTACAAGAAGGCTAGGAAGACATCAAGGATTCAGGATTTGAAGAAAAGTTAGACAAAGGAGCACTTCTGGGACTAGGGTGCTCATTCCAGTGGCCTCCGTAGACTATTTTCAGAAAACAAAAGTTACAGGGCTGATTAGTGTCCGAAGGAGGTCCAAATTCCCTGAAAAAGAAGGTACCTTGGACTTGGGTACCTGCTCTAGTGTCCCCAACTATTCCACTTCAAAACCCTGAAAATAATTACTCTATAATTTTGTAGTTTACTCCCATCTGCAAGAGGTTTTTTCGTAAATCATTAATTTGTTGTCGTATTTGCATAATTAGGGTTTTAATGGTCAATTGGACATAGGAGAAGGAAAAGTTGATAATTAATTCCCTAATCTAAGTTTCCCTACATTTGAAAGTGACTCTATGGTATGATCGTGCTTGCCATTTGACCCTAGATCCTTCAATGTATAGTGGAGAGGCAGATTTTAACATCTAAACCACAAAGGATTAACAAGATCTAATTTTCCACTAAATATTTTGGTGAACCCGTGTCTTTGAACTTAAATTGCAACTTGTTGAGTATTTTTCTATATATTTGGTGTGATTTCATTCATTCATATAGACATTTAATTTGTTACATTGAGAAAATTTCAAAAAAAATTAAAAAATTTGGAAAAATACAAAAAAATCGCATTGTTGGGCTTACTAAATTGTGTCAGTTCTTCCTAAATTTTCTTAATTCATGATTTTTGGATTAGATCTAATATAAGCTACAGAAAAATACAAAAAATCAAAATTTTGCTTTGCATTTTCATCATTTAATTGCTAGGGTTTTGTGGAAATTTTGACAATTTTTAGATAACCTAGTAATTCCAAAATCTAGGGTTTGTAGGCAAAATCTTTTATCAAATTTTTCTAATGGCTTTAGAGGCTCATTCAAATTTTCATTTGGCTGTAGTCTTTCATTTAGTGTGAATTTTCATTTAAATTCAAATTATTTGTTTTTTTACATTGAAAATTTCAACAAAAACTAGCAATTTTGGTGCATTTTCATTAAATTTGCATGGGCATTTTGCATAAATAAGATTGAAAACCATTTGAAGATCTAATAATATTTAATTCCTATCATAAATCAGACATTAAATCATTCAAATAGCTTTTTGTTCCAAAATCTCAAACCTAGGGCTTTGAAAACAACAATTTTCACCAATTTTGGCCTTATCGACTTCATAAATTTGCACCATAGGTGTGTTGTGAAAGATATTTTTACATTAATTTTCTGTTATCAGGGTAATAATTTTCTTCCCCTCATAAAAATCTTCACAACACCCTTTTAACAGGGTCTTGTAGTGAAAATTTGGCGAAAAACTACACATTTTGACAATTTTTGCCCTAGGATTTGACCTAGTTTGCACTCCAAGTGTGTTGTGATCAATTTTATGGATTAAGGTGACTGATATTATTGATATTCTTCTCTATCCCTCTAAAAATTTCTTACAACACCTCTTTTGCTAGGCCTTGGAGTCGAAAACCGTGAAAAATAGCCTATTTTTGCTATATTTTCACTAGGGTTTGACCTTAAATTGCACTAAAACTATGTTGTGTTAGATATTTTAGCACCAAGAGACTTTTATTACTGATATTATTTTCTTTCCATCAACATTTTCCTCAAAAACACCCTTTGTTATGCTATTTTGCATTAAATTTCGGTGAAAAAAGTAACTATTTGACATATTTTCACCGCATTTTGACTTGGCATTATCTTGGATTTGCATCAAGAGTGTGTTGAGAGTGATTATACTACTATTTTGGATTGATATCAGACATATAACTTGCTACCTTGGACTGAAATCCTCATAGCATCCTTGTTTCATTCATTCGCATTTGAAAAGCATCGAAAAATCTAGCATTTTTTGCTACCTTTTGCTCTTACCTTTTGCACCAATTTGGGAAAAATTTCAAAATATGATTTGGCATTAGTTTGAGCATAAAGGCATGGCCTCTAATCATAATAGAAACAATAGGTTCCTATGCTGAGGTTTCTCCCCCGAAATCCTTACAAGGATCGGGAGATCATTGTCAACAATAAAGTGTTCCACCGCGACAAATGAGGTTTGATCCTGGTGCTTCATCTTCTAATTTGCATAAACCTATGAAAGAGGATAGCCCTATCTTACAAAACATAAGTGGTAAAACAAAATGGAATAGAAAAGCAAGAGAAAGAAGGAGAAGACAAGAATATGCTATAAACCTTGCCTTTCAACAAGAAAACATCAATCCTAACATCCAATCAAACAAAGACAATCCTAACGATGAACAACATGATGAACAAGATATGAATTTGGATATGGTACCATATGTCCCACTATCCTCCATCATTAGGGAATGGGATGATGACGACGATGATTTGCTTATAGATAATTTCTACCCTAGAAGGGGCCCTACAAGTAAGTATCTCTAACCCTTTATCTCTCTCATGATGTGCTTCCCCTGTGATGTGTTATATGTTGTTTAGGCCTCCTGGGATGACTCGGATTCTCCCATAAGGTTCAGGATACTAGGAGACCGCCTCTATTGTGACCTTCTCCTATTTGTATCATCATTCTTCTATATTGCCTCTCTCTCTGATTTCATTGTTATGTGTTGTGTCTGATGGACATAGAGTCGTGGTTGGTGACTTGGGGGCACTCTCCTATGTGACTATCCCTAAGACACATGTTTTTCTCCTCTCTTATTTATTCTTTCCCTTCATCTAGTGTTTCCATCTAGCGGGCGGATGACGACAAACATTTATATTGATGCAGACCTAGTGTCCCTTTTGAGAGCAATCAAAAAATGGACTATAGTTCCTAATATGACGATGGGGTTGTATATTTTATCCGACGATTGGCTAGTGGAAGAACTTGTGCTTTCCGTATAGTTAATTTCATGATCTTTCTATCACATTTACAAACCTTAACAGTACTATTGCTCCATGCACCTTTGTTTGCATTTGAATCTAGCCTTGGCCGTACTCGATTCAGAGAGCTTCATGATATAGCCCCTGGTTATCCTCGAACTCCAAATTCGTTGCATAACCTTTTCTTTTTGTGTGGTTAATCATATGCATTGATGTTGTTTATCATTATGTTGTAGACACTAACATGTTTCTTGCAGGGATGTGTTTGTGGGCACATTTGGCGATCGTAAAGTACATGTCACCTCCGGGGGGCAAGGGCTTTGCGAAAGTCAGTGTTCCCTTGTGTGTTTTCTTCCTACCTTAATGTGCTTGATATTGATAACTGATATCAACCACCTTAAGGTGGGGGCATATAAGGTAAGCTATCTATTATAGATGTTAGCAATGTGTTTGAACTCAGATGCATAGACATGTGCCAAAGTAGTGCATCATGCATCCTAAGCTTGTTTACAATCAATCAATCAATCATGTAAGCCCTCTGTGGAAGTGGGATATCGAGCATATCATTTTTCTTAAGCCCTCTATGGAGGCGGGGATGGTGTATTTCTCAGAGCAGATTGCATCATCCTGTCATTTTCAAAAGTCCTCTACAAAGGCAGGGAGCGGTTATGTGACTAACTCAACCCTTAAGCATGTCTTTGGTGATTATTGTTGCGAAGCCCAATCGTCGGTGTGTGCTTGTAATGTGCCTAAGATGGTGATGAGCCTAGAAATAGGGAACACACCATCGCTTGTCTGTCATGTCTTCAAGTGTGTGTGTTTTGGCATTCTTGTTTTGTGTGGTATGTTTATTTCCTCATTGCATAGACCAGCGCCATTGAGTAGTGCTTCATGCATTTTGGGAGGTTTTGCATGTATTGTGTGTGTGTTGCCCCATATGCAGAGACCAACGCCATCGAGTAGTGCTTCCTGCATTTTGGGAGGTTTGTTTACTTTCCAATACTTGCATTTGCATTTCATATATATGAGAAAAACAAAACAAAAGATATCATTTTTGTCTTCCATGCATTAATGTGTCTTCTATGCATTAACTGTCTACTTTGTGTTTTGTGTGACTGTAACTATCTTCTCCATGTTTTGTGTGTTTATTATTGTCTTGTCTGTGATTGGTGTGTCTTCTCCGTGCTTGGTGTGTTTGCTGTGTTTGTGACCTTATTTTAATGCATGTATGGACCTCGTGTTCATACGTACATTAAAGTGGGGGCTAAATGTAACGTTAGAAAATGTCCCCTTGGGAGCTTTTCCCTCATAAGCTTTAGCTCCCAGGTCTTTAGAGTGCACTTAGGACATTTTAGTTCATATCTTAATATCCCGATGGAATGAGACCTAAGTCCCATGGCAAATAGGACCTAGGAGGACCCCTTGAGCTCAACCTTGCCTAAAATAGGGGGAAGGACTTGGGCGCCCGTGCCCTAGTCCTGCCCTATTTTGGGGAAGCCCTAATTTGTGGGTGTTGGTTAGTAACTGTTATTAGGTCCCTTTGCTGACACGGTAAGTTTGAATTTCAAATATCTTGGCGGGAGTGCTTGTAGATGCATATATAAGCATGTGTAGGCATTCATTTGTAAACTAGATTTCAACTATAAGATTACTAGCAAGCTATTGTATTCTCAAGGTGATTCAAGGCTTTCTATTGTGTTAGAAGGGTAGACTTGTATGTTTTGTTTGTTGATATTTGCATATTTGAGCATCAATTCCTTCATGGCATGAAGGGCATCTTCCTCCATGAAAGATTCACTACAAGGTGACATAATATTGTGTTTTTATTATTGTTTTCTTTGGTTTTTGGCCTCTGCCTCACAAGGGCATGCCCTCTTTATCTGACAACGGTGTTCAGAGACTTAAGTGTCCTCTAGGGTTTGATTGAGGTAAACCTCTAAACACCATAACCCCCAAACCAAGTCTTTTGATTATAGGTTATAGGTGTCACATCCGGGAAAAGTGGAGTTGCAGGAAGGCTAGGAAGACATCAGGGATTCAGGATCTGAAGAAAAGTCACAAAGGAGCACTTCCAGGACTAGGGAGCTCACTCTAGTGTCCTCTGTAGACTGTTTTCAGAAAATAGAAGTTACAGGGCTGATCAGTGTCCGAAGGAGGTCCAAATTCCCTGAAAAAGTAGGTACCTTGGACTTGGGTGCCCACTCCAATGCCCCCAATTGTTCCACTTCAGAACCCTAAAAATAGGTACTCTGTAATTCTGCATTTTACTCCCGTCTGCAAGAGGTTTTCTGTAAATCATTAATTTGTTGTCGTATTTGCATAATTAGGGTTTTAATGGTCAATTGGACATAGGAGAAGGAAAAGTTGATAATTAATTCGCTAATCCAAGTTTTCCTACATCTGAAAAGTGACTCTAGGATATGATAGTGCTTGCCATTCGACCCTAGATCCTTTAATGTATAGTGGAAAGGTGGATTTTAACATCTAAACCACAAAGGATTAACAAGATCTAATTTTCCACTAAACATAGAGGAATGAAAATACACAGAAATAATAATAGTGAGAGACAAGTTTTAACATGGTTCACCCAAACTTGGGCTACATCCACCAATAGAGAGTCCAATATTATTATCCAGTAAATCAAACTGATTACAACCAGTAGTCCTTACAACTCAATACCGCTACAAAATGCTACAATACATCATCAAAAACCCTAACCCTTAGCCACTTTTATCAAGCCTTATGTCGGTTACAAAAATAGGGTTTTTTATGTCGGCCAATAAAAAATAACTCCCGACGCCTTAATAAAAAAATAAAAATTGTGTGAGGTTTCAGGGGTGCTATCCCTCGACCCCACCCTGTATTGCGATAGGGAGTGCACCAGGGGCGCTAACCCTAGACCTCGCAATGGGTACTACCCCTTGACCCCGTCTTGGGGGCGCTACCCCCAAACCCCCACAGGGGGCGCTTCCCCTTGACCCCATTAAAATTTGGGGGGGAAACCGTGCTAATAAATGTGGGGTAAATTTAACCTCCGAGTTTGATTAGGCTCTATATAACAACATTGAGGATCCTCAAGAAAGGAGAATTGGACAAATGGCATGATGAGGTTGGATGAGAGAATTGCTCCAAGATTCAAGGGATGATCAATAGATGAAATTGAAGGTGTTGGTTCCCAAAATTGTAGCTTGCTAATCCTAAGGGTATGCCAGATCCTATGGTTAGACTAACAAGGTTTTGGCCAACGAAATGGAGTGACCAATGTGGTGTAGAACTCCCTACTCTTCAGGTTCTGTTAGACCTAGGCAGGTGCACCTTGATAATGAAGCAGATTTAAGGGTTGTGTGTCCTTTAATTATAGTAATCTATTTCTAAATGGAATGTGAGTGTGAAATAGATACAAGAGTAATAGTTTAAAAAGATTATAACTTTAGATTGAGTATGATCAATGCATATTTCTCTTGGGCTAATGGGGTCAAGATTTATATGATATGTGGACTTATCTACTTGGCTTAACTCGAACTACTTAGCACTTTTGGATGTTTATACCTTGTGTAAACATGCAAAATTGTTGATTATCAAGAACTTCTTATAAATCCCATTGATATCTTTCCAAGTTACTGTGATTGTTTGAAAGGGTTTTAATTCTAGCTTGAAGGAAACCAACTAAGATGATTTGTTTAAAAGATTTTAATTCTGGGTAGAAACCAATAAACAGAAATCACTTAGAAGGAGTTTAATTCTCCTCTCAAAAACCAATCAAAGAAAATCACATAGAGGCAGCAAATGTGTCTTGACAAATTAAATGTATGCTCAACACACTTAATTTGAATAACAAGAAAAGACCAATATGGAGACAATCAAATAACTCATAAGAATTAATATTAATAAAGTAGTAGAACACCAGAGATTGAGCTACTGATTAAACTTTATTTCCCATTATATTACTTCAAAATTCATATAGTTTTTATGTATTATGTTCTGTGAGTATAACTAAGAATGTAATAATATATTGTATGTGTTGATGTCAATTGTATGTTGATGATTTTTAAACTTGACCTTGGTTTTCCTTATATACAAGAAGCAAACAAGCTTCAGGCCAAAACAAGGTGACTTTTCATAACTTGCATCTCTTCAAATAACTAATGATTTTTTAGAAACATAATTAAGAAATAAACAAAGAAAGTAATCTGGGTGTCCACAGTAATCATGATCTGAGTCTGTTAATCATCATAGAGGACTCATCACTGTTGGCCTGGCAAGGTTCTCCTCTCCAATGATGCAGTATCTGATAAACATGCTTTGCCTACTATCATTTTAGATGCACTATTTATTGTTTCTTCTTCCTCACTATGCTTCATTGCATCTATAACCTTTGGATCTAATATCTCTAAAAATTCTTGAATTAGAATTGAAAATTTTCACTTCAGGTTTATCACGAGGGTCAAAGTATTCTCTAGATTTTCTAGCTTCTTTAGCTTCTTTCTTAACCAGTGTCTTCTATTTTAATCAACTAAGGATTTAGACATGGCTGGTGCAAAGCTTCTGACCCCTTATGTTGTTTAAGAGATGAATAAGTTAATTTTAGAAAGATGATCAACATATTCTTGAGAAGCATAAGTGTCTATGGTAGAATTATTTCTTTCATAACAAATTCCAGAGTAAAAATTTGCTCTAACTATATATGTATGTTATGTTGGCAAGAGACACTTTGTGGCTTCATGAGTGTTGTCATTGATGGCAAAAAAGTCTATCTCACACATCCACAGCACATAGTATGCCTATACCGGAAGTTAGATTGAAGATTGTTTTGGTCCAGTGAACAAGAACAAAGCATGTAGCAAGGTCTGACAATCAGGTCCAGATCTCTCAGATGGTGTAACTCAACAAGTTGCATACTTGGACAAGTCAAGAGGAGTTTCATGACTACTATATTCCAGAGATTGAGCCTCCAGTGATAAAATATGGAAAAGACATGAGCATCTGAGTGTTGGGTTCCAAACAGGCAGATCAGACTGAGGAAGAACTGACCAGCAGAGTATTAGACTTCAATCTAGATGAGTAATTGATGTTGATCAAGCTATTTGAGGGATTATACAATATTGGCCAACATGATTGATGACTTCAATGTCTATGATTTTGATACGCATCACATACCAAGCATGGATTCAACTGACAGATAAGTAATTTGTAAATATCTTGAGTATTCCGATTGCCAACTAGAAAGTTGTTGAAATCCTTGATGCGGATATATATACTAGATGGATTTCAATATGAAGGTGTGAGTGTATAGATGTGAAAATATAAAGTGCAAAGAAAGGTAGAGATAAGTATGGAAGCAGCAATACAAGTCTGGTATGTGACAGAGCAGCAACACTAGAGCAGAGGAAGAATCAAGTGCATCAGATTAGTATTTTGTGCCTAACTAGAACTAAACTCTAGCATTTGTAGATGCCTCTCATTAGTTCAAACACCTGGTTACCTTCTGTATGTTTTGTAGGTAGTGTGCCTCTTGTGAGCAGTGTGCTCAGGCAGTGAGCCCTAATTGGCAAGTGCCATTTTGTACTTATTCTTTTAACAGAGAATACAATCTTGGGTTAGTCACCCTGTGGTTTTTCCCTTAACAAGGTTTTCCACGTAAAAATCCTTGTGTTATTTGTGATGATTTTATTTCTATTCTTATGATCATGTATGCTTATATGTTTTGATGCTACACTAATTATTAAAGAAGAAAAGAAAGTTAAAATATTTGAGATAACTGATTCACCCCCCCTCTTAGTTATCTGACTTGTTTACAACAATTGGCATCAGAGCTAAGTTCCTCCAAATAGAGCCTAACAGCTTGAGGAAGATCTAGGAATCTCAATGGATATGTATGGTATGAAGGAACAACTTCAGTCTGCCCTAGATGATCTTGAACAATCCCACTCTGAAGTCAATAACTTGATAGAAAGACTCAAAGAAGTTGATGATGTCATAAATGAGCTAAAAAAAATTAAGTATCTCTGTGAAAAAGAGAAAGGAACTACTTCAAAAATTAGTAATTCAGAATGAAGCCAATGATATTAATGAAGATCTAGTTGAGAAAAACAAGCTATGTGAGAAGCTATCAAAAGAAGTCATTATGGTAAGGCAGGAGATGGAATCAGGAGTTATGAGATTCACCCAAGAAATTGAAGAGAAAAGGAAAATTGAAGATAATCTAAAACAATCCCTCAAAGAGAAGATAGAGAAGTGCCACAAAATGGATAGAATAATCAGGCATCTTGAATCTGATCTTGAAGAAGCTAGAGATAATGAAGAATAACTTGAGAATTAGATAGACACTCTTCAACAAAATCTACAAACATCAAATGAATACAAAGAGAAATTCAAGATAAGCTTAGCTCAACTTGAAGTTCTTCTTGAAATCCAAAAGAGGGTAGATGACAAGTGTGGTCTGGGATATGAGAAAGGTGAAAGCTCTGGATCCAGTCAGAAGAACTTTGGATCAGAAAATCAAAGAAACAGGCCTGGAAGACCTCCGGTAAGGCAACCAAATGCTCAAAGATATCCATCCTTCAATGGATACTACTTAAATTGCAACAACTTCAGTCATAAAGCAACTCAATGCAGAAGGAGAATGAATCAAACCAATCCATCCTTCTCCGGACAATGTTTCAACTACAAAAGGTATGGTCACAAATCTCATGAATGCAAAAATGTGCAAATAAGCAATTCATTGAATGGTAGAATGGGACATATGGCTAATCAATATAGATAAAGAGGATATCAGTCAAATATGCCAAGAAATGTTATTTGTTACAATTGCAATAGATTCGGTCATATTGCCAAATTCTGTAGAAGTAAAAATCAGGATAAAAGGGGTCCAGTGCATCATAATCAAAAACAAGATAAGGGAAAAGGCAAAATAAATGTGGATGAAGTTCAAAGGGAGATAAACAAGATTTGGGTAAAGAAGAGTATAGAAAATGTTGGGGATGGATCTGCATCGGAATCCGGTGCTGATATTCCTTCCGGAAACTAAACAGATGAGCTCTGGCTCAAGGGGAGTCACAAAGAAAAATAAATTCCCCTAGCTAGTCAATTGGTGCCTAAATTTGGCACATGGAACGTTGCGGATTAAAGGGTTCTCAGAGAAATATCCAAATAACCCTCGGTAAAAATATGAAAAATCCGCATGAAGTTTTGCAAGAATTTAATCATCCAAGATTGATCCGGTGTGATAGCCATCCAATAAAGAAGGATCTTCATAAATAGATCTGGTATGATTCAAAATTGAAATATCTTGATCTGCAGATTCATGGCATGATTGGAGGAAAGAAGATACATTGTCAATTATCACTAAAAATGATTCTAAGTGCATCTCAGTGATTCGAAAAGATCTCTCTCAGAACAAGGCAACCGGATGACTTAAGTTGTACATTTATTGCAAAAGGAAATTAGGGTTTGCCCAAAGATAAAAGGGTTCATTCACTTATTATTCACACATTTGCTTTTGAGAAGAAGAAAAGAAGATCTTTGCATCAAAGTATCTACAGCTCTCTCAAAGATCAATTGAAAAATCCAATTCAACCAACGATTTGTTCCAGCTCTTTTTCAAATCTTGAAGCATAAAAAGGTACTTCCATTCTGAAAATCTCTCTCTGAATCCTTTACAAAATGGATACTCCAATGGTTGTTAAGATCACTGATAGGTCGCACCCAAAATTCAAGAAACGCCCCTATAAATCCCTAGAAGTTGATCTGTTAGGCACTTTTTCTAGCATTCTACATGGGGTACTACACGTAGAAGATGTTAGGGTTTACATCCATGACAATATTGAGGAATTTGGAGAATCTAAGTTGATGGACATCTATCATAAATAGTTAATAGATGAAAGTTTTGAACTCAAACCTCAATACAAGGCCCTCCGGGATAAGCACTTTGGACATTGTATCCACTTTCCCTATTTTGCAGAAGATGATTGGGTCTGGTATGTTCTTAGCAGAATACATGACAACTTCATGTGGTTAATGAAGCCCTTCAAGATAACAAAAGATGCCATTAGGGCAGTAACTAGACTGCACTCATCCAGTGGGTTACCTGCACTCAAATCTGTCAAGAACCAGACAGTTACTGAAGTTACCAGATCTAAGTTTGACAAAAGAGCAATGACAATTGATGACATCATAGATCCAGATGTCAAGTTTTCTTCAATGATAATTGGATATAAGATCTATCATTCTAGCATGGAGAACTCTATGTCTGGGACTGCAATATATATAGCATATCAGATGTTAAGGGAAAATGCAGATTATGATCTATGCAACCTTCTCCTGGATCAACTATTAGAAAACTTGCAAAAGATCAAAAAGGATAAGAAGAATTCCTTCAAATACGGCTGTCTAATACTATGTTTGTTCTTTACTATATGAATGAGCTACACAGATCAAGTGGTTGGGTATGGCAAAATGATAGACCAGTTGCCATACAGATCAAAGACTATATGTATGGACTTGGTGATGCTCAAGCCCAAAACATAGCTCTCTGGGGTTATTTTAAAAACTTTCAGAGCGTGATGCAGGCCAGAGAAAGAATTCCTCAATCCATAGTTGAAAAATACAAGGATACAGTGTGCTTCATGGTTGACACTAATCAATGTCTAATGGATATAGTTGAGCCCAGAACAGTGTGGATAATGCCAATGGGTTACAAAGTAGATGAGAAAATCTTGGAGCTACACATTCAACACCTGTTGAGCCAGCCAAAGGACCTTAAGGCAAAAAGGTTTGGAACCTTTCAAGAATTAAGTGTAAAGATACATGTTGAGCTGAGACAACTAGAGATAAAAAGGAAACTTAAAAGGGAAGTAGAGGAAATTGACAAAAGATATGGCATATAAAAAGAGGTAGTTGATGCAAATAGAGAGAAAATAGAAAGAGCTAAGAAAGAGAAACAAGAAGCAGGAAAAGGAAGTGTTCCAGTACAAGCCTCCTCCCTGACTAGATCCTCCAAGAGCTCTACACCTGCCACTCCAAAGAGCTCAAGAGCCACCAAACCAGAAGTCAAGACATCCAGAAAGGGAGAAAAGAGAATGAAAACAAAAGCCACAAGGTCTTACACAAGTCACAAGGATGTTGAAGAAATAGAATCTGATGAGGAAATTAAGAAAATGAAGAAGAAGAAGAAAACATTTGGGGAATCCTCTACAAGGTTCTTCATCTATTTCCTTTATAATAGAAAGATTGAATCTTTTGAAGGCATTCTAGAGGATGTCTTTTGTTTCTCTTGCTACTTGATCAGTTTCTCCAAGCATAAGTTTATTCATTCTTGCTTTGCTTCGGAATTCATCCTTACAGTCCTTAAAGATCATGTCCATTTGCTTTGGAGTAATAGAAGGATAGAGCTAAATTGCAATCTGTTCTCGAATCTCTAAGTCTTTTGCCTTGTCATTCTCTTTCCTAAGTTCAAGTTCCCATCCACATTGACTGCCTTGATGATATCATCAATGGAAAGAGTGGGCTTTTCAATAAATTCTTCTACCTCTTCTTCTTTATTTTTACCGGTAACTTGAAATCTCTGGTAAACTCTGTTAGTACTCATTTTGATTCTTTAGAGAAATCGGCAGAAGAAAAGGTCCAGAAAGAATTTTTGGGAAAAAGATTCACTAAAGTACAGAGACTCATTGCTAATGATAGGAGGACCCTAGATATTGGGATAAAGAGCCTTGAAAATGCTCTTAAAGATGATGGGGACATATACAAATTTTGTCTATCTTGGTCTAAAGTGAGAGGATATTGAAAAGAAGGTGAAAGAACAAGAAGGTAAACTGTCAAGTTTATCTCAGAATTTTGATCCCCTCACTACATCCATAATAAGTCAAGAATGTCAAGCTATTGTCATTATAAATGAAATAAAGAGGCTGGAGAAAGAAAAGAAGAATATAATAAATAGGATGAGTGAACTCAGAGGGATAATTATCCCTAAGTTAGAGGCAATGCATGAGGCCTTAACATATGCTCAGACCACAGCCCAGACCAATGATCTAGCAGACTTAAGAAGGGCAAAAGCATATGCATTTTTGTTGAGTGGTCACATCTCCATTTTAGATAGGATGAAGCAGAGTTGGGCCATAGAGTATGTACAGTTGAAGGCCACTTTTGCGGACATACTCAAGTATATGTAAGTATAACATGTATATACATACTTATGCGGCTATATATAGGTTAATTTTTGCAAATTTTGGTGTGCGGATTCCACCCTTTGCCATTGATGTCAAAGGGGGAGTGAGGAGTAGTGAAAAATGTGGAATACGGCTAAGGGGGAGCTCCGATAAAACAATACATGAGATAGAGCATCAGCCAAGGGGGAGTTTGCTGCAACACTTAGTCATTTTTCACTAAGTGTTGCCATCAATGCTAAAGAGGGAGATTGTTGGCAAGAGACATTGTGTGGCTTCATGAGTGTTTTCATTGATGGCAACAAAGTCTATCTCACACATCCATAGCACATAGTATGCCTATACCAGAAGTCAGATTGAAGATTGTTTTGGTCCGATGAACAAGAATAGAGCATGCAGCAAGGTCTGACAATCAGGTCTGGATCTCTCAGATGGTGTAACTCAGCAAGTTGCGGACTTGGACAAGTCAAGAGGAGTTTCATGACTACTATATTCTACAGATTGAGCCTCTAGTGACAAAACATGGAAAAGACATGAGCATATGAGTGTTGGGTTCCAGACAGGTAGAGCAGACTGAGGAAGAACTGACCGGTAGAGTATCAGACTTCAATCCAGATGAGTAATTGATGTTGATCAAGCTATTTGAGGGATCATACAATATTGGCCAACATGATTTATGACTTCAATGTCTATGATTTTGATATGCATCACATATCAAGCATGGATTCAACCAACATATTAGTAATTTGTAAATATCTTGAGTATTCCGGTTGCCGACTAGAAAGTTGTTGAAATCCTTGATGTGGATATATATACCAGATGGATTTCAGTATGAAGGTGTAAGTGTATAGATGTGAAAATATAAAGTGCAAAGAAAGGCAAAGATAAGTGTGGAAGCAGTAATACAAGTCTGGTATGTGACAGAGCAGTAGCACTAGAGCAGAGGAAGAATGAAGTGCATTAGATCTATATTTTGTGCCTAACTGGAACTGAACTCTAGCATTTGTAGATGCCTCTCATCAATTCAAACACCTAGTTACCTTCTATAAGTTTTGTAGGTAGTGTGCCTCTTGTGAGCAGTGTGCTCAAGCAGTGAGCCCTAATTGGTAAGTGCCATTTTGTAATTTTTATTCTTTTAACAGAGAATACAATCTTGGGTTAGTCACCCCGTGGTTTTTCCCTTAACAGGGTCTTCCACATAAAAATCCTTGTGTTATGTGTGATGATTTTATTTTTGTTCTTATGATCATGTATGCTTATATGTTTTGATGCTATACTAATTATTAAAGGAGAAAAGAAAGTTAAAATATTTGAGATAACTGATTCACCCCCCCTCTCAATTATCTTCCTTGTTTACAACATGTTATCCATCACCCTGGCTTCATCATTAACCTTATCAAGAGTGGTTGGTAACAACTGAGCCAATTCATTTTTCCAAGTGCTCTGTCATTTTAGATGACCTTCATCATCAAAGAAACTGGCAAATGCCATATCCAAAGGTTGATCAAAATCACCAAGATCCTGTGTTAACATAGTGTTAAACCTTTCATGCATGTCAATTAGCTCATCAAAATCCTTAAATACTTGTGTGTCAACATTTCCTTTGGCAATCAACTCCTTTTCCAACATCCTAAGATGTAGTCTTTTATGCTCTTGGTAGGCACTTTGTGTTCTATCATGCACTACCCATACCCTATCAGCATTCCCCCACATCTTCTTGAATCTTTTCTCAATTAATTCTAAGGACATTTTAAATTTGACAGATTTTATTTCTACTTCTAACTAATCACCATGCTTATGAAATTTTTCAACTTTAATCTTCCATTAACCAGTCTCAACTCTGGCCTCTACCACCTTCTTATCAGCTTCCAACCATGGTGAATAACTGCTTGAAGAGGATGGTAATCTATCTTCGAAGCTAGCAATTTCTTGTCTCAATCTTTCATTCTCTATCAAATATATCTTGTTAGTCTTTACCAGCCTCTCCATTTGAGCCTTTGTGAATCTTGTAACATTTATGTTCAGGTCAGCAGTTTCCATGGGATTAGTGTCCTCAATTCTTTGCACCAAAAGATGGCCAAATGCCTTATTTGGATCATTAATGACTAGAGGCTTTTTATTCGGTAGGTACAAAGCTTGCATCAGTAAAGTGGCATTGTATACATCATAGCCTGATCCAGAGCATATTCTATCTACCCCTTCAATACTTAACTGCACATTTTTGTCTTGATTTCTTTGAAAACTATCAAATACAATAGCAGAGGTCATATCCCACCTGGAGACTAGCATGACTCCTGCCTCTTCTAATAATGCTCTTCCTTTCTCTGGGATTATAGTCTCCATTTCTTTGTTAATCTCTGCCTGCAGTTCATTCAAATCCTCATCTTCTGATTCAGGGGTGACATTCTTTATCCTTTCCCTAGTCTATTTGCCTTTGTATTCATACAAGAAGGCCTTAAACTCAGGGGTTTTGACAAAATCATTATCAGAAACAAATTTTTTGCTTGCACTGTGTCTTATATCATCTGAGAGTTCATCCTGGGATTCCATTGTGACAACTTATTTTTCAATAGGGGGTTCATATTTTTCAATCACAGGTTGGAATGCATGTACACCTTGATCTCCACTCTCAACTTCTTCTTTCTCTACAGGACTAGTGTCCATAGAGAAACTAATGTCTGGTGTAGGTTGAGGGGAAATATGGCACAGTGGAGTTTCGTACTCAGCTTGTGTTTCTCTGATGTTCCTATTTCTCTTTTCAATAACCCAAGGAGGAACATCCCCAATCAATTCTACTTCATGTACAACTAATGTATCTATCCTCTCAATGGGATCATCAATCTCAAGAAAAGTTCCTTTATATGTGGGATTATTGGCTATCCTCCAAGCCCTTGCTAGCATTATTCTATGATATGAATTCCTCCTTTCAACTACACAATTCTCATCAATATTTCTTATCAAATCATCATCCACAAAGAGTGTATGATGATATCCTTTCATCTTTAAATTCTTGTTTTGACCTCATTTATGAAATGTTCTGGGTCAAAATTCTCTCTTGCATTTCCTTTAGGTATTTTGTACTGCTCTAGTTTTTTTATCAATTGACTCATAACCCTTTTCAGAAACAAGAGTGAAATCTCCAAAACATAATGTTCTAGGCATCAATGATTGCTTATTATAACTTTTGAGGTGCATAAAATCAGAATAGGCTAATTGCCTCACAATTTCCAAATAAGTAATTCTATCTGGATAGGTCTTTGGTAGCAAAAATAGTGCTCCCTCATATCCATAGATCCTAATTTTTGTGCAGTCACTATAAGCATACCAATCACCCCAGTTGTGATTGATCTTTCCACTTTCACCCTTTTCCTTAGATCTCAAGAACCTTTGCACTTCTGGAGACAAGTTGTAATCACATGGATGACCTAACAGCTTATACATAGGCTTCACAAAGTATTCTTCAAAATACAAATAGTGTGATCTCTCACATCTACTATCCCAGATAGTTGTCCACATCTGTATAGACCTAATGTTCCCATCCTTATCTAGGTCTTTTATTCTCAGACATTCATCCCACATGCACATATTTTGTCCCTCATATAACATGAGATGCATGAACAAATAATAATGTGTGAATTTAACACCTCCACTTCTATTTTTACAGCAACCACTTGTCATTGTGAAGATCATTAGCTAGATATTTAGCATAGTCAAGAGGTTGGGCATCTTGGATCTGTACATCAATCATGAGTACCATTGGTGCTACCTCCATAAATGTGGGGGCATCCAAACCAAATATTTTGTAGACAGAAATAGTAGGTGTATTGATAGTATTCCTCAAACAAATCCATAGACTATGGGGGATCTTCCACCTATGAGAACACTCTGAGCCAATTCCCCTCATCTCAAGGCCTGTGTAATAGCAATCTCCATCATTTATAACTTGTGCTCAGATTATAGCATTCATTTAATAGATCTCTAATCTTGAACCTCATATCAAAACTGGTGTCCAATTGAAACACCATGGATATATAATTCTTGGTGACACGAATGAAGGAAGATCCATCTCTCAATTCAATCATATGAGTCTAGGGATTGTTTTTATCTACCAATGCTTTCAGAAATTCCACATTGATGAACACATTAGTCACTACTAATTTTCCCAAGTTTAGTCTCCACGGGTTGGAGACAGGTTTGTGCCTATGTATTTTTTATAATGATATAGAAACAAGTCATACCCCCTAATTGGAGTCCATGTGTCACCCACTTGTTTGTTTCTATCCTCCAATTTCTTAGCTTGGGGGTTTAATTGTGCATTTCTTCTAGACCTTTGTCTAGAACCCAGGCATTGATCTATTAAATCCTGATTTAAATGCCTCTCTTCTAGTTTTTGTCTCTTGCCCTTAGGGTTTTCAGTCACATTTTCCATGATATAAACTTTGTAAAAGAAAAACCCTACTTCTGTGCTTATAATTTGAACTAATATATGTACCCTGTAATTTTTAGCTTGATCTTAGAGTACTTACTTGGATGATATCTTCTCTGGTTCTAGAATTGTTGTCCTTAGCTACGCCTCACCTTCATTTTCCTTGGTTGCTAAATGGTTTCACAATTTCCTTAGAATTTGATTTCAATGCACTCGGCTCTGGTTCATTAATGGCATCTCATGGAAAATTTTATGTTATTGAAGGGACAATTAATTTTTTGAATATGGGTCGTTTGATCACCACCAAATTGTTTTGTCAATAGTTCATTGGGATGACCAATTTGTGATCTTACCAATTTTTCCCCTTTTGCTCGATGTCCTTTTACTGGTTAATTCTTTTATTTCCCTCGTGATTTTAGAGTGACCCCAAATGGTCTCATACCGATATCACAACATCCTCTCAAAACCTGTTTCTGGGCAGTCTCTTCGATATCTTCTTATTTCTTCAATGTGTTCACAAGTTCATTACACTACGGTAACAAATTTTATCAAAGGGACCAATGTTTGGGTATCCCTGATATGGATCCATCCCTTCAACATTTACTTATTTAGTATATCTTTCCATTTTTGGAGGGACTATGAATCACCTCACTCCGACATCCCAGAGTCATTTCAAAAACCTTTATTGCTACCTTTGTATCAAATGCCATCATTTTATCAATGGGACAAATTCCCTTGTCCCATTGATGGCTATATTTGCCTTCGATGTTTATTTTGTAAGTTTTGGCATATAGACCGGAAAACCTTCAGGACCCACCATATCGGTATATCAGAGGGACTTATGTAATCTTCTACCAACATGATACTCTTCCTTCAATTATGTTAAATGTATCACATGCTCAAGCATATCAGTTTATCGAAGAGACTCATGAACTAGTCATTCTAACACAGCAAAGTCTTTCCAAAGTCAAATATTTCATTCAGTGATATGTCCAACCGATGCATATCTATCCCCTTGATGAACATTTTGGTGTTGTATTGATATCAAAGGGACTCTTAAATCATCACTCCGATACTTTGTAGTCTCTTCGACTCTTCAAGAGTATAAGTCTGGTTTTTTCCCCTTGATCTCTTATTGTTGCTTCGATGAGTCACATCATAGTTATAAAATGTTTACGTCCCTCGATGGTTTATTTCTCGGGTGTCAAAGAAACCCTAATTATTTTCTTCTCGACATGCAACGGTGTCTTCGACACAACTTTAATCAGATATTGAAGGGGCTCTAAAATGAGTTTCCTCGATGTGGTATTTTCTCATCGACATTGTTCATATTGCTTCTTCAAAGGGTCATTAGGATGGATCTTACCAATATAATAGAATATCTTCGATATGATCTTTTCATTTAGGGTAAGGGTGACAAAATGTGAACTTATTAGGGTAATGACTTATAGGTCAGATAAATAGAATGTTTTGGATGAGAAGATTCTAAAATGAGGGTAAATGCAAGAAGTTGTGTCCACTTAAGGTGGAAGTTTCGGAGTTAGAAAAAAATCCGAAATCGGGGAACCAAAAATGAGATCCCGTTTATATAAAATGGGATCCCGTTTATAGGAAACGCAATCCCGTTTTGCTTCAGGATCCCAAGCCTAGAACCAAAAACGTGATCCCATTTTTTCCCGGGATCCCGAACCTAGAAGCCAAAAATGGGATCCCGTTTTATATAACGGGAGATCCCGTTTTATAAAACGGGATCCCGTTTTTAAAAAGTATTAAATTTTAAAAAAAATGGCAAAGACCCCATTTTCAACAGCGACAGGCGAAAATGGGATCCTGAGTTCAGAGACCATCCAGCCACTAGGTAAGTGGATTTTTCCACTTCTACAAATTACCCATGAATTGTTTTAAGCTTCCCTTGTTTGTTTTGATGTAAAATACAATCAAAATTTAAATTTTGAATTGTTATTTAGGGTTTAGGGTTTATGAAATCAATAGTTGATTTTTGATAGTTTAGATGTAAAATACAATTGAAATTTTGAAAGACTGTATCATATAAAAGGTTAGAATTTGAACAAACTGTCAAAATTATGTTTAAAATTGAGAATTAAATAGATATATTTAGACATTTTAGCTGTAAAATACAATTGAAATTTTGAAAATACTGTATCATATGAAATGAGAGATTTTGAACAAACTGTCAAAATTTGAGTTCAATTTGAGTGTTGAATAGCTGTATTTAAACATTTTAGCTGTAAAATAAAATTAAAATTTTGAAAATACTGTATCATATGAAAGGAGAGATTTTGAACAAACTGTCAAAATTTGAGTTCAATTTGAGTGTTGAATAGCTATATTTAAACATTTTAGCTAGAAAATGCAATTGAAATTTTGAAACAATTGTATCATATGAAAGGAGAGATTTTGAACAAACTGTCAAAAATTATATAGCATTGGGATGATATATATATTTGGTTTTTATAAAATTTACTTATAACAATGTATGTCATTGTATTTTAAAGGCATTATTGAATAGCTAACTATCATGTAAAAAAATTACAACAAACCATAATAAAACCAATTTATCACATCCAAAATGATGAAGCCATCATGAAACTTATGAAGTGTCAAGACCACATCCCCATTGTAATCATAAGAAAGACTTTTCCACCATACTTAACACCTACATATATGCTTATTTTTGAGAGAAAGAAAGAACCCTTTAGTCTTGAGGCACCCTAGTCTAGGCAGAATAGCAACAATCTATATAAGAAGAAACTTGTGATCGATTAAAATGATACAATAAAAATGGACACTTCCCAAGAGCTCCTCAATTTGACAAACTTTACCTTCCATTAGATACCACTTAGATACAAGACATGACTCCCCTCTCCTTGTTGAGGACATGCTATAAACATCAACCTGTGAATAGAAGCTTGGACCCTAAACTCTCTAAGATAGTAGCTCCACTGGACCTTGACATCAAAGAAGGCATATATAACCATGTCACCATGTTAAATATTACGTTGATTTCTTCATGTGGTCTTATGGTGATCTATGCCTTGAGACTCCATCTTTAAAGTCATGCATCATCTTGTGGTTCACCTCAATGCCAAACCTATTCAATAAAAGCTACGCAAAATGCACCCCCAAGTAGCCCTCGTGGTCATAGAAGAATTGTATAAACTCTTGGATGTCCAGGGTTCATTCAGACTATTACTTATCCTAAATGGGTAGATCTAATGTGGTCTTAGTTAACAAGAAAACTAAGGGAATTCATGTTTGCACTAACTTTTGAGACATCAAAAAAGGATCTACCCCAACTTAGATAACTTTTCTCTACCAAACATTGATATGGTCGTGGATCTTGTGCATAGCCATATATATAAAATTTTATCATTAATCTGGATATAATATGGACCAAGTTGAAACATTTGAGTTAGACATGGAGACACCTAGATTATGGAGCTCGGTCTATGTAAGAAAACACCTCCTATAGACTTAACACAAACTTATCCCTCAACCCTCTAAATTGTGACTTACATCATTTGATTACCCTGGAACACACTATAGACAACTCTATACAAATTTGGCAAAATATATTTTCTCCTAACAGAAAATTGTATATGTAGAAGTATCTACTACTACATTAGATTTGATATACTTCTTAAAAGGAAAGAGTTGGGACTGACAACTAAATAGAAAACAATAACTAGTTTTGCATTTTCTAGGAAATAGGAAATAAAATTGAGCTAGAACCATCTTGACTAATTTATCTATTTCTAGCTAGATTGAACCCTAATTCTATATGCAATTCCAACCCTAACCCTAACACTAATTCTAACCCTAATCCTAACCCTAATTCTATATGCAATTCAAACCCTAACCCTTATTATAACCCTAATCATAACCCTAACCCTAACTCTACTTGTAATTGTAATTGTAATTGTAACTCTAACTCTAGCCCTAACCCTAACCCTAACGAGCTACTTGTAATTGTAATTGTAACCCTAACTCTAGCCGTAACCCAAACCATAATTGTAGCTCTAATACTTACCCTAATTTAGCAACCCTTGAATTCTAATTCTAACCCTAACCTCAATTCTAACCCTAAGCCTGATCCTAATTAAAACCCTAACCCTAACTTTAATTAATCATGAGTCATGCTACAGGGATTTCTTCTACATATTTTGTATGCATGTGTTATTGCCTTATTGCATGTGAGTTCACCAATTATTTGGAAGTCTCCTAACTGGGAGGTGGGCTTGTATTCAAGCCCTATAAATTTTGTGTTTATAGGTGTTATGTTTAAATCTATATGGAGACTTGTAATAGGAGGTCTTGAATTTGGTACCAATGATTGTGAGTTCCTTGTCTACAATATGATGAACCTTCTAAACAAGAGAACCTTGTAGACCATGATGCATATCTTGAAATTTAAACTTGAACATTATCGTCATGTGAATGTTTTTAGCCATCCTACAACCTCCTATCACCCTTCATCCTCTTATAGGGATATGCCACACAACCTCTCCAAGTTGACCATGCCAAACCCAAAGTCACAATCGTAAGAGGTAAAGAATCTTTTGGCCCCATTCAAGTCCACTCCCTAATAGGAGTGATACAATGCTAATAGGGTTGTGAAGATAATTAAGTTCTTGATTAGCATGTTGGGTGTATCTAAGCATAATGATGATATAGTTAGTCCTGATTTCATTAATCTTAAGATCATTGAGCTAGAGTACTTAATATATATGGTATAGTTTTGTTCAATCAATAGTGGTAGGGGAAATTAATATACTACAATGACATCAAACATAAACCAATAGGTGTCTTAAGATATATTAGTGGTAGGGAAAATTATAGTGGCCCTAACCCTAGAGTAATAAGTTTCAAAGTAGTGTTAGAATTACTAATAAACTAAAAAACTTTATCCTAGGGTGGTGGGACAAATTACACAAGCCTTACAAAGCCTCTACCACTTCCTTGACATTTTTAACATTGTTCAAATTTAATAGGAGGGATTTATGTCACCTCCTCCTCATGTCTTAATTCTCATAGTGGATAGAATCATCCAATTTAGCATCAAGACATGAAGGTTTATCTTCATTATCTTAGAAATATCCTCCAAGGCTTTGTGCATATGCTCATGCCACACATTGAAGATGTGGAATTTATCTAAGTAGCAATATAGAAATCCTTAGCCTAACCTTCTAGACCCCTTCAATATCATTGTATAGAAGGTAGATACAAGTTACATTTGATAGCATGGAGGCACAACTTAGGGATTTCAAGTTGAATGTAAAAAAATTATTCTTCCCAACAAATGCTAGATGTCTAGGAGCAATTTAATGATTTCTTCCATTATCTGCCTAGTCTAGAATATAATTAGCTTTTCTTTTGATATGTTTGAAGGAGATAGATTTAAACAAGTATTCACCAAGTTTCTAGCTTCCAATATATAATAGTTTCCAATAACCACAAGCTTCATCTATGCTTTTTCATATGATCAATGTTGATCTTGGAATCTCCTTCCACACTAAGGGATATCTTGTTTAGTTTCCAAGTCATCTTGAGGCCCTGGATATCATGGCCCTAGAATCTACCATATTATTGTTCTTGACACCAAAATCATAAGCTTTAAGATAGGTAGAGGTTTTCCCTTATCATCTCTTAATAAACATACTCCTCCTACTAGGATTACCCTTGGCTACCCATCAAAATTTCAAGCTTAATCCATCCCAATGTAGGTGTGGACCAAAGGGTGTGAATATCAACATGGGTATCTCCTTGTTTTAACCTTATTCAAAGCAACCTTGGCCAATTATGAGCCTAATCAGTGCCTCTTCTAGCATGATCATATATTCCTCTTTACCCCAACAATCACCAAGTTCCTAAATGCACCATATTTCTTTAAAATAACTTCTAAAATTTGGGATGCATATTCACATTTAAGAAATACATGATGATTGTCTAGAGAAGTTTCCTTACTTAAATGCACATTGAAATTTTGAAATATATATTGCCCATTATATCAATCATTATCATGGTAGTCCTAATAGCTCTCTTACATTTTGAAATTTGTACATGCATGTATACATTATTTGTATGTTTTTAATTTAAATTTATTTCAAGTGTAATTTCTTGAAACATATATATATATTCTTGATTTAATTTTAAATTTGTACTGAAGTTTGTATGCTTATATGTATATATATGCAAGTTCATATCTAGATTTTTATATATACATCATGAATCTAGATGATATTCACTTTGATGTTGCGGACTTCCTTAATGCACAAGATGATCCGGCCGCACCCCCACCCCCACCCCCACCCCCAGCGCCAAATGCCCCACCTCTAGATGCCCCACCTGCAGATGACCTGCCTCCACCTCCACCTCCACCCCCACCTGGAACTGACCAGGCTCGCTTGTGAGCCATAATAAATGAAAATGTGGATTCGATACAAGAAAAACTGAATTCCATTCGCAGTGAACAATTCATGCCACCTCACGTAGTACGTTTTGCATCTTTGATGCAAAACATTGTAGATTCTGTGAGGTCTATTGACTCAGATTTTGATGGATTCCGAAAATGGAGAGAGGAGAGGCACCAATTTTATGCTGATGGCCTCTCCTATAAGACTATTTTGGATCTTAAAATCACAAAAGCTCATTTAGCACAATATTTTAGACATCCCATTACAAATGAACCTATTCTTGCAAATAAGAAAAGAATATCAATCAGGTGGTGTAGGCATGAAGGAATGTCTGCCAATTTTTGGGATAGATGGTGGATGGTGTTTGATTATCCACCTCATGCTAATTGTGAGGTTCCTTTATATTTTTTGAGAAAATTATATGTAGAGTTTGTTATGAATAAAAAACCCAACTACTTTGATTTTAGATCATTCCAGGGTGTTGGTGGTGGCATGCCACAACAGAGGTTGGGGGCACGGGTTGATCCCCAATGACCGGTGCCTGTTCAACCTCTTATTGACCCTCCTGTTGCTGCCATTCCTTCACCCTTTGAGCATCGTGCAGTGGTATCCACACTAGGCACATTGAGTTCACTCTCAGGTAGCCTACATGAGCAGACTTCTATGGTGGTAGCTCGAGTTAGAGAGCATGGAGGAGTTGATGATGGAAGTGGTCCTAGTGCCACTCCACATGTGTCGATGCCTCATACATGTACAAGTTGCAATCAGTTGTGTTATGGACCTGATTAGGCAGTTGCACCCACTTCAGCTACACATACATCATCTGATAATGTGGGCACTGAATCATTTGTTGATTATCTATTTGCTGAGGATCATCCCACTGATCATTCGACATAGGTATATATAGGTTATGTACACATGTTGAATTTAAAACAATTTTTTAACCACGTGTTTTTAATCAACATATAGATGATCAATTAAATTGTAATATTTTAACAATCGAATTGTTTGGTTTGTTTGGTGTAGATGATGGCAATAGGGGTCACAATTGATCGAATTAATTTTTCATCGACATCTGTTCATCTTGGGCACCCATTTGGGGTACATTAAATCAATGATTTGTAAATTTGTAAAATTCAGTCTTGAATGTGTGTACAATTAAATATTTATGAATTTATTTATGAACTGGTTCAGGGTTCTTCCACATTGAATCCTCCATCTCAGGGTGTCTCGAGTGCTCCTCCATCATTGGGCATCTCACATGACACTCTTACAGTATGTATATTGTTTTAAAAAACTGTATATATACTTAAATTTTTCTATTTTGATATCAATGTATCTAAAAACGTGCACATACATATTTAATATTTTATAAATATGTCTATACAGGTTGACACAACTATGAGGATGGGCATTGTACCACACTTGGATAATCCAAGTTTATATCAGGAGTTGACTGCATTTCAGGTTGTTGAAAAATGTATTTAATAATATATACACTGTAAGTCAATTATATATATGTTTTAAAACCTAATTTGTACACACATGTGCTAACTTAAATATAAATGACATTGTAGGAGATTGTTAGTGACACGTTTCATGATCAACACACAGCACATGCAGAGCAGGAGGACAGAGGAGATGGGCAACCTGATACGGTATAATTTAAAATTTAGATTATATTTAAATTGAACAATTAAAATAAACGTTGTGAACTTAAAGTAAATTTCTTGATATATATATATATATATATATATATATATATATATATATATATATATATATATATATATATATATGTTGACATGTACATTCAAAATTCTTTTTTCTTAAAATATAGCTCGATACATGTCATGGAGCTAAGCCTGTAGAGACAGGTCCTGGAATAGAGGATTCACAACAAGTTTCTCTTACGGTATAATAATTTTTAAATATGATAGTTTTTATAAATTAAATTGAATTAAATCATTTTTAAAATCATCAAGTATATCTAATTTCAACTTGAACTTTCTCTTGTATTAAATAGATTGATTCAGAGCATGGAGACACAGGTCCAGGTGCACCAGAGCATGCCTCTCAGCCTCACACGGTAATTTAATTTTATGATATAAATTATAAATTTAAAAATTGTCATTAAATTAGATTTGGACTAATCATCTTACATCTAATTTCATATAAATCTTTCTCTTTTGCAGAGTGATTCAGGTCATTTGAGTAGTTTGCATGGTGTGAAGAGGACTCTTGATGATAGAGATAGTATGTGATAGGTTATTTCAAACATGGGCTATGTATAATTTGACTATTTCATGGACTATTTGTTATATACTGTTTGTCATGGACTTTATATATATATTGTTGTTCACCTGGACTTTATATATTTGACTATTTTCATGGACTATTTGTTATATACTGTGTCATGGACTTTATATATATATATATATATATATATATATATATATATATATATATATATTGTTGAACATGGACTTTATATATTTTTTTGAACATGGACCTGGACTTTATATATTTGACTATTTCATGGACTATTTGTTATATACTGTTTATCATGGACTTTATATATATATATTCTTGAACATGTGGACTTTATATATTTTTTGAACATGGACCTGGACTTTTTATATATATTGTTGAACCTGGACTATATATTTTTAAATGTCACACAATAAATCAATCTTGTCGTAGTTCAAAATCATATATGTATGTCAAAGTAATAGTCATGTAAAACCATCATGTTAGTTTAGGTGCATCCATATTTATATATATGTTATCCATGCATACATACATTGCATATACGTCATAAACTATAAAAGCATAACATCACATACATATGTATATACAAGCATCCCTAAATTTAATCATAAATCAAACACTAATCTAACCATGTGCATGAAGGAAAAGAAATGTAAACATTTGAGATCAACCATAATAAGATATATAGATTGACATCAATAGAAATAATCAATTGTCATATATAAATCTACAAGTGTCAGAGTGTTGATCTAGATTTGCGCTTAATGAAGAAACTGCATTGAAAGAATTTATGTAGTGATGAGGTCCTAATAAAGTTCCTCCATTCATTCATGGTATGCATATTTAGGTCCTGGTCAAATTTTAAGCAATAAAATGGTAAGCAAATCAAAACAAAGCATTAAAAAGTGAGATAAGTTCATGAGGATCTCTTGCCTACTAGGAGGGATCAATCTCTCACATCTTCTCATCTAGAGATCAACTAAGTTATATTAAATGATCCTAGCATGGTTATAGTTATATTTATCCAAGTGCCTTGGTGCTTGAACATCCTGTGTTGATCATGTAATTTAAGATGTCTTAAGGGGTCCTAATTTACGATGTCTTAAGTGGACACAACTTCTTCACCAAATTGTTGATAAAAAAACATGTGAACTATAACTTTGGAACTAGGCCTACAATTTATTAGTGGAGGTGGGAATTTCATTGTAGCATAAATGACACAAATTAGGAATGAAGTTAGTAGAAATCTTCCCCTTTGGTAAATCACATGTGTAATAATGACACCCATCTAGCATTTAAATGTATTGAGTCTTTGTTCCCAAATAGTTTGCACATCATAATCATGGCCTCTTTCATTTCACTAGGAAAACCTACAATTGTGTAATCCTCCACATTCCTTAACTTTTTAAATCCACATTAGGACTAGCCCAATCTTTTAACACTTTAATTACATTATACTCTTGAGACCATTACCTTGCAACTATAACATTGTACCTCAAAGTGGGTTCAAGTGAATTCAACATTTATTTGAAAACTACTTCTCTCACCATTATTATAGTCTGATTTTCTACATTATTGATATAGTCTACATTTATGGTACAATGCCTAAAAGTATCTAGCAAGATATCTAAAAAGTTAAACACATCAAATTTTCTATCCAGCCTATGTAAGTAGGATGCTCTAACCTACCAACATTTGTGACTACATCTCCTTTGTCCTCTAGCTAATCTATGAAGAAATATTATATTAAATTAAATCCCAAGGCCTTATGTGGGTATCATAGAGTGTCCTTGCAATCTAGTAACTTAGATTCCATTTATGCTTCTACACAAACTATTTATAGTTGAATAAACTCTCATCACTTTGGTTCTAGTTGACTTCTTATTTTGTTTCACAGTCTTCTCCACAATAAGATTCATATACATGTATTTGAGAAATAATCATGAGAAATCACTTGATTTGATAAGTTGATTAATAAACTACTTAATTTACAAGACAAAAGATTTCATCATAGATTTACTTCATTAATGCAAAGAAAATTGATGGGATATTCCAATATTTTACAAAATGAAACCATTTATTACCTTAATTATCTTGTCAAATCATTGAAATATACTTACTATATCATACTCAAGGTGTCATTCTCTAATTGGACTAAGCTAAAGTGTTCTTACTATATCATACTCTAGGTGTCATTATCTAATTGGACTAAGCTTAACTTGTCAAAATAAAAAATAATAATAATATAAATCTATACCTTCCCCTAAGCTTGCCCAAGCTCATTAGGATTTGTCAACTTTAATTTCAAATCTTAGTGTAACTACTAAAATGAGAACTTCCCTTAGTCCTTTTAATATGATCTTTAGTGTCCATTAGGACTCAAGGGTATCTCCTGCTTGACATGTTTCATCCTATGAACACAAACCTTGGATGTGAATCAAATTTTAAAATAAGTTTAGGTCTATAGGAGCTTATAAGATCTTAATACTTTACATTTTTAGACAAAAGGCCCTAGATCTCATCTATTTTTCCCCTCCACTTCCTAGCTATGGTCCCATATGGTTCTCCCACAATTTATATTCCTTTGTATCTTCCCTTCCCTCCACTTTGTGAAAGCTAGATTAACTTTAGGATATGATTTATCCTATCCCACTTCCTATCCTATTGTCCAGTTTTACATCATTTCCCCATAACATCGAAACACTCATTTCTTCCTAATTGTAGAAGCCTAACTGCCTTGAAGAAATCATTCCTTTCTTCAATTCATTTCATCCAATTCCCACCTACAGTTTTGTAACATTTTTTGCAAAAGTTTGCCAAGTTCATATACCCTGTCCCAAGTCAAATTTCTACAAATTCTTCAAAAGATTCCACCCACCCCAAGTACTCCCCTGCATGACTTAGGACCACCATTAATGACTTTCAATGGACATGATATGATGTAATATTTCCTCCAAATTCCTCTTAACATTGGTGGACCCTCAAAAATATGATTTGGGCATAAAGGTATGGGATAATGGTATAATTCAGCATGATAATCAAGTGTGTGCCATGTGAAAGTGACACGACAAAGTATGGGTGGAAATTTAACTCTCAAGTGACCAAGGTCCTTGTCCAACATTGCTTGTTGACATTGAACGATCTATATATTATAGTATCTCATTAAACTGAGAGATGGAAAACTAGTTGCAAAGGAGAGACTAAGTAGGAAAAATGAAGGGGGCACTAAGTAAAAATGTGAGGTAGGGAAGGTCAATTTGGGGGTTGAAAAAGATGGTCAAGAGGGGGAAGAACACACAGGACATGCCACCAAGAGTGAAACTATTGGTAGGAGTGTAATTCACACCTACATGACTATGATTAGGACTTATTTATCATCATCAAATTGTCATGTAGGCTTGATGTGATTTTAGTACTTATAGATACCAATTGTTAGGAGTTTCAAGCCACAAATACTAATTCCACATAACCTTAATGAGAGAAACTATGCTAAATAGTATGCAGAATCTATAATACAAAAGAAGAATAAAGCATAATTACAAGATAACACAATATGCACCTTGCGAAAACCCTTTTAGAAAAAACCTGGCCTCCAAAGGACCACAAACCCAATGTATTATCTCAAGAATGGGATTACAGAGATAATACATTTATAGAGTTCTCCATGTAGAACTTCAACAAAATTAAACAACTTCTTGCATTTGTAGTGTCCACTTAAGGTGGAAGTTGTATGCTAACTTTTTGAATGTCTTAAGGGGTCCTAATTTATGATGTCTTAAGGGGATGTCTTAAGTTTTCAAAATTTGGTGAAGTTGCCCAAGGCAACCAAATTGAACAATATAATAAATCAAATTTAAAGTAAATTCTAAGTAGAAAAACATGGACATTTAACAAATAAAATACATAAAATAATAATTTTGATAAATTTAATACTGTAGAGTATAAAATTGTGTACATACACATGTATACAAATTTCTGTACAAAATGTGTAATAATGTAATTGTGTATGTACATATATGCCAACTCAAAATAATGTAAATACAAAATGTCGTTATATGCCATCTCAAGAAAATCCAAAACTTGAGGAGAATGTAGCAGGTCTTCATGCCACCTAATATAAAAATAATACAAGCAATTTATCAATATATCTGAATCAAAACATGTATTTTAATTTATATAAAACTATCTAGATATACACAATTTGTACCTGTATTTACAAGTGCCTCTCAAGTTTTTGTTTCAAAGTATTTGATGAATTTGTGATGATGGCCTGAGGATATAAAAGGATAAATTAAATCAATTTCAACTAATAACGCACAAGAAATATCAAAACATGTATTTAATACATATTTAAAACAACAATATAAATCTATTTAACTATATTTACCTGTATTTACTTATTCTATTGTACCATCTCCATCCTCTCTTTTTTCCAACGCATCAATGATTATCTCATGGTCTTCCATAGAAATGTTCCATAGCTCTTTATTTGTAGGTTTTCCGTGATACCTCTCCAGTTTTATATTTGTTGCCAACACCAAATGTGAGTAGTGTATAATCTTCTTATGTGTTTCATAATCTTCGAATGTAGGCAAACCATTCTTCCTTATTAGGTATTTCCGTAGCCAAGTGCCAATAACCACCACCGAAACTATTGGATAATGATAGGCATCATCAAAGAAATAATTAAAATTTGCTTAAGGGGATCAAAGAAGTTCTTAAAATATGCTTAAGGGGATCAAAGACTTGTTATCAAAATTTGCTTAAGGGGATGTCATAAGGGGATCACCAAACCTGTTGGATAAGGAAAGCCATCATCATCTTCTCAAGGTGCTGTTAACTTATGTTTAGTCTCCACACAATGAGCCAACCAATATTCAGTTTCCTCTTCATTATTCTTTGGTGCAACAACAGCATACACATGTCCTGCAAAACAAATTTTGATTCAATAACTTGCACATGTCCATAAAATTTGACCAATCAACATACATGCATTCATATGTACACATAAATAAATAAAAGCACTACAAATTAGTAATCAAAGTGAAATAAAATGAAATGATTTGAATTAAATTACCTTCTTGTACAAGGTCTGAAACACGGTCATAATCATCTGATACAAATAGTTGATCATTGTCTTCAATTGTTGTTTCACTTTGATTGTGTGCTTGTGCAAGTGTCAATGGTCTTTGTTTCCACTCTTCAACCCATTCTGTATTCTCACATGCTTCCCAATCTCTTGAAATACAAAAGTGACAAAAACATGCAAGCTCCCTTGTCCAGATAGTCCATGTACTTGCATTCGAGCTCCTAAATGAATACCATTTAGTAGATCCACTGATTGTCTGGAAATCAAGTCTAGGTAGAATATTTTCTTCTTCAACCAACCAAAAAAATTGATGAACTGTAGAGTACTTGCTTGATCCAGGTGTACATAATCTTGTATTGCACCAATCTACAATCCCACGTGCATCTTTAAATTTTACTGCATCCTCAAATTTTAATTGTTGTCTAACAAGAATTCTTTTAACACACGCACCGGCTCCATCATGTTCTCCTTTACCATGTCCAGCTTTAAAAAAATTCCACATATGTTGGACATTATTCTCCTTGTGAACCCTACATAACTAATAGAACATTCGAGCATTCTTGAACTACCCCATACAATTATCTGACCATATAAGATGTTTAGTCATCTGGATTCCTCTTTCTCTTAAATTTGTATAAAATATATTGAAACAATATTGAACAAACTCTGACGAGTGTAATCGGTTGTCACTCAAATAGAAATGATACTCCCTCAAAACTTTTCTATCATTCTCTATGCTATCATCTGCATGTCTATAAACAATATGAACAAACATAGCAACCTACACTGAATTGTAATATTGTGATTGAATTTCCTCTTGCGGAGCTAAAGTATAGTTTTCCTCAAAATCAACCACTAATAGTATAGTACCAACTGGAAATGTGTTTCTACATTCACGAAATTGTCCATCAAGCCATCGAGCTTGTTGAGAGTGCTTGACATATTTTGGTACAATTTTACTTTTAAATTCTAATATGAATGCATGCACACTAACCTTTTCTGTAATTAAATCACAACGCTTTCCAAATTTTCCATCTTTTAAAGAATATTCAACATTCTTAAATCTTTTAACATCCACTAATTGTTGTCCAAAATTATTTTCAACACTTTCATGCATACAAACTCTTAACAAAGAAAGATTGCCACAACTAGTGCATTGTCCAGAAATACATGAACTTAAATAAAAACCTTTTCATTAGATCTTTCACAGAACAAACTTGATATAAACTCTTTTATTGCTTCAGTTGGCATATTAATATCACATTCCTGTATAATCATGTTACGATATAAAGTATAATGTATATATTGAAACACATCATAATAATAACGAAATTGAACATGCATTTTACAACAACAAGATATTCATTCCTTATTAATCTTTACATACCATGGTTTGCATTTTTCAAAAGATCTTTGACTTATTTTAATATTACCAGGTAACACTAATTCATCACAAAATTTTCTATAAAATTCAGTTTGCGTTGTATCTAATAGGTGTTTTGGATGAGGATCGCGAACTTTGGACCCCACTCTTAATTTTAAAACATCTCTAGCATTAGATGATACCCTAGTATTATCATGCCAATATTTTTTGATCAAAGATCTGATTTCAACATTTAGTTTCATCTCAGATCTCAGGAGTCGACCACTAAAACTCCAACATTGGTTAATTGGATCATTTTCTATACTTTCTCTTCTTTTTGCCACTCTTACCAATGTTTTAGGATGTATTTTTAGAATTCCACTAATATTGCTTACCATTCTTCTATTGAAAGTTGTTTTATTCACTATAGCAGTTGTTATAGCTTGTCTTGCTGCATTTTTATCTTTGGATCAACTATTACTTCCAATAGACTCAATGGCACTAGCAACAGTAGACATAGCATGTTTTAGTGATTGATCTTTTCTTCTTGGTTTAACAAAAATGCCTAACATTTTCATTACTTTTCTCATTTTCCACATTCTCATTAATTGCATCATTAGTTGACATTGAAATGATAGTTTTTTACGATAAAAAAATTCCTTGTATAATCTATTGGCATGTGTTCTTATTTGTCTCCAAGAAATTTTACCAGGAAGATTATCCAAAACATCTCTTTCAATTTTGAAAAAATATTTCTCATTTTCAACATCACTTCCTAGATTTTCATTTTCATTTTCAACTTCAAAACGATTTTCATTTTCAACAACAAAACGGTTTTCATTTTCATTTTCAACAAAAGGATTTTTGGTTTCATTTTCAACAACAAAACAGTTTTCATTTTTATTTTCAACAAAAGGATTTTCGTTTTCATTTTCAACAACAAAACGATTTTCATTTTCATTTTCAACAAAACGATTTTCATTTTCATTTTCAACAACAAAACGGTTTTCATTTTCATTTTCAACAACAAAAAGATTTTCATTTTCATTTTCATTTTCAACTACAATTTGTTTCAAATTTTGATCTCTACGAATATTATCAATCTCAACATTGTTATATCTAGCTTGTTTTAAATCTCCTATCAACACTATTTCCATTTCATTCAAAAGTGGATTTGAAGAAGTACCTGGATTTGTGCCCATTAAAACATTCTCCATAGCATTAATAGAGGGATTTGAAGACATACCAGGAGTAGTTTGCATAATCGTATTAGTTTCCACATTCACCTCTTGCAAACTTGCATCATCTATATCCATGGTCTCCTCAATGTTTTTATCTTCAATAGTTGTGGAATTGGATGCTTCAGCATTGTTCATTGATTGAATCTTTACTCTTCTATCTCTTTGTCTTTTTGCCTCCTTCACTCTCTTTGCTTCAATTTCTTCAGGAGTTAATAGCTTCCTATCTTTCCTCTTATTACGACTTTGTGATCCCATGATTAAAAAATTTATGAAGCATGTACAAATGAATGTCAAAAACTTGAATGTGTTTCAAGTCCTTCAAACAAGTACCAATTCAACAAAATTCCACTCAAATAACGTCTCCATGATGGCTTCTATCAAAATACCAACAATACTTCAAGTTGATGGACCTGCAAAAGAAAGAAATATGCCAAAGAATGCTGCAAGTGTCGTTGTCGGTCGTACTGTAGGGCAAGTTGCAGAAATGACAGTCATAGTACAGTCTTATTAAAAAAAGGGCAAATATGAAACAGGATCCCGTTATATAAAACAGGATCCTGTTATATAAAACGGGATCCTGTTTAATAAATGGGATCCCATTTACTATGGGATCTCGTTTATTAAACGGGATCCCGTTTTATTTACGGCCGATGAACAAAGAAACGGGATCGCGTTTTATAAACGGGATCGCGTTTCATAAACGGGATCCCGTTATTCAAAATTTGAATTTTAGGCTCGGGTTTTGCTTTGTAACCCGCTTCAGAAAATGCTTTGGGGACCCAACCCTGACCTCTGGACCTAGTTTGACCTGCAACTTGAAGGCCCTGTCAATGTCACAACAAAATAGTGACTTTGGGCATATATTTAAAGGTCTATTTTGCAGAATATTTTGACGAAATTAAAACCCATTATAGAGGAGACAATGTAGATTCTAAATATGTAATTTTTTTTACAATTAAATTAATTTTTCTATTTTTTAATCAATTTCTGATAAAATATGTTCATAACCTTGAATTATCAGGGTTTTTTAATATTTTAATAACTTTTATTAAAATATTTTTTTGTAAAAAAAATGGTATGAAAACGTACTTTAGACAATTCTTTTCAATTAAAAAAAAAATTTCAAAAAATGTTAAGTTTAGGTCATCTTATGCATGACGTACACGATGATTTTTTAAAAGACAAAAAATGACCAATAAAAAATTAATAAAAAAAATTATTCAATAAAAAATTACAAATAAATATGGAAAACATGCTTCAGTGAGTTACAAAGCTTTTCCCAAAAGGATTTTGAAAAATATGATTATTTAGGTCAAAATATGGATGACGTACACGTACATGGTATAGTAAAAAAAAAGTGACTTTTAAACAGTGGTTTTTAGAAACGCCTATTCAAAATCAATTTCTATCATCTAGGTATTGAAAAAAATTACATATTTGGAAACTATACTCCGAGTACTACATTTCATATTTAGTGACTTTTTTCAAGATTCCACCGTTAAGTGCTTCAAATTTTTAGGTCAAATGTGACAAATTCTGAAAATCAGGGAAAACACTTCCACTTTTTGGCCAATAAGTGGACACAACTTCTTGCACACACCCATGACACATTTAGGTGATTTGATTATGGTGGGAAAAATAAAAAATTTTAGGCTAATTTTTTAGTTCTAACAGAAGGTTTGAATGGATGGATGGCTAGGATTGGGTAGGTGTATGACATGTAAGGACTCATTTATGTAAAGGCATGCCTTGGATTTTGTAGGGAATTTAAAATTATGGGGAGAGGATAGGTGGACTTAAAAATTAGGTGAATAGTGCATGAATAGTGCCACATGGAATTTTAAATTTGCATGAATAGTGACACTAGGAGTGGGGTAGAAGAAAGAGGACAAGTGTACACTTTTTGAAAGATTTGGCCATGCTTCCAAAGTATCACTTGTCATGTACATACATGTACATTGAATGACAAGTGGACTTCTAGAAACATGGGGGTTTGTAATTGAGAATTAATTAAAATTAATTCATGTGCATATGCTTTAGAAGAAAATAATAATGATTACTAAAAGTAATCAAAAGTGGACAAAATAGGGAATTAAATAAATATGGCTATTTATTTAATTTTTGGTGAATGGGGTATGAACTATAGTTGCAAAATATTTATTTCTTGAACTATAGTGGAGGAATTTTGATTTTTGATGAAGGGGAAATACAAAGAATATATTAATTAAATAATTCAAAATTATTTAATTAAAGTGTGGATAGAATGATGTGAATGGTCAAGTTTGGAAAACGGGAATGGATGAAAGTGGGTGTGACTATTTTTAGGTGTCTACACATAGCACAACATTTTCCTCTTTCCTTGTGTGTAGGTCAGAGAAATAGGTTTCTAGAGCTGATTTTTAGGAAGAAGGAAGAGAAGACAAGTATAGGTCTGGTGACATCTGAGATTTTTCTAAACCCTAGAAAAGGCCTAGGGTGCCCAAGCACCCTGGTTCTGGGCATTTTTTCTACAATATCTAGGTTCTGAATCTTCCTCTGATCTCTATTATACTTTATGTTTCTTGAGATTCGCTTATGATAGTTAATTATAGTTTGATCTTCATCTTCTAGGGTTTGATCATTGGTCTTAGCTTGTTTGTTTGACTTTGGTTGAACATGGTTGATCCATCGATATATAACAAAAGGGCAGAGCCCCTATAGTTTGTCTCTCCTTCTTAAGTAGAATCCAAGCTCGGTTTGTGTCCTAATGTTTGTAGAAAAGGGTTTTGACCTAGTTTAGCTCTTTAGGCTAGATCACACTTTTTTACATTACATTTTGGTGAACCCATCATTTCTTGCACTTTTGCACCCTTCTTCTTTTAGATCTAAGTTGTTTATCACTCTAGATCTGATTCAGAGTGTGTTCATTAATCTTTTTACATTCATACATAGTTAAATTGTGCATTGTTTCAAAATTAGGGTTTGTGAAAACCTTGCATTTTTAGAAAATCTTGCTAGTTTTGAACCTAGGGTTTGTAGACTTGTGAGTTGTTTGAGATCTTGTTACCTTGATTAATGTGTTTATAGTATTTACATTCATTGTACCTTGTCATTCTTTAGGTGTGACCCTTGGTCTCCTTGTTCAGCGCTGCGCTGCGGTGGTTTGTGAAAAGGGCTTAACCGCCTCCCGTGCTTGTTAAGTCAAGTGGTTGTACCGGGCATTAATAGGTTGATCTTTTGGTGCAACGACATCTAACAATTGGTATCAGAGCTGAGGTCATGGATTCAAACCCCATGCTTGCGCTGGGGGGGATTGTTGCAAGGTGTGACCCTTGGTCTCCTTGTTCAGCGTTGCGCCGTGGTGGTTTGTGACAAGGGCTTAACCACCTCCTGTGCTTGTTAAGTCAAGTGGTTGTATCAGGCATTAATAGGTTGATCTTTTGGTGCAACAACAGCTAACACAAAGCATTCTTGCATCTTTGTATTTGAAAATTGAAAAAGAAAAACTTCATTTTAGAATTTGAAAAAAGCGAAGTTATCACTTTGTTTGCATTTGAAAAGAATAGATCATCATAGCATAATTTAGTTTTCTAATTTTTGCATTAGATTAGATTTAAATTTTAGTAGTTTGTCATTCCTTAGTGTTTCATTGTGTATTTGAATCTTTTCATGGTTAAGAAAAAAGTTGCATTGTGGTGAAAACCTAGTTTTGTGAAATCTAGGGTTTGTGATTCATATCTTATTTCAAATTTTTCTGATGTCGTTTACATTTGAAATCTGATTTTACATTGTCATTATACATCATAAATGTCATCTTACATTGAAAATTGAAAATTGGAACAATTTTGAATTGTTGCATTTTGGAAAAAACATTGAAATTTGGCTTTGATTTAAGCATTAGCATTGTTGATATTTAAGTGGATTTGAGTAGAATTGAATTTGATTAGGGGTATAACATTGCTTCACTTAAATAAAAACTTGAATCCTTCTCTCGCTTCATTCATTTCTTCTATTGGTGCATCTTGTGTGTTACTAAATCTTGTGAATGCTTTATGAGCTTTGTGACCTAGTGCCCTGATTCTAACATTCTTGTGCGAAGAAGTCGACGTATTATGGGTTCGAATGCTTTGCATAATGATGATACCAATATATTGGAACCCAAAATTCCTAGTCTTATCAAACAACAAGGTCCATCAATTCTTCCTGATATCCCTACTTCACACTTTCCTGAAGTACCAAACTTCCATGAAACCATCAACATTGATGACCTTATAGATCATGTTCCTGAAGCTCAAATTCAAAGATTAGACATGGAGTTGGCTAATTTCTATCAATTTGTAAGCACGAAACACATATCTAAAGATGTCATCCCTATTGTTGAGAGTCTACAAAGTCTTTTTATTGAACCTATCAAGAAGGATTGGAAGTCTTGCGTGGTGTTGTGCGTCTAGTGGATAACAATATTCTATCTGCATCTAGTTGTACTGAAATCATCAATAATGTCACTTTTTCTAATCAAATAGGGACTCAAGTGTCGACACCCATACCTACACTTCCTATTCCTACTTATGCTATTCTCACCGCTACTACACAGTCGAATAATAATGCTACCACATGTGTTGGGTTGTCTACTAGGAATCATGTTCACCATTACAATATTGTTCCATATAATTACATAAATTCCATGCCTAATGTCACTCCACCTACATCTAAACCTCCTACCACATTACAAAAGGCTACCCATAGACCATCACCTAGTCCTTCATTCCAATCCCTACCTAATTCAGCTTTTGATCCTCTCATAAACCAATTGTTAAAAAATATGACCTCCATCCAACAGTAATTGGCTAGCATGAGTAATAGTCCACCTAAGCCTAGTATGATAACACATTATATCCATATCCCTTTGTCTTATTCCATCCTAAGAACTCCTATGCCCAAAAAGTTTGAGACTCCTTGCTTTGAAAAATATAATGGGAAGAGAGACCCTAACAACCATGTGGTAGCCTTTGCCAATATGTGTAGTGATTTCTTCTTTGAGGATGTGATCTTGGCAAAACTCTTTCCTAGGTCACTCAAGTACATAGCCTTGGATTGGTTTTGCGCACTACCTACTAATTCTATAACTTCTTTCTCACAATTAGTTAACAAGTTCCTCAAGCATTTTCAAGTGAACATTTGACCTCAAGTCTCTTTGACAGACTTGGTTCATTGCAAACAAGGAACGAAAGAGAAAATAACAGATTTCATTGGCCATTATCAAGCCCTCTTTTCACAAATTTAATATTTTATTCTAGATGCTGATGTGCAAAGAATCTTTATAGAAAACTTACAACTTCACATCTATGATAAGATATTATTGATGTGATATGATTCACTCACTCATCTTTGTACGATTCTTTGTGATTATCAACTTTCGATTAGCTAGTATGAGCTTAATCCCTCATCAGCTCCGATTGGTCAATCTGAAGCGTCCTACAATCATTATTTCAAAAGACAAAACAAAAAATTCATCAAGATAAATGAAATTTTAGTGAATAACATAAGAAAACATGCGATGGTAGCATCATCTCTTATTTCCACCCCTTACAAGTTGAAACCGAAAATAAGAAACTTCACACCATTATCAGAATCTCTCTATGTTATCATGACACAACTTTTGCAAAACAATCTCATCAAGCTTCCACCTGTTAGACCTCTCAATCCAAGTAAGATGCAATCATCTTCCTTTGATGTAAAGGCCTTTTGTCAATTTCACTATTCCATTCTCCATGACACTGAAAGATGTACGCGTCTTAAACATGAAGTTTAAGACCTCATTGACTCAAATGTCATCCAGGTTGCTGGTACAAATGACAAAGGGTATAAATCAGTGGTGGCTCCTAATCAAAATCTTCAATTATATACCAATCCTTTACCTCATCACAAATCTAATGTTGTTGATATTTGCATGGTGGATGCTCGCCCTCACAAAGAACGATTGGATTTAGAACCTGCTACATCTTTTACTCCACATGATGCTACTATTGAAGCTCCAGATGGGCCTCTTTATATTACTATTCGAATCAATGATAAACCTATTCGAGGTGCTATGATAGATCTTATATGCATGGTGAATGTATTAATTGAAGAGTTTCTCTACATGCATGATTTACATTGAGATACATATGATGTATCAAAGATGGCTATTAAAGCACACAATAGGTCTATCCTTCCAACTCTTGGTGCCTTAACTCTTGAAGTTAAAGTTGGGCCAAGAGCTTTGAATGTTCATTTTGTCATCATTCCTACATCAGACCTGTTTCATGTGAAGTTGGGGTACCCATGGCTCTTCTCCATGAAGGCAGTCTCCTCTATGGTTCACAAGTGCTTAAAGTTTCCGTTTGAGGGACATGTCCATGTTGTACATCACAGTCGGTACCAACCCATTGCTTGCAATGGATATTTTTCACTTGACTACTTCTGGCCACAACTAGTTGGAGTCACTCAACCTAGAGAGGATTTATTTTTCTTATCATATCAAAAGTTCAAAGAAAATAAAATAGTAGATTTATCACTTAGTAATATTCCTCCTTGTGATGTTCCCGAACCTCCTCAATCTTTTGAGGCTACGACAATAGTTCCTCCTATCCCACGAGTAGTGAATAAAGTTAAGCCTGAATTGAAGGTTCTTCCCCATCCCTGAGCATCTGGTAGATATGCTAAGGTTCCCCCTCTACCATCCCTTCAAGGACAATGAGGCAACCTTCATGCACAAAATAGACCTCCCCCAAACTGCAATATTACTTTTGTACCACCTGCCTCTGCGGAGACTAGTGGCAATCAATTGGCTGCGCATGTTTTATTTCCTAAGGTTTCTCAATCACCTGAGGATGCTCATGTACTTCCACCTATTTCACAAGTTGAGAATGAAGAGAAACCCACATTAAGGAACCCTTCCCCTGTAGTCTCCCAACCTTCAGTGGTTCCTCTTGTTTCTTCTAATGTTCCTAAAGAAAAGGAAGAAAAGGAACCCGCGTTGGAAGATACTATGGTTCCCCTTAAAAACATCATGAATAAAGCTAAGCAAAATAAGATTGTGAGAGAAAGAAAGAAGCATCATCATGCTATGGCTTGCCTTACTATAGGAGAGGAGAATCTCCCTCCTTGCAAGAGTTTATCACCGATGGATGCCAAAGAGACATCTACTGCTATTGTATCTCCTACAGAGAAAGATGAAGCTTCACAATCCATTATGGAACCTATTGTACTACATTTTGATAGTGAATCTAAAGATGTTATAGGTATGGCTCTCATTCCTTATACATCACATGCTATAGTTCCTCTTTCATCTTGTCCACCTTTTGAAATGGATTATGAGCTAGATTGGGAGGAGGATGATTTGCTTTACGTTGACTCGCAAGTGAGGTACCTTTTGTTTCATGTTATGAGTGCATGTGATTGTTTTCCCCCATGATGTGTTGCTTGATACTTTATTTGTGTTATTATTTTTTCTTATTTTTTGTGTTTTTAAGCTCTCTTTGGATGACCCTTGACACCCTTGTAGGTGTAAGGATACAAAGGGACTGAAATTCGTTGTGACATTCTCTCTATTTGTATCATCATTCTTCTATATATCGTAACTTGTATTGTTGTTGTGTCCTTTGGTGATGATGCAAGGCTAGGATGTGTGAGGCCTACATTTTTTTCATTCTATTCATGTGACTATTTATCTTACTATTGCTAATACTTTTATAGTTGTGGGACTGTTGATTCCAGATTTTCAAACTATTAAACCTTATTATGTTAAAGGAAAACTAATTGGGTGATGTTAGATAGATGTTTGCTTTATGAGAAAACAAATTAGGTGATGTTAGATAGATGTTTATTTTATAGGAAAACTAATTGGGTGATGTCTGATTAATGTTTACATTACAGGAAAACTAATTGGGTGATGTTAGAAAGAAAATTGTAATGTGATTTCATTATGTTTATGAGAACTGTGGTATGTTTTAGGAATGTATGTATTAAATTTTCTTTAGCTATGATATTTATATGTGGAATTAACTTTGAAATTGAGTGTGCAGGTATTTCTAACAAAACCATAGATACTAGAGATTATTCCACACCTTATGTTGTAATCCCTTGTAAAGCCGATCCGGTTCCACAAGGAACCGAGATTAACTCTGTGTTTGATTTAATGTTGTAATGTTGTCTTGCATGAGGTTGAATGGGTTATGTCTACCCTCTTGTAATTTGAATTATGATTTGTGTTGTAAGAAATGTATTTGAATTTCATTTTTTTAAAATTTTAAATTTTTGAGACCCTTTTCTTATGTCTTAACTTGACCCTAGGTGTCCTAACTAGGTTAAAATTGACCCTAGGTTATACCCCATGGGTCTAGGGTCACTTTTGACTTGGGTAACCCTTGGTTAACCTCTGTATGGTCACCTTAACTTCACAGTGAAGTTAAGTGACGAATTTGGAGGTATGGGAGGGATAGGATGAGTGGTAGCAACACTCAAGCCCATCCCTTTTCCATTCCCAAGGTTAAGGATAACTCCAAGATCCACCAATTGTGGAGGACTTGACTTCAAGTCTCCTTCACTATTGGTGAGAGTCCCCATGAAGTTTTGTGGTCCTTCATGAGAGGGAAGGAGGGGAAGACATGTGTCATTCTTTCCCTCTTCAACTCCCCTTTTCTCTCCCATGTGTTGGAGAGAGGACTTGTGGTATGGGTGAGGAAGACTTTGGGGATGGGTGAGTGACATGTGTCAACACCCATCCCTTGGGACATAATAGTGTTGAGAGGAAGAGTGAGGAGGTGACAAGTGTCACCTCCCCATTCCTCTAAACTCATGGAATGGGTTATTTTAATCCCATTTGGGATAGGGAGAAGGTTGTTGAATTTTTGAGGATTTTTGGTTTTGGAAATTGTTTTTGGAGAAAAGGATAGAGGGAGTTTGGTGACTTAGGTTGGAGGAGATTTTAGTGGAGCTCTACATCAACTACATCCATTAAAGGGCTTTTTAAGGTTGGATTTCAAGGCCTTTCCTTTGTATTTTCTATTTGTTGTACGATGGATGTGTGAAAATGTTTATTTTTGCTTGTGTTGTAATTTTATTTTTGTGGGGAATTTTTATTGGGGTATTGACAGAGCTTCTTCCACTTGGGAGAAATGCTCATCAAGTGTGGGGTAGGGGAGGAGTGATCCTCCTCAAGTTCATGCCTTGTTTTGGGATGTTGAAAGCCTTGAGAGCATTTGTGTGTTTTTAAGCAATTTGTTGTATGGCTTGAGAGCCAAAATATTATCTCCTTGGAAAGTTTGTTAATATGTTGGCTTGAGGCCATGAGAAAAATTGTGTTGAAATAATGTTGAAGGGTGGCACTCTAGAGTTGAGTGTGTCCACTCTCCTACCCCTTGTTAAACTCACTATGGTTGAGTTTGTGTTGTGTAAATAGCCATGGGTGTAATTGTGTTTTTGGGATGTTGTATTGCTTTGCTGTGGAGTGGATTTTGGAATACCCTAGGTGTGTGGATGATCTCACTAGCTTAGGGGTGACCCTCTTGTGGGTCTACGGTAGGGAGGAGAGCAAGTTGAGTGGTGTTTTCTTCCCTTGTTTGTTATGCAGGTTTTCATGGAGCTTAAAGTGGAGTTGAAGAGTTTTCTTGTTTGGGAAAATATTTTATTTTCCTTTACTCTTAAGGAGAGTTTTGTCTTTTAATAGCTTCATCCTTGTTGATTCCCAAGAGGAGAGAATTCCTCTCTCCCTTGTAATATTTGGTCTCCTTGAGTTATGAGGAAAGTCCTTTTTATTGTATTGATAGTTAAAATTTATAGTATGTATTAAATTTTGTTACCAATTATGAAATGATTATGAAAAGAAATTTGTTTTTAAAAGGATATTAGAATTGTCTATTTCCTTATAACCCTATTTGAAAAGTTGTGAATTAGTTGTTGTTATAAATAAGTTTGTTAAAATTTATCTCATTATATGACTTCTAAAAATGATAATTTTATTGTGTTATATGAAGCTGTAGTTTTGTTATTATGAAAAGAAATGAAATTTTGGATATATTCATGCATTTGAATTTTGTGGTGAATAAATGCAAATAAAATTAATTCCTTTCCCTTTGAAATTATATGCTTACTATTTTAAATTGAAATTAGTGACTAGAAATTGAAAATTGATTATGAGATAATCAGATTTAATTAACCTTGTAAAATGCTCTATTTATATTTTTATATTAATTTTGAGTTGCATTAAAAAAAAAAAAATTTAAGAAAATTTAATAAAAAAATCATTTCATTATTCTTCCCCTTCAAAATTAATTGACAGAGATTATTTAATAATTATATATATATATATATATATATATATATATATTTTCTGTATTTATACAAGTTATATGGATAATTTATGAAACTGTGAATTTAATCGCTGTGAGAAATTTGAGGAATATATATATATATATATAAATGAATTTTAAATGGGAAATAAAAATGAATTATTCGCAGTTTTCATATTGAACAAAAAAAAATACAGATAAAAGAAATTTTTTACAATATTGGTGGGGGTTCGAACCCCCATCGTATGTTTGGCAATGGGTGTGGGGAGGGGGCGGAGCCCCCACCCACACCCCACTAAGTGGGATGTGGGTGGGGGCTCCACCCCCTCCCCACACCCCCGTATACTCCAAAGCCTCTGCGGCTAAACCCCTCCATCGAGCCCACTGCGGCCATCCCTCCGTTGCCATGATTCCTCTGTGCCCACGAATCCTCCCTCCGCCGTGCCTCTGCAGACCTCCCTCCGCTGTGCCTTCGCTGCCCTACTCTCCCCACTTGCTGCTGTCCATATAACTTGCAGCCCTCTGCAGATACATCCCTCCACACCGCCACCCGTGGCCACTACGGCCATCTCCAACCCGCAGCCTCCACCATTACCGCCCCCACCGCCCCTTCTCATCTTTGCTAGCCAATGCAAACCACACAAAATATTAGGGTTTGTCCATTGAATTTTTTTTAAAAAAAGAGAATGAATGGAAATAAAACAATACTCTATGTTATATAATGAAAAATATAAAACATAAGATTAAAACAAATGATTAATATATATATTAATTGTTTGCTGATAAATTTTGTAATTTCATTTAAATAATATATATATATATATATATATATAATCTATTGATAATTTTGTAAAAAAAAAAAGAATAAATAAAATCGGGCTTATATCTTGACAATTATATATATATTTATATTATTTCAAACTATAGGGGAATTGTGTTTTCAGAATTTAAATAATTGTCACAATTAAATACCAAGAAAATGAAAAGAAAAATATACCTATCTTTATAAAATGCAAATAAGCATATATATATTATATATGCTTATTTGCATTTATATAGATATGCGTATCTTTTTAAATGCAATTAAGCCATCATATGCATTTCTTATGTGACCACTGTGTACTCGAACTGTAGATGGAGTAAATGTCCAATTGAGAAAAATGAGAGAGAAAGAGAAAGAAAAGTTAACCTTGAAAACAAAGAGGAGAAAATACGTGTCATTTCCGAAATGGGCTAAGAGAACTAAGTAAGACTGACCTTCCGTTAAACCTGATTAGGGACAACTTAATTATCAAATTTACTCAAACGTTGAAATTAAACCAGAGCGGAAACCTAGGGGACTGTGTCAAGCGAAGTTAGCAAACCATGTTTAAGTGTTCTGGCCTACCAAGAAATTAGGAATAATGTAAAGGATGCAGTGATAACTCTGATTGATAGAGAACGTGAAGAAAAGTAGGATAAACATAAAGAAACCTTAAAAAACGAGAAGGAGAATGTGATAGAAATACAATCAAAATTAAATTTCAGAGAAACGGAAGAGAGGGCAAATGAACAGGCTTTGTTGAAAATGCTAAGATCAGAAGGAGGAGAAATTAATATTAAATTTTAGAAAATGGGAAAGAGAACAGATGATCGAGCTTTGTTGAAAAATGATCCATTAATAAGATCAAATGTAAATTCATTATAATTAGGGAGTCGTAGGAAATTTGTTAACCCTATCAGGAAACCCCGTGTTAAGAGTAGTGTTAGTTTAATAAATCCCCCTCACACCCGTGAGGCGTTATGCTGCCAAATTTTTTCAGAATCTAGGGTTTAGGAGTTTAATAAGTTCAACCCTGGTAGTGATGTCAACCGCGTCGCAAAGACCCCCTTGTTGGCCTTCTTGCTTTTGGGTGTGCGTACATGTGCGTATTACCCCGCTGACAACTTTATTGTTTACACCTTAAGCATACGCCACCGAGCACACTTACACGTGTGAGGGGGTTTCTAGGGAGGCATGGAAAATTTTTTGATATTTCGTGTCATGACCACATGACACATGTGGACATGACATGTGTGATGCGTGTTGTGACCACATGGGAAATGTGGGCATGACAAGATGTTTTGGCATTCTCCCTTGTTGACCCAAGGGATGTTTATTTTTTATTTCATGTGATACTTATTCCTTTGTCTTCATAGTTCTACTAGCTGGCAAATGATGACAGTTCCAAATATATATAGTCTTAAGAATTCTCCTATTATACAACCATTCATATATTGATGCCAGTTAAGTAGATCCCTTTGTGTGATTACTTAGTATAACTTATGGCTTCTTTTATGTTTTGATTTATGTGGCACCTTGTTTCTATGCTCGGCATCATACCATGACTACACAAGCCATTGTGTATCATGTCTGTAGCATCGCCTAGGTTTACCTTTTGTGGGGGCAAACCCTTTGTGTGATGTAGTTTTTGGGAACACATATCTTATAGGCATGTGCTTCTGGAAAGCTCTCATTCCTGTCTTGTGATTTGTTCTACCCTAAAGTAATTTCTCCCTAATAGGTGTTAGCAATCACTTTAAGGTGGGTGCATACATCATGCTATATTCTCTTTTTGGTTACATGCTTGTTGGTGTGGAACTCACCTAGTGATTCAGCAGTCCTCAGTAGCCTGTGATGTTTCCTCTTTGGTCCATGAGCCACCTAGTACAATGAAGTTTGCTAGCTTGTGTGCTTCATGTGACTTGTCATGGTCACCTAGCAATTCAGCGGTCCTTACTAGTGTGTGAGCCATGATGGCACTTATTTTCACATGACCCCTAGTGACAGAGCAAGCTACCATCAGATTCATGTGCCTTATGTGTTTGTCCCTATGTGTATCCTTATGTTTGTTTGTTTGTTGATGTATCATGTTTGAATTTGTGTCTTATGTGTCTTCATCATGTTTTCCATGTGTTCTCTATGTATTAATTTTTTTCTTATGTGTATGCTTTATGCTTTATGTGTATGCTTCGTATCAAGAGTGTATGCATTGTGTATGGCATGTATTACCTGTGTGTATTGTATGTCTTCCATGTGTATTCTTATGTATGATTTTAGTATTCTATGTATGTGTGAGTTATGTTGCAATGTCTTGTGTGTTTGAAATCTCTTTGCTTATGTGTTTGCAACCTTAGGATCCTAAGTTTGGGGGCTACTTGTAGTCCACAACTTGGCGGAATTCTTTGGGCTTCTATGTCTTGTGTGTTTTGTCCATCCTTTAGTATGAGTTTGAATGTAAGTTCATACCCACACTAAAGTGGGGGATAAATGTAACATCATAAAATGTGCACACTAGTATTTTACACTTAGTTTAGCACTTGGTTGGACCTATTTTGATGCCTTTGTTAATCAGGACCTATTTCAACACCTTTTTGAGCTTAAAATGATGAAATCTTGATCCCGTTAAATAAACCCGATGTAATCAACTTAGGACTAGACTAAGCCCACTATATTTTGCACTCCCTAGAGTTTGTGGGCTAAAGGTCTAGGGTGCCCAAGCGCCCTAGTCTCAGTTGGGACCTTTAGCCCCACTTGTGTAGTGTCAGCTTAGGACACTTCTTTAGTTTGTGTTTGTCAGCCTAATTAAGTTTTATTTGTCATAAGTGAGCGGGAATGCATATTTAAATGAGTGTTTTTCATTTTACACCTAGAGCTAGTTATGAGAAGGAGTTATCTTATGTTATTATGTTCTATGCTAAAGTGTTCTTCATGCTTGAAGTGTTATCTACTTGTGGATGCTATTGAAGTCCTTTTGTAGGCTTTGAAGGAAGTTTGAATCCCTCTTCATCACTCTCCTTTGTTGGTGTAGGATCTTGAGTCATCTTCATCAACTAAGGTCATATCTCTTGTGGTTATCATCATCACTATCATTCATTATCTATCATATTATTATAGATCTGGCCTCTTGATGCAGAGTGCTCAAAGGAAGCTTTAATAAAGGGGTTGAATACCCATTTAACCCACAATACAGAGAGATAAATGCTCACTCAACATTAAATACCCCTATAGAAGGTCCAAAACAATACCGAAACACCTTCATTCTTCACTATTGGCAAAACGATATACTATCGGTGAGCTTAAAAATCCATTGGCTGATAGGCTGATGCCACCATAACTCTGACACCCCGTTGTTGACTCTGATCGGTGAGAAAGACCACTATCGATGTAGCCTGACCAAGATCTTTCTATCGGTGAGATCGTTACCATCGGTCAGTTTCAAAATTGTCACTCCGATGTTGTAACTCTCCCCGATGGAGACTCCATGCTTCTCACTTGTCGGCAGGGCTTAATACCATCAACAAACACTTAAGAAGCTAGGGCAATGTGCCGATAAACTTGACTTGTTTGACTACTCCAGATACTTCAATGTGACCTCCTACATCGGTGAGCACCCACAAGCCTTGGCCGATGCACCGATGGAACAATCCACTTTTGATGTGACTTCCAATTTTGGCAGGATATCGCACTTGTCCCCCGATATTGCCACTCACGCCGATATGCCAAAATATTGTATCTTCGGTGAGACTGAAGTTGTCCTTCACCGATGAACCTTCTATCGACGAAACACTGACGATTGGTATAACTTCTAAAATCTTTCCCAAGGGGTCATTTTACACTGATGACACTTCTATAACTCTGCAACCGAACAACTCACACAGAAACAACACAAAACTTAATAGAATGGAAAACACTCTACTCCTAAGGAAGTCAATCCACTGATTTTGAAGAAATCTCAACCAATGGAATGCTTCCTAACTACAATCCATGCAACAAAACCTTACTTAAAACAAAATTTCTTATTCCTCAAAAAATATACATACAAATCAATTTTCTCCATCTATGCCTCACTTTCTCTCCCTGTCTGTCTTAAAGAACACAGACCGACTATATAGACTCACGTTGGCAGTTACATAAGATGGAAGGCAAACCACCCTACAACCACCTTTGCCATTCGGTTACAATCTTTTTAGTTTGGTTACAATCTTGTATGACAAGTATATAGACTTAGTCTTATACCGCTACTTAGCTAAGCATGATTTAATATGGTGCTAAGGCCTTACAACATGACACTTTGGACAGAACAGAATATGCATGGAATCCTCCAGATTCTCAAGTCTCAAGGTGCTCCTACACCATACAACCAACCAACTAACAACAATTTCCAAGTCCCTTGGAAATGTATCTGCAAAACAAAACTACCTTTTCCTGCATCTCTGTCTGTCATCATCTTTCACTCTGTCTCTTCAGCTTCAGGCTTCAAATCTTCACATCAACAGAATAGTGACCAACCAACCAACAATGGAAAACTACCATCAACATTTTAGAGTATCTTCAAGCTCCTTCTACTCCTAGCAATGGAGTACTCGTAGACTGATCAAAATTGCAATGACTACAACACAATGCCCATTCAAATGTCCATCCTACACGCTGCTTCATAGACTCATTCCTCTTGTCCAACAGCAAATCCTGGAGATGCACTACCACTCTCTCTCTCAGTGGCCTCACTTTGCACCTCTTCTAGCCAAATCTCCATTGGTGAATGGTCTTGACAGACCTCATCATCGTCTGCCCACAGGAATCCTATTCCTTCTTGCAACTAGATGGCACGAGCATCTACAACAGTTTAGCAACTACTGTCAACCTTCAAAAATACTTCTTATGATCTCTATTTTCATAATGGTCACCAACCAAACATTTTGTTTCAACTCTTCAGTTTTCCTTCAACTCTTCACCTGCCTTCTTAGTGACAAAAATCAAATACACAACTGCCTAGACCTTTTGCTAAATCTTTCGCTAAATCTTTCACCAAATCTTTCACTAAATCTTTCTCTAGCTCTAATACCAATTTGATGTAGAGTGCTCAGAGGAAGCTTTAATAAAGAGGTTGAATACCCATTTAACCCATAGTACAGAGATAAATTCTCACTCAACATTAAATACCCCTACAGAAGGTCCAAAACAATACCAAAACACCTTCATTCTTCACTATCTGCAAGACAATATACTATCGGTGAGCTTAAAAATCAATTGGCCGATAGGCCGATGCCACCATGACTCTGACACCCCATTGTTGACTCTAATCAGTGAGACAAACCACTATCAGCATAGCCTGACCAAGATCTTTCTATTGGTGAGATCGTTACCATCGGTCGATTTCGAAATTGTCACTCTGACATTGTAACACTCCCCGATGGAGACTCCACGCTTCTCACTTGTCGGCAGGACTTAATATCATCAACGAACACTTAAGAAGCTAGGCCGATCTGCCAATAAACTTGACTTGTTTGACTACTCCAGATACTTCTGTGTGACCTCCTACATCGGTGAGCACCCACAAGCCTTGGCCAATGTGCCAATGGAACAATCCACTTTCGGTGTGACTTCCAATTTCGGTGAGATATTGCACTTGTCCCTCGATATTGCCACTCACACCAATATGCCAAAATATTGTATCTTCGGTGAGACTGAAGTCATCCTTCACCAATGAACCTTCTATCGGTGGAACACTGACGATCGGTATAACTTCTAAAAGCTTTCCTGAGGGGTCATTTTACACCAATGACACTTCTATAAATCTGCAACCGAACAACTCACACAGAAACAACATAAAACTTAACAGAATGGAAAACACTCTACTCCTATGGAAGTCATTCCACTGATTTCAAAGAAATCTCAACCAATGGAATGCTTCCTAACTGCATTCCATGCAACAGAACCTTACTCAAAATAGAATTTCTTATTCCTCAGAAAATATACATACAAATCAATTTTCTCCATCTGTGCCTCACTTTCTCTCCCTATCTGTCTTAAAGAACATAGACTGACTATATAGACTCACATTGGTAGTTACACAAGATGGAAGGCAAACCACCCTACAACCACCTCTACCATTCGGTTACAATCTTTTCAGTTCAGTTACAATCTTGTATGACACGTATACAGACTTAGTTTTATACCGCTACTCAGCTAAGCATGATTTAATATGGCACTAAGGCATTACAACATGACACTTTGGATAGAACAGAATATGCATGGAATCCTCTAGATTCTCAAGTCTTGAGGTGCTCCTACACCACCTCTGCACTCCTAGGGAATGCACTCTTGGATCTAATCATTATTGTAGTGGAGGTGGGAACACCAACACGGGGTTTGATTGAGGCAAACCCTTATACATAGCACAACCTTTTCCTCTTTCCTTGTATGTAGGTCAGAGAAACAGGTTTCTAGAGCTGATTTCTAGGAAGAAGGCAGAGCAGACACGTATAGGTCTGGTGACATTTAAGATTTTGGTAAACCCTAGAAAAGCCATAGGTCACCCAATTACCCTGGTCTTGGGTATTTCTACTACAAGATCCAGGTTCTGAATGCTCCTCTGATCTCTGTTGTACTTTCTATTTCTTGAGATTCTCTTCTGACAGTTAATTATAGTCTGATCTTCATCTTCTAGGGTTTGATCATTGGTCTTAGCTTGTTTTTTTTGACTTTGGTTGATCTTGGTTGATCCATCTATATACAACAAAAGGGCAGAACCCCTGTAGTTTGACTCTACTTCTTAGGTAGAAGCCAAGCTCAATTTGTGTCCTAATGTTTGTAGAAGAGGGTTTTGACCTAGTTTAGCTCTTTAGACTAGATCACACTTTCTACATTACAACTAGAAACTAACTTTTATTTATTTATTTATTATCTACTATAGTCTAAACTATGTAAATGATGTAATAAATCTAATAGGTTTGTGAAGAATTTTTCTAAGGCACTAGATGACCCCATAACATCTCTTCAACGAAAAAGGAAAGAGGTTTAAGTGGACTGAAAAGTGTGAGAATGCCTTTCAGTAGTTGAAGGAAGCTCTTACTGCTCCAATCCTACAAGTACTCGATCCTAAAAAGGAATTTGTAGTATGGATTGATGCCTCATTAGATGGGTTAGGTGGAGTTTTGATGCAGAATCCACAGATGATCACTTTTTAATCTCAAAAATTACAAAATATTAGGCATTACCTAAACATGATGGAAATGTTAGAAGACAATAAAACATAAAGGAAGAATAAAAACAACTATTATACCTCAAATCTTCACACAATCTATTCTCCTTGATAAGATGGAGGAATGGTTGCACCCAAGAAGCAATTCCTAGCTATATTCAATGCAAAATGAATGTGGATTGCTCTATTCTAACTAGCACAAGTGAGGGGAATGATTTAACAATGAGATGAGAGGATTTTGGCTAAGATTTTGGCATAAATTGGATGCTTGAAGAATTGTTAGGAAAACGTTTGGAGATGGCTTGTATTTATAGAATTTTGGAGGATTTTTTTATCAATGGTGGAGGTTTGAAGTGGAGATCGAATGGTGGAGATTTCATAGTAAAATCAAGGGCTAGGGTTCGATTATCAAAATTGGAGGGCTCACAATATTTTTGATTTTTAAATTCCACCTAGGGAAGGCTTTGCATTAATTAAGAAAATGATTTATGAATGAATTAAAAATTCATTTGTGTGAGAGAGAGTGTATTAAAAAATTGGGTTTTATGAATGAATGAGATGAGAATTGACACATGCATGGATTTAGAAAGGTGAGGTGGAGACATGTGTGAGCTTTATTATTTAAATAATGCTCTTGTATGAATGAGGAAATATGAGGTGGAGACACATGTGAATCCCCTTAATTAAAAAATGATAATTTTTTAGTCAAGTGTGGGGAGATGGGATAATAAGGGATTAACCTAATTAATTAAGTGATTAACTTAATTAATATGGTAGTTGGAAATTATGAGATGGGTTAATTAGTGGAATAAACTAATTAAGGGTTTACTTAATTAATTTGGGTCTAGGAGCTAAGTAGGGTATGATAGCTTATTAAATGAATGATATTTATTTAATTAGCCTAGGTTTAGTCATGGGCTAGGTGGATTAATTAAATAAATGTATTTTATTTAATTAATTTAGGTTAGTGGTAAAGGATGGAATAATCAATTAAATAAATTGTGACATTTATTTAATTAATTATGAACAATGGACTATGGAGGATAGTTAAATTAATTAATGTTTAGTATGAAAAGAGGGGGGTGAGGTTTGATGATTGTTTTAGTTTCAAGGGTAAATCCTCCTTTCACTACAAACATTCAAGGGCATATCAACTGAGTTGAATCTCTACTAAGTGAGAGCATTCACTTAATAGGTTGGGCTGCCATTTGGAACAATGCAGAAATTCAAAAATTGTTGATTGATGCCTTAATGTAATCCTCAAATATGTAAGAAAACCTAATTATGTAAAATAGTGAATAAACTGGTAAATTATGATTAATGTCTATAGATTAAGGAAGAGTACAGAAATTAATAACTGACCATTTTTTAAAGTTTGGAATTTGGAATATTCAAGGACAATGCCTTGGGCACCCAAGTCCAAGGCATTGTTTTCTTCACGGAATGAAAAACTTCTTCCAGCACCAATAATCACTGTTCTAACTGTTTTCATCACCTGAAATGCGGAGGACACTACCCCGAGCCCCCAAGTCCAAGGAAGGCTGATTCTTAAGATGTAGAAGCTCCTTCAGTTGTAAAATGTCTTTGTAACTCTGATTCTTGTCTCTGAAACTTCAGAGGACATTGCCCTAGGTGCCCATGTCCCAAAAATGCCCCGTTTCACTTCTTTCTTTCAGATCCTGAATCCTTATCTCCTGTAACCTTCCTCTGCAACTCCACTCTGTGAAACTCAATACCTATAACCTGCAATCACAAAGGAGTGTGGTTGGGGGTTGTGGTGTTTAGAGACTTGCCTTGGTCAAGCCCCAGAGAGACATTCAAGTCTTTCAAACACCGTTGTCAGATAAGAGTGTGTATCCCTGTGGGATAGAGACAAAATCCAAATGATAAATGATAGAAAACATAATAGATGTCACCTTGATGATATATCTCTGATGGAAGGAAGAAGCTCTTTCATGCCATGAGGAGATGGAGCCAAATCTGCAATCACAAACACTATAACAACAAAATACTATTTTGCAACACAATGAATGCCTTGAATCACTTTTGCATAAAGTCACAAGTTCACAATGTCCATCTATAGTTTAGAAATGAATCTTAAACATGCTTATATATGCAACTACAAATATTCCTGCAAAGAATTTCATAATTCAAACTTTAGATGTTGGCATAGGACCTAAATTACAGTCATAAAACTGACATTTAAATTTATGGCTAACCCAAAATAGGGTAGGACTAGGGCGTTAGCGCCCAAGTCTACCCTCCCATTTTTTTTGGGGGATCATCAAAATAGCACCCCCTAGGTCCTATTCGCCATAAGACTTTAGGGTTTTCTCATCAGGATTCACAATTAACATGCAAGATGCTCTAAATGCATTCTAAGAACCCGAGAGCTAAACCTAAAGAGGGAAAAGCCCCCAAGGGGACATTTTCTAACATAACATTTAGCCCCCACTTTAATGTATGTATGAACACAAGGCCCATGCATGCATTAAAGTAAGGTCAACAAACACAGCAAACACGCCAAGCATGGTGAAGACATGACAAACACATTGAAGACAATAACATGCACGCAAAACACGGAGAAGACAGTTACAGTCACACAAAACATAGAGAATATAGCATTGAAGACACACAAAACACAATTAATACAGTGAATGCAATGATTTTTTTTTTCTCATATATGAAATGTGAATGTAAGTACAAGGAAAGTAAACATACAACCCAAATGCAAGAGGAGCTCATCGCCACCATTCTTGAAACTGCATAAGGGGCAACAAACATGCAATACAAATCTCAGAGTGTAGGAGGAGCTCATCGCCACTAGTCTTGAAACTACACTTGAGAACAAACATGTCATACAAATCCCAAAGCATAGGAAGAGCTCATCGCCACCGGTCTTGAAACTATGCTTGGGAACAAACACGCCATACACACACATGGAAGACACGGAGAAAAAATAACAAGAAAGTGATGGAAGAAACCTATTGCTAAGTTCGTAGCCATCTCAGGCACATTGCAAGCACACACCAATGATTGGGCTTCACCACAACAATTTCCAAAGACACGCTTAAGGGTTAGGATAGTCTCAGATCCACCCTGCCTACTCGGAGGACTTTTAGAAAATGACAGGATGTGCAATTTCCTCAATAAATACACCATCCCCACCTCTACAGAGGGCTTAAATGATTGCAATATAGAAAATAAAGATGTGTACTCACTCAGAGATACAACATCCCTCCTCTGCAGAGGGCTTACAAACACACTTCGTTAGTACCAAAATCATCAGACAACTTACCTTATATATGCCCCTGCCTTAAGGTGGTTGATATCATGTACCGATATCAAGCACGTTAAGGTAGAGAGAAAACACACAAGGGAACATGAGCTCTCGCAAATCCCATGCCCCCAAAGGTGACATGTACTTTACGATCACCAAATGTTCCCACAAACACACAATTTCCTCCAAGAAAAGGTGTTAGCAACCATTAAATCATGATAAACAACAATGCATGTAATCATTCATATAAAGAGCCAAACAAGGCAAGATCCAAGATAATCAAAGTGTACAGAGCAACAATAATGTTATGTTTCATAAGTGCAAGAAGACAATATCAAAATATCACATGAAGTGATTGTACTAGCCAAGCGTCAAATAATATATATCAACCCCATCATCATGTATGGACTAGGTCCATTTTTTTATTTCTCGTAGAAGGGACACTAGGTCTGTATCAGTATTATATGTTTTTCGTTATCCGCCAGCTAGATAGAACCACTAGAAGAAGGTAAACAATAAATTGAGAGAGGAGAAACAAGTGCCTTAGGGACAATCACGTAGGAGGGTGCCCCTGAGTCACCAACCGCGATGCTATGTCCTTAAGAAAAAACACACAACAATTAAAATAGAGGAGAAGATCAATAGAAGAATGATGATAAAAATAGAAGGGTCACAACAGAGGTAGTCTCTCGGTATCCTTAACCTTACAAGACAATCAAGGGTCATCCAAGGAGGCCTAAACAACACATAGCACAGCACGGGGGAAACAAAACACGAAGGTAAAGGGTTAGAAATACTTACCTGTTGACAGGCTCATGCTAGAGGTTATCAACGATCAATTCATCCTCCTCCCAATCCTGAATGTTAGAGGAGAGAGGTGTGTAAGGTACCATAGCCTAGAACTTTTGTTCTTGTCTTCAAATTGTTCAGTGTTAAGTTCATCGAGGTTTGGTTCAATGTTAGGTTGAATGTTTTCTTGTTGAGTTGCATTTCGTTGGGCAAAAGCTTGTCTTCTCTTCCTCCTTTCTATTGCTTGTCTATTTCTTCTCTCTTCTACATTTTCATGAGCTTGTGGGGTTATCCTTGTAGCAAAGGTATCTATTAATGATGGAAGAGAGGGAATTGTAGGAGTCCAGGACAACACTGAGAGGCGGGGTGAATCAATGTTGTATTAGTTTAATCTTTTACAACTTTTTGCAAACTTTATCTTACAGGACAAATAGAGAGGAATACATTAATGATTTGTTGAGCTCATATGCACAAGACTAATAATGAAGGTTGTGAATAAAACTTAATAAGCAAAGCACTAATATACACACATACAGATGAAGACAACATGAAACATGACACATGCTTTTCATGAGTGGAAAACCCTTCTGGGGTAGAAAAACCACTCAAAACTGCCTCACTGGCTTAAGCAAAAACCTCACCGGTTACAATGTTTTGAAGCACCAACTTCAAGTAGCACCGACCCCTAATAAATTTAGAAGCACCAACTCCAAGGAGCACCAACCCCTAATTCATTTAGAAGCACCAACTTCAAGGAGCACCAACCCCTAATACATACTCAAATTAAAACCAAGAACTCAGAGGGTTTCTCTATTTCAATACAAATCACTTCTTCTTTCACATGTGTTTGTCATATGACCATCCTTCTCATCAACTCAAATCACATACAAAACTTATCATCTGAATTTTCTCTTCAAGAGGATATTCAAAATATATTCAACCCTATATGTTGATCCACACAACAACTCAACCATCAATCCACCTGTGAAGCTAATAAATATGAGACAACTTTCCACATTCTATATAATCATTTTCATCTTCTCTCAATGAAGAACATACAAAAAAAATAACATTAAATTCCTCTGCCATTCATATTCTTCAATTTGAATAACATCTCTGCAAAAATAAAATCATTTCACTTTTCTATATTTCCATCTTCTCCTTCTCAAAAACAAAACATCTAAATCTCCAACACAATCCATCTTCAATAATAAAAATTACTCTTCATATTCTCTTCTTGCATATTTATTTTATCTTTCACCATAAATGAATTTTAATTCATTTGCAACACAAAAACTTTTCATATTCTTTTTCCCATCAAAATCCTCTGCAAACCAATCTGCAATAAGACAAAAATATTCTCCAAGAAAATCATCTTAGTCTTCTCATAAGAAAGCCAAGAAAAATATATCTCTCCTTAAAAAATAACTTTCTTTTTAAAATCTTCAAACTGCATGAAGGAAAACTCAATGGTGGGGTATAAAGATAGAAACAAATCTCTCAAAAAAAACAAGTCTCCAAAAAGCATTCCTATAAAAGGCTCCACCATATAAAAACTTATTAAATCCTTTTATGCCTTTTCAATATACACGAGACTTAGAAAGAAAATTCTCCCCCAAAAAAAATATCCCAATGACTGATACAATCTTAAATATAGAAGAGAATCTCCTTAAAAATAGCGTCTTTGAACCATATAAATCTACCTTAAAAGAGATGCCAAAAATAGTCTTAAACTGCCTTTATCCACTATACATACTTCCCAATGGGCGTCAATTTTCTTGCAGCAAGAAAATGTTTCAAGGTTTAAACGATGATCATTGATCTTTCATTACCCACGCATTAAGAATTCAAAGGAGACCATTAATCTCACAAAGGCACCATCACACCAATAGTTGTGACCGCTGCTAGTGATGGAGAGAACCAAAGGGGCCGGTCTACATACATATTAAAGACCCTTCAACCAGTCACTTTTTAGTGATCTAACCGATAGTCAAAAGTCAACTTAAAAACATAACATAAAGTGCACTTCATTGGTGACGGTTAGAGCTTAGGTTTTAAAAGCATGAGCTTAGGGTTCAAAAAAAGGTATTTAGGATGTTAATTTTAGAATTTCATAAACCCTAATACATAGAACCTAGTAAACAACCTTTAATAAACTTATATCTCCATCAAGGATTAAACAAGCTTGTTCCTCTACATGTACAACTCTGATAATGAACCTTCTTGGTACTGAAGTCATAACCATTATGGACCCAATGAAGCATGGTGAACACAATGATCTTGATCAGGACATGAACACTAATTAACACCAAAAGAGACCAACTGAAACCATCATAAACACACTTCAACTCAACTTCTGAAGCAACAATTCAAGCATACCAAGAACACAACATTTTGATCAACCTTGAAGCATGAGACTTTGAAGCATGACCACCCAGAATCATGAAGTATGGGATGAACCTATAAAGCACAACAACTATCCTTCTAATGGTGAGGCTAAGAAGACAACTCCTTCACTGAGAACATCTGCAATACCCTGAATGACATCTGCATTTGACCCAAGTGATCAACTTGTGAACAACGTGACTGTACCAACATAACATAAATTGATCAATCAAGTCCTGTCATTAAACATGATCCATCTATCAAGAACATAAGTATCCATCCTGAGACAACATAATGATAAACACCAAACATCAAGACAATGGGTATGAGAACACATCCTAAACAAATGTTAAACACATCCTGCCATATCTACATTATCATCAACTCAACACCTTTTTGACATCAATGACAACCTGGCTCCATCAATCTCCCCCTTTGTCCTTGATGGCAAAATTGCATGATGCAATTTTTCTTTCTCCCCCTTTTTGACATCTGATGACAAAGACTATTATCTCCCCCTGTGAAGAATAACTCATAAACAATATTAGCAAGAAACCGATATCAACCAATTGCTCATTTATTTCTTGGATCACAAGCACTATCACTGACCTTGTTATCTTTCATACCAACCAAGAATTGAGATATCACTTACCCAAATCATTGATACCTCTAGTCTCTAAAAAATTTAAGGCACTGAACACTATCAATTTGTTGTTCTAAACTTATCCTGAAAGCTCTATCCTTAAGTTTTGTCCTTGCACATCTGCATATTGAACAACTTTTCAACTTGATAGCAACAATTCATCATGAAGCACACATCTGAAAACATACATCTTGAAGCATAGGACATCATTAAGATCCTCTATTTACTTCCTCAAGCAAGCTGAAAAATAGAGATACCTCTTCTATCAAATACAAACTCCTTAAGGCATCACTTGTGACTACAAAACAAATTTTATGCCAAACAAATCTTTCACAATGATCAACTCTTTTTGACCTGAAATAACAAATTTCAAAATCTCCTAAAGCATGATAACATAAAGATAGCTCTTAGGATTTAGATGATTCAAATATATGAATTTGAACATCATGCAAGGCTACACATCACACCATTCACTCAACACACAATTCAAAACACATGATGACCACACAAGAGATGTTCTTGCCAAGACTTCCATGATTGGACAACAATCAATCTACAACCAATCAACTTTTACACACACTTCCTGAAATGAATGAAGGCTATCTTGATGAAGATTATCCTGTTGTTCCTACACATGACACCTTTTTGCAACACAATTTCAAATCTGATATAAACTGCAGTCAACAATAATTGATGACTCTTGACTATATCATTCACACCAGTTCATCAAATAAGCACATCAATAAACTAACTTCACCATCAATCTTTTCCTACAACAACAATACACATATTGACAAACCTCAAACAACCTCCTTCCTCAAAACTTCTTGGGGATAATTGATAGGACATGAACAACTCCCCCTAAATTCATGATATCTATTATGCAATTGATGAAGTGACTTGTGCAAGATGCACAAGTTTAGAATCTGTACTCTTTTGCCTTTGTTTCAATCTCCAAACTTTCACAGGTTCTTTCTTCCTCCAAACTTTTTCAGCTTTTGTCCTTTTCAACCTTTTCAAATCTAGTGATGTATTTCTGCAACTATGTGCTTTATGACCAAAAGAGTTGCAATTATAACAAATTATATTGTAATCATATTCAAATGATTGATAATACCTTGTTAACATCCCTTGAGTATATATGTTATGCTTCCAAGAATGATCATACCTTCTATTCATTTTGCAGTTTCTTTGAATGTGACCAGCATTATTGCACTTGTAACATACAAGGTTAGTATTCTTTCTACAATCAACTGCTTTAAGTCCAAAATGATTACAGATATAACAATAACCATTAAATGAATAATTATACCTGTACATGTATGCTTGTCTTACAGGAGCAAATCTCTTGAAATTTCTTCTTTGATTATGCATTGCAAACTCATCTTTGGTATTTATTTCAACCTCTGACTTCTTTTTGCCTTCAGGAGCAACAACAAGAAGATCAATTTTCTTTATAGGAGTTTCTCTGGCCTTTGAACACTCTCCTTCTTCAAATCCTAAACTAGTAGTATCCCCATTTAGTTTTTTCTTTCCCAACATTTCGTATAACTTGGTGGTGCTCTTTTCAAACTCATTATTCCTCTTTGATAGAACTTTGAGACTTTCAATATTTTTTCTCAAGGTAATAATTTCAGCTTCAAGTTTTGAGCATTCAAAAGATTTTACTTCATTTTTAGACTTAGCAAAATCTATCATTCTCTTGGCCTCTTCAATCTCAATCTTTAGGCTTGTAATCAATTTTTCTAAATCATCAATTTGTTTTCTTAAACTCACAGTCTGACTTCTTGCCTCTTCAAGTTCAGAGAGTGCTTTATCTTTGAGGTCTTTTTCTTGTTGTAGTTGCAATTGTAATTTCTGGTTCTCCTTTTTATATTTCTTGAGTTCACTTAGAGCACATAAGAGCTCTCCTTCTATATCAACTTCAAACTCTTGTTCATTATCACTTATAATGTGATCTTCTTCTTTGAAATCTGATTGAGTCTCGTCTCCTTCATGTGAAAGTTTTTCATCATTTTTGTCAAAATTCTCAAATACAGGACCATTCTTTGTATCAATTATTAGGGGTGACATATGCAACAAATCATTGCTAGGCACAACTGAGGCATGTTTTACCATCTTTTGATCAGCATCTTTCTTTTCTCTATTTGAGACCTTAATTCTATTATTCTTACCCATTTTACTCCACTACCAAGACCTACCTGAGCCTATTAGACTTCAAAAAAGGGAACCTGGCTCTAATAAAAATTGTAGGAGTCCAGGACAACATTGAGAGGGGGGATGAATAAGTGTTGTATTATTTTTCAAATCTTTTACAACTTTTTGCAAACTTTATCTTACAGGACAAATAGAGAGGAATACATTAATGATTTGTTGATCTCATATGCACAAGACTAATAATGAAGGATGTGAACAAAACTTAAAAAGTAAAGCACTAATATACACACATACAATTGAAGACAACATGAAACATGACACATGCTTTTCACAAGTGGAAAACCCTTCTGGGGTAGAAAAACCACTCAAAACTGCCTCACTGGCTTAAGCAAAAACCTCACTGGTTACAATGTTTAGAAGCACCAACTTCAAGGAGCACCAACCCCTAATACATACTCAAATTAAAACCAAGAACTCAAAGGGTTTCTCTGTTTCAATACAAAGCACTTCTTCTTTCACATGTGTTTGTCATATGACCATCCTTCTCATCAACTCAAATCACATACAAAACTTATCATCTAAATTTTCTCTTCAAGAGGATATTCAAAATGTATTCAACCCTATATACTGATCCACACAACAACTCAACCATCAATCCACCTATGAAGCCAATAAATATGAGATCACTTTCCACATTTTGTATAATCATTTTCATCTTCTCTCAATGAAGAAACTGCAAAAAAAAATGACATTAAATTCCTCTACCATTCATATTCTTCAATTTGAATAACATTTCTGCAAAAATAAAATCATTTCACTTTTCTATATTTCCATCTTCTCCTTCTCAAAAACAAAACATCTAAATCTCCAACACAATCCATCTTCAATAATAAAAATTACTCTTCATATTCTCTTCTTGCATATTTATTTTATCTTTCACCATAAATGAATTTTAATTCATCTGCAACACAAAAACTTTTCATATTCTTTTTCCCATCAAAATCCTCTACAAACCAATCTACAATAAGACAAAAATATTCTCCAAGAAAATCATCTTAGTCTTCTCATAAGAAAGCCAAGAAAAATATATCTCTCCTTAAAAAATAACTTCCTTTTTAAAATCTTCAAACTGTACGAAGGAAAACTCACTAGTGGGGTATAAAGATAGAAACAAATCTCTTAAAAAAAAACAAGTCTCCAAACAGCATTCCTATAAAAGGCTCCACCATATAAAAACTTATTAAATCCTTTTATGCCTTTTCAATATACACGAGACTTAGAAAGAAAATTCTCCCCCAAAAAAAATATCCCACTGATTGATACAATCTTAAATATAGAAGAGAATCTCCTTAAAAATAGTGTCTTTAAACCATATAAATCTGCCTTAAAAGAGATGCCAAAAATAGTCTTAAACTGCCTTTATCCACTATACATACTTCCCAATGGGCGTCAATTTTCTTGCAGCAAGAAAATGTTTCAAGGTTTAAACGATGATCATTGATCTTTCATTGCCTGTGCATTAAGAATTCAAAGGAGACTGTTGATCTCACAAAGGCACCATCGCACCAATAGTTGTGACCGCTGCTAGTGATGGAGAGAACCAAAGGGGTCGGTCTACATACGTATTAAAGACCCTTCGACCGGTCACTTTTTAGTGATCTAACTAACAGTCATAAGTCAACTTAAAAACATAACATAAAGTGCACTTCATTGGTGATGGTTAGAGCTGAGGTTTTAAAAGCATGAGCTTAGGGTTTAGAAAAAGGTATTTAGGATGTTAATTTTAGAATTTCATAAACCCTAATACATAGAACCTAGTAAACAACCTTTTATAAACTTATATCTCCATTAAGGATTAAACAAGCTTGTTCCTCTACATGTACAACTCTGATAATGAACCTTCTTGGTATTGAAGTCATAACCATTATGGACCCAATGAAGTATGGTGAACACAATGATCTTGATCAGGACATGAACACTAATTAACACCAAAAGAGACCAACTGAAACCATCATAAACACACTTCAACTCAACTTCTGAAGCAACAACTCAAACATACCAAGAACACAACATTTTGATCAACCTTGAAGCATGAGACTTTGAAGCATGACCACCTAGAATCATGAAGTATGGGATGAACCTATGAAGCACAACAACTATCCTTCTGATGGTGAGGCTAAGAAGACAACTCCTTCACTGAGAACATCTGCAATACCCTGAATGACATCTGCATTTGACCCAAGTGATCAACCTATGAACATGACTGCATCAACATAACATAAATTGATCAATCAAGTCATGTCATTAAACATGATCCAGATATCAAGAACATAAGTATCCATCCTAAGACAACATAATGATAAACACCAAACATCAAGACAATGGGTATGAGAACACATCTTGAACAAATGTTAAACACATCCTGCCATATCTACATCATCATCAACTCAACACCTTTTTGACATCAATGACAACCTGACTCCATCAGGAATATCATGGTTTTCTATGTCGGTTAAACGAGGTGATGTAGGAGCTTTTATAGTGCTCATTCCAATTGAGTGAGGTTGTTGAGGAACCTGAAAAGTGCCTATTTCAATCCATATATAGGGTGTTGGAATACCTTGGTTTTGGGGGATAGTTTGTTCTACAATATTGTGTGAGTTTTTGTTGTTTTCCAAGGTATGTGAGGGTTTAGGTAAAGGTGCATGATATGTTTATTTGTTTAAGATATAGTTGAGGAGTGCTTGAACATCAGTTGGCAAATTTTTAGTTTCAACAAGTTGAAGCAAATGTTCACAAAGGGAATCTGCATCATCCAATGCTTCATCTTGGCCAGGGAGAGTAGGAAGGGATGGCAGAGTAGTGTTAAGGAATGTGTTAATGATGTCTTCTTCTTGTGCCAAAATATCTTCACCAAGTGGGGTTATGTTGGGACAAGTCTCTTTATTAGATGAATCACCTAGGGCTATATCGGTCTCATAGGTCTCATAAAGAATGTCCATTATGTCGTCGTGGAATGAAGGGAGAGAGGGAATGATGTTTTCACTACTACTTTCCCCATGGTTATTTTCAGAAATTAAATTAGTGATATTCTCCAAGATTTAAGGGAAAACACCAACAATATTGAGAAATCTTTCAAAATAGACTATTGTTCTAAGAATATCACATGTAGTGCTTACGGACATGTCAATACCATAGATGTATGCTATTTGGTATAGGACTTGACGATATTTATCACTAAATTTGTAAAAATTATCAAAATTCATAATGTACTCAAATAAATCTTCTAAAGATGAATTACGAGGAGAATCCATGGTATATGAATGCAAAGCTATGTATGAATATGACCTAAAATGCTTGAGTTTTCAACTTTTTTCAATGCAAATGAGTGAAGCAAGAGGTGTTGTGAAAAAATTTTAGAGAGGAAGTGAATAATAAGGTTAATATTAGCCCAATGGTGCAGCAATATCTTTCACAACATGCCTATAGTGCAGATCTAGAGTGATAACAATTCAAAACCTAGTGAAAATACACCTAAAATCTCCAATTTTTCGCCAATTTTCAATGTAGAAGCCTGATAGAGAGGGTTTTGTAAGGAATTTGAGGAGGGGAAATAGATAATAACCTTGATATCATTCAAATAATGCAGAAAAATCCTTTACAACATGCCTATAATGCAATTCTAGAGAGATGATAAGGCCAAATCTAGTGAAAATGCAAGGTTTTCAAACCCTAGACATGAAATTTTGCAAGAAAGCCACTATGATGCAACACTACAATTAGAAATCAGTCCTAATGAGTGTTTTTAAAATGGTATTAAAATCTGAAACACGATTTTAACTACAAACCCTAGCTAATGCAAAACTAGCTTTTTATTAAAAATGCACAATTTCAAGCAATTTTCACCAATTTAAGCATGAAAATGCAATGTGAGTGAATATTAAATGATGAATCTCTATAATTTAAATTAGATCTAATAAAAATAACAGAAATTAAATTCCAATTACTTCAAATTATGCCAAAATGCAAGCCTAAGATGCCAATTTTTAAATTTTTCCAATTTTTCAATTTTTTTCTAGTTTTTCAAATACAATAAGATGAATGAATGCAAATCTATAACATAACACTCAGAAAGGTGCAAAAATTCAAAAACATGGGTTCACCAAAATGTTTAGTATGAAAAGAGGGGGGCTGAGGTTTGATGATTGTTTTAGTTTCAAGGGTAAATCCTCCTTTCACTACAAACATTCAAGGGCATATCAACCGAGTTGAATCTCTACTAAGTGAGAACATTCACCTAATAGGTTGGTCTACCACTTGAAATGATGCAAAAACTCAAAAATTATTGATTGATGCCTTAATGTAATCCTCAAACATGTAAGAAACCCTAATTATGTAAAACAGTGAATAAACTGGTAAATTCTGATTAATGTCTATAGATTAAGGAAGAGTACAGAAATTAATAACTGACCATTTTTCAAAGTTTGGAATTCAAAATATTCAAGGACAATTCCCGAGGCTCCCAAGTCCAAGGCACTATTTTCTTTGCAGAATGTAGAACTCCTTCCAGCACCAATAACCACTGTTCTGACTGTTTTTGTCACTCAAAATGCAGAGGACACTGCCCTGGGCCCCCAAGTCCAAGGCAAGTTGATTCTCAGGATGTAGAAGCTCCTTTAGATGTAGAATGTCCTTGTAACTCTAATTCCCATCTCTGAAACTCTGGAGGACATTGCCCTAGGTGCCCATGTCTTGAAAATGCTCTATTTCACTTCTTTCTTTCAGATCCCGAATCCTTATCTCCTGCAACCTTCCTCTACAACTCCACTCCACAAAACTTAGTACATGTAACCTAGAATCACAAAGGAGTGTGGTTGTGGGTTGTGGTGTTTAGAGGCTTGCCTCAGTCAAGCACTAGAGAGACATTCAAGTCTTCTAAACACCATTATTAGATAAGAGTGTGTATCCCTATGGGATAGAGGCAAAATCCAAATATAAATGATAGAAAATATAATAGATGTCACCTTGATTATATACCTCTCATGGAAGGAAGAAGCTCTTGTTGGATCTAGGGCATACAACTGAGAGGGGGGGGGTGAATCAGTTGTATAGAACTTGTTCTATTTCAAACACTTTATTCTCTGTTGTTAGTTAGCAGCATATCAAATAATCATTCATGGAAGCACAATACATAAACACAAGAGTAGATAAGCATCAACACATTGAACACCAAGATTTTGACGTGGAAAACCCGGTTAAGGGAAAAACCACGGGGTGATTAACCCAAGAATTATTCTCTGTTAGAAGAATAAGGAAAAATGAATGGCACATGCCAATAAGGGCTCACTGCCCGAGCACACTGCTCACAAAGAGGCCCACTGCCTACAAGGAGACACACTGTCTACAGAGTGATAAAAATCACAGTCTTGAACTGGAGAATGACATCTCTACCATGTCCGGATCAGTTCCAATTAAGCCCAACAATCTCTGCTCTGCCTTTCGCACCTTTCTTCGCTACACCATGCTCATCCACATGCTACATACTGAAATGAATTCACAAATCATTATTTATACAAGACATCGACTTAGGAACAAGCATCTAAGTCGGCAAACAACCATAGGAGTATCCGCAAGATGAATAACACATCCGGTCGGCTAAACAGAGCAATAACTTCATTCGGAAGAATAACTTCAATTCCGGGCTCTACCATCAATGCGGACCAACAACACAACCTAAACATGATCCAGGAGCCTTCACAAGCCTGTCTGAATGTCCGGATACATCCGCACTTCCTCTGCTTACTGGGATCTCTTGTCTTCCTCATCCGGAACTTCAAGAACACAGTCTGTCGTCACTGTCATAATGCAAGAGGTACTTCCGGACCTCCAAATCACACACAAATCAGGATGACACATCACAAGGACATCTAAAACACTCCTTCCAATCCGCAGATTATGATAATACAATTCCGGACCTCACCGGACCTTTTTGTGATCCTCTGTCACCTCCGGATACTTGCCGGACCCGGTTCTATACCGGCAGCCATAACTCCTTCAGATCTTCATGCGGACCTCTGAAATCTTAACTGTAGCATCTCAAGACTCATATCTACTAACCCTTTAATCCGCATCCTCCGGTTCTCATCCTATACAGTATATTTACCTTCTTCTCATCACTGTTCTTCACTGTTCCTGATTGAGGCTAATTTTCTCAATATCCTCAGCACAAAGCTCATCAAATCCTTCTTGTCAATGCAGTATGAGTATGTTGACATCAATGACAACAATGGCTCACCTCATACTTGCAACAATCTCCCCCTTTGTCATTGATGGCAACATATGATGTGAAAAACCATCAAGACAAGAACTTCTCTTTTCTGTCACAGCTCCCCCTATCAACAACAACTCTTCACATGTCTTCCTTTGCTGCTCCCCCTTTGATCATCAACCACTTGTTTTTCACATGTCTTCTCTCCCCCTTTGACATCAATGGCAAAGGGCTCATACTTGCAACTCTCATGCATCAGAATAATACCAGCTGCTCCCCCTTAGTTGCAGCTCCCCATTAGTCCGGATCACAAGATATGACTGTGATAGCCACCGGACTGATGCACATCAGTGCATCTTAGCTCATCACCGGAGGGGCCATGACCCCTAACTTCTCGCGGAGATATTCAAAAGAGTCCTTGGGAAGAGGTTTTGTAAAGATATCTGCAATCTGATCCTTGGAGGGAACATACTCCAATCTGACTTCTTCCTTGTTTACTTGTTCTCTTAAAAAGTGAAATTTGATAGATATGTGCTTAGTCTTGGAATGCAATACCGGATTCTTGGAAATATTAATTGCACTTGAATTATCACAGAAAATTGTGATAGGCTCCTCATATTCAACTTTGATGTCTCTTAGCATCTGCTTCATCCATAAGATTTGAGTACAACTACCTGCTGCTGCAATGTATTCTGCTTCTGTTGTAGACAGAGATATTGCATCTTGTTTCTTGCTTAGCCAAGAAATCAATCTCTTCCCCAAAAAGAATGCTCCACCACTAGTGCTCTTCCGGTCATCCACATCTCCTGCCCAATCTGCATCTGTGTAAGCATGAAGAGAAAAATCCGGATCTCTAGGATACCATAGACCATACTCAACTGTCCCTTTCAAGTATCTAAAAATTCTTTTGATTGCCATAACATGAGATTCTCTAGGATCAACCTGGAATCTTGCCACAAGACCAACAGCTTGCATTATATCTGGTCTAGTTTGAGTGAGATACAACAATCCACCAATCATTGATCTATACTTTGTCTGATCTGCCTTTGGAGAATCATCATCTTTGCTTAACTTACATCCGGTTGCCATAGGAGTGTTCATAGGCTTTGAGTCTTCCATACCAAATTTCTTTAACAATTCTTTCACATATTTGGTCTGAGAAATGAAGATCCCTTCTTTTGTTTGAGTAATTTGCAGACCCAAGAAGAAATTCATTTCACCAAGCATAGACATTTCAAACTCACTTTTCATCTGATTTGCAAAAGTTTTACACATACTATCTCTTCCTCCAAAAATGATATCATCCACAAACACTTCAACAATCAGAATGTTTTCATGATCAATTTTGAAATATAAGTTGCTGTCAGCAGTACCTTTGTTGAATCCAATCTGCACAAGATGCTTATCCAACCTTTCATACCATGCTCTTGGGGCTTGCTTCAATCCATACAAAGCTTTCTTCAACTTGCAGACCATATCATTATTATCAGACAATTGAAATCCATCCGGTTGTTCAATGTAGACTTCTTCTTCCAGATCACCATTTAGGAAGGCAGACTTGACATCCATCTGATATACCTTGAAATCTTTGAAGGCAGCAAATGCAAGAAGTAATCTGACTGCTTCAATTCTTGCTACCGGAGCAAAAGTCTCTTCAAAGTCAATTCCTTCTATTTGAGAGTAGCCTTTGCAGACCAATCTAGCTTTGTTTCTGATTACTTCACCAGCTTCATTTAGTTTGTTCCGGAAGACCCACTTGGTTCCAATTACATTCCTGTCTCTAGGTCTGGGAACAAGATCCCAAGTATGATTTTTCTCAATTTGCATCAGTTCATCTTCCATTGCTTTGGTCCAATTTTCATCATTGCAGGCTTCATTTATTGTTTTAGGTTCAATCCTTGAAATCAGACAACATTCATTCTGATCTTGAGCAATATTCCTTCTAGTTTGTACACCTTTGCTTCTGTCACCTATGATCTGATCTTCAGAGTGATTCAGTTTTACATACCTTGGAATTTTGGGAGTATCCAGTACTGCTGTTTCTTGATCAGGCTCATTTAAACCTAACTCTTCTTCCTGATTTACCGGATCAGGCTGACTCTGTTTCACCGGAGAGGATTGAGTTCCTTGAACACTATCTTGGTCATCTTCATCAAATTCATAAAATCTTGAAGGCTTCTCAATTCCTTCATCAACCTTTACATTGGTACTTTCTATCATCTTCCTCAATCTCTTATTGTAACACCGATATGCTTTGCTTTGAGTGGAGTAGCCCAAGAAAATTCCTTCATCACTTCTAGCATCAAACTTTCCTAGATCTTCATCTCTTTTAATATAACACTTGCTACCAAATACCCTGAAATATTTCACAGTAGGAGTGATGCCAAACCAAAGTTCATAGGGGGTCTTACCGGTGTTGTTTCTGATTTGAACTCGATTGAGAGTGTAGACTGCAGTGCTGATAGCTTCTTTCCAAAACATTTGAGGAACATTTGCTTCCAACATCATTGTCCTAGCAGCTTCCTGGATGGTCCGGTTCTTTCTCTCAACTACTCCATTCTGCTATGGAGTCTTAGGAGCAGACAACTGTCTCCTTATACCCTGTTTCTCACAAAAGTCAATGAATTCACCAGATGTAAATTCACCACCTCTATCAGACCTTAGACACTTTAGTTTCAATCCGGTTTGATTCTCCACCATAGCTTTGAAGATTTTGAACTTCTCAAAAGCTTCTGATTTTTCTTTTAGAAAGGTAACCCACATCATCCGGGAATGATCATCAATTAACAACATGAAATATCTATCACCTTGCAGACTCTTGATTCTTGTCGGACCACATAGATCAGTATGTACTAATTCCAACAATCCGGTAGAAGACTGATCTTTGCTTTTAAAAGAGACTCTGCTTTGTTTGCCTAACTGACATTCTTTACACACACTGTTTGTAGGTTTTATCAACTTTGGAAGATCTCTCACAGCCTGAGTATTGCTTATTTTGATGATGTTATCAAAATTTACATGACACATTCTTCTATGCCATAACCAACTCTGATCAATTTGAACAAACAAACAACTTTTATTTGAACCAACCAGATGAAAGATGTTACCTCTTGTCTGAGTACCGGATGCAATTTCAGTTCCGGAGCTTGTAAAGATTCTGCATTTTCCATTCTTGAACCGGAGATCATAGCCTTTGTCCACTAACTGACCAACACTGAGAAGATTGTGCTTCAATCCTTCAACATATAGTACATTACCTGTTTTGCTCTTACCATCAAAGGAAATAGTTCCCCTACCTCTGATTCTGCCAGCAGAATTGTCACCAAACTTTACCATTCCTCCTTCATATCTTTCCAAGTCTAAGAACTTATTCTTGTCACCAGTCATATGGTGAGAGCATCCACTGTCAATAACCCAATCATCCTTTTCTTCCACTTGAGCAGCCAAGGCTTTTTCAACAACTTTGTGATTGACAGATTCAGAGAGCAAGGAATCTTCTTCCTTGATGGCTATAAACACCCACTCATTTCCGGATTTGCTTCCTGGATCTGATTCATCATCTGTTACTCCTTCATTGTCATCTTCTTCATGAACATAATAGCAATTCTTTTGAAACCTTTGTCTGTGAGTATTAGATCTTGCAGATCTCTCCGGACATCTTGAGGCAAAATGACCAATCTTATTGCAGTTAAAACACTTAAAGGGTAGTTTTCCTTCATACTTACCGGATCCTCTTGGCAGTCTCTTTGCAATGAGGGCTTCAAGTTGAGCTGTTTCTGCTTCTTCTTCTTCCATGTCTCTTCTTGCTTGATCATACCATGACATTTTCCTTGATGAGTTTTCACCCGGATCAAATCTCTGTTTGCCTTTCACATAGGCACTGGCTTTAAAAGCAGACTCAGTCTTGGGTGGATCATCTCCAAACTCGGTCATTTCAAATGCAGCTAGTTTGCCAGCCAATTGTTCTCTTGTGACAGTTGTGTGGGCTCTGAATTCATCAATGGCAGCAACTTTGATTTTGTAGGCAGCAGGAAGGGATCTTAGGATTTTGCAGACAATCTCATTTTCATCTAGAGTTCCACCAGCATTTCTGATTCCACATACCAGCTCATTTACTCTTGGCATAAAGGTAGTAATGTTTTCATCATCTCTCATTTTCAATCTTTCAAATTTCCCTTTCAGACTTTGCAACCTTGCACTTTTGACAAACTCATCTCCTTCATACAGAAGTTCCAGTTTAGTTAGGATCTCATATGCAGTTGGTAGGTCAATGACATTCGAGAGATCTGAGTCATTCAATGCGCTTAGAAGAGCTTCCTTGGTCCGCAGATTGTTTTCAGCTTCTGTGGTTTCATCAGGAGTTGTCGGACCACCTTGTGGGGGTATATATGGTTTTGAAATCATAGCCAAGTATGCTTTTCCCATACATTCCAAATGACACTTCATGCGACCTTTCCAGAGAGTGAAGTTGGTTCCATCGAACTTCGGACTATCCTTCTTGTATGACGACATCCTGGATCACCTCAAGCGGTTAAGCTCCTATCAGAGGAACTCAGCTCTGATACCAATTGTTGGATCTAGGGCATACAACTGAGAGGGGGGGGGTGAATCAGTTGTATAGAACTTGTTCTATTTCAAACACTTTATTCTCTGTTGTTACTTAGCAGCATATCAAATAATCATTCATGGAAGCACAATACATAAACACAAGAGTAGATAAGCATCAACACATTGAACACCAAGATTTTGACGTGGAAAACCCGGTTAAGGGAAAAACCACGGGGTGATTAACCCAAGAATTATTCTCTGTTAGAAGAATAAGGAAAAATGAATGGCACATGCCAATAAGGGCTCACTGCCCGAGCACACTGCTCACAAAGAGGCCCACTGCCTACAAGGAGACACACTGTCTACAGAGTGATAAAAATCACAGTCTTGAACTGGAGAATGACATCTCTACCATGTCCGGATCAGTTCCAATTAAGCCCAACAATCTCTGCTCTGCCTTTCGCACCTTTCTTCGCTACACCATGCTCATCCACATGCTACATACTGAAATGAATTCACAAATCATTATTTATACAAGACATCGACTTAGGAACAAGCATCTAAGTCGGCAAACAACCATAGGAGTATCCGCAAGATGAATAACACATCCGGTCGGCTAAACAGAGCAATAACTTCATCCGGAAGAATAACTTCAATTCCGGGCTCTACCATCAATGCGGACCAACAACACAACCTAAACATGATCCAGGAGCCTTCACAAGCCTGTCTGAATGTCCGGATACATCCGCACTTCCTCTGCTTACTGGGATCTCTTGTCTTCCTCATCCGGAACTTCAAGAACACAGTCTGTCGTCACTGTCATAATGCAAGAGGTACTTCCGGACCTCCAAATCACACACAAATCAGGATGACACATCACAAGGACATCTAAAACACTCCTTCCAATCCGCAGATTATGATAATACAATTCCGGACCTCACCGGACCTTTTTGTGATCCTCTGTCACCTCCGGATACTTGCCGGACCCGGTTCTATACCGGCAGCCATAACTCCTTCAGATCTTCATGCGGACCTCTGAAATCTTAATTGTAGCATCTCAAGACTCATATCTACTAACCCTTTAATCCGCATCCTCCGGTTCTCATCCTATACAGTATATTTACCTTCTTCTCATCACTGTTCTTCACTGTTCCTGACTGAGGCTAATTTTCTCAATATCCTCAGCACAAAGCTCATCAAATCCTTCTTGTCAATGCAGTATGAGTATGTTGACATCAATGACAACAATGGCTCACCTCATACTTGCAACAGCTCTTTCATGCCATGAGGAGATGGAGCCAAATCTGCAATCACAAACACTATACCAACAAAATACTGCTCTGCAACACAATGAATGTCTTTAGCACCCCCTATGTCCTATTTACCATAAGACTTCAGATTTTTCTCATCAGGATTCATAATTAACATGCAAGATGCTCTAAATGCATTCTAAGGACCCGGGAGCTAAATCTTAAGAGGGAAAAGCCCCCAAGGGGACATTTTTTGACATAACAATTAAACAAATTGATTTTATTTAATTAATTAGGGAAGGGGATAAGTTAGTGCAAGCATGTTAGGGAATGGTAGCATGGGTTATGCCATTTTCAGATGTCTACATTACCTACTTAAACATAATCTCACAATAAACTAAACCCATATAGCAAAACTTAAAATTATACTATAGATTTATAAGAAATAGTATTTAAAAGCAAGGTAATAATAATTAACAATTGTATTTAGTGAGTGAAGGGCTATGATGTAGATGTAAACCATTATCCAATAGTATTTCTTGGACCACTTGTACTCTCAAGAAAAGGTGAGATATCTATGGGAAAATTAAAATCTCTAGGAGTACCAAGGAATGAACCCATTATTTTTTCTAATCTCTCAACTATCTCCACCATATTTGGGTATTTTTGTGGCAACACCCTTGTACAAACTAATCCTACTTGTATAAATTGAGTAAGGTGTGCCAATACCATTGATATATTTGGTTCATTAACATCTCTAAGTAGGCTATTGTCCACCACTTCTATTATTCTGTTTGGAAAATCCATACTTGCCCATTTTGGTAGAGTGACACCTTCTACAAACATGTCATCTGTAGGTCTCCTCCTTGTCAACTACTCTAAAAGTAGAATTCCATAGCTATATACATCTTTTTCTATTAAAATATCTCCACCCATTCCATACTCTATAATACAATACAATACAATATAGTAACTAAATTAGTTCTTAAGCCATTTGAAATATCAATACAAAATACTAGATATAGAAACAATTTAAAACAACAATTTATATTGTAATATGCAAATCTATACCTAGTGCAATGCATCTAGTGGATCCCTTGAGTGCATTTGTAGAAAATGAATCCATTGAATTTCCAAATACAAGTTTGCTAATGCCAAAGTTTTCTATATATGCAATCATATCATCCCCTAATAGCACATTATTAGGTTTTAGGTCATAGTGAATTACTTACACAAAGAAATGATGATGTAGATATGTCATTCCTTGTGTTATCTCCTTATCTATTCTTAATTAATCACTCAAATTTAATCTGCATTCATCTCCTTCTTTAGGATATAGAAATATCTCCAAGCTTCCATTTGACATGAATGGAAGAACCAGTGCTTTAAAATCAAGATTGGAACAAGCTGAAATGATTTTGATCACATTGTGATGCCTTACTCTTTTTAACACGTTGCATTCTTTTTCAAAACTTTGGAGAGCATTTTCATCTTGCAAATTGAGAATTTTAACAGTAGTAATTATACCATTGTTGATAATCCCTACATAAAAAGATCCAAAACTACCAACTCCTAACAAATTGTTTTGGCCAAACCCACCAGTTGCATCTACAAGTTCTTCATATGAGATTCTTTTAAGCCCAATATTGAGGTCAAGAGTATTCTAATTAGTATGTCTCCTATAGAAAATTAGAAATAGTAAAGAAGACATGATGAATATTGCAATACCAATCACCAATAGTATGATCATATTTTTGGAGATTGGGAACAATTTATGTTTGGAATCAGAGCACAGGGTATAATTTAATCCACTTGCCTTGAAGGCCAACATTTCTTTAAATCGTTGACTCATCATTTTTGCAAAAACTTCTCCCTTTGGAACTTCTGTTAAGTTATTTGAAGAGAGATTGATATGTTGAAGTACTTTCATTTCTTGGAAATCCATTGGGATTACATCCAACAAATTATTTCTTTAGAGATCAATATCTTGAAGATTTTTTAGATTTGTGAGTGATGATGGTATTGGGCCATCAAATGAATTCCATTAAATATTCAAATATAGCAAGTTTATGCAACTTGACAATGCAACTAGAATTTCACCTAATAAGTTGTTGAGGGACACATCTATAGTTTGGACTATTGGTATTTTACTCATTAGTAAAATAGAACCTTGTAATAAATTGTTATAAATATTGAAATGAAATTGGATATTTGTAAGACTTGCCCATTCAGGAGGTATATTTCCTTCTAATTTGTTGTGAACCAAGTCCACCTTTTCTAAAGCAATGCATCTCCCTAAACTAGTAGGTATTTTCCATGATGATTGATTGTGATGAAGAATAATATCTCTTAGTTGTGAGTGATTTCTAAGAGTATCTAGAATTTTCCTTGAAATCATGTTTTCACTCAATGATAATAACGCAAGTTGTTTTTCATAGCCCAAACTTCTAGGAATTCTTCCATCTAATTTTTTTCCAACTGCAATATTTCAAGATTTTGAAATTGACCAAGTGTCGATGGAATGGACCCATTGAAATGATTATCTAATAATACCAAACTTGTCAACTTTATGAGGTTTCCAATGCCACTTAGTATGTTTCCCTCAATATTATTGACGACCAATTTCAAAGAGGAGAGTGTTGGTTCCCAAGATAAACACAATCCAAAATGCTAAAATATTACCCAATCACCTAGGGCTAGGGGTGTCATCAAGGTGATTTGAAAGAGGTTTATCAACAAGATAAGGATGATTTTGGCCAACTAATAGGAGTGGGTAAACTTCTCTTTGCGTTATGCTCAGTTAGGCTTAGGAGGGTATTCTTGAGGTATCCCTAAACAAGGATTGGAAATCATAAAACACTCTCAAAATTGCATCATTGTAGCAATACCCAAATTATTGTTTCAATCCCTAATGTTGTCACTGAACTAAAATAGGCTTCATGCACTTTATAACCTTTGATTTAAGCTAATAAAACACTCTTACATAAATACAAGGTGCCGGTATGCACTTGGGATTTACAGAATATCATTTTGAAATGCTCACAAATTATGTTTCCCTGGTTATAATGCAAAATCACACAAGGCATACAAATCTAACTATTTCCATTACACACCGGATGGATATGTTCAATTTTAAATGGTTTGGGTGATCAAACACCTCTCAGAATGGTTCCTATTCAATGGGTAATAGAGTCTATAGATTATCAAAGGGAAAATAATAAGTAAAAAGTATGAGGTCACCTATCTGAAATACCCAACTATGTAGAACTTGAAATCAGAAAATAGACATTCTTATTTATCCAGTCCCACAATGCATTCATTCATATATAAAACTAAAATGATGATTATAGTTGTTGCAATGTATTATGGACTTGTCAAATCCTTCAAATTAATTATTACATTCACACCACAAAATGTGGTAAGAGAAACCCTACTGCGGTTCATAAATTTCTTGAATAAACACATGCAACAATGGAGACATTCAACTCTAATAACAATTTTTGTATTAATACATTCATACAATTTCATTCACTGTCCTTGAAGATATTCAACTATCAGTGTTTCAAAACCCTAGCTGCCCTGTATACAAGTCATCTAAAAATTTCCAAAAAGATCCACACTAAATCCATCCTCAGAAAAATGTATATATACCTTGGCCTTCAATTCCCTCCTTAGGCATGAACCACCTACCTAGTTGTTTCAACATTAATCTATGCAACCCCCTCTGGTGCCCAAACAACACATTCAGTTTTGTTCAAATCCATCTACCATGCAGTAACTACCAACATTCAAATCTGCAACAGTCACTTGGCAGGTCACATCCCATCTTGGCGTTGAAAGGTCCTTCATAAAATTGTTGGCCACTATATCTTATCTCCCTGAACCAATAGCTCTGGGAGCTTGTCCTTTTTCTACTAAAACTTGATGAGTTATGTTGACACACAAAAGTATGGCACATTTGTTGAATGTCGATGGTCATGAATTATTAAGAGTGTGTGCGGTTGTACCACGTGTCTAACTATCACATGGTTATCCACCTCAAATATATCAGGCACATAGTTACCCCACAACCTAACACTTGGCACCTTTTCACTTTATTGGGGCTTGTTGAGTTCATTTCTTCTTCGACTTGCAAAAATTGCCCACGTGGGGCAATACCTTCAACTTGATGTGATGAGCCATTATTTGAATCAAAGGAACAAAAAGATCAAGGAAATTGTTGTCACTTGGATTTGCACCCTATGTTGAAGGCTTTTAGGGCTCCAACAATCCAGTGAAACATTGAGATGATCTCCAAGCATGGGACCCTGCAGGAAGATTAAATCTCCAGAGAGAGGTTGGTTCCTTTGTTGAATAAGAGATTCATCTATTCCTAAGACTAAGCCTGATCTATCCACCATTTAGGAAAATGGAAAGAGGGATAAAATTGGAAATTAATGGAGGTGATACACTAGGTTTGAATATGGAGCTCTCACTATACTGAGAATGCACAAAATAACTAGATATAGCTGATAAACTTACACAGGTCTAGCTAATTCTAATAGAGGTAAGAGTAGAACAGAGTTGTAAGGAACAAGCATTCACATACAAAACAATCCTAATTTACACAGTGCTAAAAAACAAGCATGAAGAGGTAAAACATAGTGTGTATTTCATCAAAAAGGCAAGGTTACAGTAGAGGGCTCTATTTGAAAATACATAAGAAAACAAGAAATTCAACTATCTCGCAACTATTTTCTAACCCTCATTACATCTATTAGATATGCATATATAGCATTTGATTTCACTGACCTCAGTCATTTCACAATAAATTCACCCCTATGGGCCTGTTAGAAAATATCCCTGTCAAAGAGAATGTCTGCTTGCCAAAATTAACTGTAGAAAATATCTTGGATCATGGAGCAGCTAGGAGATATTTTTGCCTTCAATGCAAATAGTTGATTCATCAACCTGCAACAATAAATGCAAAAATATCTAGGGAGTAGTTGAGGTAGCTGAAAGATGATTTGCATTGATGGTTGATGAAGAAATTCAAATAAATTTTCCCTCCAAAATCCCTTTTTTACAGAGCTTTTACAACACTTCAAATATCTACATTCAGATATTTAAAGTTTACAATACATTTTCAAGCTCTTTTTTGCATTAGTTCTATCTTTTTCAAGATTCTAGCCTATATTTTGCTCTATCAGCAAAAATCAGTATTTTACAGAACATTTTGCCTATGTTTCTTGCACCTTTTCATCTTCGGTTAGCAAACGATGAAATTTCAAAACTGTGGCCTATTTCTGCATTTTTTCCCTTATCTGCAAAAATCCTCTTTTCTGAACCATTCTCATTCTGTCATCTTTTGCCCTTATCAACAAAATATTTTTTTCTTGAACTATCTTTTCTTATCTTCTTTTGCCCTAATTGGCAAAATTCACTTCTCTGAACTCTTGTTGCTTTCTCCTTTTATCAGCAATTTTTCTCCTTGCTGAACTTAGCTTACTTTTGCCTTATCAAAAAAATCATGATTTCTCAAACTTTGGCTTTGGGCCACTTTTGCCCTTTATTGGCAAAAGTCTATTATCAACGAACTCCTCTTTCTTCATCACTTTTTCCCTTTTTGCCAAACTTTTTCTCTTCACTTTTTGCCTTTGTCAGCAAATCTTCTTTTACCAAACCATTCTTACTTTTTCCACTTCTTCACTATTCTTTGTCTTATCGGCAAAATGTTCCATCAGTGAACTTTTGTATTTTTGAACATGGTGAATAGTTCAGGCTTTGCCCGATTTGCCAATAGAAGGGGCATTTCCTTTCTTTACTTAGTCAATTTTTGTGCTTCCTATTGTCAATTAGAATTGCGCCCTACTTGGAGACTTTCAAGCATTCTAATGACACAATGGGAATGATCTCAAGGTGTGGGACCTTGCAATTTTGAGATCAGACCTCCATAGAAGGCCGGTTCCTCTTTCTAAGCTTAAGACTTAGAGAAATAGACTAAACCTACACTAATGATCACCAGGGAAAAGGGAGAGAGGGAAACAGAAATGGAAAAGGTGATGCACCAAGATTTAGTGTGTTGGATTGCACTGACATGACACAGTAATGGTCTCAAACACTAAAAGGGAATCACACAGACTCAAATGAATTCAAGCAGAGGTTAAGGCAGAAAGATGAAAGCATGAAAGGGACCATTTTATCCACAATACAGAACTTATATCTATCAAATAAACATGGTGCAAGAATAATGAGAGAGGCAAGATTTAGTTTATATTGATCATAGAGGTCAAATGACCATTACAAAGAGTAAATAACCTGTTACAGAGTAATAGACACAAAATAATCACATACATTCATGGTTGAACAATGGACTAGAGACAACAAAGGATTGAATATGAGCACAATACATCAAATCTAGTTGTTCTGTAAGTGCATTACAAGGTATGAAAGTAACAAGGAAATTTTCCCAACATAACAACCCAAAACAATAACCAACCCCCAAATACATCTTTGAAACATGCATATATAGATTTTTCAATTGTATTGTAGCATCAATGAGAAGTCAACGAGAAGGAGTGTTGACCATGTTGCATTAACTCACTCTGATGCCCCTAGAAACGTGCCCTAGCCTCTATCCCACAATATCTGCCGAAACAGGAGATCCACCCATGCCAAGAGTACATGAAATTCAATGCAGATGAGGGATAGTGGCATGGGGAGGCAAGAAATTTATTTTCTACATGAAATCATGTTCAAAAGGGGCGTTAATGGTGACCAAGAGGGTTGTTGAGCCATCAAATCATATTTGAACCCTAGGCGGCAACTTTTCCCACCCTCTGGATAGTTGAGTCTGTAGTGCCCCTCATTTTGGCTTTCTAATTTACTGTTAGTTAGATCCTTATGGTTAGACATGATGGTATATTTGATGGATTTATTTTGAGGTCTGATGATGACTTTCATTTATGCTTTCTATGATGATGTTTCTGATGCTTATGTTAGTACAAAATGCTTATGTTATGATTAATTATGTGTTTAATTAATTGGATAGAACTATGTTTCATGAGATTATCTGACATTTGATTATTGCTTTGATGATGATGTTATATGAACTAATATTTAATGCTTATGTCTTTTATGGATTTAATTGGCAATGTAGATAATGCGTTATGTTTTGTTTTGTAAAGGGACAGTGTAGCATTACTCTCGAAGAGCACCCTGATACACTGCGATTCCCTGTCACAGTGAGTTTTTTTGATGATGATATATGTATATGTGCTCGACATCTGGTTTGTGTAGGTTGCAAGTACCAGGCATTGACTCCACCTGAATTAACAAGTCTGAGCATGCCTTAATCAATGGAAATCATTGTGTGGAGATAACGAAAGGTCCCTACCTGATTTGTCACCATCCTTGAAAAGGATGTGTATCATGTCTAGAGTCTTGTCATTTTGGTCAGGTTGGATGATTGTATGTCTTTGTAGTATGGTTTTGTATGAATGTCAGTATGAGTTAGTATGTGGATTCTTATGTTATTGCGGTGTGACCATTGTTGGGATTAATTGTTTTGTTTATAGTGAAATTGTTACCTCTCCTTGATTGACAAATAATAATAATAAAATGGATAAGGGCAGTAGTTGAGAATATTAATTTATTATTGTTATCTTTGTGAATAAATAGATTTTCTAGAATAGGTATTAATTATGTGTTGTTGGTACTGAGTTGTCAGGAACAATAAAGATATTGATTTTGGTTCTATTATGGGAAAATCTCTAGTAAATGGATATCTTCTGCATTTATGTTTGGGGAAGTGGGAAATTATGACAATTATCTACTTCTGTCCGAAGGTGTTTTAGGGGGAAAAATGGGTCTTTTGTTGGCGGGACTTTTCTTGGAGGTTTTTGGGGAAAGAGATTTTTTTTTTATGCAACAAGGCAAAAACTAGGAAGAAGAAAGTTTAATCACGAGTATGTGTCTGTTACAGTCCTTTGAGATTTATTGTTTCAGTTCTTGCTAGTGCTTAAATTTATGTTATGTTGCCTTGTTAAGAAAACTGTCTTGCTCTGTATTCAACATCATTGTAAATCTTTTGAGAAATTTCAATGAATTTATCTGTATGTTATTTTCTCTAAGCTCCTGTAACTGTGGAATTCTATTTTTCTAGGATGTGATCCTCTTCACAACTTCTACCTTGAATCGTGTGTTTGAGTTATACCTTATCAATCTCATCATGTGTCGACACTTTAGACCCTCGTTATTTTGAGCCCCTTGTGAGCAATACTGGTGTCTACATGCCATATACTCCATCTCCTTGGACCCCTGTCATACCCTGATGTGTTGCCTCAATCAACTCATCGTATCCTTCTATTGATGCTTGCCATGAAATCTTTCAGTCCCAACGCTTTCAACAATATGTTTGCTCTGCCTATTTATTTTATTTACAATTTTTGGCTTTGCCTTAGATTAATGAACCAAACTCGAATGCTTTAACTAATTTTCTGTGCATGCAAACCGATAATTGACATCCTATGATGAACCGGTAAGCTTAACTTGCACCCCTGTTTGACCCACCAGTTAAATGATGAAATACAATCAGCCTTTTTCCTCAATGCTATCATCCTATTTGGGTAAAATGATCCTTGTTCCAATCAGAAATCTTTGCATTCAAACTTGTTGCAAGTTCCATCACCGAGGGTTTCCCTGCAATCTGGAGCTAATCGATATGGTGTCGACATGTGGCTCCAAGGTTATCATTGTAGAACGTAATTTCCCCACCCTCCTCAAAGGCATTCTATTATCAGATCACTGGCCCATAGCTGTTGTCAGATTATTTCTTAAGCCTATTCTTATGTTGGTCTGCACATTCCTTCAACTATCGTCGTCCCATCAAGATATCATTGTTTTGTTTCAGCAGTTCATTGTTTTGTTTGCATGACTACCAAAGCATTACTTCTATTATAGTGAGCATTCTATTGAAAGCCCTACCTTGTATCAATTTCAGTTTGGGTGGTGACCTACTTCTCATACTAAACAAAATCTCCCACTAAACTGTCATCTTTTCCCCTGTCGTCATTGTTTCTGAAGTCCTTCCTCTAGCACGCTTTGCACTCTCCTTGGTTGTTTTTTTATCTTCCTATGCTTGTGGTAGTCGACTGCAGCCTTAGCATGATGAGATTTAGTTCTGACGTAGTTGCTATTTGCATTTATCAGTTAGTCAAAGCTCATCAGGACTAGTCATTTTCCTCACTGTTTCCTCTATGTTGAGACTGACATTATAGTTATGTTAGGTTTCTAGTCGGCGAGTAAGGAAGTTTATGTTATGTGACTATTTTAGTGTGTTCTAATGCTTTTGTTAATATAGACGTGGTTTAGCATCCAAGGACTCTTTCTTTCAGCGGAGTCTGACCGTGAGCTAAGGGTATATCTTGTATGACGTAGTCGATAGGCTTGGGATTATGTTTTATACCTGCAATGCTATTCTTATCATAGGAAGAAAAAAAAAAGATTATGATTAGAACATGTTATCTTCGGTTAGGGAAGTTAGTGTAGCTAAGGATCAGCATAGTTATTTTCTTATTAGAGGCATGTTCTTTTATTATGATGTGTTAGTGTATAAAGATTCTTATAGAATGTAATTTAGTATTAATGGTAGTTAGTATTTTGATTATTGGTATGGTTAATCTTTTATTTATGATCTTGTGTTTTATAGGAGTAGTTATAAATTGTAACTTTAGAATTTTCTTTTATGTTAGAATTTTATTTCTTGGGAGGTTAAGTAATCATGTCTAGAAAATTTGATCTTATGGGTGTTTAAATAATTGGTTGTGGGTATGAGTTTTAGGTTGGAATTGGGCTAGGATAGAAACATTATAGTAATCTTGCCCTTGTATTGCATTTAGATGTTTTGTTCTCGGTATATAGAATCTTGATTAAAGTTAGATGTTGCTTATTAAGTTCTAGAATAGTGTCTTTAATGCCGTTTGAATTTGTGAGTAAATGTTGTAATGAGTCGGTTGTGGGCATTGCGATTTGTGTCATAAAGATGTTTGAAGTTTAGTTGCATTCGTATAAAGCTGATCTCAATTACCTCGTCTTGGAATCTAAGTATTATTTGTTTAAATATAAATTAGTACTTCTTCTCAATTTGAATCTCCTTAATAGTAATTGTTTTAAAATGTTGTTTTGATTTTCATTGTGAATAACTTGTGGAAGTCGTGTCCACGGTCGTAGTAGAGACATGTTGGCTATTAGTTATTCTAGAGGCATAAGATTACATTGACATGATCTCAGGTTGTTGTCATATTATAAAGGTCCATGTGGTGTTTTTTTCTGAGTCCTTGATTGTTTTGTTCTCACACCTATGCTATGATGGTCATGGAATATGAATCAGACTTTAAGACTTACTTGGATGCTTTGATCCATTATGAGATTGATGAGACAACGAGATGTATGGTTTTGGGTATTGTAACAGTATTGTGATGGGAACTATGGCTATGTTGTGTGGAAGTGGTTTTGTAAGTTATTGGTGTTACAAGAGAGTTTGATGCTCTCGTGGTTCTTGGATGTTTGATCTTTCTATGTGTTGTGAGTGGAGTTTGCTAAGATGCAGCTAGGGGAGTGGCTCTCGATGGGGGCCGGAGCCCAAAGTGGCATCCAGGACAACCCATGAGAGAGTGTCTTAAATAAGTGATAATCTAATTTTTAAATCAAGGGTTTTGGGTAGTTAGTTCACACTAATTAAGATAAGTGAATGCCTCACTCATGGATCAAGTGCTCGGTTAGGCTTGAGATGAGACGAGAAGGCCTGGAATGGCAAAATCAACGACCTTGTCCCCATGAAAGGTATGATTGATTCCGCATGAGTTTGCACGGGGGCCGGAAGTTAGGAGAGGCTGCCAGGACAACCCAGGATGGGAGCCGGGGCCTAGGAAGACTTGCCAAGACAACCCATGACAAGCTATGTGATGACACTTCTCCCTTCTATAGTCTAACATCCCCAAGTTGTATTCTTTCCTCTTGTTTAGTGGTTGCCTCTGGAAGTGTTGCTATGTTGCTTGTGGCGTCATTGTTACTCTGTGTTGTTTTAGTCATGTGTAGTCCTCTTTTCTCCTAGTTTTGTCCACCTGACTATTCAAGTTGTGGGATCTTATCATTATCTCCTAGCACGGGGGTGGGCCTCAGGGTTCCACATGGTCAGGTGGATGTGCTTTTTCCATTGGTCACTTTTTGATGTTCGTGTATGTGGAGAACTTATCTTGTAGAAGATCACTAATCATGTTTCACTTGTGGAGGTAGACAACTATGTTTCTATTTCAGCCTTGTATATCTGTTGAACCTTGTATTATTATATTGATGTATATCCTCGAACGTATCCAGGATGCAATAGTGTAAACATTGTAATGATGTATTTTATTGTAATGAAATTGTAAACCTAATTGTACTCACTTATGCTGAATCTTGAGGTTGTTATCTGATGTCTTATATTGATGGAAGTAGTTATGTGTTGTCTCTTGTATGCTCTTGGTTTCTAATTGAATTCATGGATGTTAAATAGATCATGTTGGTAAGTAGTGATGCAGTCCTGTGTACCCTAGAGAATAAAAGTTAACTTGCATGTTAAGTGATTATTATGACTTTTATTGTGTTAATATTTCTTCTCAAAAAAAAATTGCCTTATCAATGCATAGTTAAGCTTTTCTCTAGGGTTTTGGGGCGGGGCATTACAGAGTCTCTCTTTAAATATCAACCGTAAATGAGTCTACCCTTTAGAATCAGCAACCCCGCATTTCCTTTTGATTCTGCATTGAGACCCAAGACTCGCTTAAGTGACAACCTCATGGCTTCATGAGGAGCTTAAATAAGGCTCGACAAAGACAAGAGTCTCCGTGAAATGCCATGGTGTCACCTGAAATGCCCTATTGGCACTTTTAATCAAACCTCTACCCATAAGAAACTTGACAGTTTGCGGCCCCGCCAGAGGCTCTCAGGAGTCTTGGTGAAAGAGAGACTCACAATGAAGAGGCCACATGGAATGCCACATAGGATTCCATGGGCTTTTTGAAAGTCTTTGAAGATCCCCGCACAGAGTTGAGTTTCAACAAAGCATGAGGTGGCACGTTGAGTCTACGGGTGAGTCGGCCTCTCTTTTAATTCTATCAGTCTATTGGCGCCCATCCAAATGGAGCCTACAAAGAGTGCCACTTGTTACAATAGTGTAAGATGGAGGGGCTTCTCTTCAAATTTTCTTTAGGAGGAGCATTTTTTAGCCACACATCCCTTTTGAGTCTCTCTAAGAGTGTGGCGGAGGGCACCACGTGTCACAATGGTACAAGCTGGGAGAGTCTTACCTTTACTCATTGAGAGTCATGCCATGCCACTACGTGTCCCTTAAGAGTCTGCGAGGAGCTAACACATGGTAGCTTCCGCTGCTTTTGTAGATTCCACCAGTGCCTCTTCACGGCCTTGTTGAAGGCCTTTTGGAAGCCAAGTAAAGAGTTAACCTTCAACAAAGGATGAACTTCGTGTCGATTGAGATGCCACGTAGGATTTGTACTGATCTGTTGGGACTTGAAAATGAAGATAAGAGTCTGAGTGAAGAGTTTGAGCTGGTGCCACTCGATACAACTTAAAGGCCTGAATCTACACGTGCAAATAAGTTGTTCATAAAATAGGGGTCATGCTAGGTAAATGAATACAAAGGGGCTCGATCTTCTTTCATTAGGAGATGTGTGGGGCCAACACATGAAGGCTTCTATGTGAAAGGAGAGTCTTCTTGTGCTTTGCTAAGAGTCTGCACGTATCCAACATGTGGTGCGATGGCGCAACACCAAAGGAGACTCTTAAGGATTTTGTTTAGGATTTGCACCAGGCCACCAAGTGATGCGAAATGCATGAGGCTATGTCTCATAAAAGACTCAACGAAAGCCCTAGAAAAATTTAGGCGTGGGCAATAAGTGGTGACTCAACGGATAGGGTAGGTAAAAGAGATGACCCACCTTGACTCAAAGTTGTGACTTAAAAGACTCTATGGGAAATAGCAAGTCAACATGAAATTATAAAAAAAAAGCACATGGCCCTACAATAGACTCTTAGGGTTTAGGTTTTTAGTGCCTTAGAAACAAGACTCTTCAATTTTTTAAAAAACCTTAGACTCTAAACACATGAAAATTTGAAGATTTTTTAGGGTCTGCAGAGCCATGTCCCTAATGGATTCAACAAGATTTTTAAAGGTGGACCATTTGACTCTGAGCAGAGGAAAATAGGTCAACACTTCCTATTTTGCCTCATCAGAAAAATCTAACCCTTTTGGACCTAGCCCACCTTGTTGGTAAAAATTAATTTTGCTGAACCCTTTTGCTTAGCCACTTCTTCTTTATGCTCTTTGCCTTATCAGAAAAATGTTCCATCGGTGAACTTTTGCAACTCTAAACCTTCAATGCCTTATCTAATTTTCCTTTTATCAGCTCTTCTACCTTTTCACAAATTTTTCCTCTCTCAGCCTCATTTTTCTTTGTCTTCTCTATCAGTGATTAGCCTCATCGATGAACCACCGAAACTTCAAACTTATGAAAAGTTTATGCTTCGCTAACTTTGCCAACAAGCCTTTCTTTATGTTTTATATTAAAAAGAGGAAGGTGGGTTGATTTCAAGGGTTTGTTCAAAATCTTCCTTTCACACAAAACATTCCAAGGGCATATTAACCTAGTTGAACCTACAATTTGTGCAAGAGGATTCACCTATCAGGTTGGGCTGCCACTTGGGAAGATGCAGAATCTTGGATGTATCACACAATATCTTAATTTAATGCTTAATTTTACTTAAAACCCTAAATATGTAAAATGGTAAGCAAATTATCGAATTATGGAAAATCCTTTTAGACTGAGATGAAGGACAGAGATATTTAACTCACTATTTTTTGAAGTCCAAAAAACAGAAAAGTTGGGGACACAGGGAATAGTGCCCAAGTCCAAGGTGTACTTTTCATCACGAAATCTGGAACTTCTCTCGACACTGATTTGCACTGTAACTTATGTTTCTACCTCAGGAAAATTGGAGGACACAGGGACTAGCACCCTAGTCGAGGAATATTCACCAGAGTCATCTGCTTCTCAAATCTCAAATCTTTGATGTCTGCCACTCTCTTTCTGCAACTCCACTTTGTGAAACTCGGTACCTGTAACTTCCAATCACAAGGAGTGTAGGAGGGGATTGTGGTGTTTAGAAGCTTGCCTCAGTCAGGCCCCGGAGAGACATTCAAGTCTTCTAAACACTGTTGTTAGATAAGAGGTGTATCCCAGTGAGATAGAGGCAAAAATCTAAATGATAAATGATTGAAAACATAATAGATATCACCTTGAAGTGTAGATCTTATGGAAGGAATATGCTCTTCATGCCATGAGGAGATGGAGCCAAATCTGCAAATAAAAACACAATAACAACAAATTATTGCTCTGCCACACAATGAATACCTTGAATCACTTTATCATAAGCTTGTAAATCAAAATGCCCATCTAGTTTGCAAATGAAATCTAATCATGCTTATATATGAAACTACAAACATTCCCACTAAGAATTTCATAATTCAAACTTGAAATGTCAACATAGGACCTAAATAATGGTCATAAAACCAACATATGAAATTAGGGCAAACCCAAAATAGGGCAGGACTAGGGCGCTAGTGCCCAAGTCCACCTTGCTATTTTTGTTTAGTGATCATTAAAATAGCACCCCCTAGGTCCTATTTGCCATAAGACTTCAGGGTTTGCTCATCGAGAATCAAGAATAACATGCAAGATGCTCTAAATGCAATTTAAGGACCTGGGAGCTAAACTTTAAGAGGGAAAAGACCCTAAGGGGACATTTTTTGACATAACATTTAGCCCCCACTTTAATGTATGTATAAATGCAAGGCCAATACATGCATTAAAGTAAGGTCAACAAACATAGCAAACGTGCCAAGCATGGTGAAGACACACCAAATACATTGAAGACAGTAACAAGCACACAAAACATGGAGAAAATAGTTACAGTCACACAAAACATGGAGAAGAAAGCATTGAAGACACACAAAACATAGTGAATATAGTGAATGTAGTGATTATTTTCTTTTTATTTTTATCATATATGAAATGCAGAATGCAAGTACAAGGAAAGTAAACACACAACCCAAAATGTAGGAGGGATTCATCGCCACCGGTCTTTAAGACTACATAAGGGGAAACAGACACGCATTACAAATCTCAGAGTGCGGGAGGGACTCATCGCCACTAGTCTTTAAGATTGCACTTGAGAATAAACATGCCATACAAATCAAGCACGCCAAACAAATCCCAAAGCATAGGAGGGACTCATTGCCACCAGTCTTTAAGACTATGTTTGGGAACAAACATGCCATAGACACACACATAGAAGACACAGAGAAAACATGGTAGACAAGAGATGGAGTGTACCTATTTCTAGGTGCATCACCATCTCACGCACATTACAAGCACACACTGACGATTGGGCTTTGCCACAACAATCGTCGAAGAGATGCTTAAGGGTTAAGATAGTCTCAGATCTACTCCCTACCTCCACAAAGGACTTTTAGAAAATGACAAGACGTGCACTCTCCACAAGAAATGCACCATCCCTATCTCTACAGAGGGCTTAAGATAAAAAGGATATACGTGATATCCCATCTCCATAGAGGACTTAAATGATTGCAATAGATTCAAGCTTTACAAACACACTTTGCTAACATTTAAATTAGACAGCTTACCTTATATATGCCCCAACCTTAAGGTGGTTGATATCATGTAACGCTATCAAGCACGTTAAGGTAAAAAGAAAACACACAAGGGAACATGAGCTCTCGCAAAGCCCATGCCCCCTAGAGGTGACATGTACTTTATGATCGCCAAATGTTCCCACAAACACACAATTGCCTGCAAGAAAAGGTGTTAGCATCCATATAATCATGATAAACAATAATGCATATGATCATTCACATAAAGAACCAAGGAATGCAAGATCCAAGATAGACAAAGTGCATGGAGCAGCAGTATTGTTATGTTTTGCAAGTGCGATAAGATAACATCCAGATCACATGGAGTGATTCTACTAGCCAAGCATCGGATAATATATATCAACCCCATCGTCATGTATGGACTAGGTCCATTTTTTTATTTCTCTCTGAAGGGACACTAGGTCTGCATCAGTACCATATGTTTTTCGTCATCCGCCCACTAGATAGAACCACTAGAGGAAGGGAAATAATAAATCAAGAGAGGAGAAACAAGTGCCTTAGGGATAGTCACGTAGGAGGGTGCCCCCAAGTCACCAACTGTAACGCTATGTCCGTAAGACACAACACACAACAATGAAAATAGAGGAGAAGCAATATAGAAGAATGATGATACAAATAGAAGAAGGGTCGCAACAGAGGTAGTCTCCTGGTATCCTTGACCTTACGATAGTATCAAGGGTCATCCTAGGAGGCCTAAACAACACATAACACATCATGGGGGAAACACAACATGGAGGTAAAGGGTTAGAAATACTTACTTGCCAATACAATCGTACTAAAATTTGGAACTTGCGAGCCTCTTGGAGAGATTCTCTATCAAGTTTTGTATGAAGCTTGATTGGTTCTTATTAGAGTTTTGTGTGTTGTTAGGAAGTCCCTACAATGCTTGTTTCTCAAATCCTTGTGTATGTGAGATATTTTGTTGCTTATGAGGAGGAGAACCACTATTATTTCCAACTGATCATAATAGTCTTATTCTTTTCCAATTTTTAGCTATCTTTCTTTGTTGAGTTCGCCTACCATAGTGAGAAGGACTATCTTGTACTATTTTAATCTTTTCTTTTGTTAGAATCTCTTCTGATGCATTTTGGTTATCTCCTGATCCTTGAAGGGATAACAGAGAAGGAACCTTAGCATAAATACCATTCCTTCGTGGACGAAGTGATACTTCAGTATTTTCCTTATCCACTTCTATTGTAGCAATAATCTCATCATAGTTCAGATAGCTATCTTCTACTTCAAGTGTATTTTGTTCCATCATGTTATTATCAGTATGCTTTGGGAAAGGATTAGTAAGGATTTGCAAATTTTGATTCGGAAGAGCAACCGACTTATTTCCATTATCATTCACACCCGATACCTGTATAATATTTGAGTCAATAAGGTATTGTATTTCATGTTTATGATGCATACATCATTCAGTATCATGTCCTTGTTGTGGATGAAAATGACAAAAGACATTAGCATCACAATAAGGTCCTTGCGTTATACTAGGATCCAGAGGTCTAATCGAGGGAAATTTCATGAGGTTATTACTCATAGCCTGATTCATGATAGAATGATAGGATTTAGATATCAGAGTAAACTTTCCTTGTTGATATGGTGCCTTCTTTGAATTAGTGATAGCAGACACATGCAAAAAATTGTTTGAATTCTATCTATTAATATTGATGAAACTCTATTCCTCTTAAAGTTGTTTTGTGAAGGCCCACCTATGGATTGACCAACTTGAGCCAATGAGTTCTGGTTTTCATACTAACTAGACGAAAGCTAATAATCATGAAGGGCAGTGCATAAATGTTGAAAAGAGTTGTACTTCATCAAGAGAATCTTATCACGAATGTTAGATTGTAGATTTGTAATAAACACCTTCTAAACATCCTCATCTTTCATCTAATATTGAATTTGTGCATAGAGAGATTGATACCAACTAATAAACTTAGTTAACTTCTCTTTCGGACCTTGTTTGCAATGAATTAAATCAATCAAAGAGACTTGAGGTCCAATGTTTTCTTGAAAATATTGTAAAAATTGATCAACTAACTATGAAAAAGAGTGTATTGAATTCGGAGGCAAAGAGCAAAACCATTCTAAAGCAGTATCTTTGAGAGATCACGAGAAAATTTTTGCTAACAAATCCTCTTCAAAGTAAAATTCACTACACATAGCTGTGAATGCTGCCACATGAGTATTAGGATCACATTTTCCACCATATTTTTCAAAGCGAAGAGTTTCAAGCCTCTCAGGCATAGGGGTTCTCAAGATTGCATAAGATAGGGGATTATGGGCATGATAGGCTGGTATATTAGGTTGCAAAGAATTTGTCAAATTTGTCACCTTTTGTTGTAAAGAAGTCATGCCTTGCAAGAGTTGGTTTAGGATGGCATCATTGGGAGATGCGGTTTGTTGTGAAGAATTAGAATCAAAGTGAGGAGGTGATGGGGCTTGAGTACTGATAAGTGGAGGTTGTGAATAGTTTAGTGGTGGCTGGACATAATGATAGGTGGAAGGTGGCTGACAATAAGTGGGATGGAGAGGTGGTTGAGAGTAATTATTCATAGAAGACATCCCCTTAGATACCAAGTTCTGATAGTTAAATCCCATAGCTTTGTAATTTTTTGAATTTGTTTTATTAGATACTCCAATACCAGTGGTAGCATTACTACAAACATTTGCATTAGTAGTTAAAATCGTAGATGTAAATGTATATATTCCCGTAGTCAGTATAGGTGCCGATACTTGCATATGAGATGGGGACAACATGTTTTTAATACCATTCACACATTCAATTGCTGTCATGACATTATGGTGTACTATATGCATTAATCCTTGAACAACATCAATATCATCTTATCCTTCTTTTATCAATTCTCTTATGTTGTGAATCACAAGTACAGCTTCTTCTATTATCCTTTCAGTTTCAACAAATGCTTGAAAATCGGCTAACTCTTTGTCAAGTTTGTTTATTTGCTCATCAAGTACATGTACGACCACCTCAATAGTGTTTTCAACATCATAGGAAGTATAATCTCTTGCAAAATTTGTGTCTCGCCTTTTGTAAAGAAGGTATTCAATGGATTTTCAGAGGTAGGAATATCATTTTCTTTAAAAGCACTAGATCCCATAAGTCTTCTACTTCTTCTTAAAGGAATGTTTCTATTAGGGTAGAGGGTCATAAGACTCATACAAAAGCATCCAACACTCAATGCACAAACTAATAGAACAAACCCTAGGAGCCAGATGTGTAAGATCCAAATTGCTTCATTTTTCAACTTTTTTCAATGCAAATCACCAGGAGAAGAGGTGTTGTGAAGAATTTCAAGAGGGATAGAAAATAATATGCCTAATAACAGTCCAATGATGCATCAATATCTTTCACAACACACTTTTGATGCAAACCTAGAGTGTTGACAAGTCAAAACCTAGTGAAAATGTCCTAAAATATGCAGATTTTCACAAATTTTCAATGCAAAGGCCTAGTAGAAAGGGCGTTGTAAGGAATATGAGGAAGGGAAGAAGATAATAACCCTAATCACAGCCAATTAATGCAGAAAAATCCCTTACAACACACTTGTGATGCAAATCTATAGAGATGATAAGGCCAAATCTAGTGAAAATGCAAGATTTTCAAACCCTAGACATGAAATTTTGCAAGAAGATCACTATGATGCGACACTAAAATTAGAAATAATCCCTAATGAGTGTTTGAAAAGGGTAGTAAAATCTGAAACAATATTTTGACTATAAACCCTAGCTAATGCAAAACTAGGTTTTTATGAAAAATGCACAATTTCAACCGATTTTTATCAATTTAAGCACAAAAGTGCAATGCAAGTGAATACTAAATGATGAATTTCTATAATTTAAATCAAATCTGATGAAAATGACAGAAATTTAATGAAATTAAAAGCCAAATAATTCAAATTATGCTAAAATGCAAGCCAAAGATGCCAATTTTTTTCAAATTTTTCAAATTTTTCAATTTTTTTGTAATTTTTTGAATGCAATAAGATGAATGAATGCAAATCTATCAAAAAACACTCAGCAAGGTGCCAAAAAGTCCAAAAACATGGGTTCACCAAAAAAAATTATATTAAAAAGAGGAAGGTGGGTTGATTTGAGGGGTTTATTCAAAATCGTCCTTTCACACAAAACATTCCAAGGGCATATTAATTGAGTTGAACCTCCAATTTGTGCAAGAGGATTCACCTATTAGGTTGGGCTGCCACTTGGGAGGATGCAGAATCTTGGATGTATCACACAATATCTTAATTTAATACTCAACTTTACTTAAAACCCTAAATATGTAAAACAATAAGCAAATTATCAAATTATGGAAAATCCTTTCAGACTGAGATGAAAGACAGAGATATTTAACTCACTATTTTTTGAAGTCTGGAAAACAAAAAAGTCGGGGACACAAGGACTAGTGCCCAAGTCCAAGGTGTGCTTTTCGTCACAGAATCTGGAACTTCTCTCAACACTGATCTACACTGCAACTTCCATTTCTACCTTAGGAAAACTAGAGGACACAGGGACTAGCGCCCTAGTCCAGGAATGTTCACTGGAGTCCTTTGCTTCTCAGATCCTAAATCTTTCATGTCAGCCACTCCCTTTCTGCAACTCCACTCCGTGAAACTAGGTACCTATAACCTACAATCACAAGGAGTGTGGGAGGGGGTTGTGGTGTTTAGAGGCTTGCCTTAGTTAAGCCCCAGAGAGACATTCAAGTCTTTCAAACACTGTTGTTAGATAAGAGTGCATATCCTGATGTGATAGAGGCAAAAATCCAAATGATAAATTATTGAAAACACAATAGGTATCACCTTGAAGTGTAGATCTCATGGAAGGAAGATGCTCTTCATGCCATGAGGAGATGGAGCCAAATCTTCAAATACAAAGACAATAACAACAACAAAATACTACTCTACCACACAATGAATGTCTTGAATCACTTTAACATAAGCTTATAAATCAAAATTCCCATCTAGTTTAGAAATGAAACCTAATCATGCTTATATATGAAACTACAAACATTTTCACTAAGAATTTTGTAATTCAAACTTGAGATGTCAGCATAGGACCTAAATAACGGTCATAAAACTGACATATGAAATTAGGACAGGAGTAGGGTGCTAGCGCCCAAGTCCACCCTATTATTTTTGTTTAGTGATCATTAAAATAGCACCCCCTAGGTCCTATTTGCCATAAGACTTCAGGGTTTTCTCATCGAGAGTCAAGAATAACATGCAAGATGCCGTAAATGCAATTTAAGGACCTGGGAGCTAAACCTTAAGAGGGAAAAGCCCCCAAGGGGACATTTTCTGACGTAACACTTTCTTTCTTTTAACTTAGTCAATTTTTCTTTGATCAGCCCACCTAACATTCCTTTCTACGAGAGTCTGCCCAATTGGCGAACCTCAAAATTCCTGAACTACTTCTTTGAGTTCGTCATTTGGGAAAATCATCGATAAGGCATTTTCTTTGTTCCTTGCCTTAGACAAATTTGAAGAAGCCCGCCCACCTACCACTTTGTCAGTGAATCACCAAATCGGCGAACTTGAGAAAAAGTGAACTTTATGAAAAGTTTGTAAAACATGAACTTTACTGATAAAGGGGAGGAAAAGCCTTATGCCTTAGTCATTTTTGCACTAATTTAGGAAACTAGAATTTTGTTGATAAAGGCCAAAAGAGGGGCAAAAATTAAGGTAAAAGCCTCAATTTTTCTAGGTTTTTTGCAAGGATTCCCCAAATAAATTTTTAGGGATTTTTACAAGGTTGAACACTAGAATTTGAAGGCTTTTAGGCTTTGTAGAGTTAAATTCTCAAGGGATTTCAACAAGATTTTGAAGGTAAACTATTTGGCTCTAGGAAGAGGAAAATAGGTCAACAGAAACTTAGGATATACATGAAATAAACACTTAAGTATAAGTGACATTTACATATGGGAATTTACTTCCTTATACTTAAAGTTATATTTCATGTATATAGTTTCAAGATGTTTAAGAGTGCTTTCAAGTCTTTAGGAGTTATAATGCAAATTCTAGGATTTGGAAGATCTCATAAATTTCATACTTAGTCAAATTTCAGGGGAAATAGCACTAGACACACAAAATGAGGTGAATACATAGGGACAGGTCCATTAAGACATTTTATGAATTGACATGATTTTACAAACTTGAGAACTAGAAAATTTGGGTCCCAACACTGGCTCTAGTTGGGGATGTGCTCCAAACTTGGGACAACAAGAATCTAGAATATCTTTGGAAGCAAACCAAAAAAAAGTAAAAAAGGGACAAGGAGGGAGGGGAAACAAAAAAGATAGCATATGTACAACAACGATGAGGGTACATACATGGAAACACACACAACCAATGGCATGAAAACACATACACAATAAAAGGATGGTTGTAAATCAAAATTTTAACAAAAGGCAAGGCAACCCTGCTGAAGCTGAATGATGCTACTTACTGTCAAAGACTAGTTTGAAGAAAGAGTTGAGCATCCTTAAGCTAGGAATGCATCAATTTCCTACCAGCATCAAAAGAAGCCTCTTCCCAACATGCACATGTAAACTGTAACTTTTCAAGTTATCATGTTGGAAGATAAAATGATTGTCATCATGGCATGGCAACCATAAAAAAAGAACAATCATCATGTTGGGCCACATAACAAATCTCATTTTCCAACTCAATGGTAACATGATACGAATCCACATCTGCACACACATTAACATGAACAAAATGGTCTTCATGGTCACCAACCTAAAGTAGATCCAACACAACTGTAACCTCAAGTTGGACAATGCCATCTAATTGTTCAGGTTCACCCTACATCCCAGTTGCACCACAAATGTTGACATACTCCTTCATAATTGAATCAAAGACTTGATTCAAATTAATTTCAATACTATTAGCATATGAATCAAAAATTTGAGGCACCTTAGATGAAGACTCACAATCTTCAAGTTGCATCTCTGTTTTAGGCTCTTCAATACAACTTGCTGTAAACAAACTACTGCCAAGAAAATCATTGATGATCTGTTCTTATTTATGTTCATATAAGCAAGAAACTTGATTTTTTTGTGAACACGCCAACCCTACATCAATGTACTCAACCAATGAGCTTAAAAAGGTGTCTTCAACACATTCTACATCAACATATGATAGGTGTTCCAAACCAAGCTCTAAAAACTCATCAAGGTTCACAATTTCACACGTTGGGATAGCAACAAGATTATGCACACCCTCATACTTATCTTTCTCACTTGCAACAATGAAGGTGTGAGCATCATACTTAAATTCAATAAGGCAAGGAAGTACATTAGATGAAAAATAAAATTATTGCACTTCAACTTCCTTACTTGCATCAACAATACTAGGATTACCGTTAGAAGGAACAAAGAATGGGAGTTCATCAAATAAACAACTCTCATTTTCAAGACCATGAACTAACCCATCCAAGTATAGATTAGTGCACACACTATTGTTATCATCTGCATTTCTATCATGTGTCACAACACTATCATCAACTTCAATCCTCCTGACCACACAATCAAACAGATCTAATATTGCACCCATACCAACACCAATAATGTCATGATTTGACCCACCAATGTGAACAATAGGAGTTGCAACCTCATCTAGTTCAACATTGGGAGGTGGAAAAGCAATGGCATGTGTTGATTGAGTAGCATTGGCCCAATGAAATGCCTCCTTTATATTTCTTGGTTTATACTCGTGGGAAGCTGGCTTGCACCAAGATTGAAGGCCTCACAATACATATCAACACAAATCAACACAAACACTTTCATCCAGTTTGCATTCATATGGAAGATAATTAATTGCTACAGAAAACCTATTATAAAATTGTGCAATTAATTCACCATCTAGCATCCTAAGACCTTCCAAATATTAGGCAAGGGACTCAAGGTCAAAGACATCTTCATCTAACTCACTAAAATCAGCAATAAAATTAACTTGTTCATCATCAAACATAACGATTCTATCCTCTTGTGCACTTGCAGATGCAAACTAACTATGGGATTGGCCAGTGCCTAAATCAAGCATGATTATGTGGTGCACCAAATCAAAGATCTCTTGTTTAGATGGGTCAGAGGAATCCATAATTGGTTTATCATTTTGAAATTCATATGCACAATCATTTGTGCATCTAGATGAGATATCATTATAGTAATTAGGATCATATTCACTAGCATAACTACATGGACTCCTGACATAATATGAGTCAAATGAAGGCCTGGAATTTGACTCCTCTTTAAACCAATGGTCCATAACTACGAAACATACATCATGTCAAACAGAACTGCAAACTCCTTCCAAAATATGACCTTGAACAACACATCCTACTCGAAGCAAGAAGAGAAGAAACAATTTTAAATACCTTTAATTTTCTGCTACACCAAATAAATGAACTCATTGTGCCATCATCAAGCATCCACAATAGTAAAAAATACCAAACAATATTGCAAAGTATCCACCTCACTGAATGAGGAAATCCTTGGAGCTATAGAACCACCAAGGAAAAACTACACTTCTAGGTCCAAATACTAGCAGAGTCTTCCAATTCTTCAAATCCTTAACTTCTCCTCAACAATGGCACTAAAATGTTGGTTCCTAAAATAACCACAATCCAAAACCCTAAAACATTACCCAATCACCTAGGCCAGGGGTATCATCAAGGTGATTGGAAAGATGTTTATCAACAAGCTAAGGATGTTTTTGGCCAACTAATAGGAGTGGGTAAACTCCTCTTCACTTTAATCTCAGCTAGGCTTAGGAGGGTATCCCTAAGGTATCCCTAAACAAGGATTAGAAATCATAAAATACTCTCAATTTTGCATCATTGCAGCAATACCTAAATTATTATTTCAATGCCTAATGTTGTCACTAAATCAAAATAGGCTTGTTGTACTTTATAACTTATGATTTAAGCTGATAAAACACTCTTGCATAAATATAAGGTGCGGGTATGCACTTAGGATTTGTAGAATATCATTTTGAAAGGCTCGTAGATTATATTTCCTTGTTTATAATGTAAAATCACACAAGGCATACAGATCTAATGATTTCCATTACACACCGAATGGATTTGTTCAATTTTAAATGGTTTGGGTGATCAAACACCTCTCAAACTGGTGCCTATTTAATGGGTAACAAAGTTTACAGATTGTCAAAGGGAAAATAGTAAATAAAGAGTATGAGGTTGCATATCTAAAATACTCAGCTGCGTAGAACTTGAAATCAAAAAATAAACATTCTTAGTTATCCATTCCCATGATGCATTCATTCATATGTAAAACTGAAATGATCATTACAGTTGTTGCAATGTATTATGGACCTGACAAATCCTTCAAATTGGTGATTACATTCACACCACAAAACATTGTAAGAGAAACCCTATTTTGATTTAGAAATTTCTTGAATAAACACATGCAACAATGGAGATAATCAACTCTAATAACAATTTCTGCATTAATACATTCATACTATTTCATTCATTATCCCTAAATATCTGCAACTATTAGCATTTCAAAACCCTAGCTGCCCTACATACAAGTCATCTGAAAAATGCCAAAAAGATCCACACTAAATACATCCTCAGAAAAATGTATATATACCTCAGTCTTCAATGCCCTCCTTGGGCACAAACCACTTACCAATTTGTTTCAACATTAATGCATTCAACCCCCTCTAGCACCCAAACAACACATTTGCTTTTGTTCAAATCCATCTACCATGCATTAACTGCACAACATTCAAATTTACAATAGTCGCCTAGTGTGTCGAATCCCATTTTGACATTGAAAGGTCCTTCATAAAGTTGTTAGCCGCTAGATCTTATCTCCCTAAACCAACAGCTTGGGGAGATTGTCCTTTTTCTACTGAAACTTGATGAGTTATGTTGACACGATAGTATATTACATTTACTGAAAGTCGACGGTCATGAATTATTAAGAATGTGTGCGGTCATGCAATGTGTCTAACTATCACATGGTTATCTATCTCAAATATATCAGGCACACACCTACCTCACAACCTGACACTTGGCAGCTTTTCACTTTATTGGGGTTTGATGGGCTCATTTCTTCTTCATCTTGTAATAATCTCCCATGTGGAGCAATACCTGAACAACTTGATGTGACGAGCCATTATTTGAATCAAAGGAACAAAAATATCAAGGAAACTTAGGATATACATGAAATAAGCATTTAAGTACAAGTGACATTTACATATGGACATTTACTTCCTTATACTTAAAGTTATATTTCATGTATATAGTTTTAGGATGTTTGAGAGTGATTTCAAATCTCTAGGAGTTATAATTCAAATTCTAGGATTTGGAGGATCTCATAAGACTTAGTCAGATTTTAGGATAAATAACACCAGACACACAAAATGAGGCAAATACACAGAGACCTCCATTAAGACATTTGATGAATTGACATGATTTGGCAAACTTGGGAACTAGAAAATCTAGCTCCTAATAGAGAGTTCACTTGATAGGTGGCTAATTGAAGAGGGTAGGATGCTAGTGAGATAGTTACTAGCAAGATATAATACTTGTAAAATAGTGCAATTAGTCAAGGTTGTTAGAAAAGACAAGCCATTGGTTCCACTCACAAGATGATTTCCTCATAAATAAAGTCATCAGAGATGGAGGAATTTTCCAAACTCCAAGGGCATTATGCCACTTAGTTGGTTACTAACTAATATAAGTACTTCAAGTTGAGTGAAATTAGAGATGGAGATTGGGATTTCTTGAGTGAGTTGGTTTGGCCCCAAATACAGTTCTTTCAACTCTAATGATCTACCAAACTGCCAAGGAATATGGCCACCTAATTGGTTCTCAAATAATTCTAAATCTTGGAGAAAAGTGCAGTTTAAAAGGGTGATGGGAATCACTCGTGTCAAGTTGTTTGTGTAAAGATAAAGCCCTCTAAGTTGAGTAAGCATACCTAGTTCTCTAGGAATATCACCATGGAGTCTATTTTCCACCAACTCTAATTTAGCTAAATATGATAGGTTTCCTAGGGAAAGTGGGATTATTCTTGTCAATTGGTTTACATATAAGAAAATCTTTTCTAAATGTGAAAGAAGGTCAAGCTTGGAAGGAACATTACCACTCAAACTATTGAAAGCTAGGTTGAGAATTTTAAAGAATAGCCGTCTCCTAAAGTGGCTGGAATAGATCCTTCCAATTCATTTATAGACAATCTAAGTATTCTAAGTCAAAAAACCCTTCCCAATTGAGACAGAATTTAGCCCTAGAATTTGTTATTCCATAGAGCAATTACTCTAATAAAAGAGAGATTACCAAGGAAATGAGAGATAGGGCCTACTAAAGACATACCTGTGAGATTCAATGAAACCACATGGTGATGATGAGAAGAGAAAACAACACCTATACAATTACAAAATGAGTGATAGGGAAGCCAATTGTGCAAAGAATTGTAAAGGTCTAGGGAAAGAGAACTCTTAAAAGTGAGAAGAGATTCTTGAATAGACTAATAAGAAGGAAAAGAATGTATAAAAATATAAGAAGGTAGCATAGGGAGAAACAAAATTAGGAGGGAACAAACCAAATCCGTCTTCATTTTCATCTATATTGAACTTGGTCCAATAACTAAGAAATATAAAGCCTATCTGTTCTTCGCAGGCTCTCTAAAATCTTAATAAACAACTGAGAAGCCATGTGTAATGATGAAAAGTGTTTTATTTTTTGGCAACCACTTGCATAACAAGGTCCACTCATTTTGTGTGGTGCATCATTCTTTTGTCTTTTAAAACTTTATCTAGAGGAGTAGATGTGTGTAAAGGATACCAATGGAATATCAGTTTGGTCATCTTTTTTTATAGGATTTTTCCATGTCTTCCACTGCAATTGGAGTGATGATGATGAGGTGTGTAAAGGATACAAATCATTGGAAATTTTGGAGCTTGAAAAATGTTAGCAATCATGGGCCATATAAAGTCTATGTGGTTCAGTTTAATAATGAGAAGGCAAAACAATTTCTCTCAATTACTTTTTTAGTCATATAAAAGTTTTACATGGGGTCAATTGATAAGGTCCATCTTTAAATTTTGGTTCGGGATCTTTTTTATTTCGATTGGATTTTATTGAGAAGAGATAGGTTTGTAGTGGTTGCTAACCAAAATCAGAAATTTAGTATGTTAAGAGACTGTAATATGAAATAATGATGGTGTTGGTATCACTCTGACCTAAATGCACTCTAACATAAATGGAAATAATAAAATATTGGAATCTATATATCAAAAAAATCTTCTTATTTTTATCTTATACTCCAAATAAATTTTTGTTTTGATTCGTAAATTGTGAGGATATTTAGGTTGGCCCACTCCAGCAAAGGTCACAAAGGGGACCTCCTCCCCATCCACATATTCAACATATTCAACTTAGATTTACTTATTAAACATAGAATCCATAATGGAAGTCCAAGAGCCACAACTTGGAGTTCCAACTATAGGTGTTACTTGGGGAATTTGAACTTGGATCTCCATCTTAGGAACCTTATGTCCTTTCCATTTAAGCACAACCCCTTTCACTTCAATTAGGACTAGGGATGTACCCCTAGGTGACATGCAAATGCTCCACTCCACATGCCATGGGTAAATCAGGATACAAGACACTGAGGGCCCCTCAATTGTTGACATGGTAGAGAGAAACTCCGCGAGGTTTGAACTTGGGTTGTTGGCACTATAGGAAAGAAGCCCCACCATTTCACCATAGGGTCTCCCCCACTTGTACTCCAAATAATTAGCAACATAGTATAAATTTTAAATTCTATTATATTAATATTTTAAGTGATTAAAAAAATATAAAAATATGAAGCACAATGTTAAAAAGAAATTTAAAATTTGTAATATTAGCTAAGGGTAATTGTTTAATGATTCTTTCTAACTAATTAGCCCATAGGATTTTTTTAGTGGACTTGTAAGTCCACTATTAACTGGAAAACCTATCTCATATCGAGAAATTGGTAAATATTGTCAGCAAATAGGTTTCAGTGATCAGTATAAGGTCTTGAGAATTTTAGGTCCTTTATTAATGCAGTAGTAATGTGTTTAAAGATGCTCATATGTGTTCTAGATTTGGAGTCCTTAGAATAAATGTGAATAGCAATATTGCTTGATCTGATTGCTGCTAGTAGGGATAATCCCCTATATTTGATTCACTACTTTCTTACATGTTTTTCCTTCCTTCCTTTTGTCTTCAAGAAGTCACTTGATATAATAAATTGCAACCTGCTAATGTATGAGGTTGTTTCAATAAATGGATATAGTAATCTTGTTACATTTGATCGTTGTTGTCCTATTAATTTCTCATAAATATTGTACGAGATGTTGTGAATGTGGAATTCTATTGTTGTCCCCTAATATCATAAATATTTATGTGCTACTATCCACTAACATCATTTCTCTACCACTGTCCTAAATCACCACCCAAATTGTATTTAAATACACTTGAATTCATTGATTTTGGAGAAGAATAGTTATAGGCAAATTGAATGGTTGATTGAAGCCTACCAGATTGAAGAACTGTAGATACCCAAGTAGATACTGCAAGGGACACATAATCAGCCAAACCTCTTATTCAACTTTGATGCATTATTTGTCTTTTTCAAGACCTTTAACAATTTAGGTATGAATGTTGGGAAGAAAAATGGTGTTGGCAGTCATGTTAGGCTTTGTAATGCTTTGTATGTGTGAGGCTTTCAAGATTTATGTTTTATTTTGTACTCTTTATCATATAGGGTCCATTGTGATTAATTCTAAATGCAAATGTTGACAAATAGTTAGCACCTAAATTTCGTTCTTTCCTTGAATGTTCAAAATTATGTTTACTAGATGAAAAGCACATGTCCTATGGCACATTAGGGCACAGAAAGAAAGCATATGTAAGAGCCTCAGAAAGCACATTCAAGGAAAGAGGCAATGGAAATATCTTGCATTAAAATGAATTTTGGCATATTTTATAAAAAAGGTAGTAATGGGGTTTCAGTTTTTATGTTGTTAAGGAAATTGCAGCAAACATATTTTTAGTTTTTGTGCTCGAAAAACAAAGAACTGATGCAAATACCTTTAAAAAAAATATTTCCTCCAAAGCCTTGGATCGATTCATCAGAAGGTGATTCTTGTGTTTTCTATTTACACTCCCCTTTAGCTCACTCAAATCTTGCAATTTGATATGCTTGCCTAAGTTATTTGCTTTCAACCATTTTCATTTTCCTTTGAAAAAATATAAATCCAAAATTGTAGGTGCGGGTAAGGGTTTCATGCATTACATTCAGGTCACTCGCTATGTGTTTCCTCTTTATTGCGGCTCCATGCAATCCCACATGTTACAATTCTCTACAACATTTTCTATTTGACAAAAGTATATTTATTTATGATTAATGTAATAAACTTAATCAACTCTTGAGGTTAGTGAGTTTTTTGTAAATTGCAAATGTTCACAATAAATAGTGATAATGTCTTCCCTATCCTCTAAGCTTGGGTGTTCTGCTCACGCATAGGACCCTGACTTGGATTGTTGTAGAACTCTCCTTATTGGTCTTTATACTTAAAAAGCTATTCCCACCATTTGTGAATCAAGTCTCTTATCTGCTCACATAGAAGTGTTGTTACAAGTATGTGTAATCGGTGTTTTCATCAATGTCAACAAGCTTGTGTTGTCATTGGTGTCAACTGTGTCATTTGTGTGACTTGTTTATAGTGCAAGAATATGAGTAGTTAGTGTTGAGTAGATATTGTCTCTGAGATGAGGTTGTTTCAATGGTGTGATCTATCTGGTTGAGTTGCTTCAATGAAGATGACATGGTTGCCTTGAAGAGATGATGAAGTTGTTAGGAATATGTTTCTATTGGTTAGCTTCCAAGTGCTTTTGAGAAAATTTGATTAATAAAAGAAACAGTGTGGTGAAGTACCATTTTGGCTTACAGAGTAGTGTTATTCTTTAGCTCCACATTTTCTCTATGTTGAAGATCTGTCTTTGTGGTTTGGATATGTTGTTCAAAGGTGTTAAAAGTTGTTATATTCCAAGTTTGGTGCTTGGTTCATTGTGTAGAGAAAGTTATGTTCACCAATGTGTGGACTATGTTTTTGAATCATGCAGAGGTGTCTGGGAGAAATGTCTTTGCTCCGCATTTCTCCACAAAGTGGTTTCAGGTCTTGCAGTTCTAGATTTGTGCTTATAAGGTTTATATCTTTCTTCTGTTGAAATTGTTCATGGTCTAGTACTCTAGAAGTTGATTTCTAGAGATACAGTGTATGACAGAGATACTTGAGCATACTGGATAAATAGAATAAGGTTGTGCGGCAGGTGAAAGTTGTTGCAAAGGAATTAGTTGGATTTTAGGATGTTTCAGGATGTTTGTGGAATACTCTAGATTGTGGTGAAGCCTTGCATGTGGTTTGCAAGTTGTTTTTGGGTTTGAGGAAGCATGTACTTAAAAGTTCATTGTGTTAACACAAGTTTGGCCAACCTTGGGTGTTTACACTAATTGCAAAGCTGCTTTGGTGATTGTGAAAGTGTGGAGTAGCATGCTTGGATGAATTTAGGTCCAAGCTAAGTTGTGTTATGGTCTTCCTTCATTCCTTTCCACCGCAGGGATGCTTAGGTCCAGACCTAATTTGAATTTTTTGGGTTAAGGTGATTTACCGACCTTAGAGAATGTTCTCAAGGTTGATGACAATATAAATGAGTGTTAAGGAATCATGATCGAGTGGGTGAGTGATGGATGTGATGTGAGTAACAGTGTGTTTGAGTGTGTGAAGTAGTACAAGCCTTCATGTGTTAGATTACTGGATGTAGTGAGCAGAAGGTGTCTACTATCTTTCAGTGATGCTGCGAATGTGATGTTGGTATTGAATATTAGTTTTGTGTTTTGAGCTTGATTGGAACTGTACTCAATGCATAAGTCAGATGCAATTATAACAGTTCAACTCTTGGCAGTGAGCCACCTCCTCTTTCTCTTTCTCTTTGGGCAGTGAGCCTTTCTTCTGGGTAGTGAACCCTTTGGCAATGAGCCTTTGGTAGTGAGCCTTTTGTAATTCAATGTTGTTACTACTTTATATTGTGAGCTAATCCTCACCATGGTTTTTCCTTATTTAGGGTGAAATTTGATTCATTTAGTTTTTATTGTTTATATGTTTGAATCCTCCTTTCACCCTATATATTCAAGGATCTAGGGTCAAGTGGAAATTCACTATCATACCCTAGGTCACTGTGAAATGTAGGGAAGCTTGGATTAGGGAATTTAATTATCAATTTTCCTTCTCTTATGTTCAATCAACCATTAAAACCCTAATTATGCAAATAGGACTGTAAACGGAAGAATAACAGAAAAAGCTCTTGTAGAGGGAAGAAAAATATCAAATCACAGAGCACCTGTTTTGGGGGTTCTGAGGTAGAAAAGTCAGGGACACAGGAGTAGGCACCCAAGTCCAAGGTACAAGTTTCTTTGCAGGTTCCTAACCTTCTTCTGACACTGACCTATACTGTAACTTTTGTTTCTAAAAATTCAACTATAGAGGACATAGGAGCGAGCGCCCAAGTCCCAAAAAGGCTTCAGTGTCCTGCTTCTCTTCAGATCCTAAATCCTTGATGTATGTTGATCCTTCCTGTAACTCCACTTTTTCCAAATGTGACACCTGTAACCTGCAATCATAAAACTACACAAATATGCTCTTGCAACACAATGAAAGCCTTGAATCACCTTTAGAATGCATGAACATCACAATTGCCATCTAATAATGCTCTAGTTTACAAATGAATGCCTAAACATGCTTTTATATGCAACTACAAACACTCCCACCAAGATTTTTGTAATTCAAACTTACTGTGTTGGCATAGGACCCAAATAATGGTCATAAACCGACACCCAAAAATTGGGGCTGCCCTAAAATAGGGTAGGACTAGGGTGCGGGCACCCAAGTCCTCCCCCCCTATTTTGGGCAGGGTCAAGCTCAAGGGGTCCTCCTAGGTCCTATTTGTCATGTTACCTAGGCTCATTCCATCAGGATGCCAAATTATGAAGTAAGATGTCCTAAATGCATGCAAAAGACCCGAGAGCTAAACCTAAAGAGGGAAAAGCCCCCAAGGGGACATTTTCTGATGTTACATTTAGCCCCCACTTTAATGTATGTATAAACACAAGGCCAATACATGCATTAAAGTAAGGTCACAAACACAACAAACACACCAAGCATGGAGAAGACAGTTACAGTCACACAGAACATGGAGAAGACAGTCAATGCATAGAAGACACATTAATGCATGGAAGATAGGCATGATATCTTTTCTTTTCTTTTTCTCATATATATGAAATACAAATACAAGTACAGGAAAGTAAACAAACCTCCCATAATATAGGATGCACTATCCTAAGGCACAGGTCTCTGTATATATGGGGCAACACACATGCAAGACATGCAAAACCTCCCAAAATGTAGGAAGCACTACCCTAAGGCATTGGTCTTTATTCTACATATGGGGTAGGAAACACGCCAAAACACACACACTTGAAGACATGGAGAAAACATAGCAGACAAACGATGGTGTGTTCCCTATTTCTAGGCTCATCACCATCTCAAGCACATTACAGGCACACACCGACGATTGTGCTTCGTCACAACAATCGCTAAAGACACGCTTAAGGGTTGAGTTAGTCACAGAACTGCTCCACACCTCCATAGAGGACTTTTTAAAATGATAGGATGTGCAATCTGCTCTGAGAAATACACCATCCCCACCTCCGCAAAGGGCTTAAGAAAAAGTATATGCTCGATATCTTGCCTCCGTAGAGGGCTTACATGATTGATTGATTGATTACAAACAAACTCAGGGTGCATGATGCACTCATCGCGCAGGTCTTTGCACCTGAGGTCAAACACATTGCTAACATCTATAATAGATAGCTTCCCTTATAAATGCCCCCACTTTAAGGTGGTTGATATCATGCAATGATATCAAGCATGTTAAGGTAGGAAGAAAACACACAAGGAAACATAGACTTTTGCAAAACCCATGCCCCCCGGAGGTGACATGTACTTTACAATCGCCAAATGTTCCTACAAACACATCCCTGTAAGAAACATGTTAGTGCCTACAACATCATGATAAACAACAACATCAATGCATATGATTAACCTCACAAAGAGCCAAGGTTATACAATGAATTTGGAGTTCGAGGATAATCATGGGGCTATATCATGAAGCTTTCCAAATCGAGTACCATCGAGGCCAGATTCAAAGACAAACAAAGATGCATAGAGCAACAATATTGTTAAGGTTTGTGAATGTGATAGAAACATCATGAAATTCACTATGCAAAAAGCACGAGTGCTTCCCCTAGCCAAGCATCAGATAAGATATACAACCCCATCGTCATATTAGGAACTAAATCCAATTTTTGATTGCTCTCAAAAGGGACACTAGGTCCGCATCAGTATAAATGTTTGTCATCATCCGCCTGCTAGGTGGAAACACTAGAGGAAGGGAAATAACAAATAAGAGAGGAGAAACAAGTGTCTTAGGGATAGTCACGTAGGAGGGTGCCCCTAGTGTCACCAACTGCAATGCTATGTCCGTAAGACACAACACTCAACAATGAAATTAGAGAGAGAAATTTAGAAGAATGATGATACAAATAGAAGAAGATCACAACAGAGGTGGTCTCCTGGTATCCCGGACCTTATGGGAGAATCCGAGGTCATTCAAGGAGGCCTAAACAACACATAACACATCACAGGGGAAGCACATCATGAGAGAGATAAAGGGTTAGAGATACTTACCTGTAGGGTCTTCGTGCTAGAGGTCATCAACAATTAAATCATTCTCTTTCCAATTGCAAACATAAGGTACCATTGCCAAGTCTTTGTAATTATCCTTTTGTTCATTCTTAAATGTTTCTTGGTTTGTCTCAATGTTAGGTGGAATGTGTTCTTGTTGAAGTTCATTAGTACCCATATTCACTATCCTCTTAGGTGGTGGGAGAAGCAAATTATTTTGAATGATCTCAACATCCATCCTTGAGGGATTTAATGTGAGAGACTTCTCCTCATCTACTAGGGCTACATCCTTAGTGATATCCAAATGACTTGAATATTCAAACAAAGGAGGGACATTAAAGGTCTTCTCTTCCTTAGTGAAATCCAAGGTGTGTGAACACTCAACTAAAGGAATAATGTTGGTAGGATGATCTATAGAGGTTTCATGTATTATGATAGAGTTTTGATTGTTGTTAGATGAAAGTTCATTTTCTACCCCTGGAATGTTCTTTGTTAAATGGAGCTTTTCATCCACTAATGCTTCCTCTTGGCCAGGGAGAGCATTGGAATGTCAAAGTGGTGATGGCTCTTCATTTGCTAATGCTTCATCTTGGCCAGAGTGAGCATTAGAATGAAGATTTGGTGGTATGATGTTAAGAGATGTGTCAATGAAATCATCCTCTTGCATCAAAGTGTCCTCATGAGGAGGAACAACCTTGGGAGAAGGATCATAAGGTAAACTAAAGTTATCATCACATGTTTTAACAATAGGTGTCATAGTGGAATGTTCCACAAAGTCATCTAAGGCTTCATCTAACATCTTGAGGTCATCACTAGTATATATACTATTGATCATGAATTTAGTGAGATCATAGAATATCCAAGGGTATATTCCCATGAAGTTTGAGAAGCTATCAAAATCTAATATATAACAAAGGATTTCATATGTGGAGCACATAGAGAGATCAGCATCATGATTGTGCGCTATTTGTTCCAGAACTTGAGGATATTTATCAGTGAATTTAGAGAAATGATCCATGTCTACGATGTATGCAAACAAATATTCTAAAGAAGTAGCCATCATATATGTCTTCAAATCAATGCAAAATAATATTTTGAAATCTTTCCAAAATCGATGCAAAAGACAAGCGTCAAGTTATATGCAAAAATGACCTAAAAATGCTTGATTTTTGTACTTTTTCAATGTAAATGAATGAAACAAAGGGTGTTGTAAGGATTTTGATGAAGGGAAGCAAATTATATGTCTGATATCAGTCCAAAACAATAATAATATCCTTATCAACAAACTCTTGATGCAAATCCAAGATAATGCCAAGTCAAAATATAGTGAAAATATGTCAAAATAGGCACTTTTTTCACCAAAACATAATGCAAAAGAGCATAAAAAAGGATGTTGTCAGGAAAATGCTTATGGGAAGCAAATAATATCAGTAATAACAGCCACTTAGTGTAAAAATTTCCAACACAACACACTTTTAGTGCCACTTAAGGTAAAACCCTAGTGAAAATATAGCAAAATATGCAATTTTTCACAGTTTTTCAATTCCAAGACCTAGAAAAAGGGGTGTTGTAATAAATTTTAGGATGTGAAAAAATTAATACTGATGATATCAGTAAACTCAATCAATAAAATTTGTCACAACATGCTTAGAGTGCAAACTAGGTCAAACCCTAGGGCAAAAAACGGCCAAAGTTTTTCATCGAATTTTCAATATAAGAGCCCGTTAAAAGGGTGTTGTGAAGATTTTTAGCAGGGGAATAAAATGATTACCCTGATAACATCTAATTAATGTGAAAATAATCTTCACAACATGCCTATGGTGCAAGTTTATAGAGTCGATAAGACCAAACTAAGTGAAAATCATTATTCTTGAAGCCCTAGGTTTGAGATCTTGACACAAAATGCTATGTGAATATTTTGAAGTCTGATTTATGATGAAAATTAAATACTCTCAGATCTTAAAATGATTTCAAAGCTCTAATATGCAAAATGCCAATGCAAATCTAATGAAAATGCATGAAAATTGCTAGTTTTTGTTGAAATTTTCAATGCAAAAATGCAAATATTTTAAATCTGAATGAAAATTTACACTAAAATGCAAGACTAAAGCCAAATTAAAATTTAAAATAGCCTCTAAAATTAGTAGAATAATCTGAAAGAAGATTTTTCCTACTAACCCTAGATTTTGAAATTACTAGGTTATATGAAAATTGTCAAAATTTCTATAAAAGCCTAGCAAATTAATGATGAAAATGCAATGCAAATTTCTAAATTTTTATGTTTTTATGTATTTTATATTAGATCTGATGCAAAAATCATGAATTAGGGAAATTTCGAAAGAATTGATGCAATTTAGTAAGCCAAACAATGCAAGTTTTTTAAATTTTTAAATTTTTTTGAGTTTTTCTCCATGCAATAAAATGAAAGACTATATGAATAAATGAAATCAATCCAAGTCTGAATACACACACTCAACAAGTTGTAATTTAAGTCTAAAATCATGGGTTCACCAAAATGTTTAGTGGAAAATTAGATTTGTTAATGTTTTGGTGTTTTGATGTTTGAATCCGCCTTTCCGCTTTACATTCAAGGATCTAGGGTCAAGTGGCAATTCACTATCATACCCTAGATTGTTGTGAGATGTAGGGAAGCTTGGATTAGGGAATTTAATTATCAATTTTCCTTCTCTTATGCTCAATCGACCATTAAAACCCTAATTATGCAAATAGGATTGTAAATAGAAGAATAATAGAAAAAGCTCTTACAGAGGGAAGCAAAATATCAAATCATAGAGCACCTATTTTCGGGGTTTCAAGGCAGAAAAGTCAAGGACATAGGAGCAGGTGCCCAAGTCCAAGTTACCATTTTCTTTGCGGAATCCTGACCTTCTTCCGACACTGATCTGCACTGTAACTTCTGTTTCTAAAAATTTAATTGTGGAGGACACAGGAGCGAGCACCCAAGTCCTAAAAAGGCTCCAGTGTCCTGCTTCTCTTTAGATCCCAAATCCTTGATGTCTGCTGATCCTTCCTATAACTCCATTTTTTCCATATGCGACACCTGTAACCTGCAATCACAAAACTTTGGGAGGGGGTTGTGGTGTTTAGAGGCTTGCCTCAGTCAAGCCCCGGAGGACACTTAAGTCTCCGAACACCGTTGTCAGATAAAGAGTGCATGTCCTTGTGAGGTAGAGGCAAAAACTAAAGGAAATGATGATAAAAACACAATATAATGTCACCTTGTAGTGAAGATCTCATGGAGGAAGATGCTCTTCATTCCATCATGAAAAAGATGCTTAAATCTACAAACACAAACACATAAACCACACAAATTTGCTCTTACAACATAATGAAAGCCTTGAATCACCTTTAGAATGCATGAACATCACAATTGCCATCTAATAATGCTCTAGTTTACAAATGAATGCCTAAACAAGCTTTTATATGCAACTACAAACACTCCTACCAAGATTTTCATAATTCAAACTTATTGTGTCGGCATAGGACCTAAATAACAGTCATAAACAACACCCAAAATTTAGGGCCACCCCAAAATAGGGCAGGACTAGGGCACGGCCGCCCAAGTCCTCCCCCCTATTTTGGGGTGGGTCAAGCTCAAGGGGTCCTCCTAGGTCCCATTTGTCATGTTACCTAGGGCTCATTCCATCGAGATGCCAAATTATGAAGTAAGATGTCCTAAATGCATGCAAAAGAATCAAGAGCTAAACCTAAAGAGGGAAAAGCCCCCAAGGGGACATTTTCTAAAGTTACATTCCCTTCTTGGGTTTTCCACGTAAATCTAGTGTTCTCTTGTGTTTGATGTTGATTTGGTTTAGTTTATGTTATTTTCTTTTCATGCTTAATCATCATAACAGTTTAAGAGTTAATTGAATCTGTGCAGATCTAAATGTGTGTGAGGGTTTTGAAATTTTCAGCTACAACTGATTCACCCCCCCCCCTTTTAGTTGTCTTGTGCATCCAACAATTGGTATCAAAGTGAGGTTCCTTGGAAGAGAGCTTAACCGTTTGAGGTAAATCTGGGATGGTGCACAAGAAGGATGTTCCCCTTTTTGATGGATTGGACTATGCTTTCTAGAAAATGAGGATGGAAGGTTATCTAATTTCTCTTGGATACGACATCTGGAAGTATGCAATGATTCGATATACAATGCCTGAAAATGGTCTGAGTACTACAAATGAGGTCAGGGCATATGAACTCAATGGTAAAGAAAGGTTTGCTCTTTTAAGTGGTCTTTCTAATTCTAAATTGGTTAAAGTCATGGATTTGAAATCTTTTAATGAAATCTAGAAAAAGTTAGAAAGTATTTATGAAGGAAATGATAAGGTCAAGCAAGCTAAAATGTAGAATTTAAAGTTCATGTTTGAGACCATGCAAATGTCTGAAGATGAAAACATTACAAGCTACTTACATAGGGTGGATGAAGTTGTCAATGGTATGAAAGGTCTTGGTGGAAAAATGGATGAAAAAGAAGTGATATTGAAGGTACTCAGAACTCTTCCTAAAACTTACATTCACAAGGTTTCTGCTATAGAAGAATTGCAAAATGTGAATCAGTTTACGAAAAAGCAGTTGCTTGGCCTTAATTACTTTTGAAATAAGAGAATTTGGTACAAGTAGTGCAAAGGATGAGACTGCTTTCACGGCTGGGAAATCTGAGAAGATTGTGGAATCAGATAAGGAGGATACAGATGATTTGGAAGCTAATTTTGCAAGAAGAATGAAATTGGGTACTGGTAAGTACAGTGGTAAGTTGCCTTTCATGTGTTTCAATTGTGGCAAGATAGGTCATTATGCTTCAAGATGTCTAGAAAGAATTTTGAGGAGCAAGAATAGGGAGAACAAAAGTAGAGTGCCTAAGAAAAGCTACTATGTTAGAGAACATGTTGGTGATGAATTTGATTTTGAGAATGATGAGGACAATGAATTTATGTTCATAGCTTTAAGATATGATATTTTTTCTACTAACTCTGGGAAGTGTGTGAAGGAAAAGGCTCCAAAAGTAGGTCTTAATGCTGAAAGTACCTTGATATATGCTTTTCATACTACACAGGAAAAGAGCCTTTAGGTCATTGATAGTGGATGCTCAAATCATATGACTGGTGATAAAAGTAAGTTTGTTAAACTTGAAAAATATGATGGAGGATTAGTTAGATTTGGTGATGATAGAGCTACTCAGATATGCGCAAAAGGCTCAATTAGTTTTCATGGCAAGCATAATACTGATTATGTTCTTTATGTTAAGGTTTAAAGCATAACCTATTGAGTTTTGGGCAAAAGTGTAGCAAAGGATACAATCTTGTGTTTTAGGATGGTGGTTGTGAGATCAGAAAAGATTCTGGAACTGTGATATCTACTAGAAATAGGACAAAAGAAAATGTATATCATCTCAAAGGTGGTGATGGCTATTGGTTCATGACTCAGATTAGTGAAAGCTAGCTATGGCATAGAAGATTGTGTCACATCAATTTTGATAGCTTGGTAAGGATGTGTTCAGCTCAAGCCATGAGATATCTGCCAAAGATTACAAAGCCCATCAATGTTGTCTGCAAGGAATGTTAGATTGGAAAGTAGGCAAGAAGTTTCAAAGTCAAGGATTAGTCTTCTACCAGACAGTTGGAATTGATGCATACAGATCTTTGTGGTCCTACCAAGGTAAGGAGTTTTCAAGGTGACAAGTATTTCATGCTATTGATTAATGATTATTCTAGGATGACATGGGTTACTTTTCTTAAATAAAAATTTGAAGCCCTAGATAAGTTCAAAGCATTCAAAGCCATGGTTGAGAATGAAATGGATATGACAATTAAATGTTTGAGGTCTAACAAAGGTGGAGAGTTCATCTCCAATGAGTTTAACATGTTCTGTGAGAATAATGGGATAAAGAGGCAATTATTTGCCCCTAGAACTCCTCAGTAGAATGGAGTGGTTGAAAGAAAGAATAGGATTGTTCAAGAAACTGCAAGGATAATGATAAAAGAAGCAAACATACCAGAGGTCTACTAGAGAGAAGCAATTCATACTGTTGTTACATACTAAATAGAGCATAGGCAAGAGCAAATAGTACAAAGACACCTTATGAGTTATGGTATGGAAGGACTCTAACTGACAAGTACTTCAGATTTTTTGGAAGCAAATGTTATATTAGAAGGGATGAAGAAAATCTAGAAAAGTTTGATGTAAGGTTTGATGAAGGTATCTTTCTTGGGTATTCTACTAAAAGCAAAGCTTACCGGTGCTACAACAAGAGGTTGAGAAGGATTGTTCAGAGTGCAAATGTCAAAGTTGATGAAGATCTACAAATGAATTCAGAAGTTGATGGATATGAATCAGATGAGTCATCCTACAAAGAAGAAGAAAATGCTGGTGAAAAGGAAGTACAGATTGAAGAAGAAGAAGAAGCTCCAGAAAAGACTCTTGAAGCTCCAACAAAGACTCCTAAAATGCCCAAGTATGTGCAGAAGCATCACTTTGAAGATCAAATCATTGGTGACAAGAACAAAGGTGTACTAACAAGAAGGAAATCTATTGAAGAATAGGTAAATCTATGTTTTCTCTCTATAGTTGAACCCAAAACAGTGATTGAAGCATTTAAGGATGAGAATTGGATCAAGGCTATGGAAGAAGAACTAATGCAGATTAAAAAGAATCAGACTTGGGAACATGTCCCAAGACTAGCAAACAATAATGTGATTGGAACTAAGTGGGTATTCTAGAACAAACTAAATGAGAATGGAGAAGTGGTAAGAAACAAGGCAAGGCTTGTGTGTAAAGGTTACTCACAAGTAGAAGGAATAGACTATGAGGAAACTTCTGCTCCAGTGGCAAGAATGGAAGCCATCAAGATGTTTTTGGCTTTTGCAGCACATAAGAATTTCAAAGTATATCAAATGGATGTGAAGTTTGATTTCTTGAATGGTGAGTTGGAAGAAGAAGTATACATAGAACAACCAGATGGATTTCAGTTATTAGATAAACCTGACATGGTCTGCAAATTGAAGAAGGAACTATATGGATTGAAGCAATCCCCCAGAGCTTGGTATGCAAGGTTAGACAGGTATCTATTACAGCAAGGATTTAATAAAGGCTCCACAGATAGTAATTTGTACATCAAAGCAGGTGAAGATCAAATTCTGATTGATGAAGTATATGTGGATGATATAATCTTTGGAGGAAATGAAGGTATGTGTAAGAGCTTTATAGATGAGATGTAGAAAGAATTTGAGATGTCAATGTGTGGAGAAATGAACTTCTTCCTTGGGCTACAGATCAATCAGATAAGTAAAGGTATTTTGATTTCACAATCAAAGTATGTCAAGGAAATGTTAAAGATGTTTGGAATGGAAGATTCTAAATTAGTATGTACCCCTATGACAACTGGTTGCAAGTTGAGAAAGAATGATGAATCACCTAAGGCTAATCAGAGTAGATATAGGTCAATGATTGGAGTATTGTTATACTTAACTGATACTAGACCGAATATTATGCATGTTGTTTGTCTTGTGGCTTGATTTCAAGAAGATCCTAGAGAGACACATGTTGCAGCAATGAAGAGGATATTCAGATATTTAAAGGGCACTCTGGATCATGGCTTGTGGTATCCAAAGGATAATGACTTTACTCTAAGTATTTACACAGATGCAGATTGGGTTGGATGTGTTGATGACAGGAAAAGTACAAGTGGCAGTGCATTCTTTCTTGGAGATAGAGTGGTTCATGGCTAAGTAATATGCAAGATTCAGTATCTTTATCTACTACAGAGGTAGAATACATTGCAGCAGCATCTTGTTGCACACAAGTATTATGGATGAAGCAAACTTTGAAGGATATTAGTGTTGTATATGATGAGCCAATTCCTATCTTCTGTGATAATACTAGTGCTATTAATATTTCAAAGAATCTGGTGATGCACTCAAAAACAAAATATATCTCAATCTGGTATCACCTTCTGAGAGAGAAGGTTGCAAAGAATGAAGTGAAGCTTGAGTATGTACCTACAAAGGATCAAGTTGTTGACATATTCATCAAGGCCCTTCCTAAGGATACATTTGAGTATCTCCAGGAGAAGTTAGGGGTTATTGCCCCTCCTTCTTTGAACTAGATGCGTAAGGAGATGCATCAGTTCAGTGGAGTTCAAGTTTCATTACTTGTTCTAGACTGATGTAGGAGGCTACCTCTCAGGGGGGCAGGTATTGGTCATGATGGTTATTGCAGTAGGGGGAGTAAATTCTAATGTTGGTTGCTTCTAAGGGGAAGCATGCAGAGCAGTAAAATAAATGATGTTGCAGAGTAGTAGTAAGCAGGTACAAGTTTGAGTAATTGTCTAAAAGTAAGATTGAAAGTGAGGTGTGTAGCCCTTTGCCATTGATGTCAAAGGGGGAGAGAGAGCAATATGAAAAAGAAAAGATTTGGTGCTCAAAGAAGAGAGTATGAGTTGTAAAAGAAAGAAAGAAAGGGGGAGAGTAAGAAAGAGAAGAAGTTTGGTGTAGAGTTGTGTCTTGATAGTTTTTCACATTATGTGTTGCCATCAATGGCAAATGGGGAGATTGTTGCAAGTATGTGTAATCGGTGTTGTCATTGATGTCAACAAGCTTGTATTTTCATTGGTGTCAACTGTGTCATTTGTGTGAGTTCCTTATAGTACAAGAATATGAGTAGTTAGTGTTGAGTCGATACTGACTCTGAGATGAGGTTGTTGCAATGGTGTGAGTTATTTGGTCGAGTTGCTTCACTGAAGATGATGTGGCTGCCTTGAAGAGATGCTAAAGTTGTTATGAATATGTTTCTATTGGTTAGCTTCCAAGTACTTTTGAAAAAAATTGATTAATAAAGGAAATAGTGTGGTGAAGTAGCATTTTGGCTCATAGAGTAGTGTTATTCTTTTGCTCCGTATTTCCTCTATGTTGAAGATCTATCTTTGTGATTTGGATATGTTGTTTAGAGGTGTTAAGAGTTGTTATATTCCAAGTTTGGTGCTCTGGTTCATTATGCAAAGAAAGTTATGTTCACCAGTGTGTGGACTGTGTTTTTGAATCATGTAGAGGTGTCTGGGAGAAATGTCTTTGCTCCGCATTTCTCTACAAAGTGGTTTTAGGTCTTGTAGTTCTTGATTTGTGCTTATAAGGTTTATATCTTTATTCTATTGAAGTTGGTGGTTTGGTGCTCCGGAAGTTGATTTCTAGACATATAGTGTATGATAGAGATAGTTGAGCATATTAGATAAACAGGATAAGGTTGTGCAGCAGATGAAAGTTCTTGCGGAGGAATTTGTTGGATTTCAAGATGTTTCAGGATGTTCTTGGAATACTCTAGATTGTGGTGAAGCCTTGCATGTGGTCCACAAGTTGTTTTTGGGTTTGAGGAAGAGTGTACTTAAAATTTCATTGTGTTAACACAGGTTTGGCTGACCTTGGGTGTTTACACTAATTACAGAGTTGCTTTGGTGATTGTGAAAGAGGGGAGTAGCATACTTGGATGAATTTAGGTCCATGCTAAGATGTGTTGTGGTCCACCTTCATTCCTTTCCACCATGGGGATGCTTAGGTCCAGACCTAATTTGAATTTTCTGGGTTAAGGTGATTTATCAACCTTGGAGAATGTTCTCAAGGTTGATGACAGTATAAATGAGTGTCAAGGAGTCATGATCGAGTGGGTGAGTGATGGAAGTGTTGATAACTGAGAGGGGGGTGAATCAGTTATCTTAATTAATTTAACTTTTTGTTCTTTAATAACTAGTGCAACATCAAAACAAATAAGCATCCATAACCATGAAAGTAGAAACAAAATCAATACACATAACACAGTGATTTTGATGTGGAAAACCCTGTTAAGGGAAAAACCACGGGGTGACTTGTTAGACTTAGGGCACACAACTAAGAGGGGGGTGAATCAGTTGTGCAAAACTTTCTCCAATTAAAGACTTAAATCTTCTTAGTGATTAGCAGTATATTAATCAAGAACCATAATGCATTCAAATCAAGAGCAGAAACACATCAACACATAAGACACCAAGATTTTGACGTGGAAAACCCGGTTAAGGGAAAAACCACGGGGTGATTAACCCAAGATTGTATTCTCTGTTAGAAGAATAGATAGAACAAAATGGCACATGCCAATTAGGGCTCACTGCCTGAGCACACTGCTCACAAGAGGCTCATTGCCTACAAGAGACACATTGTCTACAAAGAAATAAATATCACATACATGAACTAGAGAATAGCATCTTCACCATGCTTGAATCAGTTCCATTTAAGCCCAATACTTATGTTTTGCCTTTCACTCTCCTCCTCGCTACCACACTCTCATCCCCACAAAGACAACTTCAAAATGACTTCACAATCCCTTATTTATACAAGGCATCAACTTAGGAATGATCATCTAAGTCAGAAAACATTCATAAGATCATCCACTAGATGGATAACTCATCTGGTCGGCCTGTCTCAAGAAGAACACCATCATCCAGAAGTTACTCTTCAATTGTGAGCTCCAACTTCAATGCAGACCACCAACACAAGCTGGACATGATCCAAAGACCTCCACAAGCTTTCCTGAATCACCAAGAACATCCACGCTTCTTCTGCTTACTGAAATCCTTCTCTCCTTCATCTGAAACCTCAAGAACATAGTCTGTCATTACTGTCACAAAGGAATAGATGCTTACGGACCTTCAAACCATAAACCAATAGAGTTGATACATCACAAAGACTTCCTCAAAACTCCCTTAAGTCCACAGAATAGGAAACTTCATTTTCGGATCTCACTGGACCTTTCTTGTTACACTCTGTCACCTCTAAACACCTACCAGAACTAGTTTTACTTGAGCGGCCACAGCTTCTTTATATCTTCATTCAAACCTATGAAATCTCTACTGGATCACCTATAGACACATATCTATGAACCCTTTAATCTGTATCCTCTGATCCTCATCCTATCTTGGACTTTTTCCTTACTGTCATCACTGTTCTTCACTGTTCCTGATTGAGACTAATTTTCTCAATATCCTCAACTCACGGCTCATCGAAACCTTATCATTAATACAATAGGAGTATGATTGCATCAATGACAACACCAACTAGGCCCATACTTGCAACAATCTCCCCCTTTGTCATTAATGGCAACATAAGATGTGAAAAACTATTTTAACCATCAAGACAAGAACTTTTCCTCACTGTCACAACTCCCCCTATCAGCAACAACCATTCATATGTCTTCTCTCCTTATAGTGCTCCCCCTTTGATCAACAACCACTTGTTTTTCACATGTCTTCTCTCCCCCTTTGACATCAATGGCAAAGGGCACATACTTGCAATTCCAACACTTTAGAATCATACCTGCTACTCCCCCTGAGTAGTAGCTCCCATCAATCCAGATCACAAGATATGATTGTGATATCCACCAAATTGATGCACCTCAATGCACCTTAGTTCATCATTGGAGGGGCGATAACACCTAACTTCTCCCTGAGATACTCAAAAGAGTCCTTAGGTAGAGGTTTAGTAAATATGTCTACAATCTGATCCTTGAAAGGCACAAACTCCAATCTGACTTCATTCTTGTTCACTTGCTCTCTCAAAAAGTGACACTTGATGGATATGTGTTTAGTCTTTGAATGTAACACCAGATTCTTAGATATATTTATAGCACTTGAATTATAACAGAAGATTATGATAGGTTCCTCATACTCCACTTTGATATCTCTTAGCATCTGCTTCATCCACAAAACTTGAGTGCAACTACCTACTGCTGCAATATATTTTGCTTCAATTATAGATAGAGATATTCCCTCTTGTTTCTTGCTTAGCCAAGAAACCAATCTCTTCCCCAAAAAGAATGCTCCACCACTAGTACTCTTATGGTCATCCACATCTCCTGCCCAATCAGCATCTGTATATGCATAAAGAGAGAAATCATGATCTCTAGGATACCATAGACCATCCTCAACCGTCCCTTTTAGATATCTAAAAATCCTCTTGATTGCCATGACATGGGATTCTCTAGGATCATCTTGGAATCTAGCAGCAAGACCAATAGCTTGCATAATATCTGGTCTAGTTTGAGTGAGATACAACAATCCTCCAATCATTGATCTGTACTTTGTCTGGTCTGCCTTAGGAGAGTCATCATCTTTGCTCAAATTACATCCGCTTGTCATGGGAGTATTCATTGGCTTTGAATCTTCCATCCCAAATTTCTTCAACAATTATTTCACATATTTGGTTTGAGAAATGAAGATTCCTTTCTTTGTTTGAATGATTTGCAGACGCAAGAAGAAATTCATTTCACCAAGCATAGACATCTCAAACTCACTTTTCATTTGATTTGCAAAAGTTTTACACATACTATCTCTTCCTCCAAAGATGATATCATCAACAAATACTTCAACAATCAAGATGTTTTCATGATCAATTTTGAAATATAAGTTATTGTCAACAGTACCTTTATTGAAACCAATCTTCAAAAGATGCTTATCCAATCTTTCATACCAGACTCTTGGGGCTTGCTTCAATCCATACATTGCCTTCTTCAACTTGTAGACCATATCACCATGATTAGACAATTGAAATCCATCCGGTTGCTCTATATACACTTCTTCTTCAAAGTCACCATTTAGAAAGGTAGACTTGACATCCATCTGATATACCTTGAAATCCTTGAAGGCAACAAAGGCAAGAAATAATCTGACTACTTCAATTCTTGCCACCGGAGCAAAAGTTTCTTCAAAATCAATTCCTTCTATTTGAGAGTAGCCCTTGCAGACCAATCTAGCTTTATTTCTGATTACTTCACCAACTTCATTTAGTTTGTTCTGGAAGACCCATTTGGTTCCAATCACATTCTTGTTTCTAGGTCTGGGAACAAGATCCCAAGTGTGATTTTTCTCTATTTGTACCAACTCTTCCTCCATTGCTTTAGTCTAATTTTCATCATTGCAAGTTTCATTCACTGTCTTAGGTTCAATCTTTGAAATCAAACAATACTCTTCTGAATCTTGAGCAATTCTCCTTCTTGTTAGTACTCCTTTGCTTTTATCACCTATGATCTGATCTTCAGAGTGGTTCAATCTTACATACCTGGGAACTTTAGGAATTTCTTGCACTTTTGATTCTTGATCAGCCTCATTGAAACTCATTTCTTCTTCCTGGTTTACCGGATTAGCTTGAAACTGACTAACAGATGAGGCTTGGGCTCCTTGAGTCTGAACACCATTCTAATCATCTTCATCATATTCATAAAACCTTGAGGGTTTCTTAGTTCCCTCATCAACTTTCACATTTGTACTTTCTATCATCTTTCTCAGTCTTTTGTTATAACATCGGTATGCTTTGCTTTGAGTAGAGTAACCCAAGAATATTCCTTCATCACTTCTAGCATCAAACTTTCCTAGATCTTCATCTCTTTTAATGTAACATTTGCTATCAAAAACTCTGAAATACCTCACAGTAGGAGTGATGCCAAACCAAAGTTCATAAGGAGTCTTACCAGTATTGCTTCTGATTTGAACTCAATTGAGAGTATAGACGGCAGTGCTGACAACTTCTCTCCAATAGATGTGAGGAACATTTGCTTCCATCATCATGGTCCTAGATGCTTTCTGTATGGTCCAGTTCTTTCTTTCCACTACTCCATTCTGCTGTGGAGTCCTAGGAGCAGACAACTATCTCTTTATTCCATGTTTCTCATAGAACTCTATGAACTCACCAGATGTGAATTCTCCACCTCTATCAGACCTCAGACATTTCAATTTTAATCTGGTTTCATTCTCTACCATAGCCTTGAATATTTTAAATTTCTCAAAAGCTTTTGATTTCTCTTTCAAAAAAGTTACCCACATCATCTGAAAATAGTCATCAATTAGTAACATGAAGTATCTATCACCTTGCATACTCCTGATTCTTGCCGGGCCACAAAGGTCAGTATGAACTAAGTCCAATAATCTGGTAGAAGATAGTTCCTTACTCTTGAATGTGATTCTGCTCAGCTTACCCAACTAACATTCTTTGCACAAGCTATTAGTAGGTTTCACCAGTTTTGGAAGATCTCTTACAGCCTAAGTATTGCTTATCTTGATGATATTATCAAAATTCACATGACACATTCTCCTATGCCATAACCAACTCTGATCAACTTGAACAAATAAGCAACTTTTACCAGTGCCAACCAAGTGGAAGATATTACCTTTAATTTGGGTACCAGATGCAATCTCTGTTCTAGAGCTTTCAAAGATCTTGCATTTTGCATTCTTGAACCAGAGATCATAGCCTTTGTCCACCAACTGTCCAACACTAAGAAGATTTTACTTCAAGCTTTCAACATAGAGAACATTACCGGTTTTGTTCCTTCCATCAAAAGAAATAGTTCCTCTTCCTCTGATTCTACCAGCAGAATTATCACCAAACTTCACCACTCCTCCTTCATACCTTTCCAAATCTATGAACTTATTTTTGTCACATGTCATATGGTGAGAGCAACCACTGTCAATGACCCAATCATCCTTTTCTTCAACTTGGGCAGCCAGAGCTCTTTCTACAACTTTATGATTGACAGATACAGAGGATATTGGTTCTTCTTCCTTGATGGCAATAAACACCCATTCACTTCTGGATTTGTTTCCTATCTCTGATTCATCATCTGTTACTTCTTCATTATCATCTTCTTCATGAACATAGCCACAATTCTTTTGGAACCTTGATCTGTTAGGATTTGGCCTTGAAAATCTTTCCAGACATCTTGAGGCAAAATGACCAATCTTATTGCAGTTAAAACACTTAAAAGGCAATTTTCCTTCATACTTACCGGATCCTCTTGGCAGTCTCTTTGCAATGAGGGCTTCAAGTTGAGCAGTTTCTACTTCTTCTTCTTCCAGGTCTTTTTTTGCTTTTTCATACCATGACAGTTTCCTTGATGAGTTCTCTCCCGGATCAAACCTTTGTTTACCTTTTACAAAGGCACTGGCTTTGAATGCAGATTCAGTCTTGGGGGGATCATCTCCAAACTCGGTCATTTCAAATACAGCCAATTTGCCAGCTAATTGATCTCTTGTGATAGTTGTATGGGTTCTGAATTCATCAATGGCAAAAACCTTAATTTTGTAAGAAGTAGGAAGGGATCTGAGAATTTTGCCAACAATCTCATTTTCATCCAAGATTCCACCAGCATTTCTAAGTCCACAAACAAGCTCATTTACTCTTGGCATAAAAGTAGTAACATTTTCATCATCTCTCATCTTCAGGTTTTCAAATTTCCCTTTCAGACTTTGTAACCTTGCACATTTAACATATTGGTCTCCTTCATGCAAAAGTTCCAATTTTTTCCAAATCTCAAAAGCAATTGGTAGGTCAATAACATTTGAGAGATCTGAATCAGATAATGTGCTTAGAAGAGCTTCTATAGTCTGCAGATTATTTCCAGTATCTGTGATTTCATTTGGAGCTTTTGGACCACCCTGTGGAGGTACATATTATGTTGTAACCATGGTCTAGTATGCCATTCCCATGCATTGCAAGTGACACTTCATGCGACCTTTCCATAGATTAAAATTTGTTCCATCAAACTTTGGAGTATCCTTCTTGTAGGATGACATCCTGGATCTCCTCAAGCAATTAAGCTCTTTTAGAGGAACTTAGCTCTGATACCAATTGTTAGACTTAGGGCACACAACTAAGAGGGGAGGTGAATCAGTTGTGCAAAAATTTCTCCAATTAAACACTTAAATCTTCTTAGTGATTAGTAGTATATTAATCAAGAACCATAATGCATTCAAATCAAGAGCAGAAACACATCAACACATAAGACACCAAGATTTTGATGTGGAAAACCCGGTTAAGGGAAAAACCACGGGGTGATTAACCCAAGATTGTATTCTCTGTTAGAAGAATAGATAGAACAAAATGGCACATGCCAATTAGGGCTCACTACCTGAGCACACTGCTCACAAGAGGCTCACTACCTACAAGAGACACACTATCTACAAAGAAATAAATATCACATACATGAACTAGAGAATAGCATCTCCACCATGCTTGAATCAGTTTCATTTAAGCCCAATACTTCTGCTCTGCCTTTTGCTCTCCTCCTTGCTACCACACTCTCATCTCCACAAAGACAACTTCAAACTAACTTCACAATCCCTTATTTATACAAGGCATCAACTTAGGAATGATCATCTAAGTCGACAAACATTCATAAGATCATCCGCCAGATGGATAACTCATCTAGTCAGCCTATCTCAAGAAGAACACCATCATCCGGAAGTTACTCTTCAATTGCAAGCTCCAACTTCAATACGGACCACCAACATGAGTTGGACATGATCCAAAGACCTTCACAAGCTTTCTTGAACCACCAAGAACATCCACACTTCTTCTGCTTACTAAAATCCTTCTCTCCTTCATCTGGAACCTCAAGAACACATTCTGTCATTACTGTCACAAAGGAATAGATGCTTGCAGACCTTCAAACCATGAACCAATAGAGTTGATACACCACAAAGACTTCCTTAGAACTCCCTTAAATCTGCAGAATAGGAAACTTCATTTCCGGATCTCACCGGACCTTTCTTGTTACACTCTGTCACCTTTGAACACCTATCGGAACCGGTTTTACTTGAGCGGCCACAGCTTCTTCATATCTTCATGCGAACCTATAAAATCTCTACTAGATCACCTACAGACACATATCTATGAACCCTTTAATCTGCATCCTCTGATCCTCATCCTATCTTGGACTTTTTCCTTACTGTCATCACTGTTCTTCACTGTTCCTGATTGAGACTAATTTTCTCAATATCCTTAGCTCACGGCTCATCCAAACCTTATCATTAATGTAACAGGAGTATGTTTACATCAATGACAACACCAGTTAGGCCCATACTTGCAACATGACTAGCCCAAGATTGAATTCTCTGTTAAAAGAATAGAAGTACAAAATGGCACTTGTCAATTAGGGCTCACTGCCTGAGCACACTGCTCACAAGAGGCTCACTGCCTACAAGAGACTCACTATCTACAAGGTATAAAGAAAGTAACAAGATACTTGAACTGATGAGAAGCATCCACATATGCTGAGGTTTAGTTCTGGTTAGGCTCAATACACTGAACTACTACACTTCATTCTTCCTCTTCTTTGGTGTTGATGTCCTGTTACATACCAGACCTGTATTATTGCTTCCACACTCTTCTCTTCTTTTCTTCACACTTCACAACTCACACCACACACCTTTTCATTGAAATCCATCTAGTATATATATCCGCACAAAAGATTTCAACATCTTTCTAGTCGGCATCCGGAACAATCAATATTTTTCCAAACTCTGGTTTGTCAGCTAAATCCTTGCTTACCAAGTGATGCGTATCAAAGAGATGCTTATAGAAGTCATCAATCATGTTGGCCAATCATGAATGATCCCTTAAGAAACTTGATTACCATCAATATCTCATCTGGATTAAGGTCTGAAGCTCTGCCATTCAGTTCTTCCTCAGTCTACTCTGCCAAACAGGAACCCAACACTTAGGTGTTCATATCTTTTCACTCTTACATCATCGGAGGTTCAATCTCTGGAATATATTAGTCATGTTACTCCTCTTGACTTTCCCAAGTCTGAGTTTACTAAGATACTTCCTTTGAGAGATCTGGACCTGATTGTCAGACCTTGCTGCATGCTCTGTTCTTGGTCACCGAACCAAAATACTCTTCAATCTGACTTCTGGTATAGACACACCATGTCTTGCAGATGTGTGGCATTGACTTTGTTGCCATCAATGACAACACTTATGAAGCCACACAGTGTCTCTTGCGAACAATCTCCCCCTTTGGCATTGATGGCAACACTTAGTGAAAAATGACTAAGTGTCACACTACACTCCCCCTTGGCTGATGCTCTATTCTAATGTACATTTTACCAGAGCTCCCCCTTAGCTAGATTCCACATTTTTCACTCGTCCTCACTCCCCCTTTGACATCAATGGAAAAGGGTAGAATCCGCACACCAAAATTCCCAAAAATCTAACTATACTTAGCTGCATAAGTATATATACATGTTATACTTTACTTATACTAAAGTATATCTGCAAAAGTTGTCTTCAACTGGACAAATTCTGTTGCCCAACTCTACTTCATCCTGTCCAAAATTGAGATGTGACCACTCAATAGGAATGCAAAAGCTTCTACCCTCTTTAGATCTGTCAGATCACTGGTCTAGGTTGTGGTCTGAGCATCAATTAGGGCCTCATGCATGGCCTCTAATTTAGGGATAATTATCCCTCTAAGTTCACCCATCCTACTTATTATATTCTTCCTTTCCTTTTCAAGTTTCTTTAGTTCATTTAGAATGGCAATAGTCTGACATTCCTGGTTTATTATGGATGTGGTGAGAGGATCAAAATTTTGAGATACACTTGACAGTTTATCCTCTTGCTCTTTCACTTTCTTCTCAATATCCTTTGTCACTTTAGACCAGGATAAACAAAATTTATATATTTCTCTACCATCTTTAAGAGCATTTTCTAAGCTCTTTATCCCAATATCCATAGTTCTCCTATCATTTGTTATTAGCCCTTGTACTTCAGAGAATCTCTTACTCAAAAATTCTTTTCGGACTTTCTCTTTTGCTGCTTTCTCTAAAGAGTCAAAATGTGTATTAACAGAATTTACAAGAGACTTTAGATTACTGGATGTGGAGGCCAAAGGATCCTTTTGGAAGGATGGCATGATTTTTTCTAGCACACCAGATGCAATCTCTATTAGCTCACAGTCTTCTATGTGAGACTTCAGAAGCTTTTCTTTTGTTTTGGCTTGAGCAAAAGATGCTACCTTCATTGTCTGGACTGGATAGAGGGAATCAAAATTGAATGGCCCTTGAAGTAGGTCCGGTTCATCTAATTCCATCATTTCTTTTGTCAAGAAGTCTTTGACTATTTCTACAGTGTCTCTTGTCAGAGACAGGGTTTTCTTCCCTTTTACAGCCTCAGCACTGTCACTTGTGGTCTTTTCTGTTTGACCTTCTTCTCTTCCCTTCACTTCTTCTCCTTGATTGATGCTCTCTTCTTTTCTTTCTTTTCCTTCAATTCCAAAGTCTACAGGGGGATTCGGAAGAGAGGTGTCTACTTCTCCATGAACTTCCTCTTCTAGAATAGAGGAATCTAAGTCCTTAGCTTTCTCTTTACTTGTCTCCTTTGTCTCTTCTGCAACTGTCTCAGTAGATTCTCCTTTGTCATCCATAGCAGAGGGTTCATCACCTAAGTCCTCTATAATAGGAAGATTGAATCTTTTAAAAGCATTCCAGAGGATATCTTGTATTTCTTTAGCCACCTGATCAGTCTCTCTAAGCATAAGCTTATTCATTCTAGATTTTCTTCAGAACTCATCCTTGCAATCCTTGAAGATCATGTTCTTTTTTTGAGGAGTGATGGAAGGATAGAGTTGGATAGCAATCTACTACCGAATTTCTAAGTCTTTTTCCATGGCATTGTTCTTTCCCATTTCAAGTTCTTTTTCTAGACTTTTGGGAATCAGAGATATAATTTCAATGAATGCTTTGTTATAGATGTTTGGATACCTGACTATAGCTTCTTGTAGGATCTTCTGATCAGCTTCACTAAAATCATCATAAAATTTAGTCATTGGTTTCAGGTTCCCATCCACAGTGACTGATTTGATAATATCATAAATGCAGAGAGTAGGCTTTTCAATAAATTCTTCTGCCTTTTCTTCCTTGCCTTGACCGGTAGAGGGTTCACCGGATGTTTTCTTCTTCTTCTTCATTTTCTTGACTTCCTCATCAGTTTCAGTTTCTTCATCATTCTTCTGACTTGTATAGGATCTTGTTGCCTTTTTCTTTGTTCTCTTCTCTCCCTTTCTAGATGTCTGGGCTTCCAATTTTGATGCCTTTTATCTCTTAGAGGTGGTAGGTGCAGAGCTCTTAGAGGATCTGGTCCGAGAAGGGGCTTGCACTGGATCACTTTCTTTTTCTGTATCTTGTTTCTCTTTCTCTGCCTTTTCTATTTTTTCTCTATTTGCATCAAGTGCTTCTTTTGAAATGCCATACCTTTTGGCAACATCCTCTACTTCTTTTCTCACTTTTCTTTTCATCTCCAGTTTTCTTAGCTCTACATGAATCTTTACACTCAATTCTTCAAAGGTTCCAAACCTTTCTGCCTCAAGGTCCTTGGTCTAACTCAGCAGGTGTTGAATATGTAGCTCTAGAATTTTCTCGTCAACTTCATACCCCATTGGCATGATCCAGACTATCCTTGGCTCCACTACCTCCATTAGGTATTGATCAGTTTCTACCATAAAGCATACTGTATCCTTATACTTTTCAACTAGAGATTGGGGGATTCTCTCTCTGGCTTGCATCATACTCTAAAAGTTCTTGAAGTAGCCCCAGATTGTTGTATTATGTGCCTTGGCATCACCAATTCCATGCAAATAATTTTTGATTTGTATGGCTACTGGTCTGTCATTTTTCTATTTCCAACCACTAGATCTGGGAAGCTCATTCATAAAGTAAAAGAACAAACACAGTATTAGCCCACCATACTTGAATGAGTTCTTGTCCTTCTTGATCTTTTGTAGGTTTTCCAATAGTTAGCTTAGAAGAAGCTCACAAAGATCATAATCTGCATTCTCCCTTAACATCTGATAAGCAACATAGATTGCAGTTCCGGATATAGAATTCTCCCTACTGGAGTGATATATCTTATAGCCAATTATCATGGATGTAAACTTGATATTCAGATCAGTGATATCTTCAATTGTGATTGCTCTCTTGTCAAATTTTGATCCTATTGCCTCACTCACTGTCTGATTCTTGATGAATTTGAGAGCAGGTAACCCACCGGATGAGTGCAATCCAGTAACTGCCCTAATGGCATCCTTGGTTATCTTGAATGGCCTCATCAACCACATAAAGTTGTCATGCATTCTACTCGGAACATATCGAACCCATTCATCTTTTGCAAAGCAAGGGAAATGGATGCATTATCCAAAATGCTTGTCCCAGATAGCCTTGTATTGAGGTTTGAGTTTAAAAGAATCATCTATTAATTGATTGTGATAGATATCCATTAGTTTGGATTCCCCAAATTCCTCAATGTTTGCATGAATATATGCCCTAACATCTTCTACATGCAAAACCCCATGTGGAATGCTAGAGAATGCGCCCAAGGGATCAACTTCCAGAGATTTGTAGGGGTGTTTTTTGAATTTAGGACGTGGCCTATCAATGATTTTGACAACATTCGAAGTAGCCATCTTTCAAAAGATTCAGAGAGAGTTTTTCAAGAGCGGAAAATACCTTTTATGCTTCTAGGGTTCCCGATATGAGTCAGATCGGATTGCAGGATGAATCAACTTCTGCGGTTGATCTTTGAGAGGTTTGAGACAATTTAGTTGCAGAGCTCCTTCTCTCTTCTTCATGAATGCAAATGTGCAAATTATGAACAAAAGAACCCTTATATTTCTACACAAACCCTAATTTCACATTGTAATAAATGCACAACTTAAGTTATTCCGGTTACTTTGTTCTCCTTGTCTTGAGAGATCTTTCCGGATCACTGAGATGCACTTAGAATTATTCTTGGTGAATATTGGTAATCTATCTACCTTTCTCCAATCATTCCATTTATCCGTAGATCAAGATACCTCAAATTTGAATCATACCAGATCTAACTGTGAAAATCATGTTCTTACCGGATGACTGTTAAACTAGATCATTCTTGGAAGATTAACCTCTTCTAAATTTCTTGCAGATCTTCCATATCTTTACCAAGGCTTATTTAGATGTTTCTCTGGGAACCCTTTAATCCACAACTTCCCATGTACCAATTTCAAGCACCAATTGACTGGCTGGGCGAACTTGTTTTCTTTTGTGACTCCCCCTGAGCCAAAGCTCATCTATTTAGTTTTTGGAAGGAATATCAACACCAGATTCTGGTGCAGATCCATCCTCAACATTTTTTGTACTTATCTTCACCCAAATCTTGTTCATCTTCCTTTGAATTTCATCTGCATTCACTTTTCCTTTTCCTTTGTCTTGGTTTTTATTATGAAGCACCGGACCCTTTTTGTCTTGATTCTTACTTCTGCAGAATTTGGCAATATGACCGGATCTATTACAATTGTAGCAAACAACATTTCTTTGCATATTTGATTGATATCCTCTTGATCTACACTGATTAGCCATATGTCCCATTCTATTGCATGTAAAGCATCTACCATTGAATGAATTATTCATTTGCATATTTCTACACTCATGAGATTTGTGGCCATACCTTTTGCAATTAAAACACTGTCTGAAGAAGGATGAATTAGTCTGATTCATTTGTCTTCTACACCGATTTACTTTATGACCAAAGTTATTGCAATTGTGCCAGTATCCATTGAAGGATGGATATCTTTGAGCATTTGGTTGCCTTACCGGAGGTCTTCTAGGCCTGTTCCTTGGATTTCCTGATCCAGAGTTCTTCTAACCAAATCCAGAGCTTTCACCTTTCTCATACCCCAAGCATTGCTTGTCATCTACCCTCTTTTAGCTTTCAAGAAGAACTTCAAGTTGAGCAAAGCTTATCTTGAATTTCTCTTTGTATTCATTTACTATTTGAAGATCCCTTTTTAGAGTGTCAATCTGATTCTCAAGTTGTTCTTCATTATCTCTAGCTTCTTCAAGATCAAATTCCAAATGCCTGATTAATCTATCCATTTTGTGGCAGTCTTCTGACTTCTCCTTGAGAGATTGTTTTAGATTATCTTCAATCTTTCTTTTCTCTTCAATTTCTTGGGTGAATTTCATAACCCTTGATTCCATTTCATGTCTTACCATAATGACCTCTTTTGAAAGCTTCTCACATAATTTGTTCTTCTCATTCAGATCTTCATTAGTATCATTGGCTTCACTTTAACTTGCTAATTACTGAAGAAGCTCCTTTCTCTTTTTGATAGAGATACTCAGTTTCTCCTTTAGTTCATTTATGAAATCATCAACTTGTTTGAGTCTTTCCCTCAAGTTATTGACTTCAAAGTTAGATTGCTCAAGATCATCAAGGGCAGACTGAAGTTGTTCCCTCATACCATACATATCCATTAGAATTCCCAGATCTTCCTCAAGTTGTTAGGCTCTATTTGGAGGAACTTAGCTCTGATACCAATTGTTGATAACTGAGAGGGGGGTGAATCAGTTATCTTAATTAATTTAACTTTCTATTCTTCTTTAATAACTAGTGCAGCATCAAAACAAATAAGCATCCATAACCATGAAAGCAGAAACAAAATTAATACACATAACACAATGATTTTGATGTGGAAAACCCTGTTAAGGGAAAAACCACGGGGTGACTAACCCAAGATTGTATTCTCTGTTAAAATAATAGAAGTACAAAATGGCACTTGCCAATTAGGGCCCACTACCCGAGCACACTGCTCACAAGAGGCTCACTACCTACAAGAGACTCACTGTCTACAGGGTATAAAGAAAGTAACAAGATACTTGAACTGATGAGAAGCATCCACATATGCTGAGGTTCAGTTCTAATTAGGCTCAATACACTGATCTACTGCACTTCATTCTTCCTCTTCTTTGGTGTTGTTGTATAGTTACATACCGGACCTGTATTACTACTTCCACACTGCTCTCTGCTTTTCTTCACACTTCACAACTCACACCACGCACCTTCTCATCGAAATCCATCTGGTATATATATCCGTACAAAGGATTTCAACATCTTTCTAGTCGGCATCCAAAATACTCAATATTTTCCCAAACTCTGATTTGTCCGCTGAATCCTTGCTTACCAAGTGATGCGTATCAAAGAGATGCTTATAGAAGTCATCAATCATGTCGGCCAATCATGAATGATCCCTTAAGAAACTTGATTACCATCAATATCTCATCCAGATTAAGGTCTGAAGCTCTGTCAGTCAGTTCTTCCTCAGTCTACTCTGCCAAACAGGAACCCAACACTTAGGTGTTCGTATCTTTTCACTATTACATCACCGTAGGTTCAATCTCTGGAATATATTAGTCATAGTACTCCTCTTGACTTCCCTAAGTCCACACTTTACTGAGATACTTCCTCTGAGAGATCTAGACCTGATTGTCGGACCTTGTTGCATGCTCTGTTCTTGGTCACCAGACCAAAATACTCTTCAATCTGACTTCCAGTATAGACACACCATGTCCTGCAAAATGTGTGGGATGGACTTTGTTGCCATCAATGACAACACTCACGAAGCCACACAGTGCCTCTTGCCAACAGGATGTGAGTAACAATGTGGTTGAGTGTGTGAAGCAGTACAAGCCTTCATGTGTTAGATTACTAGATGCAATGAGAAGAAGGTGTCTACTATCTTTTAGTGATGTTGTGAATGTGATGTTGGTATTGAATATTGGTTCTGTGTTTTGAGCTTGATTGGAACTATACTCCATGCATAAGTTAGATGCAATTATAACAGTTCAACTCTTGGTAGTGAGCCACCTCCTCTTTCTCTTTCTCTTTGGGTAGTGAGCCTTTTGTAATTTGGTGTTGTTACTACTTTATATTGTGATCTAATCCTCACCGTGATTTTTCCCTTCTTGGGTTTTCCACGTAAATCTAGTGTTCTCTTCTGTTTGATGTTGATTTGATTTAGTTTCTATTATTTGCTTTTCATGCTTAATCATCATAATAGTTTAAGGTGTTAATTGAATCTGTGCGGATCTAAATGTGTGTGAGGGTTTTGAAATTTTAAGCTACAACTGATTCACCCCCCCCCCTCAATTTTCTTGTGCATTCAACAAGTGCATGCTTTATTAGCTCTTAAAGAGGATGACTATATATCCTCATCTTCACTACCATTTATTTCTTATCCTCCTTTTTCTAGTTTGTAGGTGCATATATTTTTGAGGTTGATGATGAGTTGTCTACCATGCTTGGCTCCTTGTTTAATTCATCATGCAAGAAAGGATCTAGGAATCTTTATGTTTAACTTCTCATCATTTTATCACATAATAGTCTTCCAAAGTTATCTTTAATTTATAGATAAGGTGTAATGTGAATTGATGTTGAATTACATGAATTGTCTTTTTTATTTTTTACAGATAAAGAACATATATGTTATTATAAAACGGATGGAATATATATTGTCTTGTTTTAATTATATAATCAAACATATATATAGTTTTAAATATATAATGGATAGAATATATATTATTAAATCATATAACTAAAATGAATTGTAATGAGAAGCATTAGTTAGATTATTTGATTAAATTTGATTTTTCTAATTAGATTATTTGTTTAAGATTTTTTTTATATTTGTTAGAGTATTTGAGTAATGAAATTAAAATTAATTTAATATAATATTAGATTAACCAAGTATGATAGAAATGAAGTGGAAAAGATTAAAATTCAAATAGAATTGTTGAACTATGTTAGAAAAGAAGTGATAAATTAAAATTGATTTTTATAGAAAATTAGAATGTTTTGATTATTAAAATATGTTAGAATAGAAGTGATAAATTAAAATTAATTTATAAATACAAAGTTAGAATATTCGATCATTAAATATGTAAATCTTGGAGTATTTAACTTAATAGAAAGTTTTACATTGTTAAAACTTTCCTCCTATTTTTATTGTTAGTATCATGTATTCCCTCTATTTCGCATATCCCCTTATTTGATTCTAAAAATTAAGTCCTTGTTCCTTTAGAAAAGTGTTTGTGAATTTTAAATTTGAATAACTTCAAAATGTTACATGTAGATTCCATGCATAGTTGATATTAGAATATAAATACAATTTACTATCAAATGATTTTGACATACCTAAGAACATGACAAATGATGAAGATCAAAAAATTGTGAACAGTTGATTTAAAGAGATTTTTTTGTACCTCTTGTATAGTTGTTAATGGAGTAACCATTGATTGGAAAGCAAATGCTAAATTATTCCATCTAATATAAGAATTTATAGATCAAATGGGTTCTTTCTTAACAAATTCAATTTGTCTGTACTAGCTTTTTTCAATTGAATTCTTCCCTATAATCTTATGAGATTTCAAGTATTAAATAAGTATCAGAATGTCTCCCTCCATTTTTCTATTATTGAGACCACAAACAATTACACATTTTTTAATCATTATTGTTTAAGCTAATATTTCTTGATTGCAAACAACTAACTATATATCTCTTTTGCATGTACACCATCCCGTAGAAGAGTTATTTAAGTGATTTTAGGCAATTGGATCCACTCTAAATGTATATTTCATTGAATTTCTTGATGTTTTAGGTGAGAAACGTAAAAAATTCAAATCTTTTGTTAAATTAGGTATTCTAGGTTTTCATCACACTAATTCCTCTTATTCCTTTAATTCCTCCTAATCTTCTTAGCATTCCCTTGAATTTCCTATCAAGGCATCCCTTGCACCCCTGAAGTTGCAAGTGCTAGTTAATAGATATATAGAGCTTTCATGAGCATTCTAGGCTTGTCTTACATATAATTCACAAATAAAACTCACAAATCACTAACCTTTAGCATATCCAAGTTTCTCTTCTTATCTATAACTAAATAAAATGAAAATACCAAAAATTATAAGAATAATTAAATTTTAAAAAATTATTTTTTTCTATTAGATTATTCAACATCAAATATATTATATTTTTGTGTTTAGGATAAATAAAAAATTGTATTATTGAGAATAAAAATTTATGATAAAAATATTAAAATAATTAATAATAGTTAGAAATAATATCACAAAATAAAGGTGGAGTGAAATTTTTATATATTTAGAAATATTATATTATTGAAAAAAATAGTCAAACTACTAATACAAATTTATTTAAAAAATCATATTGTAAAGTTAAAATGGAGTAAGATTTTACATTTAAAATAGTTGGCAACATAGGTACATAGGGTAAACCACAATAAACTATAAATATAATGTTTCACCCATCTCATATTTACCCATCAAAATAAGGCATCTATTAACTTCTAAAAAAATTAAAATGGTGAAAACAACTTTTTTTCTTATCATATCCAAGAAAACATGAATTAGTTTTATGAGATCCTCAAGTGGTGGATGTCAAGTGGATGCCCATAAGGAGAATCATTTCCTATTTACCTTATATGTTGTCCTACAATGTGTACTAGGTCAAGTCCCTCTTTTTAAATCAAACATGTATATCTTGTATGGTGTATAAACACCTTCATCATTTCAACCACATAGGACTAAATAATAAAGGACTTACATAATCCCTACATAAATAGCATAACCAATTCCTCTTTTTGGCCTCCTAAAATCTAAAAGTAAAGAGACATAAATTTATATCTGTTTGCACAACTTCCTATCCCTTAAACCCAACCCCAACCTATTCCACACTCTTACCCCAATGCCTAAGAAAAAATATTAATATAATTACCCCCTCTACCCATAATACCTAGTGATATATCTATTTATTTTTTCCCTAATTTTAAATACCACATTATGTGCTCAATGGTATGATATTTCCTATTGTTTGATGCCCTTGGGTAAACAAGTGGATAGGGAAAATGCATAGCCCAGCATTCATGTGTAATGATAAGGTGGGGGCTATAAGTATGGGAATGAATGTCCTCAATAACAAATAAAAGGCTAGACTAATGAGCCCAACTTTGAATAGGATTGTTCATTTGTCACCATGTATATGTATCAACACATACCCTCAAAATAGGCACAAAACTAATTGGGAAATAGAATGGATATAGAAATTTCACCAAATTACATTTTACACCCACTTTGAGGTGCATGTGAATCTTAAATGATCGTGCATCTCAAAGTATGTAGAACTCACAAACATGAAGGTTAGTAAATATTCACACTCAAAGGATATCACCATGGGGTCTACATAAAGTAATGGACCACACAAGATCTATAATTATGTAGATATATCATCTAGCATACGTTCTCCATGTGGTCATGGAGTAAAAAGAGAAAAATATTCCAAGAATAAGTTCTTCCTTGCAAGTAAAAATCAACTACAAAATAGAAGCTTGCCTATTGTCTAACAAATGTGAATAACAAGAATTGAGTAAGTTTAGAAAAAAAACTTGTTCAAAACATGAGAAGGGTGTGCTTAAAGTGATAGCCATAAGACTACATGGTGCATGAAGTGCAAGTATGTCATGTGATACCTATCCAATTGGTCCCAACGATGAGTCTTTTTCATATATGTCATTACATGAAAACTCAACATAGGAATGTTAGTGATAATATATTTACCCCTTCAATGGTTTGTATCCACAAGATGAAAGGCATTAAAGGAGAGAAAAATGTACATGAAAGTAAATATAGTCTAGAGATTATCATGCAAGGGTGTAATCATGTAAAGTACTAGAAATAATGAATACATTGTGTACAATAAGCATGTAAGCATATAAGCATATAAAATGATATATCATGGTAAGCACATATGGCTGAAAATGGTATTAAGAAAGGTAGGTGATGCAAGAGCATCTAATTATACAAGAGATCCACATCAGCCAAAAAAAGACTAAGTAGAATAAGTAGCTTGCACAAACCTTGTACATGTGTTGTAGTATAATATAGTTACAATAAAGGCTTGAAGCCTTGTGCAGATTTAGATCTTTGTAGTGGAGTTACAATTTGTGCACTAGGCATAGATGAGAAAAATGAAGGTCATGTGCAAATGGAAGTCTTGTGTATAAGTGAAATTTATGCAACGATGTGAAATGGAGAAACTTGTGAGATCATGCACTCACTTGTTCAACTAAGCACAACTATTGACACTTGCAATGACTTGGAAGATGAAGTGACATGAATGGACAATTGATAAATGATGAAGATGAACTATTGAGCTTCCCTAACTAGTTCCCATGTTTTTAAAATAGCCTAGTCAAATTTATTGAAGGAAGGTGGTAGATTGGAAGGTTAGTAGCTAGAGTAAGAGTGCATAGACCTAACTCTAAGAGAAGACTATGAGAAGTTGCAACTTATGTGTGCGTGGGTATCCATTTTGATTTAGGTAGAGCCTTGTGGGATCATAAGACTTCATAGGTGCATTTTTATTGATATCATATTTGGGATATTTCTAACCTCTCTATTTGAAGACTATAATAGAAGGAATGTCCACATGCCTATTTTTATGTTTTCCTTCATTAATTTCAATTCCATAATGTGTTGCATTGTGAACACCCATTTGAGTATTAGAACATGATAACTCTAAGGATTACATGGTCTAAGGCATCCCTTCATTGGGACCCCTAACCATGATTGCATCAATTAGTAACAAAGTGGGTTCAACTTGAAAAGTGAATTCTATTTTCCACATTTGTGAGTGTTGGTAGAAAATAGTTAAGGCATCTTCTAATGTAGAGGCTATTAAGTAGAAGGTGTAGTGGGTGTAGCTATTGTGAAGGCCATATGAGGAAATGAAATGGAAAATAGAGGAATTCCTCTTAGAAGAGGAGGAGGAAGCAATAGACCACACAAAGTGATAGATTAAGTGAACTTGATGCAAGACCTTTAAACAATGTTGGAATCCATGAAGAATGCTTGACAAAGAGAAGTAGGTGTAGATTCGAGTGATGATGAAGCATATAAAGTACACATGGATGAATTTGATCAAGAATTGGTAAAACGTAGGTGGTTGAGAGACATGTCTAGGATATATGGTAATTCATTCATGGACATTTCCAAGCTAGTCAAAGAGTTAATATCTTAAAGATTTGATTGATTATATTATAAAATTGCAAAGTACATTGAGTATGAGTTCATAGAAGACCCTAAGAAGGTATAATTTGTGTGTACCAAATTGAAGGGGCATGCATTTTTGTTGTGGGATCATATCTAGATGGATTGTTCACTCTTCTTCAACACTCATTTTCTAGCCCTTCTATTTTATTTCTGTAACCCTATTCTCATAATCATGTTCTCCTATACCTTTTTATTTTACCAATTAGCTTAGGGTAGGCTAGTCATTAAAGTAGTTTTTATTATGCATTGTTCCATAGTTGATAGCATAGTTTTTTAGATTTGGCTAGTAGTAGTTGTAAAGTAGAAGAGGAAGTTGGCCTTCTCTGCAAGTTCCCATGTAATTTTTTAAAAAAAATATATAATGTGCAAGTTCCCAATCTATTGGAGTTTCTTAGGTACCCACAAGATTCATGGGCACAATTCACATTTTCAAGGATTTTATAAGTGGTGTTCATGGCCTTAAGGTTCAGACACCTAGGAGAATTGGTGAGTGTAAGGATCCCCATCTACGTTTGTACTCTTTGAAACTTGACACAAGCACAAGCATGGATGAGTCATCTCTGACGCAGCACATGGACCCTCTCCTTGCTTCTAATGACCTCCAAGTCACTCTCACTCTCATGAAAGAAGCCAATCAAGCAGGGGTGAGACCTAGGGGTTGTCCTATTCACTTGAGAATAGGACCTTGCAAAGAGTAGTAAGCCTAATCAAGGACCTATTGTTGTTTTGGACTTGTATTATTCTTTTTATGGTAGTCATGGTTAAGATAATAATATGACATGAAGGGTCACCTATGATCTATCTTCTGTTAGGGATTCTATTGTTCCAGTGCCTTAATGGGTGTATGTTGTAGTCATTGTTGCGTCTTGTTTGTTGTAGTCTTTCTTCTATGGCTTGAACACATTGTTGTATTTGTTCCCTATGTTGAATCAACCTAAGCATGTGATCTTGTTCTTCTCAGGTTTGTTGTGCTAGTTGTGGACTAGGATGTAACTCTTCAATCTCCTCGAGGACCACCCTCACCCACTCATCTCTGATTCCAAGGCACATTCGAATGCTTGAATAGAGAGAGTGAATTTGAGTTGACCTAGAGTTGAATTCTTGACTTAGTGGTGTTAACTAAGGTTTTCTAGTTGTTTTGTTGAGTTTGTTGACCTTGAGATGAAATCAAGGTGTTTTGACTTGCATTGATTTGGTGTTGACCTCGCGATGAAATCGAGGGTGTGTGAACTCGTTTTTATATTTTTTAATATTTTTGTTTTTTATGGGTTTTTTATGGGTTTTTATATGAAATGCAAGCCACAATGTATGCAGACAACATTTTTTGTTCATTTTCACCAATTTTTGAAATAAAATGGACTAATTTAAACTAGGAATTGAAATATGTATGCAAACTAGAATGCAGTTACCTAATGCAATTACTCTATGTTTTTGTATTTTTTGAGATTCATCTTGGGCTACTCTAAGAATTGAAAAATGCTTGAAAAGAAACTAATCTAAGATTGTAATTTAACTACTCAAAATAATCTGATCTAAACAATCTAAATTAAACTATCAAGGAATTTACAATGACAAGATTACTATTCCAAGAGCAAGAATGATGATCTAATTACTACTAAAAAACATGAAAAACTTGAAATATGGAGACACATGAGCCTTGACTAGCCTCAAGAATCCCTATGTATGGCAACCTCCTTGTCCTCCTATAGTAGTGGGGTCGTCCTCTTGGCGGTAAGTGGGATGGAGAAGCAAATTAAAAGAGATTTAAAAATATTTGAATGAGCCCAATTAAGAGCTAAGAGCACTATGGCTTGATAAATGGTGAATGTAACAATGCTATGAAGCCTTTGAAGGCTTTGCCAAAACAATAACAATAAGAAAGGGCACCTGAGTCCTGTAGTGAGCATAAACATGTTAATGGGAGAGCAAAAACTAAGCAAGAGATTGATTGCAACAATCAATTTGACTCCTCTATTGCTTGGAGGAGGGGGTTATTTATATGTTAGGAGAGCACATGAGGGATGGGGGTGATTGAGGAGTTAAAGCTAACTTGCTTGATTGAGTAGATGACTAAAAGATTGGAGACTGAACTAGCCTTGAAAGCTTATCATAGAAGAAGAAATGGAGTTAGCATGAGAGGAAGGAGAGTTAACTAGAATAGATTAGGCTAAATTTGCATGATTTGGAGTGTTGATTAAGTTAATTATGGCCTCCTCTAAGATTAGCTTGAAATTGCTTGCAAATTGGTCAAAAACGAAGGCTTTTGGGGCTCAAACTATAGGAAAAACTCACGTTCAAAATCTACAAGGGTCACCCCAAGGTCCCCCTCTCACTAGGGCAGGTTACCCTAGGCAACCTTGGGGTGACCCACAGAGGGTGACACCTGGGTACAAACTGAAAGTTGTGTATGCTTAGTTAAGGTCTGTAAAAGGGATTTGGCATTTGAAACAGGGTGCAAGATAAATTTAAGCAATATCTCCTAAGGATTTTTGGTCATTAATAGGGGAGACCCATAGAGGAGGAAAGTTGAGTAGAAACTAAAAATGGGTTTGGTCTGTCAGGCTATCTAAAGGCTGCCTAGGGTCAAAGACCTCTAGAATGGGTGTTGAAAGGTGGAATTAGTATGAAAAGGTGAAAATTGAATATGTAGGAAAGGGGAAAATATGACAAATAGAAGAATCAATAAGGGGGGAAAGTAGAATGGTTAGGAAACTGAAGAATCAACAAGGGAAAATCCCACTGACATGTGTCACCAAGAGGAGTGTTGTTGAGGGGATGTCATTATTCATGCTTCCATGTAAGTGATTGGGATTACATATCATCATGGGGTCCTCATGGAAGCTCATGCGCTGATTTGTTGCAATTGTACCTGCAAAGACTAGCATTAGTTTGACATTTGAGATATTAAGATAAATAATGAAATTACAAATGGACAAACATACCATTTGAGTTGTTGTCACAAGTTCAACTGATTGTCTATTTCACCATCGGTGACCTGTAAGGATGAAAGCATGCAAATCGAGGTAGAAAAACACTACAAAAGTAAGAAACTACTCCTAAATGCATAATTGAAAGCTAAGCTAAGAGACAATAGGAGCGAAGAAATTTGTGAAAAGGGGTTGATCGTTGACAGAATCATGCATGCAAGTAGTCACTGGAAAGCTTTCGTCAAGGTGATGGCAATAGAGGCGACGAATCCTTCTTCCACTGAGAATCAGGTACGAACATTGTGATTTTCTACCTTCAAAACCCTAGTTTGCATTTTGTTAATTTTTTTGTGAATGATTCCATTTTTACCAGTTTTCCTAATGCATTGTGTTTGTTTCATCATTTAGAGCATGAATGTGCTTTCATTTGTCAAAATTAGGTAGAATTTTCTTGTTTTATGAATTTCAGCATGATGGAGGGTGTGATAGGGTCACCCCTTTCACCAGGGTAGGTCACCCTGGGCAACCTAGTTGTTTCACTAGGGTTTCCTGGGGAGTTTTTCCTTGTCAAAAGGGGTGACTCTACCTATTTGGTTTTGCTTGTAATTTGATGCATGGCGATTCTTCTATGTTTCTATTTTTCACTAAATTTGACACTAATCTCATTATTTTATTACAATTTTGTGAGGCATATACGCTTTTTTGTATTTTTTAGTTTTGATGAGATCTAACACATTGTTTTTCATTCTTGATAGGATGGATGCATTCGATGGAATGCAGGCCATAAGAAGCAATGGATTTCAGATGCTTATGAGGCCCTCTTTTCAGGGGAGCATGATATCATGAAGAAATCAGGGATGGATAAAATATGTCATGTTCTAGTTGTCCATGCTACTTCTCATATCTATTGTGACATTCTAACCTACTGGGATGCCAATAGGGACACTTTTAGATTTCTATAGGTTTTAGGGGAGTGGACTATTACTCTTTATGATGTTTATCACATCTTAGGGGTTCCTGTGAGGGGACAGCAACTTGTTCCTCCTGAGAGTGATCCACTTGTCGAGAGGTGATCATGGGCATCCATCATGGGAGTATCTTATTCTAAGATGTAGACGGGAGACCAGCTTACTTCAATTCCTTGACTTCCTATTTCTCCTTTGAGGAAGTATCTTATTGGTCTAATCGCTTCAAATTTGTCAAGAGATAATAGAGCATCCAAACTTAGATAGTTTTGGGCACCAATTATTCAATGATAGAGCTCCTGGCACCATGTTTGCATGGGGTGTTGAAATTTTGTTTATGGTCTACTATGACTTCTATCATATTACATGCCGAGTAGCTCTTACATTCAATCATTTTTCCTTAATTATGTCATGGATTTATGAGCACATACAACCATTTCAGAGAGATATTCCACTTCCTGACCCTAGACTTCTGAGAGCTACGCAATGGTGTCAACTTGGTCACTTTGATACTAGCTTGCCTATAGTGGCTACCTTGACTGATGTTAACATGATTCTTGATCCTTATATTGACATGCAGGGTGCATGGCCCAGTGACACTTAGATTAGGGCATTTTGTAGGGGTGTGGTTCATCTTTCAGATCGAAATGGTTATGTGGATCTTCACCACGTCGAGAGAGTCCTACAATAGTTAGGTGATGACTTTCCATAGGACTTGCCCCTAGTTCCCACTTATTACAGGACTATTCAGGAGATGGGAGACTCTAAGCAAGGGATGAGTATATGGACCCCTTTGACCCCCAATGTCTTGATTACTAGGCTAGTTCATACACCTCATGGATCTGGTTCTGTTCGTAGGGGAGGAGAGTAATCTAGAGGGACAGCATCCTAATGAGGTCAACAAGGGAGAGGATAGAGAGATTCCTCCTAATGAGGAACTTGTCACACCTCTGGCTCGTGATTATGAATAAGATGACCCCTCTTAGGAAGAGGGTGATCCTCGTGAGTACCCTTTCTTTACTCCTTGTTTTATCATTTTTGCATACTTAGATCGTTTGAATAACTCTCTCTTCTCTTCTTTCTTTATCTTTATGCTCATTGATAGTTCAAAACTTTTGTGATTGTGATCTCAAAGACTTTACACGAATGCAAAATGATTATGATATGTTTTTGGTGTTTTTTAGAATATATATGGATGCAATGCAATGAATGAAATGTAGGGACACAAGAAGGAATGCAATATATTTTAGACCTATGGAATGTTATGAGTTATGACATAGACTTATTACTTTTCATTTTTCTAATTTTTGGTATTGTTTCCCTAAAATTTGAAATTTTGGTCCATTTGATTTTCTCCTTGTCCTTGTGTCATGTTCCAAAGTCTTAGTCTCAAATTTTTTCTTTTATCTGTAATTTCCTTCTTTCCCAAACTTAAGTTTTGAGGTTTTATTTCCTAATATCCCTTGTTGGCAATTTTAAGATTTTCTGAACTTGGCTTATCATTTGCTTTGTCAGGAAATTTCTCTGTCGGCAAACCTGTCGAGGAAATATCAAGTTTATGAACCATATCGGTAAAACTCTAAGTTTGCAAACTCGCAACTTTCTTGACAATTGTTCAATAGAAAGTTTGTCACTTTTTATTTCATTGGCTATCTTTCATTTTTGCAAACTTGTAACCTTGGTTCATAAGTTGTGTATTTTCCCGATTAGCCGATTCCCCGATAACCCGCCAATGACCCTTAGCCTTGTCGAGTTCTCTTTATTGGCTTTCTTTGTCATTTGTGAACTAAGTTTTGGTTTCTAAGTTCTATTTTTTCCCTAATTTATCGGTAAGCCAATAAGCTAACAACTAGCCCTTTTTTGTGTCAAGTTCCTCTCGCCGATAAGAGAAAAGGTGTCTTATAGTCAAAGTCTTGCTTAAATGGTTCACAAAAAGAATGTTTTGCCAATCATTGTTATTTTGAAAGCCTCATAAAGTTATCACATTGTCGCTTAGTTTGTGAAATATCAAATTTGTCGATAAAGCGGAAAATACACATCATATAGGGAAAGCATGAAGTTCATGAAATTTACTTTTTGTCGATTGAATGAAGGCAACGATCAGGAGCTTGGTTTGTCAAATAATAAGTTTATTGATAACTAAGTTTTGCAATGGCTAAGATCACTGATAAAGGGGAAATAAAATTCTTGACAAAGTGTTTTGATACGTCAAGTTTGTGGCATTTATTGTAAGGAGTATTTAATGTCCCAACCCTGATCCTACCTTGTTATCTTATAAAGTAAAGCTTCTCTTTAATCATTATTCACAATTGCTATTAAGAACATGTTTCCAAGAGCTAACTGCAGTCAGCCTAGTCATTTCTTCCCATAAGACATTACACTCAAGGTAAGTCTTTGGTCCATTTCTCTTTTCAAATTAAGAAATCATTATTAGCTATCTGTGTGGGGGGTTTATTTTGTGGTGTTCCCTGTTGTTCATGACTTGTGAAACCCCATTCTTCTCCACCATCAACCATAGCTCCCTTTTACATGACCTGAGTTCCTTGGGAATAACCCTAGTCAAAAGCCTTACATATTGGTTACTCAAGCAGTCAAAATGAAATGCAAATACCAAGGGTTATATATCTCCTTCATCATTGGGAATGAATTGGTGGTGGTGAAAGACACCGACCTGGGGCATGTCGACCTCTATGAGTTTTGGGCCAAAATAAATGCCAACCCCAAAATACCAATTGCCCAGAAGACTCTAGATAGCAGGCTAGCACACGCAGGTGGTTTTCCTTCAATGATGAAATGTACGGACTTAGTTATGGCCTATATTCAGAATTATCATGTTGAAGCTCAAGAAATTAGAATAGTGAGTGGCAAGGTAATTTTGTAGATAAATGTTGATTCCATTAGCAATAGACTAGGTTTGCCTGTACGTGAAGAGTATGCCAATTTGTCACAGGAGATTGGCTAGAACTTTTTCATAGATGGGAAGAAAGTGTGTAAAGATGCTATAGCTACCACATGGTTGAAGAAAGAAAAGAAGGGTGGCTCCCTATTGCCCAAAAACTAGTCAGAGGCCATTTCAAGGATGATATTTCAGATATAATTACCCTATTGCATAGAGTGATGGGCAACGAAGAATATAATGTGTTTGCAAATTGGATGTGTCAATTCATTCTTGTTGTTTGCACTGGGAAGTAGTACATTGACTGGTCTCAGATAATAAGTGATCACTTGCATGACCAATTGGTCAATTTCCATAAGAACAAAAAGTTTCATATGTGTTCTTATTTGATTTATTTGTTGGATACTACACAACAAAACTAGCCAGGTTTGGAAGTGGTTGGCCCTATTACTCACAATATGCAAGTGTATGATTATTTCCCTTAGCTGTAAGAAGAGAATGGAAATAAGGCATATAGAAGGGTAAATGATCCCTTTCTGATGCTTATGGTCATGAGAATCTTGGAGAACCCTGAAGTCAGAATTTTAACTGAGGAAGCAAATTGGATAATGAGTTTTGGCAATTATTTTATTCAGTTTGATAAGTTTACATATATCAGGATAGGTGGCTTTGAGTTTCCCCTTTTGAAGTTGCCCAGATATATATCTGATTACTTGATATTTTTAGAAGTTTGTAGACAGGCATACTTAGCTAGCAAGAGATATTATGATTTAAGGAAGAAGGGTTATCCATTCCCATTGAAATTAACCCATTATACATGCACAAAACTAGAAAATGCTAAAAATATGGATAGATTTTTGGCCTAGTTTCATTTTTCATCTTTTTTCTCTAGGAGCTTCTTTTGCTAGCAAGGATTTTGTGAAGAAAAATTTCTACTTTCCCATGCTGAGAGAAAACATGCCTCATTTAGAAGATTTTTGGGCTGATTGTATGGATGAGTTTAGGGTGAGAAGAAGAGATTGGTCAAGATTGACATTGGATCAGATGAGGATTTACCAGCTTAGTTGGAAACTTCCTAATGTAGTGGATGATTACACTGATCAATCTAGTTGACCTTGCTTTTGCTACTAAAAATGTTAAACCTCTACCTAATGTTGATTGGGGTGTTGATGAAATCACAGATCTTAAGACTAGGTCTTATTTTATATTGTATAGAAGCCAACTATAGTTAGTTCTAAGGTGGGTAGTGGTGGTGTAGGTTCTCCTTCTCACAAGGATCAAATCATGGAACAACAACAAGTATCTACAGGTACTGCTAGACCACGCACTCCTGCCACTGTTTAGGATACCAATTTACAATCTCCAATTATAGGGCAAGGTGAGGTAGATGGACCTCAGTAGGAAATACATTCAAAAGATTCTACTGGAGAGGATATGTAAACTCCCAAGAAGTAGAGAACCAAAAAGTACCTGAATCCATAGGCAAATAAAACAACAGAGCAACAACAGGGACTACAGGATGAGGAAAATGAGAAAGCAACATCCCTCCTCAAAACAATGTGCAACTCCTCCTCCCATTTCTCAAGATGGAGTAATTCAAACCCCTACCTCTTCTCAATAGCAAACTAGAGTAGATAATGATCCTAAAATAGATAAAGTTTCTTGTGGTGCTACAGGTGATCGCTCAGTAACTGCCACCCCTACTTGGTTAAAGATAGAAGTTGGGAATAAGAGGTGATATTCTCAAATAATTGATATAGAATTTGATGCAGTGGCTAGGTTATTGAAGTTGGAATCCACCTCCAAAAAGGACAAATGAATGTCTAGGCTCATGGTGGACCCAGTATCTAAACATCAATATGTAGAAATTGTTGAGCCTATGGTGGACAAAGAAATGAAAGATGTTTTTGCAAATGACTTCCATGTCAGTACAATAGATCTTGGGCCACCTTCTATGCAAGGGGATATTCATAATGTCAAGCTTTCTATAGACATTTTAGCCACCCTGTTAGAGGAGAAAGAAAAAGGAGAATGAAATTTTGGAAGAACAAGTAAATATCTTAACTTCATATATCAAATCTATTGTTGATACCACTTCCCAACCATTGGATGCTACTACTGGCATTCCCAAAGGTGTGAGCACTGAAGTTTTTGATTAGATAAATAAATACAAATATCTAGGAAATGCAGTGGAAGAATGGGTGGAAAATTTGATAATTGCTGGGCTTCTCTTCATTCATGATGTTTTTCTTTTGTACACCAAGATTTCTAATAAGCAAACAGAAATTTAAAATGAATTGAAGACAATTAAGAAATATGATCCATGTTGAATGTAGCTAAGAATGGGCTTACTGCTATGACTAAGCTATAGATTCTAGCATCTTAGTTGCAGAGAAGGTTATTGAAAGACCTAAAGAGAATGAATCTGTAAAAAGGCTAGCCACTGTGGATTGGAAGTTGAGCATAGAAAAATAGTGCATAAGTGATTTGAAGAACCTAGCTAAGAACAATAGATCCTATTTGCTTGATCTCAGGAGTGCTTGTGTCTCCTTGGGAGTTGATATTTATGATGAAACTGAATCCAATATTTTAGAAGTGGTTGTCATTAAACAAGTTTTTAAAGATTTATTGATTGAGGAATTGAAGGTGAAAGAGAATGCGGCAGGGAATTCCATAGAACGGCTGAGTAATGTATCCTCTTATTTGTTCAATTTCAAGAAAGATGTTGTAGAAATGCAAATAAAATATGAAGAGGCCAGTGGTATATTGCAAATGTGGAGGACAAGGTTGGTGATCACCAACATTCCCAATTTTAAAGGTGTCATCTCAATCTTAAGCAAGTTCAAGGTCCTCCAAGCCAAGCTGGATGCATCCCAGAAAGTAGAGCCTGAAATAGGAAGGAATGCCACAGATGAGCAAGTGGAATATGATACGATGGATGAGGAAGATAAAGAGTTGTCTTCATAATTATTCTTTGGATTTTTATAGTTTGTTATGTCAAAACTCTTTTTATTATTCGAGATTATGTCTCGTTTAATGTTTCATGAACTTTATTTTATCATATTTGGTTAGTTGTATAAGACAGTTACACAGGGAAAAGTTGGTTCCTCTCTTTTACTATATAATGTATGGGTAAAAGAGGAGGGATCTTTTGGTGAAATTTGTTTTTCATGACTAGATCATTGAACATTACATTTTGATTTGACGAGTAAGGGGGATATTTGATATAGTGTATGTGGTGTTATTCATTTCATAAATACAAGAGGAAGGTTGATAGTGGTTCCATTATTTCTCTGTGTATTAGCCATTTATTCTTCGTATGTTGGATGTGTGGTGCATTGAATTATGATATATGTATTCCTCTATATGAAATATTGATAACCTGCTTCGTTATGAGTATATTACCATTGGAGTGTCTTCTTTCCTATGTTAGAATCTGATGTGAAAGTGGCGGTTTTGTCATTGTCATTCACTTATTAATTTTCTTCCATTTGTGTTTTTGGAGGAAGATCATAATTTACTATTTTTGTGAATAAGATGCTAGCCCGCAATGCAGTCTGTATTGTGGTTTTGATTAAATTTCATATGTGTGTAAAATTACCTTTCTCACTTTTAGGTTAAAAGCGCACTAGAAAAATATAAAATTTATCATACAAAGGGAGTTGTACCTTCTAAAAGATTCAGAGGGCATTTCATAAAAATTGTCCAATTGTTGGTCGAGTTTGTTGATGCTGAACTAGGTGAGTCTATATTAAACAAGAGGTGACAAAATCTATTCACTAACATGTATGATCAATGCATGATGGAACAAACAATGTGACTACTCTTTAGTAGGATTTTTTCTTCAAGGGAATGAAAATTACCCTGGTATAAGAGGTTTATTTAAATTTCCTGGATAGGATTTAGGAATCAATATTGTTATATGGAACCTAATTAGACTCAGAGGTTAAATTTTCCCCACTTTTATCAATGTAGTTTTCCCCCAAATTATTTAACGTAGGTTTGGGGACAGTGCCCCCAAGATGGGGTCAAGGGGCAACACCCCTTGCAGGGTCTAGGGGCAGTGCCCCTGGCACACTCCCTTTCGCGATACAGGGCGGGGTCAAGGGGCAGTGCCCCAAAACCTCAAACAATTTTTTATTATTTTATAAAGGCATCGGGAGTTATTTTTTCTATTGGCTGACATAAAATAACCCTATTTTGTAACTGACATAAGGCTTGATAAAAATGGCTAAGGGTTAGGGTTTCCATTGAGATATTGTATTGTAGCATTTGTAGTGGTATTGAGTTGCAAGGATTATTAGTTGTAATTGGTTCGATTGTTGGATAATAATATTGGACTCTCTGTTGGTTGATGTAGCCTGAGTTTGGGTGAACCATGTTAAAATTGTCTCTCATTGTTATTATTTCTGTGTTTTTTTATTCCTCTGTTTAACCTTTATTTGCATTTAATTGATATCTTCTGCATGCAATTCTTAACAATCAAGTAGGGACGGGATGGGATATGATATGCGTCTAAATTTAGTCTTTGCTAAAGGCTGAACATTGATCCTTATCTAGGCAAAACATATTAACAAGATTTCAACTTAGACAAGTAGCAAATTTTATTAGTTCTCGCTAGAATTAGATCAAAGATGGCCAACAAGATAGACCTAGGATAAGGGAAAAGCTTCATGGTAGAATATGGCTCTAAAGACAACTAGACTACTAGTATTACTCAGCTGGTGTGTGTGTCCTTTTCAGCATGGACAATCAACAATCTTCTCCCTTTTCACTCTTTTTTTGTATCTCTCCTTTTTTTGTATTTTGCAATATCTCACTTGAATCTCTCATTTTTTGATATTTTTTATGCTTTTTGATGGGATACTTTGAAATTTTTATTGAATTCTCTAGATATTCAGTTGCTTTGGAGCTTTTTTCATAATCTCACTTTTCTCTTGTTGATGCTTAAATTTGCAGGTTAATCGCCAACATGGAAAATCCTAAGAATGTGGGACTTGACTCTTAAGACAACCTCCAGATTTTAAAGAAGCTAGTTCTTCTCTAGGGTTTGTGGGGAAAAGGGAAGAAAAAACAAGATTACAAATGAAATACTCTAATCTGCTATTATGGTGATGCGCCGGATTCATTACCTACCCAATAGCACAATGATTAAACCCTAATAGATTCACTGGTAAAACTAAAGAGCAGAATGCATGATTAATTCTTTCCAGCATAATATAGATTTATCAAAGGCTAAGAATAGAAAGAAAGAAGAAGCAAGCATAAGAAACACATTTAGATTGCACAAAAACAACACACTCTCTTCATTGCTTGACAGGAGAACAAAATATAGAGGCAATAACTTGCACAAAATATAATATTCAAATCCTTCATAAGAAGCACCTGCTGAGGCAAGAAAATGTCTCTACTCTGCTGCTAAGAAACTTTTTGATCTGTGTATATCTCCTATGTAGTTCTTCTTGGTTTTTTCTCGGATCTCTGTATTTATAACCAAAACCTTTTGAAAATCTTCTCTAACAGCCCAGAAAATATCTCTAACTGAAATCTCGTTGATTTTGGCTCTGATCTTGGCTTCCCCAGTTAACTGGGTCTTCTGTTCAAACTCCATGGCTATAGCTTCTCTTTGCTTTGGCCTGTATGAAAAAATCAAACTCTCGCTCATTTGTCATTAGCTTGTTGTAGCTTCCCGTGGAATAAAATAAAGTGATGCTTTTATTTCTTTAGCGAAGCATATTTCTTTATCTCCATGAGAGTCATATTAGAGTCTTCATTTTAATAAAGCTTGGTTTTATTAAATTTGGGTCCCACCACTTATAATAATAGAGTCTTATTTTAAATTTAAAACTTATCTCAAACCCCCATGGCTTTTAAACTGAAAAGAAACTCTTATACATTTATTTAAGCCTAGCTTTAATTAAGGAGGGCCCACCATGAGATTCTTTATCAAAACAATGACTTAGCTTTCTTTTCCCATCACTCACATGACTCAACCACTAAGTGGAGTTTAATAAAAATGAAACAAAAATATTTATCTCTTGTCCGCTACTTCCACGTGCTAAAATGGCACTCATTTGAGAGGAAAATTTCTTTCCTTTCCCTCAAACTCCTGCAGTTGCACCACTTAGTACACTCCGTGGGCTTGAGACTCTTCTTTCCTCTGATTCTTGGGACCATTGATCTAATCTCCATCATAGGGTAGCTATAGCTCTTCTTTGGTCTGAATCTCTATGATAATTTCTCTTCAATGGCTATGTGAGTTTGTAGAAAGGGCAGCGTATCACATTGGTTCTTATTCCTATGAGTAGAGCCTTATCTTTTATCTCTCTTGGCAATGCCTTCCATACTCAGAGCTGCATCATGCACCTTCATTGGAAACCATTGGCATTCCTTGTAGATGTGTTTTGATCTTAATTGGCATTGACATTACTTCTTAATGGATGCGTGTATTTAAAGGTGGAGTCTTTAAAAAAATCATGTCGTTCTTCTGAAGATAGCACCTCCATTTCTTATGAATTGTGCACATGTTGATCCATCATTTGATGTTGTGCCATTATACCTTCAAGTGGCTTGTGCCTTGTCATGTTTGAAGAGCTGAGTCTTGAGTGACTTTATCTTCATGGTGCCTTCATTACAATACTGGCTGTGCTATGAGAGGTGGATGAGGCTTGCATCTTGATGAAGTGTCTTGCATTTTAGACAGCCCGTACCTTTAATTGCATATGATTGCATCGATAATGGCATGGCTTCTTTGTATAACTATGTCATCTCCATGATGAATGGTTGCGCCATGATATAGGGACTGTCTTGTGATTTTGTAAAGATGGGTTGTGGCTTCGAATGGTGAAGAGGTTGAGCACCATTTCCATGTTGGAAATCCATATTATGATAGACGTTCCTTCTTTCTTAGCAATGCCATCACCTTTATGCCAATCGCCCTCATTACCATGTTGTAGTGCTTTCACCTTAATTTTGAACCTTTTTAATGTGGTTGCTTCAAATATCCACAGTGACTTACAATGATGGTCGAGCTTCATGTCTTTGGTAGTGTCTTTCATTGTATGCTCAGTCTATTTTGGATTGATTCAACTAAGTGCTTAAAAAATTGGTATAGGCTACACTTTGTTTTTGCAGAGGCCATGCCTATGTTGCAAATATGTGCCTAATCGGTGTTGTCATTAATGTCAACATATCCTTGTTGCCATTGGTGTCAACTGTATTCCATTTTTTTGCCTATTTAGAAAACTAGAATGTTGAGGATATTGAGAAAATTAATGAAGCTCAATGTATGCGGACCATATGGCTATGTAGAGGATTGTCTGAAGTAGCTCCAGTCAAGATTTGAGAGGTCTACATGAAGATTTGAAGAAGCTATGGCCATCTAAGTAGAACCAATTTTTGTTATGATCAGAAGAGACAGAATGACAGTAAATTGGTCTGGATTGCTCTGCATTGAAATATTATGATATGCGGATCTAAAGGCATGTTTGGGAAGTCAGTGTGTATCCTTAACTCAAGTGGTTCATGGTTTGGAGGTCTGTAAGCAATCTTTCTTGTGTGACAGTCATTGTAGATAGTGTTCTTGAGGTTCCAGATGAAGATGTAAGTGATTCTAATGATTTGGAAGAGTGCGAATGTTTTTGTTGAATTCAATGTTCTTGTGGAGGTCTCTAGATCATGTTACTACTATGTTGGAGGTCCGCATTGAAGTTTGAGCTCATTGGTGAAGATTTCCTTCTTGGTGTTGATGTTCTTCCTAGTCTTGGCCGTGATTCAAGAGTGTTGCGGATGATCTAAGAGAAATTTGATGAACATGTTGATCAAGGAAGATTTGAGTCCCAGTTATGTTTGGCCGATAGCTTAGTGATTCACATTAAGTCAAATTCTTGTAGTGCCGACCCTGATGTTTATTCAAAGGTTGATGAAGCATATAAAGGCATGTAGTTGAGTTGTTGAAAATCATCCTTGTGCAAAATAATCATATCCTAAGAAAGGATTAGAGGTAGAGTAGAGAAGAGGAGTAGCAGAGGAGTAAGAATAGTAAAGGATGAAGTGATAGTGAAGAAGTATTTTGGAGAAGAGCAGAAGTTTTATGAGCACTTAATGAAACTAAACCAGGCATGAAGAAGATGCTATTTCTTAGTTAACTCTTTCTATATTAAACATAATTTCTATAGGTAGTGAGCCTCTCTTGAGCAGTGAACTCTGGGTGCCTGAAGGCAAGTGCCTTCCCCTTTTTAAGTACTTTAAACAGGGTACGAATCTTGTGGGTTAACCCCCACCATGGTTTTTCCCTTAACTGGGTTTCCACGTCCAAAATCTTGGTGTCAAATGTGCTAATTGTATTTTTGCTCATGTGTTATTGTTTCATGCTTTAATGTTTGCATCATTGATTTGTTTGTAAGTTGATTAAAATGAAGAAAAGGTTAATATTGTGGGACAACTGATTCACCCCCCCTCCCAGTTGTTTATCCTAATTCCAACAATTGGTATTAGAGCCAGATCCTCTGAAAGAAGCTTGACCACTGGAGGAGATCCAAGATGTCAACTTATAAGAAGGAAAGCCTGAGATTTGATGGAATGAATTACTCCCTTTGGAAGGTGCTCATGCAGTGTCATTTGGACTGTATAGGTGGTGCCTTTTGATCAATATCTGAGAAAGAGTATAAAATTTTGAAGAATAGTCCTACAACACTAGATGAACTCAAGGAACCTGAATGCAATATTCAAGCTAAAGAAGCATTATTGAGTGTCCCAACTGATACAGAATTGGTAAATGTCCTAGAATTGAAAATTGCCCATGAAATCTGGAAAAAGTTAGAAAATCTATATGAAGGTGACAAATATGTCAAATGTGCTAAGCCACAGAGCCTGAAGGGTAAATATGAAAGGTTGGTAATGAGTGAAGATGAAAACATTACTTCCTACATGTAGAAAGTGAATGAACTTGTGACCGATATGAGAAATGTTGGTGGAGTATTGGAAGAATCAGAGATTGTTGCCAAAGTACTAGATCCTTACCTGCAGTATACAAGCATAAAGCTGCTGCCATTGAAGAGATCAAGACAGTGACAACTATTACAAGGGATCAATTAGTTGGTAAGCTCTTAGCATTTGAAATGAGTGATTTTGGTGATTCTCTTCCTAAGTCTGAATCTACATTTAAGGCCAGTGTATATGGAAAACAAGGATATGATCTGAGTGAAAGCTATTCAAGAAGATCAAACAGATTTACTAAGGAAAGGAAGGATCTTCAAGATGATGAATTTGAGTCTGCAGAACTTGAAGCTCTTATTGCCAAAAGATTTCCAAGAGGATCTGGTAAGTATGAAGGAAAGTTGTCATTCAAATGTTTTGATTGTAATAAGATTGGTCATTTTACATCAAGATGTCCAGAGAGGGTTTCAAGGCCAAACCCCAATAGATATAAAGGTCAGAAGAAATGCTACTATGTCCAAGAAGCTAGAGAAGGAGTCACAGATGATGAATCTAATCATGGAGGTTCCACTGAAGGTGATTGGGTGTTCATTGCTATCAAAGAAGAAGATCCAGTGTCTATTGAATCTGCTAGTTGTGCAAATGTGGAAAGTGCCTTGGTTGCTTAGGTTGTTGAAAAGGATGAATGGGTGATTGATAGTGGATGCTCTCATCATATGACTAGTGACAAAAGCAAGTTTGTAAGCTATTGGTTCCTGAATCGGTAGAGGGTTTGCCAGTTCCTATGCACAGGCAAATTCGGCCAACAAATACAAGAGGTTGGGTTAGCTGCCTTCCCTTCACTTCTGGTTCTGCCGCACCAAGGGGGGTATCCCTATAGCTAAAGATTTATCTTTGACTCACCTAATGATAGAAAGATTTAGCTTTACAACAATAGGCAAAATATTCTCATGTATGGACCAAGGTTTGAATGATAGATCACAAGATTGGCAACACTCTTGGACATATCTAACTAGTTGAGAATGAGAGTATGTAGGGTTCCTAATCCTTCTCCTACAACTAACAGGTTGGAAAAATGGAATGATTTGTATTAATGTTTGGATGCAATACAGGGGATATTTGGATCATAACTACTAATCTAGAAGCAGACCAGTGCCTATCTCAGGGCAAGGAGTCAACAAGACGTATACAAGAGAGTGGCTTGCAACTAGCATTCAAATTTCAAGGGGTTAGGACTGGTATTTGCCTTACAAACACCACCCAAGGATAAGTATTTAACGGTCTCTACTTACATACATCCCAGCTGGCATACAATCTTCTCCATACTCAACCTAAAACAATTTAATCTACTCCTTGAATGGAAGTTAAAGATTAAGCATGTGATACAGAAATCCATACCCTAGAATCTGAGAAACCCTTAGCAACCAGATTCAAAAGAAGGGAATGCATACAACACATGGAGACAGACAGATAAATACATGCAATAATGCATTTTTCATATAAAATGACAAGAAACTGAACATATGTGCAAGGTGCACTCAAATGCAACTCATAAACTCCAACAGAGATAAAACAGCCAAGAAAATGCTCTGTCTTTCGTTATTTTTCCCCCAAAAAATGCCCAAGTCTTCAACAACCACCAATGAGTAACACAATTTGCATTTTATAACAAGACTATGTACTCAGCAATAATTACATGGCAATTCAAAAATTCTGCCAGATACAGCGTACCCAAAAATGGCGCCTAAATCACTCAATGTCCAGGAAGAATAGGAAGGACAAACAAGTGAGATCAGGGAATGTGCAGTCGTCTGGAGGTTTCCCATTAAAATTGGTAGTTGACCTGTCCATCGTCGATCAGACCTCTGCAATTCTGCCATCAATAGCTAAATACCTGTAGTTTACTGGTTCGCAAGCCCCTGAAGCTCCTTCCCACCAAGAAACACAAATGCAAACATACAAAACCTCCTGCGCCTGAAAGTTTGAAGGGTGGCCGTCGATTCCTTCTATCGCTAACATCTGCGGCCACAATCATGATTTGAAAAGTCATTGACCAGTGAGAACAAGCCATGCAGGGGCTTTTACAACTTTGACTTTTCCATCACTGACCCTCATTTTGCCTTGTCCGCCACTTTTGCCTCTCAAATCCTTTGTATATGCCAATGCATATACATACAACTGTTTAACATACAAGGCGGACCCCAAATCTGTATAGAACAAATCAAAATTCTACTCAGGTCCGGCTTGTATCACCTTTTGCATCTTTCCATTTTGTATATTGCATACATACAATGCAATATACATGCCGCGGATTTCAAATTTTATGAAACAGATTGGGACAGTTTTCAAATCTGGGCCTTATATCTGATCCCTTTGTATATTGGCATATATAAGCACCTAATATACATACAAGCTGTGGACCTCAAATGTTTATGAAGCAGCTTGAAATCTCCATCGGGTCCGGATTGTATTTAACTCATTGCACTTTGTATATCAGCATATACAATGCACAATATACATGCAAGCCGTAGACGCCAATGCTGAATTAGCCAAATCTGACTTTTGAATCAGGTCTAGCTTGCATCTTTAGAATGCATGTTCCACTTGTATGTGTGAACATACAATCGCACTTGCATATGCAACTAGTGGGCCACATGCTTTGTATATCGGCCCTTTGGACATTTCGCTTTGCATATAGTGAATGTATATCTCATATACATTCCGCTTTGTATGTGAAGCGGACCCCACCACATGTATCTCTGCTACTTTGTATCTTGCCGAATATACAAGGCCCCTTGTATATTTGCACTGTAGCGAGTGTATATGCGCCCCCTTTGTATATCTGCAATGTATATTCCCAATGTATGTCAGACATACATTCACCATTGCATCTGTCTCGATGTACATTGACCCTTGTATGTTTTGCTTGTATGCCGCCAATGTATATTTTCTTTGCATGTTTTCCTTTGTATCTACCCGTTGCATGTCTAAACATACAACACAAAATATACATGCGATCCGATATACAAGCAGGGAATATTCCTAGAATCTGCAATAGATTCCTCAATGTATATGCACCCTTTTTAAGCCCGATATGCATACAAGAATGCATATAACTGATTTTCACGATTTCTGAAGGTCGATTGAAATTTCTGACCTGCCAATGCACATTTGACCTAAATGTATATACAAACAGCCTTGTATATACAAAGTGGCATGCATACAACAGATTTTTTGCAATTTTTCTACTAAGAAGGCCGAAAGACATAGGATTTTTATGAATTTTTATGAAGGGGCCTACAGATTTAAATGTTTGAAACCTAAATATTCATGCAGGCACCAACACTGGCTCTGTCTAGGGACGTATACCTCTTGCAGGCATGGCGAGAACCATAGATCTCTGGGATGTAGACCAGTCCCTTACATCTATTGGGTACAGAGTCAACATTGTACTAACCTGCATCACAGATCACATTTTTTTAAACATAATTTTTGCAGCCCTGGGCAGCCAAAAATGAAGAACCATAATTTTTTCCTGTCAAATGCCTGATTCCGATCTGAATAATCCCAACCATAACTAAAAACACTGGCGCAATTTGCCCACAAGCTAATCTTGTCAATTATATACTCCACCATTTTTGAAAACTTGCCTCTGTCACTTTGCATCTCACAATCAGACACATAACCATACACACTAGAATATCTTTTGGCATTAGGCAACATATGTATGTTATATTCCTCAAATGGTAAATCATATTGCTCTTGGCATTCCTCATCATCTACCTAGCTGTTGCACATCGTCAGGGATTCATCCAGCTGATCCAGAAACTGAGAACACCCATAATATATGAGACCATCAATATCATTTATATCACTTATTGACATTAAAAACAAATCCTGATCCACACACCCATAGTTACCCATGTCTGTACCCAATGATGATGAACATTCATTATCCACAATTTGCAAATCCATATTATCTTCACAAGAGCTGAAGATATCTCATTCTGACTCACATGTCCCCTCTTCACAAACTGATGTAGCACCTATGCCAGTTGTCTCTTCATATTCATCATCATCCTCAAAAAGAGGGTTAATTCTATACCAATGAAGGTTGTGACTCACGACATTCAATGCATCTAGAGGCTCATCATAAAGGGGATTCATACTCATTGCAAAGGTCTCTATTTTTTCTTCATGACCATTCATCTCTCTTTCATCATTATCAAACCTATAGTCATAAGAAGAACAAACTTGATCCATGCACTGATCATGGATATCATTCTTATCATCCGATTGCCCCACATACAAGATTTCTGCTACTTTAATGCACTCTGAAGCTAAACTATCCACATCACTTTTCAGCTCTCTAATACTTCCTGATGAAACTGATATTGACTGTTGATCCACATGATCACAACCATGCACAACTGGATCATTTAAACATGAATGCTCTTTGCTGAGAACTGGCATATTAATATCACTTGAAAAATCATTATTATCAACTTCATTTGCTGGGCAAATCAGGACATCCCCCTTTATGGCAGAGTCATCATTAACTTGGAGTGATGCATAAATACAGATAACAGGGGTGTGAGTGCTTTGACATTCATTTTCAACACCTGAATTATATCTTTCATCAACATTGGGGGCTGCATGACAACAAAAATTTTTAGAGAAATAACCTTTTTGAATTCCATGCCTCCAATTGTTTTCGATATCTATTGCAAACTGATGTGCTTGATGCAATGTAGTGGGCTCCTTATCTCTCAATCTATAACTCATTTTCTTATCAAATGCTCCCAAATAGACCACTAGGTACAATGCATCATTAGGTCTCATGCATCCTGGAATTCTATTCAGAGCCTTCATAAATCTGAGGTTAAAGGCTGGAATTAACTCATCCTTTTCAATATGGATGTACATGAAATTACTGATAACTGCATATTCAAATATTCTTTCACCAAATTATTCTAGAAATGTAGATTTAAAATCGTGCCAAGAGCTGACAGAGTAAGCTAGAAGATAGGAGAATGAGTCCCTTACATCTTCATCCAGAGATTGAACAAATAATCTCATAACTACATCCTCATGGTCAACCTCAAAATCATCTATAACATTTATAAACTGTTGTAAGTGTCTTTTAGCTGATTCATCCTTTATACCATTGAATTTGGGTAAATACTTTCTGATTTTAGATGGAAAAGCATTTGGATAACCAAAAATGCCATTGAAATTTATGGGCCTATATCTGTCAATGCTTAAACTTCTCTTATTATATGGTTGGGATTGATCACTATACATTACTGCATTTGACACCTCACAAGGGTGCATGGGCTGATAATAAATTTTTGTGTGTTTTTGCAACCCTCTTCTCAACTCAGATTTTCAATCACAATAATGACCTTAGGCCTTTAAAATACAAACTGTTATTTCAACTTGTCTAAAGTCCTGTAAATGAGTCTTTTAACAATATTGCATACTCCTTTTGAAATACAAACTAGGTTCTTACAAAAGCATGCAATCTTTCACTAACATTTCCCTTTTAACTAGTGTTGTTTCACCAAATAAGGAATCTTTTTACAATTTAAACAAATACCTGGATATGTTGCAGCTGCCGATAGGTTCCTTTTCCCTGACTGAGAGAATGAAAATTTAACACATCTTGTGTCTTTTATCAAGTTCTTATATGCAAAGTCGCCACCTCCTTGGCAGAGCAATAAGCTTCAAATAACATGAAGTTGAAAATTCATTTCTTTTCTTTCTGGATTCTCCCACGGCAGAGTCACACATAAATTTTTTCTTTTTCTGCAACAAAGCACTTCCAGGTCTGATTCTTTAATCTTCTAGACTCATACCTTTATGGATATGGCATTACTTCCCCAGTAGAGTCGCCACTTGTTGGTTCCTGAATCGGCAGAGGGTTTGCTAGTTCCTATGCATAGGCTAATTCAGCCAACAAATACAGGAGGTTGCATGAGCTGCCTCCCCTTCACTTCTGGTTATGCCGCACCAAGGGGGGTATCCCTATAGCTAAAGATCTATCTTTGACTCACCTAATGATATAAAGATTTAACTTTACAACAACAGGCAGAATACTCTCACATATGGAACAAGGTTTGAATAATAGATCACAAGTTTGGCAACACTCTTGGACATATCTAACTAGTTGAGAATGAGAGTATGCAGGGGTCCTAATCCTACTCCTACAACTAACAGGTTGGAAAAATGGAATGATTTGTATTAACGTTTGGATGCAAGACAGGGGGGTTTTGGATCATAACTACTAATCCAAAAGTAGACCGGTGCCTATCTCAGGGAAAGGAGTCAACAAGACGTATACAAGAGAGTGGCTTGCAACTGGCATTCAAGTTTCAAGGGGTTAGGACTGGTATTTGTCTTACAAACACCACCCAAGGATAAGTATTTAACTATCTCTACTTACATACATCCCAACTGACATACAATCTTCTCCATACTCAACCTAAAACAATTTAATCCACTCCTTGAATGGAAGTTAAAGATTAAGCATGTGATACAGAAATCCATACCCTAGAATCTGAGAAACCCTTAGCAACCATATTCAAAAGAAGGGAATGCATACAACACATGGAGACAGACAGATAAACACATGCAATAATGCATTTTTCATATAAAATGACAAGAAACTAAACATATGTGCAAGGTGCACTCAAATGCAACTCATAAACTCCAACAGAGATAAAACAGCCAGGAAAATGCTCTGTCTTTCATTATTTTTCCCCCAAAAAATGCCCAAGTCTTCAACAACCACCAATGAGTAACACAGTTTGCATTTTATAACAAGATTGTGTACTCAGCAATAATTACATGGCAATTCAAAAATTCTGCCAGATACAGCGCACCCAAAAATGGCGCCTAAATCACTCAATGTCCAGGTAGAACAGGAAGGACAAACAGGTGAGATCGGGGAATGTGCAGTCGTTTGGAGGTTTCCCATTAAAATCGGTAGTTGACCTGTCCATCGTCGATCAGACCTCTGCAATTCCACCATCAATAGCCAACTACCCGCAGTTTACTGGTTCGCGAGCCCCTGAAGCTCCTTCCCGCCAAGAAACACAAACGCAAACATACAAAACCTCTTGCACCTGAAAGTTTGAAGGGTGGCCGTCGATTCCTTCTATCGCTAACATCTGCGGCCACAATCATGCTTTGAAAAGTCATTGACTAGTGAGAACAAGCCACGCAGGTGCTTTTGCAACTTTGACTTTTGTTGACCCTCATTTTACCTTGTCTGCCACTTTTGCCTCTCAAATCCTCTGTATATGCTAATGCATATACATACAACTATTTAACATACAAGGCGGACCCCAAATCTATATAGAACAAATTGAAATTCTACTCAGGTCTGGCTTGTATCACCTTTTGCATCTTTCTATTTTGTATATTGCATACATACAATGCAATATACATGCCGCAGATTTCAAATTTTATGAAACAGATTGGGACAGTTTTCAAATCCAAGCCTTGTATCTCATCCCTTTGTATATCGACATATACAAGCACCTAATATACATACAAGCTGCGGACCTCAAATGTTTATGAAGTAGCTTGAAATCTCCATCGGGTTCGGATTGTATTTAACTCATTGCACTTAAAATTGTATATCAGCATATACAACGCACAATATACATGCAAGCTGCAAACGTCAGCGCTAAATTAGTCAAATCTGACTTTTGAATCGGGTCCGGCTTGCATCTTTAGAATGCATGTTCCGCTTGTGTGTGCGAACATACAATCACACTTGCATATGCAACTGGTGGGCCCTATGCTTTGTATATCGGCCCTTTGCACATTTTGCTTTGCATATAGCGAATGTATATCGCATATACATTCCGCTTTTTATGTGAGGCGGACCCCACCACATGTATCTTTGCTGCTTTGTATGTTGCCAAATATACAAGGCCCCTTGTATATTTGCACTGTAGCGAATGTATATGCGCCCCCTTTGTATATTTGCAATGTACATTCCCAATGTATGTTGGACATACATTCACCATTGCATCTATCTTGATGTACATTGACCCTTGTATGTTTCACTTGTATGCCACCAATGTATATTTTCTTTGCATGTTTTCCTTTGTATCTACCCATTGCATGTTTAAACATACAACACAAAATATACATGCGACCCGATATACGAGCAGGGAATATTCTCAGAATCTACGATAGATTCCTCAATGTATATGCACCCTTTTTAAGCCCGATATGCATACAAGAATGCATATAAGTGATTTTTCACCATTTCTGAAGGCCGATTAAAAATTCTGACCCGCCAATACACATTTGACCTGCATGTATATACAAACAGCCTTGTATATACAAAGTGGCATGCATACAACAGATTTTTTGCAATTTTTCTACTGAGAAGGCCGAAAGACATAGGATTTTTATGAATTTTTATGAAGGGGCCTGCAGATTTAAATGTTTAAAACCTGAATATTCATGCAAGCACCAACATAACCTTTGAAAAATATGAAGGTGGAATTGTGAAATTTGGAGACAACTTAGCTGGTAGAATCCGTGGCAGAGGATCCATCTCTTTTGATGGTAAGAATAACACCAATGATGTTCTGTATGTGGAAGGACTGAAGCATAATCTTCTCAGTGTTGGACAGTTGGTTGACAAGGGTTATGATCTCTGATTGAAGGATTGAAAATGCAGAATCTTGGAAAGCTCTGGAACTGAAATTGCATTTGGTACTCAAACTAGAGGTAACATCTTTCATTTAACTAGTTCTGAAAAAAGTTGTTTGATTGCTCAGACAGATCAAAGTTGGTTATGGCATAGGAGAATGTGTCATGTGAATTTTGATAATATTATCAAGATAAGTTCTACTCAGGCTATGAGAGATCTTCCAAAACTTGTGAAACTTGATAGCATGTGTAGAGAATGTCAATTGGGTAAATAGAACAAAACTTCAATCAAAAGTAAAGAACAATTTTCAAGTGAACGATTGGAACTTGTTCATACTAATCTATGTGCTTCTACTAGAATTAGGAGTGTTCAAGGAGATAGATATTTTATGTTGCTGATTGATGATTACTCTCAGATGATGTGGGTAACTTTCTTTAAAGAAAAATCAGAAGCTCTTGACAAATTCAAGGTTTTCAAGGTTATGGTGGAGAATGAGATTGGTATAAAAATAAAGTGTCTGAGATCTGACAGAGGTCAAGAATTTACCTCTGGTGAGTTTGATTCATTATGTGAAAAGCATGGAATAAAAAGACAGTTATCTACTCCTAGGACTCCTCAGCAGAATGGAGTTGTGGAAAGAAAGAACCGAACCATTCAAGAATCTTCTAGGACCATGATGATGGAAGCAAATGTTCCACAAGTCTATTGGAGAGAGGTTGTGAGTACTATTGTCTACACTCTTAACCGGGTGCAAATCAAAGGAAATTCTGGTAAGACACCTTATGAACTATGGTTTGGTCATCCTCCTATTGTGAGATATTTCAAAGTTTTTGGTAGTAAATGCTATATCAAAAGAGATGAGGATCTAGGAAAGTTTGATACAAGAAGTGATGAAGGAATATTTTTGGGTTACTCTACTCAAAGCAAGGCATACCGGTGCTTTAACAAGAGATTGAAAAAGATTGTTGAAAGTGCAAATGTCAGAGTTGATGAAAGCAAACAAGGACATTCCAGGTCTTGCAGATATGAATCAGATGATCAAGATGAAAGTCAAAGTCAAGGAAGGCAAGTTCAAACCTAGACCCAGATCTAGATTGATCCGAAAAATCTAGTAACTCAAGAGGATAATGCAGAAGTTGAGGAACAAGTTCAAGAAATAGAAGTTCATGCAAATCCCAAAACTCCCAAGTATGTAAGGATGAATCATTTTGAAGATCAAATCGAGATAGAAATAAAGGTGTTCAAACTAGGAGAAGAATTGTTGAAGATCAAGAAGAGATTTGTTTGATTTCAAAGATTGAACCAAAATCAGTAAGTGAAGCCTGCAATGATGAAATTTGGATAAAAGCAATGGAAGAAGAATTAATGCAAATTGAAAAGAATCACACTTGGGATCTTGTTTCTAGATCAGAAGATAAAAATGTGATTGGAACTAAATGGGTCTTCCAGAATAAACTAAATGAAGATGGTGAAGTTGTAAGAAACAAAGAAAGGTTGGTATGCAAAGGATATTCTCGAGTGGAAGGAATTGATTTTGAAGAAACTTTTGTTCCAGTAGCAAGAATAGAAGCAATCATATTACTTCTTGCATTTGCTGCTTTCAAATATTTCAAGGTATACCAGATGGATGTCAAGTCAGTATTCCTGAATGGAGAGCTAGAAGAAGAAGTCTACATTGAGCAACCAGAAGGATACCAGTTGTCTGATCAAGAAGATATGGTCTGCAAACTAAGAAAAGCTTTGTATGGACTTAAACAAGCCTTAAGAGCCTAGAATGCAAGATTGGATAAGTATCTGCTAAAGATAGGATTTAGCAAAGACACTGGTGATAGTAATCTTTATTTCAAGATTGATCATGAGCTCATATTAATTGTTGAGGTATTTGTTGATGATATCATTTTTGGTGGAAATAGAAGCATGTGTAAGAAATTTGTTGATCAAATGCAAAATGAATTTGAAATGTCCATGTTTGGTGAGATGAATTTCTTCTTAGGTCTGCAAATCACTTAGTTAGATAAAGGTATCTTCATATCTCAGTCTAAATATGTGAGAGAATTGTTGAAAAAGTTTGGAATGGAGGACTCAAAACCAGTAAGTACTCCTATGGTAACCAGATGCAAGTTGAGTAAAGATGATAATTCACCTAAGGCAGATTAGAAAAGGTATAGATCAATGATTGGGGGACTGCTCTATCTAACTCAGACTAGACCTGCTATCATGAATGCAGTTGGACTTGTTGCTAGATTTCAAGTTGATCCTAGAGAATCCCATGTAGTAGTAGTCAAGAGAATTTTTAGATATCTTAAAGGGACACTTAACTATTGCATGTGGTATCCAAAGGCCAATGACTTCACTCTTCATACATATACTGAAGCTGATTGGGTAGGAGATGTAGATGATAGGAAAAGTACTATTGGTGTTGCATTCTTCTTGGGAAGAAGATTGATTTCTTGGTTGAGAAAAAAGCAAGAGGCAATATCTCTGTCTACTGCAGAGGCAAAGTACATAGCAGCAGCAAGCAATTGCACTCAAGTTTTGTGGATGAAGCAAATGTTGAAGGATATCAGAGTGGTATTTGAGGAGCCCGTTACAATCTTCTATGATAATTCAAGTGCAATAAACATCTCCAAGAATCCGGTGTTGCATTCAAAAACAAAACACATATCCATCAATTTTCATTTCTTGAGAGAAAAAGTAGGTGAGAATGAAGTCAAAATGGAGTTTGTTCCTTCAAAGGATCAGATTGTGGATCTCTTCACTAAGCCTCTTCCCAAGGATACTTTTGAGTATCTCAGAGAGAAGCTAGGGGTTATTACCCCTCCTGATTAAAATTAAGATGCACTAGAGTGCATCAGTCCGGTGGAAATCACAGTCATATCTTGTGATCTGGATTGATGTTAAGGAGGTACTACTCAGGGGGAGTAGTCAGTATGCAAGTTTTGAGATTGATCTAAAACAAAAATAAGGAGAAAAGACTACAAATATGTGCCCTTTGCCATTAATTTCAAAGGGGGAGAGAAGTCGTGAAAAAATAGTTGCTAATGAAAGGGGGAGAAGTGAAGAAAGTAGTTGTAGAAGTGATAAGATAAAGGGGGAGAAGTTCTTGTCTTGATGGTTGAATAAGTTTTTCACATCATATGTTGCCATCAATGACAATGGGGGAGATTGTTACAAGTATGTGCCTAATCGGTGTTGTCATTGATGTCAACATATCCTTGTTGCCATTGGTGTCAACTATATTCCATTTTGTTGCCTATTTAGAAGACTGGAATGTTGAGGATATTGATAAAATTAATGAATCTCAATGTATGTGGACCATATGGCTATGTAGAGTATTGTCTGAAGTAGCTCCAGTCAAGATTTGAGAGGTCTACATAAAGATTTGAAGAAGCTATGGCCATCTAAGTAGAACCAAGTTTTGCTATGATCTAAAGAGACAAAATGACAATAAATTGGTCCAGATTGCTCCACATTGAAATATTATGATATGCAGATCTAGAGGTATGTTTGGGAAGTTAGTGTGTATCCTCAACTCAAGTAGTTCATGGTTTGGAGGTCCACAAGAAATCTTTCTTGTGTGACAGTCATGGCAGATAGTGTTCTTGAGGTTTCGAATGAAGATGCAAGTGATTCTAATGATTTGGAAGAGTGTGAATGTTTTTTTTGAATTCAATGTTCTTATGGAGGTCTTTGGATCATGTTACTACTATGTTGGAGGTCCGCATTGAATTTTTAGCTTGTTGGTGAAAATTTCCTTCTTAGTGTTGATGTTCTTCCTAGTCTTGGTTGACCGGATGATTCAAGAGTGTTGCGGATGATCTAAGAGCAATTCGATGGAGCATGGCATGTTGATCAAGGAAGATTTGAGTCCCAGTTATGTTTGGTCGATAGCTTAGTGATTTGCATTAAGTCAAATGCTTGTAGTGTCGACCTTGATGTTTATTCCAAGGTTGATGAAGCATATAAAAGCATGTATGTGAGTTGTTGAAAATCATCCTTGAGTGAAATAATCAAATCCTAAGAAAGGATCAGAGGCAGAGCAGAGAAGAGGAGAAGAGGAGTAAGAACAGCAAAGGATGAAGTGATAGTGAAGAAGTATTTGGGAGAAGAGCAAAAGTTTTATGAGCATTTAATGAAACTGAACCAGGCATGAAGAAGATGTTATTTCTCAGTTAATTATTTCTATATTAAACATAATTTTTGTAGGCAGTGAGCCTCTCTTGAGTAGTGAGCTCTAGGTAGTGAGCTCGAAGGCAAGTGCCTTCCCCTTTTTAAGTACTTTTAACAGGGTATGAATCTTGTGGGTTAACCCCCACCGTGGTTTTTCCCTTAACCAGGTTTCCACATCAAAAATCTTGGTGTCAAATGTGTTAATTGTGTTTCTGCTCATGTGTTAATGTTTCATGCTTTAATGTTTGCATCATTGATTATTTGTAAGTTGATTAAAATGAAGAAAAGGATAATATTGTGGGACAACTGATTCACCCCCCCGTCTCAGTTGTCTATCCTAATTCCAACAGCTTGAATATCAAAGCATCTCACTATATATAGATGCACCATTTCAATGTGATATACCCTACACTATTTTCTACACTTGGACCTCATTTAGTGATAGTGCTTTTGAGTGCACCATCATATAGATAATGCTTCTTTTGGTTATGTCTGATATAGGATCCATGCCTCATGAGTTTTGGCTACTTCACGCTTTTTTCTATGGCTTGCAACTTCATCTTTTTACTTGTGCATATTCCTTAGTAGCTCCTTTCCTTATACCAAGCCTCCCTACATAGGCCGCCACTCTATTTTGTCCTAGTTTGTTTCGAAAAACTATATATATCTCTGTAAATGACTACATTATATTCTGAATGACAGCCTTTGTCATTAATGCTTGTAGGATCAAACTCGGGGAACTTCTACGTGGCCCCAATGACTTCTTCCTATGTGTTGAGTTTCTATGTTATGGATCTACTTGATATGCAAAACATGTGACTCTTTTATATGCTTGTTGTGGGAAGCGGCTTCCATACTATGTGGCACCTGTGATCTTCTAGACTGTGCGCTCCTACAGTGGCAGTGCTGAACTTTCTATGGGTGTGTGCTCTTTGAATATGCTCTGGCCTGAAGGTTGTAGCTCTGATTACAATGTCATCTTATCATATGATATTTGTATTTTGCTATTGCTGACTATGTTCACACTTTAGAAGCCACTTTGTTTGCTTGGTTGTGCATCATATACACATGTTATGATAAAGTAATTCTTGAAACATGACTATGCTTTTACTTGCTTGAACCACACCCTCTCTTATGATGAGGTGAGTATCATTTAGAAATAGGAGAATTTGCTTCTCATCCTTCTAAAATATTCCCTGGAGAACAATAGAAATAAGAATCTCTCAATTGAACCAAAATCGTTGCTTATTTGACATGCATCCAAACTTTTTGAGATGGTGTGCAAAATTTGCACATCTCTCACACTCTTATTTTTTTATCACTCATTTTTTTATATTCACTCTTATTTTAGATTGCTTCCTTCAAAGTTATGATCTTCCTGACATTTTTTTCCAAGAGAGATAAGGGGTTGAATGCCACCAAAAGTTTTCACTATCCAATTGGACTTCTCTTCTACTAAGAAGAGATGGGGGACATCTACTTGCAAGCTTCTATTGAGTATTGTAGGTTTGAAGACTGACTTTTCTTTGACTTAACAACATGGATTACTAAGACTAGGATCAGTGTAGAGCTAAAAGCTAGGCTTTGATTAGAATCATTAGGGTATCTGAATAGGGGAATGGTGAATGTGAACATCAGGGATCTCGAAAGCTAAGGGGATCCACTTATACCTAAATAATTTTAGACTCATTGAGATGAAAATCCAACAAGAGCATGTTACTCACAAAAATGCAAAATGAAATAGAATGAAATAGAAGTGCATGAAAGATTTTATTTTTTTGGATTTTATAATTTTTTAATTAATTTTTTTTGGAATATTTGATTTTTTTGTGTTTTTATGTTTTATGATTTTTTTAATTTTTCAGACATAATATTTATTAAGGTGAAAGGCATTGATCGACTCACCAAATTCATTTCCTTCCATTGTGCACAAAAGATAAGCGTCATTTCTAACATCTTCTTTGACCATGTACGAACCTTTCCAATCTTCATGAAATTTCCTCTTCTTCCTATGTTTCTTGTTCTTAGTACTCCCTTTTCAGAGGACAAGTTCTCCTATTCTGTAGGGCCCTAAAGGTTGACTTTGCTCTAGTTGACTCATTTGAGGGGATACCCCTATTAATGTGATGTGTAATAGGGCATAAAAGGCTTGTTGATGTGAGGGGATCCAATACAAGACTCCATAACAACTCAAAATCTCAAGGAGTAAGTCGAACTCATCTTGCATGTAGACCTTTACCTCAGGACATTCTTGAATAATCTGCAAGAATTGGAACAATTCAAAGGGAGTTTGTGGTTCTCTTTATTCATCTGGGGGAACAAAGTTTATGCTCATCTTCCCATTTGGTTTTGTCTGTATATCTATCGATTAACCAGCATATCTTTTGGGAAATTCAAAAATGATAGGATCTTTAATTCCTATGGTTACTCACATATTACGTTCCTTTTGGAATTCTTCCTCACTCACCTCATCTTCATTTGGGAGTCTTTCTACCATCTCTATTTGCACTAAGGGTGCTTCCCATTCGTCCATATCATTAGATTGTACAAAAGTCAAGGTAGATGGTTATTCAAGGTTTTGAGGGGTAAGAAAGGTTCTTGGTAACCTTTCAGGATATTTGTTGATTCATTATCTATGGAGTTTGCTCTTTCTTGATCTTGTGCTTTCATTTCTGTGGGTGGCATCAGTGGTGTATGAGAATTCTCAGAAGGTGAGAGTGGTGTGTATGGATCACTTTTCTCTCGTGTTTCTGACACGTGTGTCTCACTAGATGTCATTTCCTTTAGTGGTGTTAAAGGAGTATAAATTTTAAAAGGATCCTCCTTAAAATCTAAGAATGTGTGTGGGTCTCCTCCATTTAAATCTAATGTCTTTGTTTCAAAGTTAGGTCACTCTATTCGATGAGATTTTTCTCCTATGCATAGGAAAACCTTATTAGCTTGCTCTTCTTTTGGAGACACGTTGATACTAAGAATATCTAGAGGGAATTGTAATGGTCCTTTTCCAACCAGTCCATGATTTTTATCATCATTTCCTTGGGCACCACTTCCTTTTGTTTCGACGACTCTCCCTTTTCAAAGGTTCTCATTTTTGCATTATTGATAGTTTTAGTAGGTGTGTATGTCCTCTTAATCTGTATCGATTATGGTGTCAGGCATAGGACATAAATTTTGTTCGTTGGTAGTTCATAATCTATTGGAATCCCTATCTTTTTGGTTGAGTTAATCTTAACCATGCTAAAGGGTTTTAGATCTCCTTTTGCAACATACACTTTTCTGAGGTGCAAGAATCTGACTTCTTGGAATAATGTGGAAGGAATGGCCTTCATTAGGTGAATCCATGGTGTTTCGAGTAGTAAGTTATACTTGATATCCTTGTCAATGACATAGAAGATGGTAGGAATCATCTTTGGTCCTAACAAAACAAGCAGTGTAATCTTTCCTATTGTAGCATCTTTTAGGTTGTCATACCCTCTCAGAGTGTCATGGGACGCAGTAATGTTGGTGTGAACTATATTCACAACAGCCCCAACATTGATTAAGGTCCTTTTTATGTATGTATCATAGATCCATACATGTAAATAAAGAGTGGGATCACCCTTCTGTTAGTTTCAAGATAGACAACTGAGAGGGGGGGCTGAATCAGTTGTCTCAGAACTTTCTTTTATTAACCACTTAAATCCTTCTTGTAATTTAGTAGCATAATAATAAATCAATCATGGAAACACAATGCAAGAATTCAAGAGCAGAAACACATATGACACCAAGATTTTAAAGTGGAAAACCTGGTTAAGGGAAAAACCACGGGGTGACTAATCCGAGATTGTATTCTCTATTAAAAGAATAAAAGGAACAAAATAGCACATGCCAATTAGGGCTCACTGCCCGAGCACACTGCTCACAAGAGGCCCACTGCCTACAAGAGACACACTGTCTACAGAATAATAAATATTACATACTTGAACTAAAGAATATCATCTTCACCATGCTTGAGTCAGTTCCATTTAAGCTCAATACTTCTGATCTGCTTTTCAATTTTCTCCTCTCTACCACACCCTCATCTTCACCAAGATCATTTTGAAATGACTTCACTACTCTTTTTTATACAAGACATTGACTTTGAGATAATCATCAAAGTCAGTACACTTTATTTTATTACAGAGAAAATACACAAATACAAATTGACTTATTACAAAAGCCTTCATGCGAATCACCACTCTATCGGCCACACATATCTAGGACTTCAATCTTCTTTGAGGAACACGCCATCCTTTGCAAAACATCTTCAAGATCATTTGCAAGATGTGTAAATCATCTGGTCGGCCAAGCTGAGGAAGAACATCATCATCTAGAAGTAATTCTTCAATTGCGATCTCAATCTTCAATGCGGACCACCAACACAAATTGGACACAATCTAGAGACCCCCACAAGCTTGCCTGATTCACCAAGAACATCCACACTACTTATGATAACTAAAATCATTCTCTTCTTCATCTGGAATCTTAAGAACGTAGTTTGTCATCACTGTCATATTGAAATAGATGCTTGCGGACCTCTAGACCATGAACCAATTGAGTTGTCAATTCACATTGACTTCCTAAACACTCCACCAAATCTGCAAAACAAGATATTGCATTTCCAGATCTCACTGGACCTATTTGTGTCACTCTGTCACCTCTAAACATCTACCAGAACCAGTTTTACTCATATGGCCATAACTTCTTCAAATATTCATGTGGACCTCTCAAATCTTTACTGGATCACCTTTAGACACGTATCTACAAACCCTTTGATTTGCATCCTCTAATCTTCATCTTAGCTAGGATCTTCACTTCATAGAGCTTCACTATCTTCACTGTCCTTCTTTGTTTCTGATAGGACTAATTTTCTCAATAGCCTCAGCACATAACTCATCCAATCCTTGACATCAATGCACCAGAGTATGTTGACATCAATGACAACACCGGTTAGGCCCATACTTGCAACAATCTCCCCCTTTGTCATTGATGGCAACATATGATGTGAAAAAATATTTTAACCATCAAGACAAGTACTTCTCCTCACTAACTAACATAACTCCCCCTATCAACAATAACCATTCACATGTCTTCTCTTCCTTTACTGCTCCCCCTTTGATCAGCAACCACTTTTGTTTTTCACATGTCTTCTCTCCCCCTTTGACATCAATTTCAAAGGGCACATACTTGCATCACTCAGAATCATACAGACTACTCCCCCTGAGTAGCAGCTTCCTATCATCAATCCAAACCACAAGATATGACTGCGAGATCCATCAGACTGATGCACATCAGTGCACCTTAATTCAAAATTGGAGGGGTGATAACCCCTAACTTCTCCTTGAGATACTCAAAAGAGTCCTTAGGTAGAGGTTTAGTAAAGATGTCTGCAATCTGATCTTTAGAGGGCACAAACTCCAATCTAACTTCACTCTTGTTCACCTTCTCTCTCAAAAAGTGAAATTTGATAGATATATGTTTTGTCTTTGAATGTAATACCAAATTTTTTGAAATATTTATTGCACTTGAATTATCACAGAAGATTGTGATAGGTTCCTCATACTCCACTCTGATGTCTCTTAGTATTTGCTTCATCCATAATACTTGAGTGCAACTACTTGCTGCTACAATATACTCTGCTTCTACAGTGGACAGAGATATTGCCTCTTGTTTCTTGCTTAGCCAAGAAACCAATCTTTTCCCTAAAAAGAATGCACCACCATTGGTATTCTTCCGGTCATCCACATCTCCTTCCCAATCCGCATCTGTATATGCATGAAGAGAGAAATCATGATCCCTAGGATACCATCAACCATACTCAACTATTCCCTTTAGATATCTGAAGATTCTCTTGATTGCCATGACATGAGATTCCCTAGGATCAGGTTGGAATCTGGCAACAAGACCAACAGCATTCATAATGTCAGGTCTAGTTTGAGTAAGATACAGTAGTCCTCCAATCATTGACCTGTACTTTTTTTTATCAGCCTTAGGAGAGTCATCATCTTTGCTCAGTTTACATCTAGTTGCCATGGGAGTATCCATTGGTTTTGAGTCTTCCATCCCAAATTTCTTCAACAATTCTTTCACATATTTGGTCTGAGATATGAAGATTCATTTCTTTGTTTGAGTAATTTGTAGACCCAAGAAGAAATTCATTTCCCCAAACATAGACATCTCAAATTCACTTTTGATTTTATTTTCAAAAGTCTTGCACATACTATCTCTTCCTAATAATATCATCAACAAATACTTCAACAATCAAGATATTTTCATGTTCAATCTTGAAGTACAAGTTACTATCAGCAGTACCTTTGTTGAAACCAATCTTCAAAAGATGCTTATCTAGTCTTTCATACCAGGCTGTTTGAGTCCATACAGTGCTTTCTTCAACTTGCAGACCATATCACCATGATTAGACAATTGAAATCCATCCAGTTGCTCAATGTATACTTCTTCCAAGTCACCATTCAAGAAGGCAGACTTGACATCCATCTGATATACTTTGAAATCCTTGAAGGTAGCAAAGGCAAGAAATAATCTGACTGCTTCAATTCTTGCCACTGGAGAAAAAGTTTCTTCAAAATCAACTCCTTCTACTTGGGAATAACCCTTGCAGACCAATCTGGCTTTGTTTCTGACTACTTCACCATCTTCATTCAGTTTATTCTGGAAGACCCGTTTGGTTATAATCACATTTTTGTTTCTAGGTCTAGGAGCAAGATCCCAAGTGTGATTTTTCTCAATCTACATCAACTCTTCCTTCATTGCTTTAGTCCATCTTTCATCATTGCATGCTTCACTTATTGTTTTTGGTTCAATTTTTGAAATCAGACAATACTTTTCTGAGTCTTGAGAAATCTTTCTTCTTGTTTGGACACCTTTGCCTTTATCACCTATGATCTGATCTTCAGAATGATTCAGTCTTACATACCTGGGAGTTTTGGGAATTTCTTGCACTTCTATTTCTTGGACAGGTTCATTCAAACTTATCTCTTCTTCCTAATTCTCTGGATCAGTCTAGATCTAAATTTTAGAAGGAACTTGAACATCTTGGACCAAAACATTATTCTAATCATCTTCTTCATATTCATAAAACCTTGAGGGTTTTTCAATACCTTCATCAACCTTCACATTTATACTTTCTATAATTTTTATCAATCTCTTGTTATACCACTGGTATGCTTTGCTTTGAGTAGAATAACCCAAGAATATTCCTTCATCACTTCTAGCATCAAATTTGCCAAGGTCTTCATCTCTTTTAATGTAACATTTGCTACCAAAGACTATGAAATACTTCGCAGTGGGAGTGATACCAAACCAAAGTTCATAAGGGGTTTTGCCAGTATTGTTTCTAATTTGTAATCAATTAAGAGTATAGACAGCAGTGCTTACAGCTTCTCTCCAGTGGATCTAAGGAATATTTACTTCCATCATCATGGTTCTAGATGCTTCCTGGATGGTCCAATTTTTTCTCTCCACTACTCCATTCTGTTGTGGAGCCCTTGGAGCAGATAACTGTCTTTTTATCCCATGTTTCTCATAGAATTCTATGAACTCTTCGGATGTGAATTCTCCACCTCTATCAGACCTAAGATATTTTATGTTTAATCTGGTTTCATTCTCTACCATAGCTTTGAATATTTTGGATTTCTCAAGAGCCTCAGATTATTCTTTCAAAAAAGTCACCCATATCATCCGAGAGTGGTCATCAATTAATAATATGAAGTATCTATCACCTTGCAAACTCTTGATTCTTGCCGGTCCACATAGATCAGTATTTACTAAGTCCAACAATCCGATAGAAGATTGTTCCTTACTTTTGAATGTGACTCTGCTCTGGTAACCCAACTGACATTCTTTGCACAAACTATTAGTGGGTTTAACCAGTCTTGGAAGATCTCTTACAACTTGAGTGTTGCTTATCTTGATGATATTATCAAAATTCACATGACACATTCTCCTATGCCACAACCAACTCTGATCAATTTGAACAAATAAATAATTTTTTCCAGTACCAACCAAGTGGAAGATGTTACCTTTTGTTTGAGTACCAGATGTAATCTCTGTTTCAGAACTTTCAAAGATCTTACATTTTCTATTTTTGAATCAGAGATCATAGCCTTTGTCCACCAACTGTCCAACACTAAGAAGATTGTGCTTCAAACCTTCAACATACAGTACATCACTGGTTTTGTTATTTCCATCAAAAGAAATAGTTCCTCTACCTCTGATTCTGCCAGCAGAATTATCACCAAATTTTACAACTCCTCCTTCATATCTTTCCAAATCTATGAACTTGTTTTTGTCACCTGTCATATGGTGGGAGCATCCATTGTCAATGACCCAATCATCCTTTTCTTCAACTTGGGCAGCCAGAGCTCTTTCTATCATTTTATGATTGACAAATTCAGAGGGCATTGGATCTTCTTCCTTGATGGCAATAAACACCCGATCACTTCCGGAATTGTTTCATGTCTCTAATTCATCATCTGTTACTCCTTCATCATCATCTTCATGAACATAGTAACATTTCTTTTAGAATCTTGATCTGTTTGGATTTGGCCTAGAAAATCTTTCCAGACACCTTGAGGCAAAATGACCAATCTTGTTGTAGTTAAAACATTTGAAAGGCAATTTTCCTTCATACTTACTAGATCCTCTTGGTAGTCTCTTTGCAATGAGGGCCTCAAGTTGTTCAGCTTCTAATTCATCCTCTTCCAGATCTTTTCTTGCTTTCTCATACCAAGATGAGTTTCTTGAGGAGCTTTCTCCTAGATCATGTCTCTTTTTTCCTTTTGTAGAGGCACTAGCTTTGAATGCAGATTTAGTCTTGGGGAGTGCATCACCAAACTCAACTAACTCAAATACAAATATCTTACCAACCAATTGATCCCTTGTGATAGTTGTTAAGGATTTGATTTCCTCAATAGCAACAACTTTGTGTTTATAAGCAGGAGGTAAGGATCTGAGAACTTTAGCAACAATTTCATCTTCATCTAGTGCTCCACCAGCACATATGATGCCACAAACAAGCTCATTTACTTTTGTCATGTAAGAAGTGATATTCTCATCTTTGCTCATCTTTAAGTTTTCAAATTTTCCTTTCAAACTTTGTAGCTTGTCACACTTAACATATTTGTCTCCTTCATATAGATTTTCAAGCTTTGTCCAAATTTCATAGGCAGTCTTTAAACCCATAACATTTGTTAGCTCTGAATCAGACAAGGCACTTAGTAGGGCTTCTTTAGCTCAAAGATTATTCTCTGCATCTATGATTTCATTTAGAGTTGTAGGTCCATTTGTTTGGGGAACATATTTAATTGAGTTTATGTTCCAATACTGATATCCCATGCATTGTATGTGACATTCCATGCAGCTTTTCCAGGCAGTGAAATTTGAAACATCAAACCTTGTGTATATCAAAAAATTTGGATTTATAAATGGAAATGATTCAAACAATGAAATGCATAACCTAAACCCAAATAATTCAATACCTCGAAGATGCAAGATGAGCTTGATTGATTGATCACTTTGTTGTGTTGGTTGCTTGATTCCGCAGCATAACGTTGATAAGGATGCAAGCTAGATGGATTGAAGATGATGGATAATGGCTTGAGATGAAAATTCAGCAGAGTGAGGTTGCATGAAGAATAATCTTGAATTCCCCTAATGTCTCCTAATGGCTCAAGAGAGGCTTGTTTTATAGGAGAGGCTTGGTTCCAATGGATGGCTAGGATCAATTAGAGCTTTAGATGAAATGGATGGATAGGATTAAGTTAGGTTTCCTTGCACATCAAGAAATTGTAGTCATGTGACATGTGGCAAGGGAAGATAAGGCTTAGGTGTGCTTGTGTAGATAAATACTAAAATTAGGTCCCATTAGTTGTGCATGTGAAAGATAAAAGTTGTAACACATGATTGACTGGACAAGTGTTGGAATGTGATAAAAGATGAGGACTTAATTCAAATAAAATATTTGAATTAGTTGGGATATGAGTTGGATATTAATTAAATAAATAAAATTTATTTAATTAATTGGATAGTGGGATTAGGATATAATTGGGAAATTAATTAAATAAATAAAATTTATTTAATTAATTGGCTAAGTAGGATTATGAATGTGAAATTAATTAAATAAATAAATTTTTTAATTAATTGGCTAAGTAGGATAAGGATGGGATTGAATGGGATTTTAATTAAATAAATAAAATTTATTTAATTAATTGGCTAATGGAATAAGTGGGGTTAAGAGTGGGATTTAGGACAAAATGCTACATGATGTCTAGGATAATGTATTTGACTAGGTGTTGCAAGACATACACAAATTTGGGACAATTTTGGGTGTCTACATTTTGCCCCTTTTTGAGATGATGTTTGAGATGATAAGATTTGTGTCGAGTAACATCATTTCAAAGAAGTTAAGGTATGGATAATTGATAGGGATGATGATGATGATGATGATGATGATGATGATGATGATGATAGAAAGGATAGGTTGGTGATGCCCCCTCGAGAGGACAGATGGGTTGGACAAACACAGGTATGCTCTTGAAAAGAAATGGCTTGGTTACGAAAGAAAGATAAGGGAATGGATAGAAGAAACGGATGATGTGTTATGTTGCAATGAAGGTGAGCAACCATGATGTTTGATATAGCACTAGACGTTATGCACCAAGGTATAAGGATCCAGGGTGACGTTGTGTCTCCTGCCCCAGTGTAATACAACCTTATCTGGATACAAGATATGAATATTAGCTGGATTTGATACTGATATGATACAAATGTAAGATAAAATGATAACACGCACAAGCAAGAAAGCAAGTATGCACAAATAATTTAAAAACAAACAAGGTATTGCCCCTGTCAAGCTGTAAACCAATGATTGGTTGTCAATTGATGATAGTTGAGAGTGTTGTCATTGTGGGGAAAGCTATATCCCTAGATCAACACAAAGTTGTTTGATGAGTTGGTTGGCTAATTGGCTAATTGATTTGGCTTACAACAAGGCTAGGATCAAGACCATGGATTGCATTGGATAACTTGGCTTGATTGATTAACTTGATTGGTATGGATTAAGGATGGGCTTGCATTTGGATCTTTGTTTGGAATGGTTGGAAGATGATGAAATGTTGATTAGATGGATGTGATGAATGATGGATGATTTGTGGTGGATTGAGCTGCTTTTGATTTACTGAAGTGATTGGATTTGTTTTGATGGCTAGCTTGATGTGCTTGAGTTGATGCTGATGATTGATAGGATTTGTTTTGATAGTTGGCTTGATGTGCTTTGGTTGTGATGTTTATTATTGCTAGGGTGATTTGTTTGATGATTGGATTGTTTTGAATGATGATAGTGATGGTGTGATGGTTAGAGTATCCACTCAATCTAAGCTTAAGCAAGTGTTCTTAGTGTGCTCAAAGGATGTAAAACAAACAAGGTATTGCCCTTATCAAGTCATAAACCAATGATTGATTGTTCGATTGATGATGATAGTGTTGTCATTATGGGGAAAGCTATATCCCTAGATCAACACAAGGATGTGGGAACGCTATATCCCATTGATGATGATTGATGATGATTGATTGGGCTCATGACGAGATTAGGAGCAAAAACTTGTTGATTGGATTGGATAATGTTCCTTGATTGATTAGCTTGCTTGATATGGATTAGTGTGACTTGGATTTTAGATCATTGCTTAGATTGAGTTAATTGATATGATTGGAAGAAGTGATTGATTGAAATAGATGAATGAACGTTATTGATAGAAAGAATTGATGATGATGATGATTTGATTTTGATTGATTGTTGAAGGAGTTGATTGTTTTGGATGATGTGATTGGTTTTATTGCTTGGATTTTTTTTTTTTGTTGGATATTTAATTTTTTAGATTTTTTGAGAATATTTGATTTTTTTTTTTAGATTTTTTGTAATGTTTTGGAAAATGCCAATGGATTTACAATTTGGGTAGCCTTTGTGCTTGATACCAATGACAAGGGAGGACCAAGTCTAGATGCAAAGGATGGATAAAAGGATGGTCTCATAGTAAATGGGATGGAAGGCTCATGAGAGTTGGATGGATAGATAAGAGGATAGGCCATATAAGGGATGGATGCTTGCCTCATGATAAATGGATAGGTAGGCTATAGTGGAAAGCTTCATGATAAACAAATGGGGATAAGCTATAAGATGGAAAGTTCATGATAAGGATATGCCATAGTGAATGGATTACAAGGGAGCTAGGATGTGATCTTCAAAGGCTATGTCGCATAGGAAGAATAACTTGCCCCATTCTAGGTGGTAATGCTTAGGATTTTACATGATTAATTTCATTACCAAGGGATGACATGATAGATTGGTTTAAATGAGATGGATAAATGGTCAATGGATAGGACTTGGTTTGGAAAGAAGGTATGCCAAGAAATATCCAAACATGTTTCAACATTTTGCCCCCATATCTTCATCAATATCAAAAGGAGGAAGATGGATAAATGGGTTCAGTAGGATAGACATGTTTATGTAATGGCTAAGGATGGTAGGATGGTATGGTAATGGTAGGATAGGATAGGATGGAAATGATATAATGGGATAGATAGTTTGGAAATGGATAGGTTGGATGAGACAATGTGCCCCCAAGTGTAAGTGACATAGAAGATCAACCTACACATGATGCCTGTTTGCCAAGTTTTCATCATGGTACTTATCCAAGGCGCCTGTTTACCAAGTTTTCACCATTGGACGAAGGGATTTCTCTTTACTTTTTTTGATTTTTCTTTTTTTTGCTTTTTTGCTTTTTTTTTTTAGTTTTTAGATGTGTTGACAATTACACATGGCGCCTGTTTGCCAGGTTTTCACCATGGTAATGGATAGGAGGGACTCAAGTGTTTAGTGCTATGAAGGTTGATAGTGTCCCTTTAGAGATTGATGATGTCTTCGCATGGACCATGTCAAGTGTGCTCATAGATGTTGATAAGGGATTGCATGGATGGGAGATGGATTAGGTGGATAATAGATTATGATGTGGATTATGGAAGGTTCATGCAAGGATGGATGGATAAAAGGCTTATGCAAAAGCATGGACCATAGGAAGGTGATGGGGAAGATTTGTAGGATAATAGATGAAGGATGGGGAGATGAAGGCATGTGGGAATGTTTTGGAATGGAAGGGAACCATGACCAATGGTTGCACACACCGTGATAAACATTGAAGCTTTTGATTGGATGGTGGTGTAGGAAGCAATAGAGATGTTTGTTGAGGGGATGGTTGATGAAGCGATTTAGGAACCCACATAGATTTAGTATTTTTAGTGCTTTTGCTTTGCTTGTGGGATTTTTGAAGGAAATGGAAGTTTTGGATGGAAATAGGCCCTTTGATGGATATAGGTGGTTGGGATTCTTGAGATGTAGAGGAGGATGCCTCATTTGACTTGCTAGATATTTTCTTAGGAACCCAAACCATTTTGCTTTTGAGCTTTGCATTTGGACGTATGGGCTTGGATAGCTTTTTGAAGGTACTTTGCTTTGAGTTTGATTCTTTATGTCCTAAGGTATGAAGACCTTTAGGATATTTGGTAGGATTTTTAGCTTTATAGGTAGAGGCATCAAAATTTTTGCTTTTGAATCCCATGGGGTGGGTGGAGTGGATGGAATGATTGGAAGATTTATGCTTAGACGATGTGTGCTTTTGTTGGCCATGATTAGGGGTGTAAGGATACATATGAATGATAGGTATGTTAGGTGTTGGAAGCAATGGTGGCAAGGTGAATGGAGGGATATTAGGAGTTGGTAAAAGTGGAGGCAAAGTGGATGGCAGAAGATGTACGGTCACATGCTTTTGACATTTATAGGATGATGGAGTTGGAATGGCTACATATGTTTTGCGTAGATGATGGGGGGTGCGATGGAAAGGGGACTTATGATGGATGGAGGAATTACCAACATCTTGGCCTTGTTTACCTTGGGGTGTGTATCCAAGGCCATATGAGCTTGGAGGGACCTTGACAAGGTTTGGCTCCAAAATGCCTTGTTTATAAAGGCCTAGGCCTTTACCTTGGTAGTTCATGTTTTGGAGGATGCAATTGACTATGGGACTAGATGTGCTTTGGGAACTAGACTTAAGCTCTTTATTGGATGGAGAAACTGAAGTGGATAAAGGTCGTTGTTGTCCTAAGGAAGAACATTCATGGACAAAGGTTGTAAGATCAAGTGGACATGATGGTTGACTTGAAGTGGAATTGATGGTGGATGTGGAAGGAGGATCATTAGGATATTGATTAGCATTGTGTGCGCTAAGATCCAAGTTATTTGTTTGATCTTCTATGCTTACTTGGGAGACAAGTGTCTCATCATGACAAGTGGATGTTTGCTCGTTATGGATAGGGCTAGATGGTAGATGACTAGGAGCAATGTGTATATCTTGCTCATGGATAGATATAGGATTATGGATAGGATCAAGGTGCTCATAGATAGCTTCTTCATAGGTATCATCTTGATCATAAAGAAGGTAAATGTTATGGATGGGTTGGATTTGGATAGCTTGCTCATGAATAGTTGTTGGGAGATGGATAGGATCAAGTGGCTCGTGGATAGATGCATCATTATGGCTATCATCTTGATCATGGACAAGATACATGTTATGGATGGGTTGCATAAAAATGATTTGATCTTGAGTTGGACTAGGGCTTAATGTTTCCACATGCTTAGAATTAAACCTTTGACATACCTCTTGGGTTGCTTGAATGGAAGTGGAATGCGCTTGGATAGGCTCTTGGTCAACAACATGAGAACATGATGACTCTTGACTTGGATTAATGATAGGAGACTCTTGAATAGGCTTGATGGATTGTAGGTCACATGATGGGCTTAAAGGGCTAGGTATGTTAATGGAAGGCTCTTGGATAGGCTCAAGGATAGGTGGACCACACGATGGGATTATGACCTTTGGAAGTTCTTTGGTAGGCTTATGAATGGGTGTTTGACATAGAGGTAGTTTATTCCTAGCTAGTAGCCAATGGATCACATCCTTCTCAAGGGTATGAGTGGATGGGAAATATAATGGATGAACAATAATAGCGGATGATGTTGTAAGCGTAGGACTAGGATTTTGATTAGATGGAAGGATAATGGAGTTTGATGGATTAGGATGTGGACTAGATGGGTGTGACACATGGGATTGGGATGATGCGGCATGATTTCTTATTGTAGGTAGGTACACCTTGTAAACAATTGAGACAAACATTGGGCATTGATTTGTATTATGGCCTTTGGTCCTATGGTATGCACAATAATCATGTTCATCATATGGACTTTCTTCCCATGGGTTGATGGGGGGAAGTTCAATGAGTTTTGCTTCAAGCATTCTTTGTAAAACTATCTCAGCCGCATCCTTTGGTGAAGGATTAGAATGACATGGTGATGAAAGTAATGGAGGGCTTGGTGATTTGGAAAATGGAGGGATCAATGGATTATGATTGGGATCACATGGTGGTGTTGGGATAGGACTTGTTGGCTCATGTGTTGGCATGTGATTGGATGGTGGTGGCCACTCTAGATTGGTATCTCCCTTGTCAAAGGTTATTAGATCTTGCATAGGATAACTTGGACTCATTTGATTTATGTACAAGGAGCCATTGGGATTTGGATATGATTCTTGTTGGAAAGGTGGATTTAGATCTATCAATGGTGCTTGGTGGTCTTGTTGAAAAGGTGTACTTGGACTTGCTTGATTTATGTACAAAGAGTCATTGGGACTTGGATGTTGTTCTTGTAATATCACTCGATTGCTTTGTGGATGAGCTTGGTAGTGCATTGGAATGGTGGCATGAGGGGTTAGATAAGCTTGAGGTGGATGTTCATAGGTTGATGTGGCATTGACTTGATAGGTGGATGAATTAGGTTGGTGTAAAGTTGAGGTGGGTGACATGTAGGATTGTGGTTGAAGTTGTTGGAAGTTGTGATAGTGTTGTTGTGATGGTTGGATTTGTTGAATTGGTTGATGTTTTGATGTGATGTGTTGATGTGGATAAGGGATAACATTAGAAGAAATAGAATAAGTTGGTATCGAATTGGGTTGATGAGTGGATATATATGATGGGATAGGTGCTAGATAGGATGGTCGTTAGACTTTACAAGTGGCCATGAGGTGTTGTATTTCTTCCAAGAGGCATTGTATGTGTGAGGATTGGTTTGTTCGACATATTTGAATCAGTTCTTGAATGCTTTGAAAGGTTTGTTGCTCTAAAGGTGATTGGCTTGCATGCATGTGGCGAAGCATATGAAGGAGCTTTTGGAGGTCCTCTAAGGTTGACATGATGTCACACAAGTGTTTAAGTCTTTTTAGCAAGTTGTTTAGGGATTTTGATGATGATGTGGCTTGTTTGAATGACTTGGCTATGTAGGGTTGGATGATGACTAGGCTATGTTTGGGATGAAAGTGATTGGGTTTGAATGTTATTGGAAGAATGTGTAGGATGACTTGTCTTTATGTGTTTGGGTGTTTATAGCTTGATGTGGCAATATTCAAATAAATGATTATGCATATACACACATGAATCACTCACGCAAGACACATAAGCAAGTTGTTAGTTTGGAATAATGTGATGATGGTTAAGCAAGCACATGAAGACACTTCAACAAGTCCTAGTCAAGGCAAGGCCACTATCACAAGGAGGTTCTAGTGAAAATCCAGGGGACTGGCACCCCATGAGCATCCAGCAAGCCACTTAAGACTTTAACTAACCCTACTAGGAGTTTTAATACACACAAAGGTACACCTCCTTTCGAGTTAGCACTGTATGGTGAGTGCTAATACCGGTTAGACTTGGCTTTCGCCTTATCCTCTGATTTTTATAGTGGACCGAATGAAATTACCGCTTGAGGTCGTTCCCTTGGGGTGGATACCAAGGCAGGCCTCTCTAAGGCTAAACAAAAGCAACACAAATAAATGTTTTTGATCTCCAAGTTTGTGTTAGGACGCGAAGAGAGAGCATACACATTTACTTGGTCACACTCGCATGGGGTTCATTAACCTTAGAAATTCAATGTGTGGAAGACAATGCAAGCACTTGTTTGTTTTAAATCCTAAATCCAAATGTGATGAAAGACAATGGTTTGTTTTAGCCTAATTTTTTGATGTGAATTTGCAAACAATTGTTTGTTTTATGCCCAAAATCCAAATGTGTTTGCAAACAATGATTAGAAGATGAGAAATGAAATGATTGCACCTGGTTAATTCGCTATCCAAATTGTTGTAGATGTTGATGCCAATGCTGCTCCAGCTCCTTAGATGCCCTTACAACATAAAAAAAAATGATATTATAATCCAGGCATAAAAAATAGGCTCATCAGGCAAGGAAAATTGTAATTTTAGATGTATAGCCGAATTAGATTTGATTATTTCGATACATTTTTGATTCAAAAATTAAAAAATCAAAGAAGAGACCCCTGTTAAAATTTAGAGAACTTTCTGAAAATGTAAAGAAATTAGAAAAATTCCCTGATTTACGCCCAGAAATGCAGATTTATGGAAACGGTATAGTTGGCAAAGATTTGATTTTTTCACACTATAAACGACCTCTAAATTAAATCTGCAAAATAGAGACCCCCATTAAAATTTTGAGAGCTTTCCAGAAATGTAACAATTTCTAAAAAATTTGCTGATTTGCACCCAAAATTGTGATTTTATGAAAAAACATAAAAACGTGATAAATCCCGCAAACATTGCAATAAACCTGAAATGTTTCTGCTATAGCTTCCTTATATCATGGAAAAACTTTTGCTAAAATCTTGTAGAAAAATTCATATCCGTTTGGAAGATATGATGAAATCTTTAAAACCTAGGGTTTTGTCAAAAAAACAGTGGATCTGCAACAAAAAGTTAATTAAACCTGCAAAACTCAACAATGGGGGTTATATGAATGCAAATTTTTACTACAAAAACTTGCAAAAAAGATCAAGCAAAGTGAGTCCAACCGGGCGTGCCAAATGTATATCAAAAAATTTGGATTTATAAATGGAAATGATTCAAACAATGAAATGCATAACCTAAACCCAAATAATTCAATACCTCAAAGATGCAAGATGAGCTTGATTGATTGATCGCTTTGTTGTGTTGGTTGCTCAATTCCGCAGCATAACGTTGATAAGGATGCAAGCTAGATGGATTGAAGATGATGGATAATGGCTTGAGATAAAAATTCAGCAGAGTGAGGTTGCATGAAGAATAATCTTGAATTCCCCTAATGTCTCCTAATGGCTCAAAAGAGGCTTGTTTTATAGGAAAGGCTTGGTTCCAATGGATGGCTAGGATCAATTAGGGCTTTAGATGAAATGGATGGATAGGATTAAGTTAGGTTTCCTTGCACATCAAGAAATTGTAGTCATGTGACATGTGGCAAGGGAAGATAAGGCTTAGGTGTGCTTGTGTAGATAAATACTAAAATTAGGTCCCATTAGTTGTGCATGTGAAAGATAAAGTTGTAACACATGATTGACTGAACAAGTGTTGGAATGTGATAAAAGATGAGGACTTAATTCAAATAAAATATTTGAATTAGTTGGGATATGAGTTGGATATTAATTAAATAAATAAAATTTATTTAATTAATTGGATAGTGGGATTAGGATATGATTGGAAAATTAATTAAATAAATAAAATTTATTTAATTAATTGGCTAAGTAGGATTATGAATGTGAAATTAATTAAATAAATAAATTTTTTAATTAATTGGCTAAGTAGGATAAGGATGGGATTGAATGGGATTTTAATTAAATAAATAAAAATTATTTAATTAATTGGCTAATGGAATAAGTGGGGTTAAGAGTGGGATTTAGGACAAAATGCTACATGATGTCTAGGATAATGTATTTGACTAGGTGTTGCAAGACATACACAAATTTGGGATAATTTTGGGTGTCTACACCTTAAACTATCCTTCTTGTAGGTCGACATTCTGGATCTCCTCAAGCAGTTAAGCTTCTTCTAGAGGAACTTAGCTTTGATACCAATTGTTAGTTTCAAGACAGACAACTGAGAGGGGGCTGAATCAGTTGTCTCAGAACTTTTCTTTTATTAACCACTTAAATCGTTCTTGTAATTTAGCAACATAATAATAAATCAATCATGGAAACACAATGCAACAATTCAAGAGCAGAAACACATTAACACATATGACACCAAGATTTTAACGTGGAAAACCCGGTTAAGGGAAAAACCACGAGGTGACTAACCTGAGATTGTATTCTCTATTAAAAGAATAAAAGGAACAAAATGGCACATGTCAATTAGGGCTCATTGCCCGAGCACACTGCTCACAAGAGGCCCACTACCTATAGGAGACACATTGTCTATAGAATAATAAATATTACATACTTGAACTGAAGAATAGCATCTTCACCATGCTTGAGTCAGTTCCATTTAAGCTCAATACTTCTACTCTGCTTTTCACTTTTCTCCTCTCTACCACACCCTCATCTTCACCAAAATCATTTTGAAATGACTTCACTACTCTTATTTATACAAGACATCAACTTTGAGATAATCATCAGAGTTAGCACACTTTATTTTATTACAGAGCAAATACACAAATACAACTTGACTTATTACAAAATACTTCATGTGAATCACCACTCTGTTGGCCACACATATCTGGGACTTCAATCTTCTTTGAGGAACACACCATCCTTCACAAAACATCTTCAAGATCATCCGCAAGATGTGTAAATCATCTGGTCGGCCAAGCTGAGAAAGAACATCATCATCCGGAAGTAATTCTTCAATTACGAGCTCAATCTTCAATGCGGACCACCAACACAAACTGGACACAATTTAGAGACCCCCACAAGCTCACCTGATTCACCAAGAACATCCACACTACTTCTGATAACTGAAATCAGTCTCTTCTTCATTCAAAATCTTAAGAACATAATCTGTCATCACTGTCATATTGAAATAGATGCTTTCGGACCTCCAGACCACGAACCAATTGAGTTGTGAATTCACATTGACTTCCTAAACACTCCATCAAATCCGTAGAACAAGATATTGCATTTCTGGATCTCACCGAACCTATTTGTGTCACTCAATCACCTCTGAACATCTGTCAGAACCAATTTTACTCATATGGCCATAACTTCTTCCAATCTTCATGCGGACCTCTCAAATCTTTATTGGATCACCTTTAGACACGTATCTACAAACCCTTTGATTCGTATCCTCTAATCTTCATCTTAGTTGGGATCTTTACTTCATAGAGCTTCACTATCTTCACTATCCTTCTTTATTTCTGATAGGACTAATTTTCTTAATATCCTTAGCACACAACTCATCCAATCCTTGACATCAATGCAACAGGAGTATGTTGACATCAATGACAACACCATTTAGGCCCATACTTGCAACACCTTCTTAGTTAGATCTTCCTCTGAAGGCATTTACTTTAAATCAAAGAACAATCCTGGGTCTTTCAATTAAACATTGGGTGGATCTAAATCAAAGTTGATTTGATTTATTTGTTGACTAGGCAGAGGAGTAATTTAGTCTAGGTACCTTAATCATATTGCTTTCAGAAGGGCTAAACGATGAGATGGAGAATTTTTTAGAACATCAATGAATTATATGTGAGAGTATGTCTTCTTTAGATCCTCAATCAGTTCATAAGGTACAATTGGAGCAGGGATTGGTTACACAGCCGACACCACTCCCTCATGAGTTTCTTCTTTTTGTTCATTGTTGAGTTCGCTCTCTTTGTCATGTAATATTTTGACTAGTCCTAACTTTCTGGTTTCTCCCTTTGGTTTTAGTTGGATGGGAATGTTCATTTCAATTGTTCTTGAAAAACTAACTGTTGCATCCTAGTTGTTTGTTTCAGTATTTCTATGAGAGGGAAAAGGATCTTGAAAGATCTTCATGTATTCATTCTGTGGAGCAATGGGAGCTTGCGTCTATCTTGAATCCTTGTTATTATTGGCATGACCTCTTATGGATTTAGGAACATTTTAATGAATAAACATTGTTGGTCCTCTGGTAGGCTAGCGACGAATCTATTGGATTCCCTGCACGACTCAGTACTATGCCTTCTAGTCCTATGAAAGGAACAAAACTAGTTATACTTATAAGGGGCATTCATACCTATTATCATTTCTATTCCACATTTGATGATTATCCCTAGGATAATAGTTATTGTTTTGAGGTTGATCAATCGCATTGACATTCGGAGGATAGTAATCCCTACTGTTGTAATCATCTCTGACCTTGTTCTTGATCAAGGGTTGGTCTATTACCCCATCTATTGTCGCATTTCTATTATTTTTTAGTATATTTATAGTGGAGGTGTTGTTCCCACCATTATCTTTTATTAGTCTCTCATTCGCACCATAAGTTCTATGTCCATTGTCTATTGCAGCTTGATTGATCCGTAAAGCATTTTCTAAAGCTTCTTCATATGATTTGTATGGCAATTTTTACACCTCTTCTTACGTATCCCTATTGAGGGCATGTAGGAAGAGATCACATAGTTCACGATGATCCATATTTGGGGCACTTCTGGAAGAGTAGAGCACATGTCTCCAGCATGTGATGAAGTGTGCCACTGACTCATTTGATTCTCATTTCATGGTCAGGAATTCACGAATCCATATTTTCACGAGTTTCTTCATGTCGAAATACATGACAAACTCTCTTATCAATTATCTAAATGAGTGAATAGAAGCTTTGGGAAGGCAATAGTACCAATCTAAGGCAATCCCGTCTAACATTTTTGGAAAAATTTTGGCAACAACCCCATCCCAAGGGAGGATTTCCCCTACTGTTGTAGTGTAAGCCTTTATATGAGAATTTGGATCCCCTTCTCCTGTAAACTTTGGCAATTCAGGAAGGGGACATGGAAACATTACATTTCTTATGGTGTGGTCAAGCAGTTCTTTTAAATGCTTGAGGTATGTTCCTAGAAAATAAGGTTGTGATTATGGGGTTGATAACATTAGCCCCATAGGTGGATTTTGATATCCAAGTGTTGCAGTGAGATTCGTTTAAATGTTTTATTGATTTTGCATGATTTGATTTCCATTGGGGAAAATGTCATTACTCATGTTTCATGAGTAGAAGTTCAAGTATGGGGGATTCTGAGATGCCCCTAGCCTTTCTCTACTTTGTTGTTATCATGAGACCTTAGTCTCTTGTCTTCAATAGATCGTTCCTCTTCGAGAGTCCTAATTCTTTAAACTAGTGTTGTAATAAGGTTTGTAGGCATTGCACTTCTTTGTGTCTCAAAATTGCATGTAAACTGGGCAAAATGGAGCCTTTTTGGGCTTAAAATGAAGGAGAAACTCACATTCAAAATTCACAAGGGTCACCCCTATCACCAAAGCAGGTTGCCCTAGGCGACCTTGGGGTGACCCACAGAGGGTGACACCTGGCTACAAACTAAAAGTTGTGTATGCTTAGTTAAGATATGAAACAAGGATTGGGCATCTGAAACATGGTGTAGGATAACTTCAAGTAGGATCTCCCAGGGAGTTTTGGTCATTAATAGGGGGAGACCCACAAAGGAGGAAAGGAAAGTTGGGCAGAAACTAAAATATGGGTTTGTTCCGTTAAGCTATCTAAAAGCTTCCTAGGGTCAGGGACCTCCAGAACAGGGCGTCAAAAGGTGGAATTAGTAATAAAAGGTGAAAATTGAACATGTAGGAAAGGGAAAAATAGTGACAAACAGAAGAATTGACAAGGGGAAAAAGTAGAATGGTTAGGAAACTGAAGAATCAACAAGGGAAAAGCCCACCAATACATGTCGCCAAGAGGAGTGTTGCTGAGGGGACGGCATTATTCACGCTTTTGTGTACATGATTGGGATTACATATCATCATGGGGTCCTCGTGGAAGCTCATGCATCATTTTAGTGATTACAGTCTCCTCTTTGTGACAGTTTCCCCCCCCCCAACACTCATAGTTGAAAATCCAGCACCAAGAAAATTATAGGTATTGAATAAAATATTTCAAACCCATATACACAAAAATGGACTTGTTTCTTAAATATTCCCTATATTTCATTTCTAAAAGTACATATATGTGTTTCATTTCAGTGCTTCTTGAATATTATCTTGTCTTTATTCTACAAGATGACAATTTGAACATCATTTTTCAATATTAAGAAACATTCAATTAAAAAAGTTTACAATGCAAAAATGATATTATTATAAATTGAAGTATTAATACAAATGAAAGGCATAAAATTATTTAGATTTATTAATAGAAATATAAATAATATCAAAAAATAAATCATTTAAAAAACAAAATAAAATTTAGCATTGAAAAACATGACAGTACAATTATTTCTTAAGTGTATGCAACTCAATCTTTATAATTTATTATCATATATCCTTTATGTTTTTTATTTTCTTATAGTTTATAAACAATACTAATTTGTTTTAATCATAATACATGCTATTAGTCATTGATTATTTCATGGCAATTTAAAAAACCTGCAATCTATAGTTGTAATGTGAAAGTGCATGCAATGTTGTAATGTGAAATTGAACAATTCTTAGTTAGACTATTTTTCCATTGACACACTATTTTTCCTTACATGTTTGGAAAGAAGTTGTACATGCACTCTAAGCTCTATTAGTGCACTTGAAATCAATTCTATCAACATTTTTAATATGTATCTTTCTCTATTGAACTCATGCACTTCTGTTTTGTTCACTTTGTGACTTGTTATCACTAGTCGCAGTGATTTGTTTGGAGTGTAACATTCACCAATTACCACTTCGTAGGCCTATGGGCACAAGCTTCGTCGATCTCCTTATACCTTGTCGATGGTTTGATACCTTGTTCTCACAGTTGTCCATTATTATACACTTTAATGAAACAAGGAGTACATGTGTCGCTACAAGGTTAAAACGGTGTTGTTAAATTATCTGCAACTTTACTTGTGTCTGAACCTCGAACTTTGATCTCATACAAGTTTTATCAAGCCCTCTAATTCATAAGAACTTTAACCTACTTGAACAATAAACTCTGTCACAAGCGAGTTGGATGCATAGCATGATTCTATTTACCTTGGCCCAACAAGTGGGTGAATTACCCTATATGTTATGTCTTGGCTGATATCCCAACATCATAGATCTAACACATGGTAAATCTCAATCATTAGATGTGCCAATATTTAACGAAGTTAAATGGTTATGATATAAGCATTGGAATTACTTCATAATGAGTTGTTTAATTTTATAATTGTGAGATAATTAATAGGTTTATTCATGTCATTAGGTGAAATAAAGCATTGAACAATATTGCTAAGGGTCTACATGTTAGCTGCAGACTCAAACAGGCACAACTTATCTCATGCATTGAACCTTGGTCTATTAGACCTTACACATTTTTTCGAACTGTTGATTTTAAGGATTACTAAACAAAATAAAGGATCTTTGCAATAATAAATTTGACAGCCCTATATAATTTGAATACATCTTATAGGCTCAAATGTTATGAATGTCTACCCATTGATTTGTCACATAACGTTGGGTTGAGATTCATGGCACTTTATTATTGTTAACATTGGCCCAACATATGAGTAAATTATCGCATATTTAATCCCCACCATTACTCCACTATCGTTGTTCAATTAGGCAGACAATTCTAGAGTATAGATCTAAAAGTGAAGCCGAGTCATATTAGCAATTAGTATTGAAAATCGAGTCATATTAGCAATTAGTATTGAAAATGATTTAAGGGTCAAGATTTAGCCATGTGTTGTGAAATCGACAATTGTAGCCCATCAGCTAGAAGAATAGCAAGCACTTTGTCCCCTTCATGTTCCTCTGATACTATTGATCTTAAATGGAATTGGAAGAATAGAAAACACTTTGTCCCCTTCCTGTTGCTCTAATACCATTGATCTTAAAGGGAATTGGAAGAATAGAAAGCACTTTGTCCCCTTCCAATTGTTGTGATACCATTGATCTTTAAGGGAATTGATCTTGGTTGTTGGATACCATTAATCTTAAAGGGAATTGGTCTTGGTTGTTGGATACCATTGATATCAAAGGGAATGGTCTTGGTTGTTGGATATGCACGGGTTTAATGAATTTAAATTGACAAAATTTAAGAGATTATAGTGTAAACCAAGAGATTATTTCGTAATGATATTGTTGATTCTATATCAAAGAAGAAATGAACGTGTGCCATCAAATTTGAAGATAAACGAACCAACATCGTTAGATCTACTTAGCACTTTTTAAATTGAATGCATTGAGATATTACAAAGACATAGGCACCTCCTTAGTGGTCGTGGCTCATCAATTAGGTATTTACCAAGCACTTTGCCCAACTCTTTGTTTCCCTGATGTCATAGATCTCAAAGAAAATATATCAGTCATTGAATTTTCTTGCTACTTTATAAGTTTAAATGATATAGTCAAGCAACTATACTAAAAAAAAAATTACTTCACATTTAGTTGGACAATGACCTAATTATGGTAGAATGAATTTGAGCTGTTAATTTTGGAGATGAGTGGATATGAGCCATTGGATCAATCAGCACTAGGTTGTGGAAAGGCACAAGACAACTGAGGGGGGGGGGGTTGAATCAGTTGTATCAAAACTTTAACTTCTTTAACCAAAATCACTTTCACATTCACTTAATTCAATTCCTTATTATGTCATGAAGATTAAACATGAATAGCAGAATCAAAACATGAACACATTAACACCATACACACATGAACACCAGATTTTTACATGGAAAACCCTAAAAAGGGAAAAACCACAGTTTGTTAGCTCACAAAATAATGTATTAACAATATCGAATATCAAAAGAGACTCACTGTCAAAGGGCTCACTGTCCAAATAAAAGGCTCACTACCAAGGGTTGGCTCACTGTCATGGGTGGCTCACTGCCGAGGGTTGGCTCACTGCCAGGGTGAACTGATATAGTAGCATCTACACCATGCCTAAGTTCATTTCCATTGAAGCGCAGTTTCTCCTCTACTTTGCTCTGCCTTTACACCTCACATCTTCGTGACTTATCACCTCATTCATGAATTCATTACATACATTTATACCAATCATCAACCTTAGAATGTACATCAAGGTTGACATTACAATCTACAACCATTGGAACTATCTCCAAGGTCGGCATACATACAAAAATCAAATTAGGACTAGACCTAAACAAACTTGCAAAGTAAATGAATGAAGGAAGAACACTTCACAACTTACCTCAGACCCAAATATATATTCACTTGCTACAACGCACTTCCACAATCCACAAATCATCTCCGCAACAAATGTGACAAACCAGGTCGGCCAGAACTTGCGCATACATCAAGAACACTTAGAAACATGCTTCCAAGAACTTTACTATAGCTTGTGGATCAAGCACACACCTTCAATACATTTTGGAGATGTCCACGAACAACATAGAATCATCTGGGAGCTAACAAATCCAACCACAACAGATCTCACTTGAAGACAAAATATATCACTTGAAGACACATCACAGATTGATTCTCAATAGAACTGTCAAACTCTGTTAATCAATAACTTGCTTTTCGGAGTACCAAATCACAAATCCTTTGCAATGAAGATAGCTAAGGACCTTATAAGCTTAAGTCCAGAACTGCAAGACCAAAATCCACACTGTGGAGAAATGCGGAGCAAAATATTGTCTCCCTATCACTCTGCAAACTTTGCCAAGCACAGTCTTCAAACTTGTGAATAGAATTTTTTCTGCATAGCGATCCAAACCACCAAATTTTGGATTTAGCATCTTAAAACACTTCTCGAAATCATATCCAAATCTTATACTCTGGTCTTCAATATAGAGAAAATGCAGAGCAAAATGATCAAATAGTGTTCTTATCATGACAACTCAATCAATCAACAAACAGCAATATCAAAAGATACCGTTGGCACCAATGACAACACAAACGTGTTGACATCAATGACAACACTAGTTAGCACATACTTGGAACAATCTCCCCCTTTATCATTTATGGCAACATATGATGTGAAAAACTGAATGACATGTTCCTCTACCAAGACATAATTCTGTATCAGGACTCCCCCTTTCTTTTTACATATATGAACTCTTTCTCCCCCTAATTTTTTCACATGATCTCTCTCCCCCTTTGACATCAATGGCAAAGGACATCATATTTCTTCTACTATACATACTTGTACACTACTGCTCTGATCAGTCTAAAATCATTCTTTACTCCCCCTGAATGCAATAATCATTTCAAACCACTACCTGCTCCCCCTGAGAAGTAGCCTCCAACATCAGTCCAAAAAGGAGAAATGTACTTTGAAGCATACTGGACTGATGCATCTTCTTATGCATCTATTTCAAGGAAGGAGGGGCAATAACCCCTAATTTCTCTTAGAGATACTCAAATGTGTCTTTTGGAAGAGCCTTAGTGAATATATTAGCAACTTGATCTTTTGTAGGCACATACTCAAGCTTCACCTCATTCTCTACAACTTTCTCTCTCAAAAAATGATACTTAATTGAAATTTGCTTTGTCTTTGAATGCATCATTGGATTCTTTGAAATATTTATGGCACTTGTGTTATTACAAAGAATAGGAATTGGCCCATCATACTCAACTTTGATATCCTTCAAGGTCTGCTTCATCCATAATACTTGAGTACAACATGATATTGCAGCAATATATTCTACCTCTGTAGTAGAAAAGGAAATTGATTCTTGTTTCTTGCTATGCCAGGACACTGCCCTATCTCCAAGGAAGAATGCACCTCCACTTATGTTTTTCCTATCATCAGCACATCTTGTTGGCAACATGGTCAAGAGACACTACTGATATGTTAGAGATTTGATGTTGTCATTGATGGAAACAACCAGATATGATTGGAGACAGATCTTGAGATAGGTTATGCATAGTATTTTTGGTTTGGAAAGAATGGCTTAGTCAAATTGACTAAGTGTTGGCAGTTTACTAAGGCAGTGATAGTGATTCAGCTAGTACTCCTCCACAGATGAAGATTTTGGAGAGCTGTTCTGGTATGTTACACATAGTTATTATATAATTCTATGTTCCAAGTTTCATGTCTTGAAAATCTTCGGAAGCCATATTATGAATTGCCTAAGTTCAGGTAAATAAAGTTCAGTGAGGAACAGTGTAGAACACCTGAGTTTTTTGGTCCGCATTCGTCCTGTATTGATTGTTTCGATGTGCATTTTTGAGGTGTTGTAAACACATATAAGAAGTATCTAATTCTAGATTTGCAAAGTCTGAAGTCTACTAGAAGATCATCTACAAGCTTCCAAGTATCATCATTCAGTTGGACAGTGTTTCACAAAGACAAAGTCATCAGTTCAAAGATCTGCATCTTGCCATATAAGAATATTATGATATATGGTTATGAAGGTATGATTGGTAATGCCTATTGAATGTTTGATAGGAATTTTGGAGTCCCATGTGATCCGCACTAGAAGTTATGATATGATAGACAATATGGTTAAGTGTATACTCAAGTATAAGGCTGACACACAGTTGGATCGATGTGCACTAAAGATATATTGTTTAGATCGTCATCCTAAGTGGTTCTATAATAGGTCCAAGCCTATGTGAAGGTTCTTGAATGATTGTATGGGTTCGCATTGTTGTTTGTGAAAAAGATCAAGCCAATAAAGTACAACTTTTGTGTACATGTTTCATACTTAGCATGTCGACCTAGTTTTGAGTTAAATCTTGTTGCGGATATATATATACTTGATAGATTTTGATGTGATGATGGAAATGTATTATGAAGTGGTTGTGTATGCAATTCTTGTGATAAAAAAAATGCAATAAGGGTTCAGAAGTCTAAAGAGCAGAGCATATGTGAGCAGGACAAAGAAACAAGGAAGACATGATGAAGACCTTTGAATATGTATTTTGAACTATCAATTGAACTATATTCCAACACTCAATAGATGTAATTGTAACATTTATTTCCTGGCAATGAACCACCCTTTCTCTATCTTCTTTCTTTATGGCAGTGAGCCTATTGTAGTGAGCACTTCTTTAGATAGTGAGTCCTTGGGCAGTGAGCCTTTCTGTAATCTAGTTTTTTATATTATAATATATTATGAGCTAACACTCACTGTGGTTTTTCCCTTTTTGGGTTTTCCACGTAAAAATCTTGGTGTCTATGTGTTATGAATTTATTACTGCTATTGTAACATTCAATAGATGCAATTGTAACATTTCTTTCCTGGCAGTGAACCACGCTTTCTCTATCTTCTTTCTTTATGGTAATGAGCCTATTACAGTGAGCACTTATTTAGATAGTGAGTCCTTGGGCAGTGAGCCTTTCTGTAATCTAGTTTTTTATATTATAATATATTATGAGCTAACACTCACTGTGATTTTTCCCTTTTCGGGTTTTCAATGTAAAAATCTTGGTGTCTATGTGTTATGACTTTATTGCTGCTATTCTTATGTTTATTTTGCTTTCATGTTATTGAATTCAGTAAATGGATTAAAGAACATGTGAAGGAATGGTTTTATAGAATACTAATTCACCCCCCCTCTCAGTATTCCTTGTGTTCAACACATCCAACCCAATTTGCATCTGTATAGGCACTTAAAGATAAATCATTGTTCTTAGGATACCACAAGCCATGATCATGAGTGCCCTTCAAATACTTGAATATCCTTTTTATTGCCAATATCATGTGATTCTCTAGGATCTGATTGAAATCTGGCCACAAGATAGACTGCATGCATGATATCTAGTCTGGTAGCAATCAGGTACAACAATCCTCCAATCATTGATTTGTACTTTCTTTGATCAGCCTTTGGAGATTCATCATTTGTTGGGAATTAAGGTGTCTCAACCTTGTAAATTCCTTACATTATTAATTTTTGTATTTATTATTTAATTTCCTATGTTGTAAATATTTGTAAATTCTAATTGTCATATTATGGGATGTGGCACGGTGATGTGTCAATCCTACATGGAATATGACAACTTGTAATTTTATCCTCACATGAGGAGATAGGCATCCCACTTTGTGTTAGGAGCATTTTGCCATGTGTCAGTATCTTCCATGTTGTGTAAGAGAATGTTTGACCAAAATGGTTATGACGGATTCCTATGACGAATCTATGACATGTAAGAGTCAAAAATAGAAGGTTGTAAGACAGGTGAAGACGTGTCATGAAGCATCTTTGAAAAAGGCATATTTGGGTGCCCCAAGGTGGACTATGACATGTTGTAAGAGAATATGCTATTTATCACCTGTGTATGATAGATTCTCTTACAACTGTAAGTTGTAACTGATATGCCAGATTCTATGATGGTCGTAAGTGTCGTAAGAGCATCTATCATAGCCCATTTTAGAAATAGGTGACCTCTTTGGGATGGGTGGACAAGTGTCAGACACATTCTACAATGTTGACCAAGTGTCCTTAGGCATGGGTTTTGGGCCATGAGGCCAAGTTGGACACCCATTCAAAGAAAGGTCCAATATTGCCTTGTATTTTCTATATAAATAGGTGCTTGGAGAGGGAGTTGTATCACAGGTTTTACAGGTACTATTATGTTGCTGATTTGACTGCAGACACGAGTGTCAAAGACCATTGAAGCTTGCATTGCAAGTGTATTGTAAACATTCTTTTAGATTTGTTAATACATTGTGCAGGTTTCTGAGTGGGGTTTTTCACCCGATAAGGGTTTTCCCCACCGTAAATCTTTGTCTCTCTTCTTCTGTCTACTTTCTGGTTCTTGTGTTTTGCTGTAATATATCATGTTAATGGTTTAACATTGTTGTAATAGTTAGGATAAAAATAAATTTGCATAGCCCTCTCCTCATTAAATTAGTGTAGGAAGCAATTTCCGCACACCTAGCTTCCTTTCAGTTGGTATTAGACATTGATCACCTTTGGTCCTAGTTGTTGGGTAGGGGTTTTTTGAGCTGATCTTAGGTTGAGTGGGAGTCTATACACAGTATTATGTATCTTATTGCAGCAAGGAGATGGCAAGTACATCCAGAAGATTTGAAGTGGAGAAATTCAATGGCACTAATTTTGAGTTGTGGAAGCTCAAGATGGAAGACATGCTTGTAGACCAAGACCTTTGGGAAAGTGTTAATGGAACTAAACTAGCTACAATGTCACAAGATGAGTGGGATCTCAAGGATCGAAAGGCTAAGGGTCTCATAAGACTTAGTCTTGTTGATTTTGTTCTGTTAAATGTCCATGAGGAGACCACTACAAAACTACTTTGGAAGAAGTTGGGGGATGTGTATCAAGCCAAATCCCTAGTTAAAAAACTTTTCCTAAGAAAGAAGTTGTATTCTCTTTGAATGGAGGATGGAGGATCCATCGCTGAACATATGAATACCTTTAACATGATGGTTGCACAATTGAGATCTATTGGTGTGAAGATGGAGGAGGAGGATCGGTGTATGATCCTGCTTTGTTCTCTGCCGGACTCATGGGATCATCTTGTCATGGCTATTGGAAGCACCACATCAACATTCAAAATGGAAGAAGTGGTTTCTTTGCTGTTGTCTGAAGAGATGCAGAAAAAGTCTTTTGAGGTAGCCAAAGAGGCCCTTGCAGTTCATGGAAGACCCAAGGAGAAAGGGAAGAAGAAGGACAAGAAAGCTGAGAAGGGTAGATCCAAATCCCGTGGGAGATCCAAATCTCCTGGAAAGTCCAAGGCTCTTTGTTGGAACTATGGTAAAACTAGGCATTTCTAAAAGGAATGCAAAGAGGAGAAGAAGAAGAAGAAGAAAGCTCCTAATTCAAATTCTGACAAGTCACAAGATGATGGTGATGCTTTCATCGCAGCCTTGGCAACCCATGCATCTGACGATGTGTGGCTAATCGACTCTGGTACATCATTCCACATGACCTCGCATCAAGACTGGTTCACTATGTATGAGGAGTTTGATGGTGGAAAGGTGTATCTGGGTGACGAATCTCATCTGAAGATTGTTGGTCATTGAAGAGTCTCTATCTGATTCCCTAATGGTCGAGTGAAAGGGATCTCTGGGGTTATGCACATCCTAGGCTTAGCATGGAACCTGCTTTCTGTAAGTAGTTTGAATGATGCAGGTGTGCAGGTTGTCTTTTCAAAAGAAGGATGCAAGATGACTAAAGGAGTTATGGTACTTGCTAAGGGTACTAGGAGAGGTACTCTATTTCAGATGGAGGCATGCATTTCACAATGCAATAGTTCTTCTGACTCAAGGAAGAGGGCAGCAGTCACTTCATCCCCACCATCTGAATGAGCAATGAAGAAATTTGTTGTTTCTAGTCTGGATGAGTGTAATCATGCATTGGAAGTTAAACTTCCTGCTAAAAAGACAATGTTATGGCATAAGAAATTTGGCCGCATTGGTGAGAAGGGTCTGCGTACCCTGAAAAATAAGAACCTCTTTGAGGGGTTAGATGATTATAATCTTGAGTTTGACTTTTGTGAACATTGTATTTATGGAAAACAAAACCATGTTTAGTTTTACTCGAGTTCTCATAAGTCTTCTGGTGTATTGGACCTTATTCATTCTGATGTGTTTGGTCCTGTTAATGTTCCTTCATTAACAAAGTCTGTATATTTTGTATCTTTTATAGATGATTACTATAGGACATGGATTTATTTTCTTAGAAGCAAATTTGAAGTCTATAGAAAGTTTAAGGAGTTTAGGGCCTTTGCTGAAAATCAAACTGGTAAAAAGATTAAATGTTTGAGAACTGACAATGGTGGTGAGTTCTATTCTACATAATTCGATAAATATTGAAAGGAACTTGGGATTGAAAGACATAAGACAACTCCATACACCCCACAACAAAATGGAGTTGCAGAGAGGATGAACAGGACACTGATGGAGAAGGCTAGGAGTATGCTTAGTGGAGCTGGCCTAGAACAAAAGTTTTGGGCTAAAAGTGTTGCCACTGCCTGCTATCTGGTAAATAGATCTCCTACATCAGCTCTTGTTGGTAAGACACCCATGGAGGTGTGGTCTAGTAGAAAGCCTTCAATAAGGCATCTTTGTGTTTTTGGTTGTGAGGCATATGCACATGTGCCTAGGGAGAAGTGGTCAAAGTTAGAGAACAAGGTTGTTAAGTGTATCTTCATCGGCTATGGTTCGATGTGAAAGGATACAAGCTTTCGGATCCTATGGCTGAAAAAGTGTTGTATAGCAGAAGTATCATCTTTAGAGAGCTTACAACTTCTTCCACTATTTTACAGCCAGAAGAAATAGTAAAGAAAGAGGATGTTGTTTAGTTTCCTGCTACCCTTGAAAAGACTAAACAGAAAGACAATGTTGGACCTGATGATGAGGAGAGCTCTAGCAGCTCTGAAATTTCAAATGAAGAAGCTGAACCTCAACCTCAACCATTGAGGAGGTCTACACAAATAAGAAAGCAACCTGAAAGGTTTGGTTTTACATTGCTTGATTCTAGTTGTGCTTATGCTTTAATCACTAACAGTGATGAACCTAGAACTATGTCAGAGGCTTTGGATATGAAAGATACAGGTTCCTAGAAGGAGGTCATGGAGGAAGAAATGGCTTCTTTGGAAAAGAATCAAACTTGGGACTTGGTGCCTTTGCCTCCTGGATGGAAACCCGTTGGATGCAAATGGGTGTTCAAGAAGAAAATTGGTACAGATGGCAATGTTGAGAAGTATAAGGCCAGATTGGTTGCGAAGGGGTATTCACAAGTGGAGGGTATAGATTATGGTGAGATCTTCACTCCCATTGCAAAGCTGACATCCATTTGATTCCTATTGTCTCTCATCGTAGCTTATGACTTGGAGGTAGAATAGATGGATGTGAAGATAGCTTTCCTTCATGGTAATTTGGAGGGAGAAATCTACATGTCACAGCCAAAGCATTACATGGTGAAAGGTAAAGAAAATTTGGTTTTAAGAAGTCTTTGTATGGTTTGAAGCAATCCCCTAGGAGATGGTACTTGAAGTTTGATGCTTTTGTGTTGTCAAGTGGATTTGTGAGATCGAAATCAGATCACTATGTGTACTTTAAGTTTGATGGTGATTGTATTCTCATTGTTGCACTGTATGTTGATGATATGTTGCTCATTGGGAAGGGTAAGAATATGATTTCTGATTTCAAATCTCAGTTATCAGTATAGTTTGAATGAAAGATTTAGGGGCTAGTAGGTACATTCTAGGAATGGAAATCAGAAGGGACAGAGCTAACAAAAAACTTTGGTTAAGCTAGAGTAAGTATGTGAAGACCATGTTGGATAGGTTCAGCATGGCAGATTGTAGACCATTGTGTGTTCCTGTTTCTTTGGGGACAAAGTTATCTATTAAGGATTGTCCAAAATCTCCTAGTGAGGTGGAGGACATGAGCAGAGTACCTTATGCTAGTATTGTTGGTAGTTTGATGTATGCTATGGTCTGCACAAGACCAGACATTGCCCAAGCAGTGGGAGTCCTTAGTCGATTTATGGCTAATCCTGGACGGGTTCATTGGGATGCAGTTAAGTGAGTGTTTAGATATTTGAGGGGTACTTCTAAGTATTCCATTTGCTATCATGGTAATGTTATAGGACCTCTACATTCCATTGATATTCATGGATTTGTGGATTCAGATTGGGCAGGTGACATTGACAACAGTAGATCCACTAGTGCTTATGTATTTACACTGTTTGGTGGTGCTATTAGTTTGATGAGTAAGCGACAACCTGTTGTTGCTTTATCCATGACAAAAGCTGAGTATATGGCAGCAACTCATGCTTGTAAGGAAGCCACTTGGCTTAAGAGATTTTGTTCAGATATTGGTGTTGATGTAGGACAAATAACGATCAGTTGTGACAGTCAGAGTGTGATTTGCCTTGCAAAGAATCCAACTTTCCATGCTAGAACCAAGCACATTGATGTTTAATTTCACTTCATGCAAGACATGGTTGAGGATGGAAAGGTAAATTTGGAGAAGGTAGATAGTTTAAAGAATGTTGCTAATGCATTGACGAAGCTAGTGAGCATAGAGAAGTTCAGATGGTGTTCAGAGTCTATGGGCCTCTCGGCCTATAGTAGTTAAATCTTGTTATTCTATTGGCTCTTACAAGGTGTTCGACAAGTGAGAGAATGTTGGGATTTAAGGTGTCTCAACCTTGTAAATTCCTTACATTATTAATGTTTGTATTTATTATTTAATTGCCTATATTGTAAATATTTGTAAATTCCAATTGTCATATTGTGGGATGTGGCACGGTGATGTGTCAATCCTACATGGAATATGACAACTTGTAATTTTGTCCTCACATAAGGAGATAGGCATCCCACTTTGTGGTAGGAGCATTTTGCCATGTGTCAGCATCTTCCATGTTGTGTAAGGGAATGTTTGACTGAAACAGTTATGACGGATTCCTATAACGAATCTATGACATGTAAGAGTCAAAAATAGAAGGTTGTAAGACAGGTGAAGACATGTGTCATGAAGCATCTTTGAAAAAGGCATATTTGGGCACCCCAAGGTGGACTATGACATATTGTAAGAGAATATGCTATTTATAGCCTGTGTATGACCGATTCTCTTACAGCTGTAAGTTGTAACCGCTATGACAGATTCTATGATGGTCGTAAGTGTCGTAAGAGCATCTGTCATAGCCCATTTTGGAAATGGGTGACCCCTTTGGGATGGGAGTTGTGGACAAGTGTTAGGCACATTCTACAATGTTGAACAAGTGTCCTTAGGCATGGGTTTTGGGCCATGAGGCCAAGTTGGACGCCCATTCAAAGAAAGGTCCAATATTGCCTTGTATTTTCTATATAAACAGGTGCTTGGAGAGGGAGTTGTATCACAGGTTTTACAGGTACTGTTATGCTGCCGGTTTGACTCTAGACATAAGTGTTGAAGACCATTGAAGCTTGCATTGAAAGTATATTGTAAACATTCTTTCATATTTGTTAACACATTGTGTAAGTTTTTGAGTGTCAAGTTTTTCACCCGATAAGGGTTTTCCCCACCGTAAATCTTTGTCTCTCTTCTTCTGTCTACTTTCTGGTTCTTGTGTTTTGCTGCAATATCTCATGTTAATGGTTTAACATTGCTATAATAGTTAGGATAAAATTGAATTTGCATAGCCCTCTCCTCATTAGATTAGTGTAGGAAGCAATTTCCGTACTCCTAGCTTCCTTTCATCATTCTTGCTTAGTTTACAACCAGTAACCATAGGAGTGCATACCGGTTTAGAGTCCTCCATTCCAAACTTCTTCAACAATTCCCTAACATACTTTGATTGAGAAATGAAAATGCCTTTATCTATCTGATTGATTTGCAGTCCAAGAAAGAAGTTCATCTCACCACACATAGACATCTCAAATTCCTTTTGCATTTCATTTGCAAAATTCTTGCACATCTCTTCATTTCCACCAAATATGATATCATCTACATAGACTTCAATAATCAGGATTTGATCTTTGCTTGCCTTGATATACAAATTACTATCTGCGGACACTTTACAAAAACCCTGTTGTAACAGATACTTATCTAGTCTTGCATACCAAGCTCTGGGAGCTTGCTTCAAACCATACAAGGCCTTCTTCAACTTGCATACCATATCTGGTTTGTCTGATAACTGGAACCCATCTAGTTGTTCTATGTAAACCTCTTCTTCTAGCTCACCATTTAGGAAGGCAAATTTCACATCCATCTGATATACCTTGAATAGTCTGATAGCTTCCATTCTTGCCACCGGAGCATAGGTCTCTTCATAGTTAATTCCTTCCACTTGTGAGTAGCCTTTACACACAAGTCTTGCCTTGTTTCTCACAACTTCTCCAACTTCATTCAGTTTGTTCTAGAAAATCCACTTTGTTCCAATCACATTCTTGTTTGCAGGTCTAGGAACAAGTTCCCAAGTCTTGTTCTTCTCAATCTACATTAATTCTTCTTTCATTGCCTTAACCCAATATTCATCATTGCATGCTTCATTTACTATTTTAGGTTCTACTTTTGAAAGTAGATAGAGATTTACTTGTTCTTCTATAGTCTTGCTTCTTGTCATCACACCTTTCCTTTTGTCACCAATAATCTGATCTTCAGAATGATCTCTTTGCACATACCTGGGAGTTTTAGGAATTCTTACTGGAGCATTAGCTTGAATTTCTTCTTCTTTCAGAGCAGCTTGTACTTCAGTTTGAACTTCCTTTTCTTTGCCTTTTTCAACCTTTTCTGTATCAACAGATCCATCTGACTCATATCCATCTGGTTGAATATCTTCATCTACCTTCACATTTGTACTTTTAATGATCTTTCTCAATCTTTTGTTATAGCATTGGTAAGCCTTGCTCTTAGTAGAGTACCCAAGGAATATACCTTGATCACATCTAGCATCAAACTTTCCCAATTCTTCATCTCTTCTAATGTAGTATTTGCTTCCAAAAATTTTGAAGTATTTGATAGTAGGAGCTCTACCATACCACAGCTCATAAGGTGTCTTTGTTTCTTTTGATCTAACTTGCACTCTGTTCTGAATGTAGACAGCAGTGTGTATTGCTTCTTTCCAATATACTTCCGGTAGGTCTACCTCCTTGATCATTGTTTTGGCAGCTTCTTGAATAGCTCTATTCTTCTTTTCAAGCACTCCATTTTGCTGAGGAGTACGGGGGGTAGACAAACGTCTCTTAATTCCATGTTCTTTGAACAAAAGCATTAAACTCTCTTGAAGTAAACTCACCACCTCTGTCAGACCTTAAGCATTTGATTCTCAAATCCAATTCATTTTCAACCATAGCTTTGAATGCCTTGAACTTATCTAATGCTTCTGCTTTTTCTCTAAGGAAGGTAACCCAAGTCATTCTTGAAAAATCATCAATAAGGAGCATGAAATACCTTTCACCTTGTAGACTTCTTATTCTTGTAGGACCACAAAGGTTTGTCCACACCAACTCCAGCAAACTGGTAGAGGATTGTTCTTTGCTCTTGAAAGTAGTCTTTGGCATCTTCCCAAACTAACATTCTTTGCATATAGCATTTGCAGGCTTCACAATCTTAGGCAAATCTCTTACAGCTTGAACATTGCTTATTCTCACCAAATTATTAAAATTAATGTGACACATTCTCTTATGCCTTAGCCAACTTTCATCTGTCTTAGCCAACAAACAATAATTTTTAGTACCTTTCAAATGATAGACATTACCATGAGTCTTCTTACCAACAACAATTAAGGTTCCAGAGCTATTCTTTATCTTACACCCATTATCCTTGAACACAAGATTATACCCTTTGTCACACATTTTTCCAATACTTAGAAGTTTATGCTTTAAGCCCTTGACATAAAGAACATCATATGTATTATGTTTGTCATCAAAGGTAATAGATATTTTTCCACAAATCTTACCAGTTGCATCATCACCAAACCTAACAAGTCCTCCATCATACTTTTCAAACTTAACAAAATTACTCTTGTCTCATGTCATGTGATTTGAACATTCATTGTCAATGATCCATTCATTTTCCTTTTGAAATGCAGACAACTCTCCTGGACTTCCTTCCTTCACACAACTTGCAAGATTAGAAGAAATAGGTTCTTCTCTAAGTGCAATAAACAAGCATTCACTACTATTACCATCATCAAAATTAGATTCATCATCAGTTACACCATCATCATCTCTAACATAGTAACTCTTTCTTACCATTTTTCCTTTACTTTCATTGATTTTCAAAGCTCTGTCAGGACATCTTGAAGAATAGTGACCAATTTTACCACAGTTGAAACATTTGAAATGTAACTTACCTTTGAACTTTCCTTTGCTACCTCTTTATTCTGCTTGCAAATTTTTCCTCAAGCTCTGCAAAATCTTCTTCATCTGATTCCATAGCATATTTCTCTGATCTGGCAGTCTTTTCTTACTTGGCCTTGAAAGCAATCTCAATTTTCACAGGGCCATCAGTAGTACCAAACTCTCTCATCTCAAAAGCAATTAGTTTGCCAAGCAATTGATGTTTTGAAAGTTTAACCATATCAAACAATTCCTCAATGGAAGATACCTTGTGACTATAAGATTTGGGAAGAGTTCTGAGTATCTTATCTACAACATCCTCATCCTTTAATTTTCCACCAAGACCCTTGATGTTGCTGACAACTTCATCAATCCTCTGTATGTAACTTGTTATGTTTTCATCTTCAGTCTTTTACATGGTTTCATATGTGGTCTTCAAGTTCAGAAACTTAGCCTTCTTGACAGATGCATCACCTTCATAAATTTTCTTCAATTTGTCCCAAATCTCATGAGTAGTTTCCAGATCCACAACTTTTGCCATTTCAGTGTTAGACAAGGCATTTAATAGAGCATTTTTAGCTTTTTGATTAGTCTCAAAATCTTTAATCTCTTCATTAGATTGCAGACCATTTTTAGGTACTATGTATTTATCTTTAACCATTCTCCAAACATTATAACCAATAGGAATAAGATAACTTTCCATTTGTACCTTCTAGTAGGCATAGTCAGATCCATCAAACTGAGGAATGTCTTTCTTGTGTGCCATCCTGGATCTACCTTAAGCTATTAGTATTTCTTCCAGGGAACCTCACTCTAATACCATTTTTTGAAAGGCACAAGACAACTAAGACGGGGGGGTGAATTAGTTGTATCAAAACTTTAACTTTTTTAACCAAAATCACTTTCACATTCACTTAATTTAATCCCTTATTTTTTCATGAAGATTAAACATGAATAGCAGAATCAAAACATGAACACATCAACACCATACACACATGAACACCAAATTTTCAAGTGGAAAATCCTAAAAAGGGAAAAACCACGGTGAGTGTTGGCTCACAAAATAATGTAGTAACAATACCAAATATCAAAAGAGGCTCACTACCCAAATAAAAGGCACTACCAAGGGGTGGCTCACTACTGGGGGTGGGTCACTACCGAGGGTTAGTTCACTGCCAAGGTTGGCTCACTGCTGAGGGTGAACTGATATAGTAGCATCTACACCATGCTTGAGTTCAGTTCCATTGAAGTGCAATATCTCCTTTGCTATGCTCTGCCTTTACACCTCACACCTTCGTGACTTATCACCTCATTCATGAATTAATTACATATATTTATACCAATCAGCAACCTTGGAATGTACATCAAGGGGCATTACAATCTACAACCATTGGAACTATTTCCAAGGTCAGTATACATACAAAAATCAAATTAGGACTAGACCTAAACAAACTTGTGGAGTAAATGAATGAAGGAGGAACACTTCATAGCTTAGCTCGGACCCAAATACATCTTCACATGCTACAACATGCTTCCACAATCCATGAATCACCTCTGAAACAAATGTGGCAAACCAGGTCGACTAGAACTTGTGCATACATCAAGAACACTTAGAAATATGCTTCCAAGAACTTTATTATAGCTTGCGGATCAAGTACACACCTTCAATACATTCTGGAGATGTCCACGAACAACATAGAATTGCCTAGGAGCTGACAAATCCAACCGCAACAGATCTCACTTGAAGACAACACATATCACTTGAAGACACAACACAGACTGCTTCTCAATAGACACTGTCAAACTTTGTTAATCAATAACTTGCTTTTCGGAGTACCAAATCACAAATCCTTTGAAATGAAGATAGCTAAGGACCTTGTAAGCTTAAGTCCAAAACCGTAAGACCAAAATCCACACTGCAGAGAAATACGGAGCAAAATACTGTCTCCATGTCACTCTGCAAACTTTGCCAAGCACAGTCTTCAAACTGGTGAATAGAACTTTTTCTGCATAGTGATCTGGACCACAAAATTCTAGATTCAGCATCTTAAAACACTTCTCTAAATTGTATCCAAATCTCATACTCCGGTCTTCAATACAGAGAAAATGTGGAGCAAAATACTCAGACAGTATTCTTATCATGACAACTCAATCAATCAACAAACAACAATATCAAAAGATGTCGTTGGCACCAATGACAACACAAACATGTTGACATCAATGACAACACCAGTTAGCACATACTTGCAACATAGGTAGACTAAAAGATTAGGAATTAAAAGAGGATAGATGTCACAATCTAGTGAATCATAGGACATCAACATATTAATAAATGTAACTTTAACTATCAACTATTTTTTTATATTTGTAAAAAATGGGTTTTTGAAAGGGTGAAAGGAACAAGTTTCTTGAGATATGGAACCAACAAAACATCCAAAACCAACAAGAACAAGGAATTTTACAAAGGTAGAGCGACAACCACCAAAAAAGTCATTCTACAACACAATTCCAAGCAAACTTTTCCAACAAAACAACCACCAAAGGGTCAAAGTCCTACACAACGCCTGACCCCATCCTTGCAATTTGTACACCCTTAACCTAGGTATGGGAAATTGAAACTGATTTAGGAATACCTCTCTTCCTTCTTTGAATGATCATTCAAGACACACCTTTGTCTAAATCTTAAGATTAAGGAGAAAGAATAGGAGACTCCTCTATTGTCACCTCAACTCGAGTCACCTCTCTTAATGAGGAAGAATGTCTAACCGAAGATGTCAGAAGATGCACAAAATTTGTAGACAAAGTATGAGCAAGAGTCCCCCCACAATCCACCGAGAGGGCAATGGGATCCATCAAAGAAGTTGCCTGGACTAGGTTTGAAGAAGCCTTAGAAAGAATCAAGGATAAGACTTGAGTCACTCCATCCCCAAGGGAAGCCACCAAGGCCACACCAAGATCTATCATCGAGGGTACAAGACTAGAAGGCTCATCATCCTAAGAGTCAAAATCAATAGTCAAATGGTTAGGGAGGGTGTTCTTCCACCACATAGTCGAGATTGCATTCTTGTAGTGAGAACAAGAATAATCAGAGGCAAGATGTTTAGTAGTGAAGCATCATTTCCAACAGAAGGGGATACCCTCATAATCAAGAAGCCAAGTCCATAACCTATCCTCCACCATTAAGATAATATCCCTAGGAAGAGCCTCAGAGATGTCGATGTCCACCAGAAGATGGGCAAGGGTAGAGTGGCCAATGTTAGAAGTCATTGAATCCACCTTCAGAAAATGACCAATAGCATTGTTAATATCATCAAAATAGGAGTTCCTAGTGTTAGAATAAAGAGGAGGCTTTGGGATTGCTCAAGGGTGGCAAAGGAAACCCTCCATGAACAATCTAGTAGAGTGCTCCTCTTGCCTTGATAATCTATCTTCGTGATCTTATTCTATATGTATGTGGTCTTGTATGTTCTTTTAGTTTTCTTGCTGCTTTAGTCAGTGGTATATGTGTGCTTCTATCTTGTCATCATTGTTTGTAGTGTGCCGTAGTTTTTGAATATTTGAATCCTTTCCCACCTGTACATTTTGGAGGGAGGAATAACCTATGGTTTAAACCCTACCTATGCTTAAGCACCTACGGGGGGTGGTACCGAGCCGGCTGAGGCATTTACTCCTCAACCAATAGAGTAATGGAAGTTAATGCGAAGTAGGCCAAAGGCTATATAGATGAAATGGAGGAAAAAAAGGAAAATAAAAAGTCATTTAGAAAAGCCCTGAATCTACAGGATGCCGAAGCTCCGGCCAAAGATACTTGCTTCAAGATCAGGGGAGCAGATGGGGTTGTCAGAGATGAAAGTAATGTCTCCGATGGAGGAAAAAGGTAATAAACCCCTCCTACCCAAAAAACTAGTTTTATGTCCTAATTCAGAAATGGAAATTGCTATTAAAATGGAAGAGAATAGGATTAAGAACACTGCAATTTTCTTTGTATGTCTTAATGTTGATAAGCTTATGTCCAGAAAATTCTTTGATAGTTAGTTGAACTCTGTTTGGGGCAAAAAATTAGGGATTCATATATTTTTTTATAGAATGATTCACAATGGGCTCTTTGTCATCTTTTTGGGAAATCACTCTATGCAAAAAAGGGTTTTCGATAAAAAAATTTGGAATGTGGGGCAATCTCTTTTTAAAGCCTTCACCTAGAAACCAAACACCTCACACAAAGAAATCCTATTATGTTTGGTCCCTAGGTGGATAATAGTTAAAAAGTTACCAAAGCAGTTTTGGGCTTTTCTAACCCAACTTTTAAATCCTGTTGGAAATGTTTTGAAAATTGATGAATCAAGGATTATCCTCCCCCATATGGACACCAGGGTGTTACTGTCCCTTAATAATGACAATGGCATTCCTAAGATTTTGGAAATTAAGATGGGTGCAAAGTCTTTTGAATGTGAAATTGTTGGTTTGGGTGGTCTTAACTCTTGCTTCTTATGCAAGGTTGAGGGTCACCTAAAAAAGGATTGCCCTAACCTCCATAGAAGCAATCATGGAAAAGGTTTGAACCCAACAGTGTGAGTAAAGAGTATTTTTTTGTCAAGAAAAAAGATGCTTCCCCTCCTAATAAGCACTAGTTGGATGACTCTAACCAAACTATCAAGGACCCTGCAACTCAATTAAGTCCTGAAGAGCCTCTAATTGTAAGACTCTTTTGAGATATGTTGATTCAGCCCTGGCTATAATCAAGAATAATTTTGAAAATTTAAAACTAGATGAGGAGACCTTTGTCTCAGGGGACTCTAGTAGCCCCTCCAAGCCAGAGCTTAAGTCAAAAGGGAGTCTCTCTGCTAACTACAATGGGCATCTGAATGATGACCAGTGTAGTGAGGAGAGAATTAAGATCAACTTTGCTAATGGGGATTTGTCGGGGAAAGGAACAATCCTATTTGACAACCCCTGCTTTGAAGAAGCTCCTCTTAAGGAAGCTAGAGAGGTCCCTCTACTATTTAGCAATAAGCTGGATAATGTGTTCAAGATGATGAGATTTATGTCAAGTAACATCATTTAAAAGAAGCTAAGGAAATGGATAGAGGAAAAGGATGATGATGGAAAGATAGGATGATGATGCCCCCTCGAGAGGATAGGCAAGTTGGACAAACATGGGTAGGCTCTCGAAATGAAAGGGGATTGGTCAAGGAAGAAAGATAGGGGAATGGATAGAAGAAATGAATGATACGTTAAGTTGCGATGAAGGTGGAGGAATGAAGATACGAGAGAGAGAGATGGTAGAGGAATGAAATATGGGAATGGGATCTTGCTTTGATAGATTTGTGATCTTCTCACTTGCAATTTTTCTTCTTATCATCATAGAACTTATTATGTTAAGGGATGACAAACACAATGGCATGATAGAGGCCAAAGTGTGAAAATGTGATCCCTTGTGAAATAGGCACATGACAGATAAGGAATGCCTGACTCAGACTTGTAACAGTGGTACCTTGTCGAGACATGCGATGAGATAACTGTGAGGTATGTAAATCCTCATGCAAGGAAACATTTATTCTTTCTCCTGCATAGGATGTCTTTGAGTCACACCCAATGGAATCTCGATCACACGCAAGGCACCAAGTTGGCCCAATCATTTTGCCAAGACAAACTGCAAACAGCAATCAAAGAAAAAGGGCTCGCTCTATCCTTGCTTCTCTTCATCACTTAGGGATTGCCTTGAGAAGCATAAGAATGAGACTGCAAAACAATCCAATAAAATAAGATAGACTAGAGCAACAATCATTTAGACCTTTTGCCAAGTGATATGTGTTTGATTGATTAATTAGATGAATAAGGCTTGGTTTCAGGATAGGAAGCAAGACGTATAAGATGCATGGTCTGGTTTCGACAATGCCCCTACCTCTATAAGGTAAGATAGGATTGGGACATTCTGTATAAGACATGTGGTCAGGTTTTGAGAATGTCGCAAGTTGTGAGATGATTGGCTTGTGATGAATGATGATGTTTGATAAATGACACATGTCATATAAGGCACAGAGTCCTAGTTTTGATGATGCCCCATTCTGTTTAGGAAATGTGATAGTTGATAAGGATAGTTGATAGTGAAATATGATTATCATGAGGTGATTGATTGGTTTGACTGATTGGATAGTTTATCTTGTTGATTTTGGGATTGGTTTGAGATGCGTGTTTCTTTGAAAGATTAGTTGTCTAATCAAAGTGTCCATTGTAGCAAAGGATGACTTATTATGATGGTTGACTTGACAGACCCTAAGGGACTGACCTAATGCCTCAAGGGCGCATCAAAGATGGCCTTGCCTACATTACAGCTTAGAGGCAACATAGTTTTACCAGGTGGTTGACACTATTTTTTTCTTGGGTTTTAGGTTGGTTATTTGATTTTTGATGATATTTAATGTTTTTGGATTTTGATGTGTTTTGATTTTTTTGGATTTTTGAAATGTTGTGAATTTTTTGAATTTTTTTTTGAAATGTTGTGATTTTTTTTATATTTTGGGGATGTTTTGAGAAATGGCATTAGATGACAACTTGAGGTAGACTTTATGCTAGATACCAATGACAAGGGAAAAACCAAGTCGAGGTGCAAGGGAATGAATGGGATTGGGTGAATGGATAAAAGGGGTGGGCGATAGTGGATGGAATGGATGTATGCATAAGAGAGCAAGGATGTGATCTCCAAGGACTATGTTGCATAGGAATAACTTGCCCCATTCTAGGTGTAAGGGTTGGGATTTGATATGACAAAGCTTATGATGAAGGATAATGATAGGATTGGTTTGAAAGGGATGAGGTATGTCAAGAGATATCCAAAACATTTGCCAACATTGTGCCCCTAATCTTTATCAAGATCAAAGAAAGAAGGAAGGATGGATGGATTCAATAGGATAGGTGTATGCATGTAATGGATAGGACGGTAAGAAATGATAGGAAATGATATGATAGGATAGAAAGGATGGAAATGATAGGATGAGACAATGTGCCCCCAAGTGTAAGTGGCATAGAAGATCAACCTACACATGATGCCTGTTTGCCAGTTTTCATCATGGTACTTATTCAAGGTGCCACCAAGGGTGGTTTTCACCGTTGGACAAAGGGATTTCTCTTTACTTTTTTTATTTTTTATTTTTTATTTTTGACTTTTTGACTTTTTTTGACTTTTTTGCTTTTTTGACTTTCTTTGACTTTTTGATAGGAGAGGGGAATATGGATGAGAGGGAGTCATGTGTCTAGTGCCATGAAAGGTGATAGTCCCATTGAAGAAAGATGTCAGCGCATGGACCATGTCAAGTCGTTATGCTCATAGATGTTGGTAAGGGATTGTATGAAAGGAAAATGGATTAGGTAGATACTGAATTATGGAGGGAATGATAGTGGATTATGTTGGGTTGATAGTGGATTATGATGCGGATTATGTAGGACTTATGCAAGGATGGATGGAAGGTTTATGCAAAAGCATGGACCATAGGAAGGTGATAAGGTAGATATGTAGGGTAATAGTTGAATGATGGGGTGATGGAGGTGTGAAAAGGAATCATGACCAACGGCTACACACACTGTGATAAACATTGAAGATTTTGAGTGGATGGTGGTGTAGGGAGCAATGGAGATGTTTTCTTAGGAGATGGGTGATTTAGGCATTTTGGTACCCACATGGACTTAGTATTTTTATGATTTTTGTTTTTCATGTGGGATGGAGGAATTTGAGACTTTGGAATGGACTTTTGAATGGAATGATATTTTTGGATAGAAGAGGATGGTTGGGATTTTTTAGAGGTGGATGCCTCATTTGACTTGCTTTTTTGCTTAGGGAACCAAACCATTTTACTTTTGGACTTTGCTTGTGAAGGTATGGGCTTAGGTAGCCTCTTAGGTGGATTTTTCTTTGACCTTTTGAATTGATGTCCTAAGGCATTAAGACCCTTAGGATTTTTATCTTTGTGAGTGTAGGCATTCAAATATTTGTTTTTGAATCCCATGGGTTTGGCAGAATGAGTGGAAGCTTTATGTTTAGATAATGTGTGCTTTTGTTGGTCGTGATTAGGATATTGAGGAAATTTATGGATGATTGGGATACTAGGCATTGGAAACAACAGTGGTAAAGTGGATGGGGGGATATTTGGAGTCAGAAGAAGTGGAGGTAAATTGGATGGTGGAAGGTGTATGGTCACATGCTTTTGACGCTTGCAGGATGATGGAGGTGGAATGGCAACATATGTTTTGGGGATATGATAGGATGTGTGATGGAAAGTGGTGGACTTAGGAAGAATGGAGGAGGTACCAACATCGTTAGATTGTTGACCTTGGGGTGTGTATCCAAATCCATATGAGCGTGGGGGGACATTGACATGTACGGGCTCCAAAATACCTTGTTCATGAAGGCCTAAGCCTTTACCTTGATAGTTCATGTTTTGGAGCATGTGATGGACAATGGGACTAGGTGTGATTTGGACACTAGACTTGAGCTCATTATTGGATGGAGAAGGAGAAGTGGAAGACAATGGTTGTTGCTGTCCTAAGGAAGAACATTCATGAATGAAGGTGGAAAGAGCAAGTGGATATGATGGATTTGAAATGGGATTGATGGTGGATGTAGAAGGACCATTAGGATCTTGATTATGTTCATTTAGATCCAAGTTATTTATTTGATCTTCTATGTGTATTTGGGAGGTACTTGTCTCATCATGACAAGTGGAAGTTTGTTCATTAGGACTAGATGGAGGATGGATGGATGGAGTGATAAGCTCTTGACCATGGAATGCACAAAGTGGGCTAAGAGGGTCATCATGGTCTTCTTGATCATAGAGGGGATCTTGATCATATATGGGAGCTTCATCATGGAATGGATAAAGTGTGTTATGGATAGGTGGAATGGAATAGGTTTGACCTTGATTAGAATAAGGGTTAGATGTTTCCATGTGCTTAGGATTATGCCCTTGACATATCTCTTGATTTGGAATGGAAGTGGAAGGCTCTTCAATAGGGTTGATATGTTGTGGACCACATGATGGGTTTGAAGGGATGGACATGGTATTTGGAGGCTCGTTGTTAGGTGCCAAGATAGGTGTTTGACATGGGGATAAGTTGTTCCTTGCTAGTAACCATTGGATCAAATCCTTTGCAAGTGCATGTGTGGAAGGACAATGTAGTGGATGGACAATGAGGGTACATGTGTGGACTTGTGATTAGCATTAGGTGGAGCAGAAAGTTCCCAAGGTGGAGGGATAAGAGGGATGGAAGGTGTTGTAGGATTAGGGTTTGGACTTTGGTTGGATGAAGGATCAAAAGGATTGGATGAAGTGGTAGATTTGGATGACTCCACATGTTTACTTTTGTAATGTTTAAACCTAGGGTGTGGAGTTAATGGGGAATTAGAGGATGGTAATGATAGTGAATGGCTTGCATGGACTAGGTTGATGTCTCCCTTGTCAATGGTAGCATTAGAATTCAAAGGCACTTTATCTTGTTGCCAAGGTGGACTTGGGCTCATATGTGCTTGTTGTGATGTGGATGAATGTTGGTTCACATGGGAAGAAGTGTGATTGGTTGATGTGGCATTGTCTTGACATGTGGATGGATTAGGTTTTGGACTTGTCTCGTCCTCATAACTAAAGAGATAGCCTCCTCGAAGTATGAACATGGGATTAGGAGGAGGGGCTCCTTGGAGTACAAGCTTAGGTCTTAGTTTGTCTTCATGATTGCCAAGGATTAGGACCATGTTGACAAGTGCTTGACTAGGATGGATGATGATGTGGAGTGACTAGGAATGTGATAGAGTATGAGATTGATTGGAAGTTAGATAGGTGATTAGGGTATGGTTAATGTTGTGATTAGGATGACTTGAAAATGGTTAGGATATGATTAAGGGTGAGGTGATTAGGATGAATTTGGTTGAATGATGTGATTAGAAAGGATGATTAGGATGTGAAGGTTGAATGATGAATATATGAATAGGATGTGATTATGATATGACAAGGATGGTATCAGTTGGACAATGTGTTGGAAGGAATGTTTAGAATGTTTGGAATGAGGAATGACTAGGAGGATCTATTCCCTTTCTCTTCTTTTTGCAACCGTTTCTCTACAATGTGAGACTTGTGAATTTTGGGATGGTATGGGGGTGTCAATGCAAGGTGATGAGGCCCAGACTATGATAGAGGCTAATGATATTAGCCTTCGAAAAGTCTATCTCCAAGAGGGTACTCTCATCTACTAATGACCTTGTCAAAGTATAAATTGGATTTATCAAGACCTTAAGGTGTAGAAGGAATGATTGATTAAAGTGAACCCATGAGTTTCATAATTCACTTGGAAGGATGGACTTAAACTAGCCTTGTGGTATTAAGCCCAAGTTGTGATTGATTTGAAAAAGATGTCAAGGTCTCTTTGTCCATATTTTTACTTGTGATACATTCAAGCTTCAAAATTTTCTCCCTATGTTTCAACCTTAGGAAGACTATGTTTGGGAACCTCTATAGATTGCAAGGGCTAAATGCTAATGAAATGTTGTGATAAAATTTGATCCTAAAGGAATGAAATTGGATATGTAGTGGGTGAACAAAACTGGCAAGTCTATAATGTTCTGACATAGTTGTAGTCAGATTTGATAGGGAAAGTAGATGCTCAAAGGTTTCCCTATGGTTGTGGTGTATTGTGATTGGGAATGATTAGGATTAAATTGATTGGATTGGAATGAATGTTTCGGATATGATTAGGATGTGATTGATTGGATTAGAATGAAGATGATGATGTGTAGTGATGAGATTAGATGACTTCGATCGGTTAGGAAGAAGTTGATTGGATTATGAATGAAGATGATTATGTGTAGAGGTAGGATAGAATGATTTGGATGGATTAGGAAGAGGTTGATTGGATTAGAATGAATGGCTGGGATATGATTAGGATTATGGTGATTAGATGAAAGAGGTGATTAGGGTTTGATAAAGATGACTTGGATAGGATTAGGAGAATGATTAGGGTGATGTTGATTGGATGAGGATGATGATGTCTAATGATTAGGAATGATGACTAGGATATGATTAGGATGTGGTTGAATGATGAAGATATGATAAGAATATGGTTAGGATAGGACAAGTAGGATGATCAAGATGTGAATGGTTGGATGATGTGATTAGGAAAGGTGATTAGGATAATCATTAGGGTGAGTGTGATTAGGATATGATATGGGTGTTTAGGATGAAATTGATTGGCTTAGGAGGGTGATTAGGATATGAAGGTTGAATGATGAGAATATGATAAGAGTATGATTAAGATATGATGACTTGGAAGGAATGTGATGGATTTGAATGTTTAGGGTAATGACTAAGCAAGCACACACATCAATCATAGAAGACACTTGGTAATCAGATTGGATGTTTTTGGTGACTCTTGACAAGTTTGAAAACACTTGTAAACATGCACGATCCTAGGCTAGCAAAGACAATATTTGTTGGATTCCCACTACGGATAAATCTAAGCCACACTTATTCAGAGTAGATAGATTAGAAGTTTGGTGGCATTGGCTCCCCCTTACATAGCACACACTTCTCGGGTGCACCAAACTTTGAATTCCCAAAGGTCTGAAGATCTCAAGGAATTTGTTATCTCAACTTTGAATTACGAGAACGTGGGACGGCTTTAGAGGTGTGACCTCCTGTGCCAGCAAATAGAAGGATTTTGGCCACTAAACAAAGGTTTCTAGTGAATATTCGGGGGACCGGCACGTTATGAGCATCCAGCAAGCTACTTAAAGCTTTGACTAGTCCTACTAGGAGTCTCATTTATGCAAGGTACACCTCCTTTCAAACTAGCATTGTATGGTAAGCGTTGATACCAGTTTGGACTTGGCTTTCACCTTATCCTATTTTGTATAGCAAACCAGATGAAAGTACCGCTTGGGATCACAAATGAGTTCTCCTTGCGAATGTGTCTCAAGAGCAGGCCCACTCTAAAGGGTTTACAAAAGCAACACAGGTAAATGTTTTTGATCTCCAAGTTCATACTAGGATGCGAGGAGAGAGCATACACATTTACTTGGTCACACTAGCACATGTTTATTGACCTTTAGAAATTTGAATGTGTGGTGTGATTTATGCAAATGTTGTGAAGAGTTTTTGATTCCCAAGATCGCTTAGAGTGCGAGGGAAGGGCATACACACATCGTAACCTAAACACAATCACCAATCAAAGTAGATAGTGATTCATTTTAAGCCCAAACCAAGTGTGAAAACAGCAAAATGATGTTCATTTTAGGCACCAAATTCAAATGTTCCTATGATAAGAAAGCACATGCACATGAAAGGAGGAAACCCTGTATCAAAATGTGTTAGTAATTTCAATCAAGAGTCTTCTCCCAGCAAAGGCCACAAGCTAAAAATTAGACATCGGTAACATATAATCCCCATGATAATGCAAAAAACATGAAATATCAAGTAGATTCCTCGTTTTGCGAGCCACCATGACGAAAAGGTCAAAAAGGCAAATCTAAAAAATATTTGAAAAAACTGATAATTCACATAAAATAAACAGTGGCATTAGAAAGTTTAGGAAATTTTAAGCAATTTAAAAAAAAAATTGTTGAAATTGGACCAAATTTGCACTAGTTATGCTTGTTTGAAGTTTGAAACTAAGTTTGACTTTGACCAGAAAATAGCTGATAAAATAGTACCATCACCTGAAATCAACCTCTCCATAGTGTATCTAGGTGAGTTAGTTCCACAACACCACTCATTTCATGAAATTTTGATGTCGTACGCAAAAGTTATGATCGAAAGAAAAAAGGCCCTATTAGGGCATGTAGAAGGCACTAGGTCACCTGGTAGTCTGAGGTTGACCGCTAGTGCCTAGCGCCTAGCTGGTCACATGTAAATTTAATGGTTGGCAGTTAATGTTTTATGCTAGTAGTTAGGGTCTACATAGCCCCCTGGTCACCCATGTGACTAGGGGCCAAGAGCAAGTAAAAATTTAAAAAAAGGAAAAAGAATTCGCAAGGCCTCAACCACTCTCCCCACGGTCACTAGAATGACTGGACCCTACGATCTAGGGTCTTAAGGCCCTGCGATGATAACAACACCCAATGGTCATGCGGAACTTAAAGCCACAAATGTCTGAAAAGGTTAAGATTCTCACCGATCAGAATCGCTTGGAGACAACCCACTATAAACCGCGATTTGCAAAGACATACAATAAGCAATAATTCACAATGGGCAAAAGGTCAACGGTCAGGTCGAAGGCAATGGAGGTCGAGGTTTGTGATAGAGGCTTACAATAGGTTAGAGACTGTGACAAAAGCTTTTAGGCAAATCAGTGACTGCGACAAAACCCTAGGTTTCATAGTGGCGACCAAAGGCGAGGAATGGTGGCGACTACGGTAGACAGGAGGTGACTAGAGATAAGGGTAGAGGTGGAGAGGCTATCAGGAGCGATGGAAAGGTGGTCTGAGGGCACCGACTGGGAGGTTGGACCCAAAGGGAACAGCAACCAAAAATAAAGGGCAGTGGAGAAGATGTTTGCAGAGGTAGTGACGAGGAAATAGGATGCGGCGACAAGATTTTTAAACACCAACGGTAGCGATAGCAATGTAAAAGACCAGTGTCGAGGTTTTTAAAAGGGTTGGCAATAGAGAATATGGGCGACGACTAGGTTTTTAGGCCAGTGGAAGGAGGCTTCGCAGAGAGGTTGTGAAGGAGCAGGTGGCGACGGATGTCTAAGGTCGATAGGGGTTTAGCAGGGGAGATCGAAGAGCCTTTTCACAGTCAACCTGCAACATAAAACCCTAGACTCTGCAAAATAAAAAGCTTTCTCATAAACTCTACAACTTAAATAGTGCCTGCAACACACCGCACAAACCCAAAATTAGTATTGACAAAGGGGTCTGTGGATCTGTACAGTATGGATCTGCATGGATCCATGCTATATAGATCTGTGGGCCCTAAAAAAATTTCAAAAATTTACAAAAAAAAAATTGGAAGCTAAATAAGGTGAATTTACTATCATTTTTTGCCAAAGGGGCCTCTCAAACTCAACGGTGAGGTCTGTTTGAGACCAAGAAACCACCTGTGAAACTTGATTTTTAAAAATCACCAAAAAATATTAGATTTTACATGCATTCACGTTGGGTTCACCATTTGTTGTTAGGATTTAAGTTTTCAAACATGCAGAAATGAAACTACAATAAAACCCTAACTACAATGAAGTGCAATATAACCTAGAAATAAAGAAAACAACCAAAAAATAAACCATAAATCTAAGCTAACATTGACTAATATCCATTGCTCTCCTCTATCTTCCATAATGTTCTCAGATTTGCAGATTTTGCACAATCTTGAGAAGCTCAAATCAAAATGGCAAGATGTTGGAGAGTTGTAGAGGATTCTAAGCTAAAAATGTTTTCTAAGAGGTGAAAATGAAGCTGAATGAGGTGTTTTATAGAGGAGCCAGTTTGAATGAATGGCTAAGATTGAGAGTTGACTTGAATGCAAATGGAGGGTTGAGATTAGTTAGGGTTCCCAGCCACTAGAGGACAAAAATGAATTTAAAATTCAAGAATATGATGAGGTGGAGAATGTTTAAATTAAATAAACTTGGTTAATTTATTTAATTCATTTGAAGAGGGGAATAATGTGAGATGATTAAATTAAATAGGTGAGACCTATTTAATTGGGATAAGGCCCTATAATTTAAATAAATGTTTATTTATTTAAATTAAAGGGGGCAAGGTGATAATGAATAATTAAATAATTAACCAATTAAAATTAATTATTTAATCATAGAGGAAAATTAAGGAAAAATAGGAGAATGTGGTAGAAATTAGGGTTTTGCAACCTGAGGACACTTTTAGGTGTCTACATCTGCTAGTATTGTTGTATCCAAGACTGAAAGGGGAAGTGATAGTGCTGACAAGGAAAACATATTTGAAACTAAAACATAGAAGAAGCAAGTTGGTGTTACAAAAATTGAGATTAAAAATAGGAATGCTCAGGAACTAGCTTTAATGACAATAAGAGAGAACATTCTTGCTAAGAAGATGGAGGAAATTGTAAACAATGTTGTCTCCCCCATTAGTTTCAAAAAAGTAGACCCTAAGGGATTAGATTTGGAAACTCTTGATAATTGTACCTCTAGTAATAAGGAAGATAACCCTTCCTTCAAGGTGGAAGAACCTTACATAAGAGTAGGAGAAGATAATAGAAAAAGAAGGCATGCTAATAGAAGGGAAAGCAATGTAAAACCTGGTAAGAAGGGAAAAGGGGATAAACTTCCTAAGTGTTTTGATAGACTGTGCAAAAAATAGTTAATGTCAAAAGAAAGTACACTAGTTTGCCCAATCAGTGACCATGAATTGCTTTAGCTGGAACATAAGGGGTCTTGAATCCCCTAACAGGAAATATATTGTAAGAGATTTTTGTAATAAAAACAAAAAGATGGATTGTTTGATGTTACAAGAAATCAAAGCAGTAGGGTTCCAAATGGAGAATAATCTTAGATTTATATGGAGGGATACAATTTGCTTCACCTCTAAACATGAGAAAGGTAAAGGACGAAATGTTATATTAATAAATAGGAAATGGGGTCTGTATATCATTCAAAATGGATGTTCTCCATGCAATAGATATTTATGGATTGTACTGGAAAAAGATGGCAAGAAATTTGGGCTCTGCTTTGTGTATGCCCCTAATGAATACAGAGACAGAATTGAGTTATGGAATTTGATGGTAGATAATATTCCTAATTTACCTTGGATTGTGGTAGGCGCCTTCAACATGGGAGAGAACAAAGAAGATAAAATAGGTGGTAACCCTATTGAATGGAAAGGTAATGAACAATATCTCTGGACAAGAATGAAAAAAATGCTAAGTCTTTTTTATCCTCTTGAGGGAAAAAAGAACAATAGTCAGAGTATATGGTTTTCTTGGTGTAATTTTTAGAAAAATAATAAGAGGATTTACTGTAGACTATAGATTTTAGGTGAAAAAGAATTATTCCCACTTTCAAAATTTGGAAGGTACAAATGCAATCAATGTCATACCAAATACTTTGTCTGATCACCATCCTATTTATGCTCACATCATATTGGATCAATAAGAGAATGAGGAAATAGTTAAAAAAGACAATCTCTTCAAGCTTAATGTTGATCTTTTACTAAATAAAGATTGCCTTGATGGGATTTGCAACCTAAGAAATATTTTGAAATCAATGTCTATTCAGTATTGGAATGATCTTGTCAGTGCTAGTAAAAAGATTTTTCAAGTGTGTGGGAAGAAATTTGCTATTGACATGAGGAAAGAGGAAAAGCTACTGCAGTTAGAATTTCTTAAAGTAGAAGATCTTGTGCAGAAAAAGTCAGATGATGGGGAAATTGTTGGAAAAAGGGAGAGAGAACAAGGTAAAGTTATAGCTATGTAGTTTTAAATGTTTTCAAATCTAAAATTAATAGCATGTGTAAATCTAAAAATTACTTTCAATTTAGATGTTAGAGTATTTCTCTAATTTAATCAATGTAGTAAAAAAAATAGCTTGCAAGAAGAAGACAAGTATTTAAGTGGAGAAACCCCTAAGGGAAAAAACTCCACACCAAAGGTGTTTATGCTTGTATTAAAGCTCTTGTGAAAGATTACATTCAATACTAAAATCCTTTGATTCCTTGATGCACTTCAAAAGCTTATTCAATCTTCAAACCTATAAAAAACTTTAAAAAAAAAGCTTCTTGCTTTTTTCTTCAAAAGCTTCTTGTTTTTTTTTCTGTCTTTTCCACAAATCAACTCTCTGGAAAACGTATGGGGCTTTTAATTAATTAATATGAAGCTTCATAATTCAAGAGCTTCTTAATTCAAAAACTTGAAACTCAAAATACAATAAATTGTAGTTGATAACATAGCTTCCAAAGCTCATGTAAAATCCAAGCACTCTAAATTAAAAAGACTAAACTCAAACAATGTCCAAGATTTCAATTAACTGTCTCTTCATGATGTGTGCACCCAAGTATGCTAAAATTAGTTTTTCCAACATCAAACATATTTCCAAATAAAAACAACAACATAATATCTTCCAAATGGGTGTCCATATTTGTCCAATTACTTTTTGTTGACTGAAGTGATCAATACACATCAATTTCATGCAAACAACATGCAAGATTGATGTCCCCAAGGCTATTCTGAATTACATTGTTTTGTACATGCAAGTGACATGCAAACACCGGATCCAACATGCAACTGATACCCATTACTTGAAACACTGAGATGTACCATCTTGTAACTTTCTCGAGTTAGAGTGTTCTGCAAGTAATATCTTAAAGCTGACATGCAACTGACATGCAGGCATTTGCAACAACATGCAACTAATACCCATTCCCTAAAACATTGATATGTACCATCCTGCAACTTTCTAGAGTTGGAGTGTTCTGCAAGTAATATCTTAAAGTTGACATGCAACTGACATGCAAGCATTTGCAACAACATGCAACTGATACCCATTACCTGAAATACTAAGATGTACCATCTTGCACTTTTCTGGAGTTGGAGTGTTTTGCAAGCAATCTCACAAAACTATTATTCAACAACATGCAAGGTCATATAACTAGCATGCAACAACATGTAAGGTCATACAAGTCCATAGGAGTGACATGCAACAACATGCAAGCACATGCAAGTGACATGCAACAACATGCAAGTGACACGCAACAAAATGCAAGTCTATAGGAGCAACATGCAAGTACATGCAAGTCCGTAGGAGCAACATGCAACAACATGCAAGCACATGCGAGTAACATGCAACAACATGCAAGTACATGCAAGCAACATACAACAACATGCAAGTAACATGCAACAACATGTAAGTACATGCAAGTGACATGCAAAAATATGCAAATGCATGCAAGCTTTTATGAACTCATGCAAGCAATATCTAATCCATGCATCTCTAACACTTTAGTTAACTCCAACATTATATCCATGTAAAGTGTCTCAACATTATCCACTCATGTACATAAAAAAATACAACTCCAAGTCTAAATATAAGTCCCCATCAAAAGGGGATGCCCAAGTTTAACTCCCGCTTACTAGGAGTTATCAAACTCTCAAAATAGACTTAGAAGTCAACAAAGTCTTCATGGCCCCCACTCTAAAAATGGATGCCCAAGTTTGATCCTATCACTTAGGAATTGATTGCAAAATACAAAGTGATATAATTAATAAATATTTAATCTCTCAAAGTCTTTATGTGTTGGAGAACACATTCCAAGAACTTTGGAGACACATGAATTGGTTAGGATTGCAAGTTAATGGCAACTTATCCCAACATTCTCCCACTTGACATTATACATTCCAATAACTCTAAATGATATAATCAAACTTTAAGTCATAGGGAAAAACATCCCTAGCCATCAATGTACCATTGATTTTTCAACATGCTTTTGTGCTCTAACAAGATACCTGCAAAAGTAACCATGATAACCATCATCTCAAACAAGAACTCCTCACATCATGTCACCCATGATAAACAAGAAACAAACCAAGGTGAAACATATCAACTATCACTAAAACCTGCACCAATCTCAACATGAACATAAGCATCAAATCATATGATAACATAAAACTCTAAGTGTTTGTAACACTCATACCAAATGGAAAAGCAACCACAACAAGTTGCTAGCTCATCCAAAAATATCCATACCTCAAAACCAGGGTAAACAAACCATCATAGGTAGAACTCCATGCCATCAACATACCAACCCAAAACTGTAATCAAGTCCTTGTAAAACAATTCTTCTAATCATCCATCCTCCCATCTCAATGCAACATACTAATGTATAAATGGCCAAAGACAAGGTGAACAAACAAAATCTACAATAACATTGAACAGATCTGTGGATATGAACAGTCCACATCCAAGTCTTCAATGCAACCAATGGGTAAAGACAACCCACTAAACTTGCACAACTCATAGATCCAAATAGTGAAACATGCAAAATCATCTTCACATTAATAACCTGCAAACTGAGACAACCAAGAAGATATCATGACAATAAATAGCATATAGATCTAGGAACTCCCACTGCATAGGTAATGTCAAATCTGAAATTAAGATCAAGGTATTTACAAATCCTCCTATAGCACTTCTCTTAGAGGATGTGGCCAACTACTCTACCATATAGTGTCAAAACATATAATGATATGCATAAAACAGCTCTCATTACCAATCTCTAAATAAGTCTCCCAAGTCCTCTAAACCAATGAAGAAAGAGATCAAGGAGCTACAAAATTATTGTTAACAACAATAACACTTGACTCCAATGCAAACCTCAACTCCATAAACATGAGAACCTTTAAGAAGAAGACAATATACTAGGAAAGAGAGAAACTACAAAATCATACCATGTCTTTATACCACACTAACATGTGCCAAACTGTGAAAACTAAGATCTCTTTCATCACTCCCAAATTGAAAAGGTATCAACATCTAACATCCAAATTATGATGAAAACATGGCAGCAATAGATGTTAACCTCTCACTGAAAGGAGATCAAACTAGCCAAACATTCACACAACAAAGGGAATAAGCCCAAAAAACCACAAACCATTTCTATACCTCTCTAAAACAAATCCTCATAACTAGTCCCATAGCTCAAGATCAAATAATAATGAGAACATCAGAAATCCATAAACCCATGCATCTACTTCTCAACAATCCTTTTCAATACTAGTGTAAAAGAGAAGACAAGATACATATAAAGAATGCATCTAATAATCAAGTGGGTAACACCTATTAGATCATTTACCTACCGAGTAGACCAAGAGTGGAATACAAGATTATCCTTGCATATAAAACCAAGAAATAAAAACTTATAATAAAGACAACCTTCTTATAAGGTCTATAATGGACTCGCATCCATTCCAAGTGTAGGCTTCTTGGTCCTTTTGTTGACATCTCATAATGAGAAATCTTTCCAACACATCTCTAAGTTCAAAAGATATCAAGCCTCACCCAAGTCTCTCTAGTATCCATGAGTTTTCAACAATCAATCTATGACAACTTCAAATGCAATATGCACAATCATGAAGCTCCAAGAAAATGATTAATACTTCAAAACCAAAGAGAACTAACCAAACCATTGTCAAAGTTCCAACTATAGAATTAGGAACATATCAAGACGTCATGATATAACATCTTATCAAAAAGAAGATCATATGCTCCAATGAACATATCTTGCTCCCAAGAACACCTGTATTATGCCAAAAAACTCTAACTTGTGATCAAGAGTACATCATGACATAATACTATGCATCCTCTAATCCAAGGATCATATGTCAAAAACTAGTAAGTTATAAACTCAACACCTCACCAAAAACTCTAAGAGTCCACGGAAAATCAAGATGTCAACACCTCTTCAAAAAACATGAAGATCTAGCATCCTCTGTCAATAGAACCAAAAATGTTAATGAACCCTTACTACAAACTAAAGGCATAATCCAAGAGCTTCTTATGACACCAACAACCATTACAAAAGATCATCTGTCTTTTAATCAAAGATTTTGCATGGCTCACAACACTGCAACAACAATAGTTTAGAACCAATATATTTAAACAAAGATAGAACACATTATGTAACTACACAAAACTCCCACTAAAAGTGATACCAAGTTATGCATGGTATCATGATCAACATCATTACCAAAACTCCACTGAAAGTGAAAAAATCTTCTTATGCAACATAACTTTACTGCTATAGATTCCAATGAATAACTAAATCAGGTACTCCAAACTACCCTTTTGTCTCAATATAAAAAATACCAATGTAATCAAGGTGACCAAGAAGAGGCCTACCAAATAGAACCCACATCAGCTTATTTACAAGATCTGCACACATGCAACATCTCATAGGAGAAAAAACATGATCAGTGCTTCAACCTTTAATAACTGAAAAATAGATTCAACCCCACATCGGTAACATGTAGAACAAATGTAACCAGGTATAACATGTAGATTTCTAAGACTCAAACACCAGAATCAACTCTAGATCTGATTTGCCAAATAAATCCACATAGGAGAAACCATAGATCATAAGAACCCAACAAGTAGCCTTGCAAATCTGAAATTGTTTCCATTTAGAAAGTGTCTGAACATAATTTTCCACAGATATACAAACCACAGATTTTGGTTAACATGTAAAACTTGCAAAACCATCTCTCTGTAAATCTGAAACCACTTAAACATCCAAACATTCACACCAATGAACACCATCAATTATGTCATCTGAAAATAATGGAATACCATAGATGTACAAACCCACAATCTTTTGAAACGTGAAAACTATGAAAACCTTCATATTCAAAATAGCATGAATATGAGAAAGGAGAAACCATGTTGTTCAGGAGTTTCCATATCATAGAAATACCAACTCCAAAACCTACACACAACCAGTGATAAATTATCCAATGCTTTCATGTAACCATGGACTGAAACCATGAACCCAACATAAGCACTCCAAACTGTAGTCCAAGAAATGAGTGTTTTTCCATGTGATTAAGGAACTAGAAGTAACCATGTGAACGGGGTTGTGGTTGAATGGCATAGGCCAAATGGTTCTCACGATGGTGATCTAAGTTTGAATCCCCCAAGTAACATGTGGTTTCTATGTGGCTTCTAAGTTGACTAAGTATGATTAAGTGGATATGTTGATGGGGAGGAGGTCCCCCTTGTGAGCTCTAGCTAGTACTGATCAAAAAAAAAGGAACTAGAAGTAACCATCCAACATAAACACCATTTCACTGCACATGACCACAAGGTAAAGGAATAAAACCACCAAACGAGAGAATATACACATATTGTCAAAATGGAGCTCCAAATCACTACCACAAGATCAACTCCATAAAGATCCATAACCTTGAGCCTCAAGAGCCCAACAAAGATTCTTTTGACAATATCCATCTGAGAGATAAATACCATGGATTCCAAACTCACAGATCTACAAAACAATGTTAACACATAGAACTTCCACTGCAACCAAAATTCCTTCAATACTTTAGAGAAAAGCATCCCTCTCTCACTGCAACCAATGGCTGGGTCATCCCACAATAATGGGTTACAATTTTTTGCCAAACTTGACATTGAAATCAATATTTTGAACTAAATCTTCACGTTCTAACACCTATAGCCGCTAAACCATTAGGAATTTGAAGATGATGTGAACTAGTGATTTGTGAGATTTTGTTTGTAGATTCTAAATATATTTAAAAAAAAAATTGGAGTTAAATTGTAAATTTTTTTGCATCTCCTTTGATAACTGGTTTTTAATAGTAAACAATATTTTTTTAAAGTGATGTGTATTCTGTAGCACATAACTTTTTTTCTACAAAAGATACAATTCTGATTCTTTTTAATTTAGATTGGTAACACCGATATATAGTGTATGCATTTAGTTTCATAATGTTTTGTTGAATATATATTTTTTAATTAATTTTTTAAGTCAAACCAATTATAATTTAGACATAGGCATATTCCGTAAAACATAACTTTTTTTGTATGTATCAAAATTCAATTTTTTTTCTTTTGTTGAAACAAGGATATCAATACCTAGTGCATAGATTTTTTTTAGAATTTTTTTTCAGTAATTTACTAATTTTCCATGTGTGTAGAATAGAGAACTTGATGTTTGGTGAAAAAGCATTCACAAGAAATAAAAAATAAATATAATAATCAAATTAAATATATTTAAAATTATATTTTTTGGGAAGCTTATAATAAGGACAACATACTTACAAAGCATAAATTTTAAATGAATTCATTTTATCCCTCAAAAGATAAATCAAAATTGGTTTTTATCAGCATTTTGATAGGTGTAGAGGAGACTCCATTATAGGTATGGTTTAAAACTAGTGGGGTTCTATCCAAGGGGGTTTGAATATAAGGGGGTTTGATCAAACCCTCTTCAATTAAAATCTTTTAAATGGAACCTTTCAAGGCTTAAATCATTATATTTTCTAAAAATATGTGATTTCAGCAAAAATCAGGATGTCCCAGAAAGTGTAACCCATTATTGTGGTAGCACTCGGCTCCGATACCACATGTTGGAAAAAGAGAGAGAGAACAAGGTAAAGTTGCAACTATGTAGTTTTAAATATTTTCAAATCTAAAATTAATAGCATGTGTAAATCTAAAAATTACTTTCAATTTAGATGTTAGAGTATTTCTCTAATTTAATCAATGTAGTATCTAAGAAAATAGCTTGCAAGAAGAAGACAAGTATTTACGTAGAGAAACCCCTAAGGGAAAAACTCCACACCAAAGTTGTTTATGCTTGTATTAAATCTCTTGTGAAAGATTACATTCAATACTAAAATCCTTTGATTCCTTGATGCACTTCAAAAGCTTCTTCAATATTCAAACCTGTAAAAAACTTTTAAAAAAAACTTCTTGTTTTTTTCTTCAAAAGCTTCTTATTTTTTTCTAAGTCTTTTTCACAAATCAACTCTCTAGAAAATGTATGGGGATCTTAATTAATTAATATGAAGATTCATAATTCAAGAGCTTCTTAATTCAAAAGCTTGAAACTCAAAATATAATAAATTGTAGTTGATAACATAGCTTCCAAAGCTCATGCAAAAACCAAGCACTCTAAATTGAAAAGACTGAACTCAAACAATGTCCAAACTTTTAGTTAACTGCCTCTTCATGATGTGTGCATGCACCCAAGTATGCTAAAATTAGCTTTGCCAACATCAAACATATTTCCAAATAAAATCAACAACATAATGTCTTCCAAATGGGTGTCCATATTTGCCCAATTATTTTCTGTTGACTGAAGTGATTAATACACATCAATTTCATGTAAACAACATGCAAGATTGATGTCCCCAAGGTTATTCTAAATTACTTTGTTATGTACATGCAAGTGACATTCAAACACCGGATCCAACATGCAACTAATACCCATTACCTGAAACACTGAAATGTACCATCTTGCAACTTTCTGGAGTTGGAGTATTCTGCAAGTAATATCTTAAAGCTGGCATGCAACTGACATGAAAGCATTTGCAATAACATGCAAAGTTGATACCCATTACCTAACACTGAGATGTACCATCCTGTAACTTTCTAGAGTTAGTATTCTGCAAGAAATATCTTAAAGTTGACATGTAACTGACATGCAAGCATTTGCAACAACGTGCAACTGATACCCATTACCTGAAACACTGAGATGTACTATCCTGCAAGTTTCTAGAGTTGGAGTGTTTTGCAAGCAATCTCACAAGACTGACATGCAACAACATGCAAGGTCATATAACTGACATGTAACAACATGCAAGGCCATACAAGTCCATAGGAGTGACATGCAACAACATGCAAGCACATGCAAGTGACACACAACAACATGCAAGAACATGCAAGTCCATAGGAGCAACATGCAAGCACATGCAAGTAACATGCAACAATATGCAAGTAACATTCAACAACATGCAAGTACATGCAACAACATGCACGTACATGCAAGTAACATGCAACAACATGTAAGTACATGCAAGTGACATGCAAAAATATGCAAGTGCATGCAAGCTTTTATGAACTCATGCAAGCAATATCCAATACGCTTTAGTTAACTCCAACATTATATCCATGCAAGGTGTCTCAACATTATCCACTCATGTACATAAAAAGCACAACTCCAAGTCTAAATATAAGTCCCCATCAAAAGGGGATGCCCAAGTTTAACTCTCACTTACTAGGAGTTATCAAACTCTCAAAATAGGCTTAGAAGAAGTCAACAAAGTCTTCATGGCCCCCACTCTAAAAATGGATGCCCAAATTTGATCCTATCACTTAGGAATTGATTGCAAAATTCAAAGTGATATAATTAATAAATATTTAATCTCTCAAAGTCTTTATGTGTTGGGGAACACATTCCAAGAACTTTGGAGACACATGAATTGGTTAGGATTGCAAGTTAATGGCAAATTATCTCAACAAAAAGGCACAGGGAGAAGTTAAGAATAAATTGAGGAGACTACAAACTTTTAGAGCTTAGGGGGCTAAGGTGAGGGCAAAAGCCAACTGGTTGAAAGATGGGGACAAAGGCACCAAGTATTTTTTTTAATCTGCTTAGGGCCAGGTACAATAAAGAAAAAATTGGTCCGATCAATGAAAATGGGGTTCTCATCCAAAATATTGATGATATAAGAACTTTCAGGGACTTCTACAAAAACTTGTTCCAAGCTGAAGATGGTAGTAAAGAATGCAAGATGACTCAAGATTTGTGTCTAAAAGTATGTACTAGGAGGATTGACAGTGAAATGGAAAAAAAAACTGGAGCAAAGGGTTTCCAAACAAGAAATCAGAGAGGCAATTGAGTCGATGGAAGAGGGCAAATGATGCAGAGTGAAACGCAACGGGAGCTTACTAACAGGAAGGAGGAGCCAATAATACAAACAGCATGATAAAAATCCCTATCGGCTCAGCATCATCATCACATTTCCTGTAAACACCAACAGCATCATCATATTTCAGACGATCGCAATTATCCTCCTGCCGACTACTGTTCACCTCCTCCGCCTGTCGCCTATCATCATCATCATGATACACAACGGGCGCAAACATCCTCCTGTTGCACTGTTCATCGGGCGTCAAACACTAGCGGCATCATCATGATATGCGACACCACCTTCGTCAGCAGGATATCAAATATCTGGTTGCTCCAAATATCCTGATGACGACAACTTCAGCACCTTCCCTTCGATGCCCCGATAGCCGACGACACAAGCAACAGCATCATGATATGATTTATCCGGTTCTCTCGAAACCTCCTGATGATGTTAACACAACTTTCTGCCGAGAGCCTACGCCGATACCTAAACCCTTAGCGACGACAGGATCAACATGCATAGAGTGATATCTCAATATCCTGATGACGATGACGTCATATCCTGATGACGATGACGTCACACAATATCCTGATGACCTCTTCAACACTTAGTCAAAAAACAAACTTTCACTCCCGCATCTGCTAGCGATATGCGGATGATGGGCACCCCCGAGAGATGATCCTGACAGCGATATATACACTGAGTATATATCCGACTTAAAACATCCTGATGCACTTGCAACATGCAAACTTCAACAGTTTCATGACCCGATCCTGATGGCGATGCATTCGCAGATGACGATGCGGCTCGTTCCGACTAGAAACGCACATGCAGACTCCTGTATATCCATCCACTGCATGTAAACACTCAGAACCGCTCTATTACACAAAGACAATGTGACGACCGGGCCGGATCACCTTCAAACCAAAATCTAACAGCTTATCTTTCTATACCTAGCACATGAGGATGCTAGGCTGATTCACAGCATGCTCCTAACTGATCTCTTGAACAATGCAATGCATAAACAGAAAACACAAATGCAAACTAAGCTATAATACAGGACCATTCCACCGATTCGCAGGATCAACCGGTGGAAGGGTTGAAAGTACCCATCAACTTGCAAACAGAAAGGAAATCAAAACAGATACAACTGATACAATCAGATAATGCAAATGATGAGATCTTATTCAATTGAAATTCAAATGTCCTGCTTCTACAATTCTGCTTCACAATGTCTGGACTGATCACCAGTACAACATACCACCAATACTACTCTCCTGAACATAACATCTATCCATATCAATATATCAATATATCCTAAACCCTAACAGATCGAAGGTATATATAGCAAAGTCCTTCGAGTACTACCAACTCACTTCCCAGCGGCTGGGAGCTTCCAAGCGGCTGGGAGAGAGGACAGCTCAGATAACCTTATCACGATCTCTAACTGCCTACACATACTCCTAGGCTGAACTAATACATAGCATCGGTCCAATGGACCTTATTACATGATGAAGTCAAACATACTAAAAATAGACTATCCTGTCATCATGCGGACAATTATCCTATATCCTGATCATGTTACGGGTGCTCCTGCACCAGCAAATCACTTGGGTATGATGGGTTATCTGTGGAATTCTACAAAGTGAATATATCATGGGTGGTAGATGACCTATATGATGTGTACTAGGAAGCCTATAATAAAGGATCTTTGGGGAGATATATATATAGAGGCATCATCAAACTATTGCCCAAAGATGGGGATAAGACCAATATTAGGAATTGGAGACCGATTACTCTCTTAAATGTTTCCTTTAAAATCATTGCAAAAGTGTTAGCAAGAAGACTTATAGACATCCTTCCTAATATTATCAATTGTAGTTAAACAGGGTTCATAAAAGGAAGATACATTCTTGAAAACTTAGTAACAAGCTAGGAAGCTATGCACTGAGATAAAGTCATTGGGCATAATACAGGAATTCTTTTTCCAGATTTTGAAAAGGATTATAATAGAGTTGAATGGTCATTTGTTTTAAAAGTGCTAAAAGCCTTTGGATTTTCGCATTTCTTTTGTAGCATGGTCAACATGTTTAAGGATGTCACTGCCCAAATTGACATTAATGGATCCTTATCTGATTCTTTTAGAATGGAAAGATCAATAAGATAGGGGTGCCCATTAGCACCAGCACTTTTTGTGATTGCATGAGAAGCTTTATATCACTTATTGAGAATAGAGTTGATACCAAGTAAAATGCTAGGTATAAAATTACCTGATGCTAGTATGCTATTAAATATGCAATTTGTTGATGATACTGCATTGTTCGCAGTGCTTGATAAAAGCAACTTAAAGAATATGGAAGATAGACTTAGCATTTTCTATAAATCCTCTGGGGCAAAGGTATCTTTTAATAAATCTATTTTGTTTAACTAGATTGAGAACCCTCTGGAATGCTTTGAGGTGGATAAATGGCAGTGGGGAGGACCACATAAATAGGTTAGATTCCTTGGTATCCCTTTTATTGTTGATCCATCTTTAAACAAAATGTGGCAATGGATGTTTTCTAAAATAGAAAGGAAGCTTGGTAATTGGAATAACCAGTACCTCTCATTGGCAAAGAGAGTACAGGGTTGTCAAAAAATTCTTTTAGCATACTCAATATATTATGCCTCCATGTGGCTCTTTTCAAATTGTCAAATTAACAAGATTCAAAAATTAATTAGAGCTTATCTTTGGTCTAATGGTAAAGGGAAGAAGAAAAAGCATGCTGTCAAATGGGAATGGTGATGTATGAGCAGAGAAAAGGGAGGGTTGGGTTTGAAAGATCTGAAGATCCAAGGTGTTTCCCTAGTTACAAAATGGATCATCATATCTTTAGAAGGTAATGAGCCTTAGAAGGTTCTCACTAGGAACAATATCAAAAATAGTTAGCCTAAGAATGCTCCAATGTGGAGAAATTTACATTTGCATGATATTATGTTTGGGGATTTTCATTCTAAACCCTTTGGGTCTATTGTATTTGCTAGCATCTGGAGAGCCTAGGAAGAGGTTAAAAATTACATTATTAATAAGGAGGCTATTAGCAAGGGGCTTAAGTGGTTTGGGGGACATAGGTCCCTTTGGTGGAGTCTTAGGCATAAGAACAAGTCATTAGCATTGTTACAAGGTTGTTCTACCTTAAGATGAAACAAGAAAGGCTTAACCACCATTAATGATATGTTTGATAATGAAGAATTGAAAATCTAGGATAAGATTAAGATGGAATTTGGCATTTCTAAGTCCCAAAAGAAGACCTTGTCCATTCTTAGTAAAACTGACCTTGTCAATCTGAGTCAAGCAAGTAAACTGGATGAAATAGATTGGTTGGGTAAGTTACAATGGGAAGATGGCACTAAGTTGTTAAATGTGGATTCTAAGAAACTCTACAAGCTGGTTACTAACTCACTGGAGGTGTTTGAGCATATTTCTAGGGTTTGGGGTATTAAAATTGAACAAAGAGTGTTGTCATGGTCTTTCAAACTTTTTTGGTCTAAGTTCATTGAACCTAAAAAGGGTTGTTTTAGATGGCTTTTATTGTTAAAAAAACTTCCAATTGGGTTTGATAAGAATGTATGTTTGATATTTCATGTAGTGGAATTTTGTAACCATGTCTTTCTTGAATGTCCTTTTGCTATCAAAGTGTGGTCTATGTTTATGGGAAATGTTAAAAATTGGTCCTCTAAATCTATTTTTTGGAATGATATTCTTTGTGGGTTTATTAGTGGCATGAGTATCAAGTCTAATATCTTTGGTTATATTTATGCACTGAGATTTTATAGCTGTTGTGGAAAAAAAGAAATGAGGATTAGTTTTAAGGCAAGAGGAGGGCTATTATTGGGTCTACTTTTAGACTCATTATTTGTAATATCCCCTTTTAGGGTATCCTTGATTTCTTAACCTACACACAAGAATAACTACTAGAAAGGGGCATTAGTACTATTAGAGATCAATTTAATAATGAAATCAATACATCATAATCATGATCGATAACAATGAATACGAATGTAATGTTACCTCTGCATGCATATATTCAATTCCTGTAATTAAAGACATTAACAACATATACAAATACATATATTCTTTCATAATCATTAGGTTTAACAATTTCATAATCATAATCAATGATAATGAACAAGTATATAAATCCAAATCTATTTGTACTTCAACCATATTTAGGCCTCATGATATACTTTGGGCATGATGGTGCCTGGTCACTAATCTAATCTAGCCCAAGTAGAGGATAGGTATATGTTTATTAAGGTGTGGGATAATAATACCCAAGGGCTTCATTGCACACTCAGTTATACTTCACCTCTTGGCTCAAGAGCTTCATTGCACACCCGGTAATACTTCACTACTTGAGGATCGTGCCCCACTGTCATAGGCCCAAGAGCTTCATTGCACACCCGGCAATACTTCACCACTTGGATCAAGGGACTTCATTGTACACCCAGCAATACTTCATCCTCTTGAGAGTCACCTACCGTGTAAGTCATCTCCATAGGTATAGACCCAAGTGCTTCATTGCACACCCAGCAATACTTCACTACTTGGCTCAAGGGACTTCATTGAACACCCGTTAATACTTCATCCACTTGAGAGTCACCTACCCTATGTGAGATTGATCATAATAATCCTCCCTTTCTTACTTAACCATCCTCCTAGGGGTAATAGATAAGATTAAGGATGTGACATGCTTTGCTTATCCCTAGTACATTATGAGCAAGGTTAGAGAATTCTTACCAATAAGGAGCTCGTCCTCTCAATCTAATGATCCTATGGATCACGAAGGTAATGCATTCTTATGAATATTGTTCCATCAATGGAAACTAAATAATACTATCTTATGCATATTGTTATGTCAATGGGAACTAGATATTAATTTCTTATGAATATTGTTCCTTCAATGGGAACTAGATATCACACCATCACTATCGGATGGATATATACATATATGGCAATGTTATGCCTCAATAGATTTATCTCAATATAGATATATATTCATTCTTTGATTAGATTGAAATAAGGATCATATGATCATATAAGTGATGTTAATAAGATTACCTTATAAAGTCAAGTTAAACGATATTATGTTGTTGTTGGGAATAACTTGATTCCTTGAGGATAGATTGCTTAGATAATGACTTGTTGATATAAATACCTTGTAGTAATGATATAATGACTGCCCTTGAAGAATATAATCGGTGGATAATGATAAGATAGATAGTGTTGATAAGAATGCCTTTTATGATGCTATAATAGTTGTTCCTTGAAGAATAAGAATATAAACTGTTGGAGTTAAAGGATTGTGAGATGATAAGAACTATAATAATAAGCCTGCTGATATGATTTGATAATGCCAAGGAGATTCAATAGTTGTTTTGGCTCTTATACTTTATCTATACTTGAGATGATCAACACTTACTGAGATATTACCGCATGATAGAATAGATAATTATAGATTGGATGCCTCTTCATGGTGAATATGTATTATGTTTCATATATACATAATATATATCAAAAATATTCCTTATTATCTGCCTGATGAATGAATCGATGTTAGAATATGAAAAGATTATTAACCCAAAAAACTAGAGCAAACGAATAGATATCTAAACTATGAATGCAAATGATACGAAATAAAAATAGCAACACAGAGTTAGTCTCCAAAAGAGTAATGCAAATACTAGAAGCAAAATAGCATTAAGAGGATGCAAAAGCAAGAGATGCAAAATACAAGCTAGGTAGCATGCTTATATAGACCAGGGAGAGGGAGGAGGTGGCAACACCGACCAATGAGGAGCAACCATCTATCGGACTAAAGATAGTAAAGTATCTTCCCAAGAAAGCTAATGGATGCTCACATGTAGGAAGGTGACACCTCATAATCCTCTCACCTAATTAAGCATGCTTTATTAACCTAAGAGATATTAATAGAAGTGTAGGAAAAACCTAGGAATATAGGTAAAAATAAATAACCCACTAGGAAATAAAAACCTACACTAACACTCCCCACAAGCGAAGCTTAGGTGGATGTAGAAATGGGTCCCAGCAAATCAAGCCTAATGAGGTACCCATGTAAATTCCCCCCTTCAAAGAGAGAGAAAAGCCCCCCCAAAATAGAGAGAGAAGAGACCCCCAAAAGTAGAGAGAGTCAGGACTCCGAGTGAGAGGAAGAAGCCCCCCAGAAGATGAAGCGTCTCGCACCCCCAGCAAAGCTCACAAATGAAGGAACTTGCTCTCAGTGAAGGGTTTGGTGAAGATATCAACAACCTGCTCGGAAGTCAGATAGTAGCGAAGGTCGATGACGTGGCCATGGATGAGATCCCGGATGTAGTGCATGTGGACCTCTATGTGTTTGGTCCGCTGATGATGGACCAGATTCTGTGAGATCTGAATGGTACTGTGGTTGTCACAAAATATGACTAATGGTTGTCTGATCTGAACACCAAACTCAATGAGAAGATTTTGAAGCCAAATGGTCTCAGTGGCGGCATTCACAACCCCCTGATACTCGGCCTCAGTAGAAGATAGAGCAATAGCCAACTGCTTCTTGCTCGACCAACAAACAGGACCTGAACCAAGTGAGAAGCTATAACCTGAAGTAGACTTGTGATCCTGAGAATCACCTACCCAATCTGAATCTGTGTAGCCCACCAAGTTAAGATCAATGCCCATTGCGTAGTGAATCCCAAAACAGAGTACCCTGAATTTAGTGAAGGATCCGCTTAGCTGCTTTCTAGTGCAGCTAATGGGGCTCCTGCATGAATCGAGAGACCATGCCTACAGCATATGAAATGTTAGGTCTCGTATGAGTCAGATAAATGAGACTCCCAACAAGCTGTCAGTACAAAGTGCTATCAACAAGTGGAGAAGAACACTGAGCCTCAAGTTTGACTCTAGAAAGGAAGGGAGTCAGAGCAGGCTTACAGTTAGCCATATGAAACCTTGAGAGCAAATCTAGAGCATACTTGGACTGTGTGATGGTGATCCTGGAAGAAGACTAAAAGATCTCAATCCCAAGAAGGTAATGCAACAAGCCCAAGTCAGTAATGAAGAGCAGTTTTGATAGCCCCAATGGTGGATGAAGAACTCCCTGTGATTAGCAAGTCATCAACATACAGAACCAGAAATAGGAGTGAATCATCCTGCTACAAAATGTAGACACTAGTATCAGAATGGCACCGAGTGAACCCAAGTGTCAGAAGGAAGGAGTCCATCTTGGCATACCAGGCCCAAGGAGCCTGTTTGACGCCATAGAGAGACTTCTGAAGACAGTACACAAGTGAAGAATCCTGAATGAACCCCTGTGACTACTCCATGTAAATCTCCTCCTGAAGGTCACTATGAAGAAAAGTACTCTTCACATTCATCTGGTGTACTTCCCAATGATTGGCTGTAGCAATGGCAAGAATAAGTCAGATAGAATTCATTTAGGCAACTGGCACAAAAGTCTCAAAGTAGTCAATCCCAAGAACCTAGGAGAATCCTTTGGCGACCAAGCGAGCCTTATGCTTGTCAACCGACCCATTTGCTGCAAATTTTTTTCGATAGATCCACTTACATCGAACACGTTTTCTTCCCTTAGAAAGAGGGACTAGATCCCAAGTGTGGTTCCTCATCAAGGAACTATACTCCTCCTGCATAGTTGTATCCACTCAGGAATACCAAAAGCCTCATGAAAAGACTGTGGATCTGAGGCAGTAGCAATGAAGACATGTGGAGTATCCTGGAACTATGAATGAGTCTGCCTAGTGTCTGATGGATACCTAACCCAATCACCTACAGAATGCAAGGTCTATCTAGCCCAAAGTGGACCAGAAGATGGAGAATCTGGAGGAGAATCATCAACCTCTGAATGATGACTAGGAGAGGAAGGAGGTGAGTCCTCTGAATCGCTCTCTACATCAGAAATGGAGGTAGAAGACTGCTTAGGTGAATCTGACTTGTCAAAAGATCTGTCATGTATCCCAAGTGACTCCAATGTCAAAGTAGGAGTTGGAGAAGTGATAGAAAGTGAGCTCAAAGATCCCTCCTCAAACTGAACACCCCTCTCAATGAACAGCTCATGTGTAGTAGGGTGGATCAATCGATAACCCTTCACACCATCAGGATAACCTACAAATATGCAAGGTCTGCTCTGCGGATTCAAGGCCTTGTGTTTCTCTGCAGGAATGTGGGCCCATGCAGGAGAACCAAAAACTTGAAAGTGCTTAACTGATGGTTTCTGACCACTCCAAGCTTCAAAAGAAGTGACTCCTTTCAAGGCTCGGTGAGGAAGATGGTTCTAGATATAACAAGCACAGTTAATGGCCTCTGCCCAATACTGTGGTGCAAGAGATCTAGAGTGAATCATACAGTTCGCCATTTTTTTCAAGGACCTATTCTTCTGTTCTGCAACACCATTCTGTTGAGGATTGTATGGAACTAAATGCTGCAAATCAATCCCCTCTGAAGTACAAAACCTCTCAAACTGATGGTTGACATACTCACCACCATTGTCAGTGCACAAAAATTTGATGGCTTTCCTGGATTACTTCTCTACAAAAGTTTTGAAGTCCTGAAAATGATCAAATACCTCTAACTTCTATTTGAGAAAGTACACCCAAGTATATAGAGAAAAGTCATCAATGAATGTGAAGACATATCTAGCCTTGCTGAAAGAAGGATGTTGAAATGGACCGGCCAAATCACTGTGAACTAACTCCAGTATCTATGAAGCTCTCCATGCCTTATCTTTGTCAAACTTTTCCTTAGGATGCTTACCAAGAATGCAACCTTGGCAAACACCACCTAAAAACTAAACTGAAGGCAACCCTGTGACCATGCTCTATTGGTTGAGCTGTTGTAAGTAGCAGTAGTTAAGATGGCCAAACCGCTCATGCCATAATCTACTCACATCATCAGAATGAGTGAGCAAAACAGTCGAAGGAGGATCAGGAACAAAGTAAGAAAACAAATAGAGCCATGACTAATTATCTACTCTCCCAACTACAACTGTAGAACCACTGTGCAACTCACGAATCTCCACTAAATCAGGAGTGAACTCAACCTGCTTCCCTGAACCTGTGTGAGTGATTTGGTATACCGATAGGAGATTAGTTGATAATGAGGGAACACAAAGAACATCATGTAATGTGCCATCCCCCACATCAATAGACCCTCTCCCACACACCTCAACAAGAGTGTCATCACCCATCAAAATACAAGGCATAGTACACGGCTCCAAAGATGCAAGTTCTTCCTTAGATGAAGCCATGTGGTGCGAAGCACCTGGATCAAGAACCCAAGTGGATGGTGAAGAAGCAACTGCAACAAGGACCTTGCCCTTTCCTTTCCCCTTGCTGTTTTATTTTGCCTTGTTAGACCCTTCATTAGAACTCTGTTTGATAGACTCAGGAACACTGATATTATTCTTCTCCAGAATGTGTGTCAAGTGATCAATTTGTTTCTTCAGACATTTATGTTCATCGTGACCAGGTCTTTTACAATAGGCACATTGGACCTTCTCTTTCTTAGGCTTGTCACCCTTAGAAGATTGGGTCTCATTAGTTGCTTTTGAAGCAACTAGTATTTGATCCTTCTTCTCCTTGCTATTCTTTTGTTTCTTATCCTTACTATTGTTGTTACTACTTTGTCCTTTCTATTCTTTTGTGCCTTGGTTGGCAGCCAGGGCATGTGACTTAGAGGACTTAAGAGTACCCATCTGGATTAGCTTATTATGTTCCCGAGTGAGAGAGAGATAGCAAAATCATCTAAAGATGGCATGGTGAATTGAGTACCAAGTGCACCCTTAGTAGCATAGAAGGTAGAAACAAATATAGAATATTCTGAACTTAGCTTAAAGAGAATACTGAGAATCAATTGTTTATCTTTCTTTTCAATTCCACATTGTTTTAACTATAGCCTTAGTGATTTCAATTTTGTGAAGAAATCCTAGATTGTGTTGAAATTGCATGGATTTAAACTAATTAGTTTATTTTCCAACATATGACCCCTCATTGAATCTTGTGTGCCAAATAGTGTTTTTAGCTTTGTCCAGATTTCATTTGGTGAATTTAAAGACTTGATGTGAAAGAGCAAATCAGGAGAAACAGACAAACACAATGTTCCATATGCCTCATCACATTTGTTAAACCACTTAGGCTTATCTTCATCTTTAGCAGGTTCAGCTTCAAGTCCCATTATTATCCTATGTAATCCAGCTTTCCTTAAGTGAATTGTCATGCGTGATTTCCACTCAAAGTAGTTGTATGGAGTTAGGATGGGTACAGTTGTTTGATCCATGACGAAGAAATGCAGAAAATAAATGTCGAAAAGAAGAGAACACCACCAAGACAACCCCCCCTTTTCACTCAATCAAAAAACCCCCCCAAGCAAAATGATTGGCACTTTATAATTAGTGCATTTACAACTGCCACTAGCAAGAAATACTTAGTGGTTTTGATCTCAATGCATTACAAAACCCTCACAAATTGGGTGTATGTTGAAAGTACAATACTAGAACTATGTCAAGTAAAACTAACAACACCACTGCAATCTACTCAAAAAATCATGTACTTTAAAAAAAAGATTTGCCTCGATACGAGGTCATATGTGAAAATTATGATCCTCCGATGTTCTAAAAATGAGAACTGTCCAATGTCACGGGTGAGAATCTGTAATTTCTAGAAATTTTCTGCATCAAAATCAAAAAATGTCTGCACTAGTGCATAGAGCACAAAAAAATAACCAAAATCAAAAAAAAAATTCTCAAGAAACAGAGTCCGTATGAGCAAGAACGAAGCATTTTAAAACTATTTTCAAATCTGCAACTGCCAATGGAGAGGGGTCCTACTGTAGCTTTCTAAGTTCATTTCTGCAAAATATATGAGTTGCATGCAAAAACTAAAACATACCCAGATGGTTTTTCTATGTTACGAATAAAACCCAGAAGGCATTTTTCTTGTTGATGTACAAAAGATGTGGATCTAATGTAAATAGAACACCTTTAGCAACAAAAAATGACCCCAGCAACTAAAAAATGGCATGCAAAGACTGAATCAGCTACTTAAGACAAGAAAAGGCATGCTGAAACCTACAATATTGATTGAAAACACCAAATATGCAAGCTGGTTGTCAGATTTGACCTTGAAACCCTGGTTCCGCAACTGTGTATGATGATCTCTGATTTCGGTGAAATGAAAGCCAATTCTAACTTTCTCAAGCCTCCTAGACGCGTTGGAACAGCTAGAAATGTTGTCAGTATAACCAGAAATGTTGTAATCACCTAGATTTCATAAAACACATGTGCAAACCCTAGAGATTAAAATGTTTCTGTCAAATTTTTCTAATTCTCCAAATCATCTGAAGATGCAAGAGAAAAGCATATTGAGTTTTTCAAAAAACTATAATAAGATTTATTAGCCCCCCTGAATCTCTCAAATAAGGAAACTAAAATTTATCCTTGCACATAGAATAGCTCTGATACCATGTTAGAATCTGAAAATATTATTAACCCAAAAAACTAGTGCAAATGAATAGATATCTAAACAATGAATGCAAATGATACAAAATCAAAATAGCAACACAGAGTTAGTCTCCAAGAGAGTAATGCAAATGCTAGAAGAAAAATAGCATTAAGAGGATACAAAAGCAAGAGATGCAAAATACAAGCCAGGTAGCATGCTTATATAGACCAGGGAGAGGGAGGAGGTGGCAACACCGACCAATGAGGAGCAACCATCTATCGGACTAAAGATAGCAAAGTATCTTCCCAAGATAGCTAATGGATGCTCACATTTAGGAAGGTGACACCTCATAATCCTCTCGCCTAATTAAGCATGTTTTATTAACCTAAGCGAGATTAATAGAAGTGTAGGAAAAACCTAGGAATATAGGGAAAAATAAATAACCCACTAGGAAATAAAAACCTACACTAACAATAGATACTCTTGTATTATTCCATTCCTTTGAATGTTGATCTCATGATGGATTGTTGTTGTATTGACTAATGGATTAAATATATGATTCCATGATATTAGAATTGAGATACTTCATGAGAGGATTGATGATATATTGAATTGTATGGTTCATTGATGCTTAGATTGATTGATGCATATATATATTCTGTTGATAACTGAGAGGGGGGGGGGTGAATCAGTTATCCTAATTATTTCCCTTATTGAACTTTCCTTTTAATTGAAGCAGCATAAAATCAAACACAAAACATTAACCATGAAATAAGAAACACATGACACAGTATTTTTGACGTGGAAACCCTGTTAAGGGAGAAAACCACGGGGTGATTAACCCAAGAATTATTCTCTGTTAGAAGAATAGGAAATTACAAAAATGGCACTTGCCAATTAGGGCTCACTGCCCGAGCACACTGCTCACAAGAGGCCCACTGCCTACAAAAAGACACACTGTCTACAAAGTGATGAGAATCACAGTCTTGAACTGATTGGAAGCATCTGCATATGCTGGAGTTCAGTTCCGGTTAGGCTCAGTACACTGATCTGCTGCACTTCATCTTTCCTCTGTTCTTTATTCTGCTATCTTTCACATACCGGATCCTTTTTGCTACCTCTGTTCTTTCTCTGGACTTATTCGCATATCTCTCTACACACACTTCGCACTTCACAACTAAATCCATCCTCTATATATATCCGCACAAGTAATTTCATCACCTTTCTAGTCGGCATCCGGAACAGTCTAGTTTCTTATAAACTTTCATTCTGTCGGCTGAATCCTTCCTCACCAAGCAATGCGGATCAAGCATATACTTGTAGATATCATTAATCATGTCGGCCAAACATGATTCATGCCTTCACAACCTCTGTCATCAATAGTAACTCATCCGGAAAGCAGTCTGATACTCTGCCAGTCAGTTCTTCCTCTGTTTTCACTGTCTCTCAGGAATCCGGTACTCAACCATTCATATCTTTTTCCTTGTCCATCACCGGAGGCTAAATCCTTGGAATATACCACTCAAGGTAGTCCTCTTGACTTCCCCAAATCCGCACTGCACCAAGACACTTCCTCTGAGAGGTCCGGACCAATCTGTCGGACCTTGCCACATGCTCTGTTCTTCTTCACCGGATCACAACATTCTTTATTCTGACTTCCGGTAGAGACATATCATGTCTTGCGGATATGTGGGATGACCTTTGTTGCCATCAATGACAACAACCATGAATCCATATAGTGTCTCTTGCCAACATATTCAAGTGCATTGTTGGTGTGAGGGTGATATTATTTACTGATACATTCACTTGTTGCTCCTGATGTGAGTTCCTTTTATGCTCAACCCATTCGATAATAATGATGGATGCTTAGATGCTGATGGCCTTACTTGAATTGCATTCCTTCTTATTCGTTTTTGAACCTTTTCTTTTTTGGTCCTTGAGGATAGTCCCCGATTTCCTTATCTCATGGATCGGTGGTCTAAGAGTCGTCACCCTTCAGGTTGGGGCTTAGTTTAGATTGCCTTAGTCATATTTGTTATTTAACAACGATTATTGTCTTTAATTGCTCCATCTGTTGCGTAAGGGATCTTCAATATGCATTTGATTTATTTACAAGTCAGCTGCCCCCTTGAACGTAGTCTTTGTGTAGACACTACCTTTTGATCTGCGTATCCTTCCTTATATCGTATTTGGCCTTCCTTTATCGTTGTCTTTTATGCAGACCATATCTCATACTTCTTAATCGCTGACTTCAATAATTATTGCATGCATTAGACTCTTCCCCGATTCTTTGTTTGCTTTGATCGATCCTCTTTATTAGTTTGATTTCTCATATAACAAATACTTACATTATTTAATTTCATATTTATTATAATATATATATATATTATAACATTATTTAAATATTGATATTTATAACCATGTACTATTATTATGTATTTTGATATTTATATTTATATTTAGATAATATATATTATATTTAATAATATCTTATATTATAATTAGAATTGATAATATTATATTTGTAATTAATTATATTATTTAATAAATATTATATATGTTATTAAATATTATATGATTATCATCAAAGATGATTTCTTCATCTTTTATCATGATGCTTAGATCAATCTCTTAAAATTGGGACATGACAGTCCTCCCCACTCGAGATTGCTTGTCCTCAAGCAATTTTGGGTTTGTATAAACTATATGAAGAATAAGGTAGCATAGATCATGGATTATGATTGGATTAAGTCTATTTAGATTTATTTGTGTGATCTTGGCACCTATTCATTTGTATTGTAACTTGTTATGATAAGATAATAGCATGTATGTTGTAAGGAATTTGACATCATGGTATGTTAAGGTCTGTATTATTCGTGACTGCATCTTGGTGGACTCAGAAAAAATTGTAAAATATGTTATTGATCCATACTTATCAAAGAGCCCAAGTACAAGATGACAAGTTTATGTTGCCAAGGATTTATTGACTCCAATAGAAAATATGTAGCACCATGAAAGATTGTAGGCTCACCTTATCGATTCTTGAGTAATAAAATCTAGAGATTTAACTTAAGTTTATCTATGTAGTTTTAAAGGAAACAGATGATGGAATTTTACATGAGGTCCTTTAGGTTGAATCTCATTCTAGACATTAACGAGTTTGTATTATAGGGTTCATTATGCAAAAGGGACTTAACAATAATATGGTGATTGGGTCTACTTTAATTAATGTTTACTTTGAGATATCTTTTATTGATATTTATTAGGGTATAGTCATTGATACTTTACTTTGTGTTAGTGGTGAATGTCCTTGAAAATTTGTGATCGTGTTAGATTGAGATCACCACATTGTATCAGTCCAACGAAAAGATGGAAGTAATAGTAGAAGGCAAAGTTGTATGACAACTCCTAGTGAAAAGTGAACCTAGCACTTACATTTCAAGTCAAGGCACAATGTGTTGACCATTATTTCTAGGATTTGCAAAAACTATAGTTGTGGGTTATAATGGTTAACTACCTTAGTTGTTATAGTGTTAATATATATAATGTTGTAAATTCTCAACATTGATAACAAAGGATATAATAGTCTTTAGAATGTGAACCATGATTGTGTAAATCAAGAAAGAATGATGAGAGAGCAAAAATACTTTTGTCTATATCATGATGAGTGAGGCTCCTTAGTTTGACATTTCAATAGAAAACACCATCGAAGAGAAAATTCATGTTGAAGTATATGTTTAAGTTATAATATATGGAATACACATAAGTAGTGTAAGTACTTATCATTCACAAGATGGAAGGATGACTGCTCTGATACCACTGTAATGTCCCCTTTTAGGGTATCCTTGATTTCTTAACCTACACACAAGAATAACTACTGGAAAGGGACATTAGTACTATTAGAGATCAATTTAATAATGAAATCAATACATCATAATCATGATCAATAACAATGAATACGAATGTAATGTTACCTCTACATGCATATATTTAATTCCTGCAACTGAAGATATTAACAACATATACAAATACATATATTCTTTCATAATCACTAGGTTTAACAATTTCATAATCATAATCAATGATAATGAACAAGTATATAAATCCAAATATATTTGTACTTTAACCATATTTAGGCCTCATGATACACTTTGGGCATGATGGTGCTTGGTCACTAATCTAATCTAGCCCAAGTGGAGGATAGGTATATGTTTATTAAGGTGCGGGATAATAATACCCAAGGGATTTATTGCACACCCGGAAATACTTCACCTCTTGGCTCAAGAGCTTCATTGCACACCCAGCAATACTTCACTACTTGAGGATCATGCTCCACTGTCATAGGCCCAAGGGCTTCATTGCACACCCAGCAATACTTCATCCTCTTGAGAGTCACCTACTGTGTAAGTCATCTCCATAGGTATAGGCCCAAGTGCTTCATTGCACACTCGACAATACTTCACTACTTGGCTCAAGGGACTTCATTGAACACCCGTCAATACTTCATCCACTTGAGAGTCACCTACCCTAGGTGAGATTGATCATAATAATCCACCCTTTCTTACCTAACCGTCCTCCTAGGGGTAATAGATAAGATTAACGATGTGGCATGCTTTGCTTATCCCTAGTACATTATGAGCAAGGTTAGAGAATTCTTACCAATAAAGAGCTCGTCCTCTCGATCTAATGATCCTATGGATCATGAAGGTAATGCCTTCTTATGAATATTGTTCCATCAATGGGAACTAAATAATACTATCTTATGCATATTGTTTTGTCAATGGGAACTAGATATTACTTTCTTATGAATATTGTTCCTTCAATGGGAACTAGATATCACACCATCATTAGCTGATGGATATATACATATATGGCAATGTTATGCCTCAGTAGCTTTATCTCAATATAGATATATATTCATTCTTTGATTAGATTGAAATAAGGATCATATGATCATATAAGTGATGTTGATAAGAGTACCTTATAAAGTCGAGTTGAACAATATTATGTTGTTGGGAATAACTTGATTCCTTGAGGATAGATTGCTTAGATAATGACTTGCTAATATAAATACCTTGCAGTAATGATATAATGGCTGCCCTTGAAGAATATAATATGTGGATAATGATAAGATAGATAGTGTTGATACGAATACCTTTTATGATGCTATAATAGTTGTTCCTTGAAGAATAAGAATATAAACTACTAGAGTTAAAGGTTGTGAGATGATAAGAACTGTAATAATAAGCCTGTTGATATGATTTGATAATGCCAAGGAGATTCAATAGTTGTTTTGGCTCTTATACTTTATCTATACTTGAGATGATCAATGCTTACTAAGATATTACCGCATGATAGAATAGATAATTGTAGATTGGCTGCCTCTTCATGGCTAAATATGTATTATGTTCCATATATACATAATATATATTAGAAATATTCCTTATTATCTACCTAATGAATGAATCGATATTGTAGACACCTAAAAATGTCCAACACTTTGTCACTAGCACGTTTTGCCCTAGGTACTATATCATTCACCTAATTAGTTAAATAAATCTTATTTATTTAACTAATTTTCTTTTGTTCCCTTTTTTATCCATTTATCCTATCTTCTATAATTAAATAAATTTTAATTATTTATTTAATTATTCATGACCATTAATTCTCTCTAGTTAAATAATTATTTTTAATTATTTAATTAGTCACTTATCTATTTCTCCTTTAAATAAATTTTATTTATTTAATTATCTTTCCACATCATCTCCCATCACAATCCAAATTAATTAAATAAATCAAATATTTATTTAATTAATAAAATCATTTTGCTTTCTTTCTAAAAATACAACTCATGCATGTCTAATTAATTTATTTAATTAGATAATTTATTGATTTATTCCTCTCATCTTTTTAGGATTTATTTCCTTTAAAGCAAAAACTCAAATCGCTCTTCTTCTTTCTAAATCTTATCTCATCATGTTTTATTTCCTCTTTTGTCTAATAAAGCAAAAATCAAATCAAATCCAATCCTTATCGAATCTTATCAAGTCTTCTTCCCTCCACAAACCCTAGTTAGCCTTGCCTATAAATATGGCTTCTCACAAGCCATTTGAGATCATCATTTTGAGCTTTAAGCATCCTTACTCTGTGGAACCATTTTCACAATAGCTTTCTATCATCTCTCATCTCTAAGTTATGCTACAATTGTGTGCAATCAACATTTGAGCATCTACATTGAATCAGTCCTACATGAATCATTTGAGGTATTTGGAAAGTTGGGCATAAAGGTAAATTTGCATTTAATGTGTTTATCTTCATTTGTTCAAATTTCTCAATTACAGATACTCTTGTACAATTCCATTCCTTTGAATGTTGATCTCATGATGGATTGCTACTATATTGACTGATGGATTAAATATATGATTCCATGATATTAGAATTGAGATGCTTCATGAGAGGATTGATGATATATTGAATTGTATGGTTCATCGATGCTTAGATTGATTGATGCATATATATATTCAAGTGCATTGCTGGTGTGATGGGGATATTATTTACTGATACATTCACTTGATGCTCCTGAAGTGAGTTCCTCTTATGCTCAATCCATTCGATAATAATGATGGATGCTTAGAAGCTGATGGTCTTACTTGAATTGCATTCCTTCTTATTCATTTTTGAACCTTTTCTTTTTTTTCCTTGAGGATAGTCCCCGATTTCCTTATATCATGGATCGGTGGTCTAAGAGTCGTCACCCTTCAGGTTTGCGCTTAGTTTAGATTGCCTTAGTTATATTTGTTGTTTAACAACAACGATTATTGTCTTTAATTTCTCCATCTGCTGCGTATGGGATCTTCAATATGCATTTGATTTATTTACAAGTCAACTACCCCCTTGAACGAAGTCTTTGTGTAGGCGCTACCTTTTGATCTCCGTATCCTTCCTTATATCGTATTTGGCCTTCCTTTAGCGCTGTCTTTTATGCAAACCATATCTCATACGTCTTAATCGTTGACTTCAATAATCATTGCATGCATTAGACTCTTCCCCGATTCTTTGTTTGCTTTGATCGATCCTCTTTATTAGTTTGATTTCTCATATAACAAATACTTACATTATTTAATTTCATATTTATTATAATATATATATATTATAACATTATTTAACTATTGATATTTATAACCATGTATTGTTATTATGTATTTTGATATTTATATTTATATTTAGATAATATATATTATATTTAATAATATCTTATATTATAATTAGAATTGAGAATATTATATTTGTAATTAATTATATTATTTAATAAATATTATATATGTTATTAAATATTATATGATTATCATCAAAGGTGATTTCTTCGTCTTTTATCATGATGCTTAGATCAATCTCTTAAAATTGGGACATGACTTATTTCTACTATTTATGAACAGGTGGTTATGAAAATGGAACTGCCAATAGATAGATTCATGAAGATAATAGATGAAGGGTCAGAGGTCATATATAGGGCTGACATCAAATTTGTGGAATTTTGGCCACATGGCTTGAGGAAAGTTAATGGAAAATTTAATAATGAATATATTGACTTTCAAAATTTGTACTGCAAGCAACATAAGTTGGAGAAATTGAGAGATGAAGCCTTAAGGGACTTTGAATTCTCTTTTCAAAATTTCAATGTGGAAAGCAGTCAACTCAGAGTATCTCCTCCCATAGGCACATTCAGAGGAATTGACTCTTATGAGGCTAGTGACAACAGGGACTATATGGACAAGTTTGACAGAGACAAAGGGCAAGAAGAGGATGTTAACATTCAGGTGACAGAGGATAAAGACACAAAGTAGGTTGAGTATGTCAACATATAGGTGACTGAGGACAGAGACTTATTACAGGTTAGAGACACCAACATTCCCAGCAAGACCATTCAGGATGAAGATAATCAGGCTCTAGATATCTTTGACAGGTGAACAGTTATATGATAGGTGACAGGTTATCTTTAACAGGTGAACAGTTATACTACTGGAATGAAAGCAATTGAAGTAGTCTTTTTTGTCAGCAGTGAGGTGGAAACTTATGATGCAGTAGGATCACATGAAGAATAGCCTTGTAATAGTCATAGTGTAATAATGTTATGATCTTTATTGTATCTTTGTGGATAATAATGTGGTGTCTCTATTTGCTTTTTTGAGTTGAAATGATGTAAACTATACTTATGTGGCTTCCTGGGCCACATGATATGTACTGTGATGGTTTGATTTTGATATAATAGTATACAATTTTGAATTCAAAAAAACAAGAGTTCCTAGAATTGGAGAGGGAGGTTTGGCAATCTAACTGAAATAGGCATAATATTTAATAGTTTTGTGAGAGGGTTGAAAGAGGGAAATCATGGCTTGAGATAGAGGGAATACTCACCCCACATCCAAAACCTACTCTCCAACATTGTCGCGCTATCTTCAAAAAATTGAAATCATGCAATAAAAAATCCCCTAGCACAGGGAAATAGCTCAATATAGCCCTCAGTGAGAGGCTTTCACAACTCCAACACCCATCATTGCAGGTTTAGAAGAGAAGACCACTAACGATTAAACCATCCAATCAGGCGCGATGAGCATAAAAAACTTCATTATCAAGCACATAATATCCACACAGCATGATTGGGGAGGTTTGAGAACATGATAGGGGCCAAGCTTTGGCATGTGGAGGAGGGTGAGAAGTCCCCATCCCATCCAAGGTTGCATGGGACAAACCAATCGCACCATCCAAAATGCCTCCATTTAGCACCTTCACATCACCAACATCAACACGAGCGAGAGAACCCATGTCACAGTCATTTGAATGGATAGCAAGAGCAACATCCCTAGAGGCACCTCCTAGAGCAGGCACACATGAGCCAACAATCAAATCAATGGGCATTGCAAACCCATCACCAACAACAATCATGTTTCCACCAGAGGAGAGCGGAGGAAAGAACTCAAACAAATGTAGTGGTAGGGTATCAGAAATGGGTGGGAGTTCTACCATTCCTACCAATGTTAACAAAGTTGTTGTCATTTCTATCAACCATTATGTTGAAGCCATAGCTTTTGAAGTGAAATCACTTGCATTGTTGATCATTACAGCATTTTAGCAGACAAAGAAAAAGGTGAAGTAAAATCCTATTTAATAAAGCAAGTATTTGGACAAGGTGATAAAACAACAAACATTAAAATACATAGCAAAATCCATGGTTGTAGGTCATCAAGGAATTAAAGAGCCATACAACTAAGTGCTCAAGCAATTTAACAAGTTTATTGTTCAAGTCCACTAAAGTTCTTATGAATGGAAGGGCTCATCAAAATTTATATGAGATCAAAGGTCAAGTTTCAAATGCTTGAGTAAAGTTGTGCATGATTTATTAATGTCAATTTAACCATTCAGTGACACGTGTGGGCCCCGCTTCATTAAAGTTTATGACCACAAATAACTATAAGAACAAGTTTGTCAGGCCATTAGCAAGGTATAGGGAGACTAGCAAAACCTGCACCTACAGACCCACTAATAGGTGGTCGATAACACTTGCATTATGGGAAATTGCCTTAAGCACTATGGAGACCGGTAATCACGAGTCAACATCAAAATAGAAGAAGTGCCTTTAAAAGAAAACTCGTTTAGTTACGACTCAATCCAACAATGCAACAAAAGCTCATAAGATCTAACAACTAGAGATTGAACGGTGGAAGGAAAGTTGCTCAGTACTACATTTGACCATTTCACCTCAATCATGATGTGTACTCCCATTCAAAATTTGACTATGTAGGAAAACCAAGTCAAAATGCTTGACAATGAAACCAAAACATCATAAATTATAGGACACACATTGCTATATAGGTAAAATAGTAAAAGTAAGGGGGGCTTTATCTTGTTTATTAAACATTTCATCCTTAGCCATTGGTTGGTATTTGACCAACGAGACACATTTGATCTATGCAACTTTTAATGTTAAACTAATAGACCAACTTGGTGGCTATGAAGCCACATGTCACCACTAGAGTTAACTATAGCAAGCATTATGATGCTTAACCATTTTTCCCTCCACCCTTGATCTAATCTAAATGAGATTTATCACAACATAAAGCAAATAAACTTAAGCAAAGTCATGAGAGTAATGAGATAAAGACATGTGCTCAAGGATTAATAGTAACTTTCCATCAGACTAATAAAACGTGCTTACCTAGATATTGACCCATTGATCTAAGATCATTCATTTCAAAAGCAAAGAGATCTCCATTGTTGATCATTAAAGGAGTTAACGAATATTGACCCATGATAGTTTGCTCGTCACCATGTAATATTTACTGTAGTGACACTTGCATTTAAGCATGAATTATTTTGATGGCCAAGTACCAAGTGAACTATGCCCTACAACTATGGATGGTGGACTATGATTTTAACCAACTAAGTGCCTGAACTGAATCATAAATTTAATATCAAACTATAAACATTAAGGCACTAAGTTGGGCATACATGATAAAACTTAATATTAAACTTTGGTGGTCACAATCTAATATCGGGTGTTTGTAGGCATTCGTAAAACTATTATACCTAAATGCATAAATGCCACTTTACCTCGTCCCTCTTATTAATGAGGTGTAATAAATACTTAGGATGAGAACTTCACATTATAATATGAAAGTATTAAGCAAACAACTTAAACCAAAAACTTTAGGAAGTAATAAAGCAGTTGATAAAATATTTCAAATAGAATTAATAGGAATCAGTTTTTTAATTATTGGAGGACTAATACTGATCAATAAAAGTTTTTTTTAGTTATTTGAAATGGCATTCATTGTTTTCGGACTCCACATTGGTAATTATTTAATATGTACAAGTAGGTCTCTCAATTAATTCTTGAGGCTAGAATGGGTCTCACTCCATGCAATGAGTATAAGAAAGTTCTAAGTCTACAATTTGTAATCACTCTCATCCCAATGATAGGTTTTGAAGGAGATGTGGAACATTGATGGCATTCTTCTCTTTATAACAAAATGAATTATCACTGCCAATTGTTAAAATTTTCTGAAGTTAGATTTTGGCCCCTATAAAACAATTTATTACTTAAATTATCGACACCAATTACATGGGGTCGCCACCAATTGCATGGGGTCGCCACCAATATAAGAAAGCTCTAAATCTGCAATTTGTAATCTCTCATCCCAATGATAGGTCTTGAAGGAGACCTGGAACATTGATGACTTCTTCCCTTTATAACAAAACAAATTATCCCCACCAATTGCTGAACACCATGAGCAGCAAGATGTTGAGGTCCAAAATGTGAAGTGGAATTTCTTAGTTGTTTGTTCCTGGTCATCATGGGAGAGAGATCGATGAAGAAATGGATTGTCCCCTTCGCAATACTGATGTCCACAAGCTGGCTCTCCCTCTTGATAGTCAGAGCTCCCTATTCCCTGTCCCCTATCGAAAGGTAGAGGTCTATTCCCAGGTCTATTCTCAGGTCTGGCTGTAAAAAATGAAGAGTGCATACCTATCCCTTTTAATAGGGTGTGCATGACAGCGACCTTGGAGCTTCAGATATAGAGTCAAGGCGTAGTGATCATTTCTAGCTAACAGTTGGGTTGAGCAAAGTGGGACATAAGAACCAGCCAAGGTAGGAAATTGATCGGAGTTAAGTTTTGGCCCCTATAAAACAATTTATTGCTTAAATTATTGCCACCAACTGCATGGGGGCCCACCCCATGCAATGAGTATAAGAAAGTTCTAAATCTACAATTTGTAATCACTCTTATCCCAATGATAGGCTTTGAAGGAGACGCAAAACATTGATGACATTCTTCTCTTTATAACAAAATGAATTATTGCCATCAATTGCTTAAATTTTCTTAAGTTGTTTTGGCCCCTATAAAACAATTTATTGCTTAAATTATTGCCACCAGTTGCATGGGGTCCCACCCCATGCAATGAGTATAAGAAAGCTCTAAATCTGCAATTTGTAATCACTCTCATCCAAATGATAGGCTTTGAAGGAGACATGGAACATTGATGACATTGTTCTCTTTATAACAAAATGAATTATCGCCACCAATTGCTTAAACTTTCTTAAGTTGTTTTGGCCCCTATAAAACAATTTATTGCTTAAACTATTGCCACCAATTGCATGAGTATAAGAAAGATCTAAATCTACAATTTGTAATCACTCTCATCCCAGTGATAGGTTTTGAAGGAGACCTGAAACATTGATGACATTCTTCTCTTTATAACAAAGTGAATTATCGCCACCAATTGCTTAAATTTTCTGAAGTTAAATTTTGGCCCCTATAAAACGGTTTATTGCTTAAATTATCACCACCCATGCAATGAGTATAAAAAACTCAAAATCTGCAATTTGTAATTAGGCTTGTCTCAATGATAGGTTTTGAAGGAGACCTGGAACATTGATGGCATCCTTCTCTTTATAACAAAGTGAATTATCGCCACCAATTGCTTAAATTTTCTGAAGTAAAGTTTGGGCCCCTATAAAACAATTCATTTTTTATGTAAAGGTCACATTGCACTATGCGACGCTTAAATACCCAAGAAATGGATTGTCCCCTTCGCAATACTGATGTCCACAAGCTGCCTCTCCCTCTTGATAGTCAGAGCTCCCTATTCCCTATGCCCTATCAAAATGGATTGTTCGCTTAGCAATATCGATGAAGAAATGGATTGTCCCCTTCGCAATACTAATGTCCACAAGCTGCCTCTCCCTCTTGATAGTCAGAGCTCCCTATTCCCTATGCCCTATCGAAAGGTAGAGGTCTATTCCCAGGTTCGATCGTAAGAAATGAAGAGCGCATACCCATCCCTTTCAATGGGGTGTGCATGACAACGACCTTGGAGCTTCAGATCTAGTGTCAAGGCGTAGTGATCATTTCTAGCTAACAGTTGGGTTGATCAAAGTGGGACATAAGAACCAGTCAAGATAGGAAATTGATCGCAGTTAAGTTTTGGCCCCAATAAAACAATTTATTGCTTAAATTATTGCCACCAATTGCATGGGGACCCACCCCATGCAATGAGTATAAGAACACTCTAAATCTGCAGTTTGTAATCACTCTCATCCCAATGATGGGCTTTGAAGGAGACGCAGAACATTGATGACATTCTTCTCTTTATAACAAAATGAATTATCGCCATCAATTGCTTAAATTTTCTTAAGTTGTTTTGGCCCCTATAAAACAATTTATTGCTTAAATTATTGCCACCAATTGCATGGGTCCCACCTCATGCAATGAGTATAAGAAAGCTCTAAATCTGCAATTTGTAATCTCTCATCCAAATGATAGGCTTTGAAGGAGACGTGGAACATTGATGGCATTCTTCTTTTTATAACAAAATGAATTATCGCCATCAATTGCTTAAATTTTCTTAAGTTGTTTTGGCCCCTCTAAAACAATTTATTGCTTAAACTATTGCCACCAATTGCATGAGTATAAGAAAGATATAAATCTGCAATTTGTAATCACTCTCATCCCAGTGATAGATTTTGAAGGAGACCTGGAACATTGATGACATTCTTCTCTTTATAACAAAGTGAATTATCGCCACAAATTGCTTAAATTTTCTTAAGTTAATTTTTCGCTGCCAATTGCTTAAATTTTCTGAAGTTAATTTTTGGCCCCTATAAAACAGTTTATTGCTTAAATTATCACCACGCATGCAATGAGTATAAAAAATCTCTAAATCTGCAATTTGTAATCAGGCTCGTCCCAATGATAGGTTTTGAAGGAGCCCTGGAAAGTTGATGGCATTCTTCTCTTAATAACAAAGTGAATTATCACCACCAATTGCTTACATTTTCTGAAGTAAAGTTTTGGCCCCTATAAAACAATTCATTTTTTATGTAAAAGGTTGCATTGCACTATGCGACGCTTAAATACCCAAATTCTGTAGCCATGCTTTGGCCCCTATAAGACATGTTTTTAATGGTCAAAGACATTGCACCGTCAGACACTTAAAGATGAAACAAGAGGAAAATGACAAGCAACACAATCTTTAGAAAGACAAAATAATATTCTGTATCTTGTCTATTTCAAAGTTGTTTCTTCAAGATGAACAACTTGAATAGATTTCAGCTATGAATGTTACACTATAGCTAACTTCTATTATGAACCAGTCAGCCTAACTGGACCTCTTTTTAACTAGCAGATAAAATGCTCGGTCAAAGAAAGTGAATCATCAACTATCGTAAATGCTTGCACATTTTGATGGTACTTACTTCTAAACTAGTAATGCTAACATCTTGACTGAAATAAAATGATTGTACATTGGCGAATGGATTGGTATAGAAGAATCAGAGTCTATATTTCTCATGAAACGTCTACAATCCCTGTCAATTTCAATATCAAAACTTAGATTAGCAACTCAGTAAAAAGAGACGTGTCAATCAAAAAAGAAAATTAAAAGCGAGATGTAAACCATACCATTCATACATCACAATAGTAAACCAACAATTAAGCATGTTATTAACATTTCAGACATGGGCTAAGCCAAACCCCATTTTCCAACTTTCAAGTTCCTGTTTCTCCAAATCACGTAGTTTCTCAGAATGTTGTTAATAGCTTCTTGGAATGTTCAGTTGCATTATTAGAACTTGGCATGGTTTCTAACCTGTGGCTAATTAGCATACTACAAGAATCTTCACAACATATGTTGATATTGAAGTTCAACTGCTATCACACAACACAACAAAACATTGAAAAAATGGCTTCACCCCTTACCATTAAGATTATCAGTGACAATATATTCAAACAGGTGGCATTCCATAGCAGATAAGAACTCAGAATAAACACTCTCTGTATAAACAAGGCAAGCCCCGACTTTGAAACGAGTATTTAGTGAACATTAAAGATCAGGCAATCCAGAAGCATTTAACATTATTCAAAATTATAAAAGGAGAAAATACAAATGTATGATTGTTACAAGTGTGCTTGATGCTGCAGCACATGCTTGAAATCTGCTTCAAATGTACCAGGGAAATCAGCTGGCCCCTTTTAAAACCATCAGTTAAATATAAAAATTACAAACAAAGCAGAGCAGAGAGCCCTAATTTGGTAAACTGCCTGACCACTAAGACTCAATGCACTGGGGTTAGTATCACATTCCAAATGACACTTGCGTGCCTTGAATGACAACAAACAAGTCAAATTTTAGTTACCTCCTGGCATAACACTATACAATACATGACCATACCCGTTGAGGAACACATAGATCACTTCAGTTAAGCTAAAACAGCTTGTAATGTGTCCCTGATAAAAAGAATCAACAATGAAACTTGATCCCCTAACCTCTGCCATGTATCCTAAAAGAAGAGGCTTTGGCACAACCTTCTATAAATGAGGTCCTCCATGGCATCTATAGACAGGAACAGACAAGATCAAGCATGCTACAAGCTGTAGCAAGTCGCACATCAAATTCAGGAGTGTAAATACGGATATGTTGCTCGTCTGATAATAGCTTAGCTTGAAATTGCTCCACTAATGGTGGAGAAAAAAATAACCCCTTTCCTTTGGTTACAGTGGAGACGTTCTAATTAGGCATAATACATATATAAACTATTTGAAGCAGCGCATGCAATGACATTTGTGGTTGGATGCCATGCCAAATGGAGTAACTTTGAAGTGGAATCATATGCACCTCCATTTATTTCCCCCACTGGGCTTTCATTTACTGATGCAAAGAAACAGCAAAAGTAAGGAAACAATTGGCAGTTAGTACAGATGGAAATCCGAAATATAAATGTGAGAATATAGGGAACCAAGAACAACCTCAAAACCTAGCAACATCAAATACTAGGAAGTAGAGAGGAATGAAAACGACAAATTTGTGTACTGTTACCTCGTACAGTGCGCCCGCGTGTAAGACTTGCAAGGGTCCTTCCAGGCTTCGGAGGTGTTGGAATGAGCCGCCTTCTAACACAAATCCCAAGCAAACATGCAACAGGCAAAAAGACATCACAGACTTTATAGTATGGTATAAAATCTCCCAAACCAAATTGTGCTGACACAGAATTCACATACTAGGGCATACGAGATGACACTGACAGGCCTATGTACTAAACCATAACTATCTGCTTTCACTTCAATGTTTAAGTAACAAAGTGGGCAAGATGAGAATCAATAGGATATAATAAAGAAGATGAAAATCATAACCATAAAAGCAGAAAATTTAGGAATCCAATAATCATACTGCATGATGTCCCAAAATGATTGACATGAAATATTGTGTTTACTTCGAAATTTAAAAAAGATGCCTTTGTTTACAAGCTTCCAAGCTCTATTAAAAGACATTATATCACAAAACCTAAACCTTATACTAAATATCAAGCCAGCCTTCCAGCATGAAGGTAAGGACTAAAGTGACCAGTCTTGGAAAAATGTGCATTTATTGGGAGTCATTATTAACATTTACAGAAACCAGTTATACTTATTATCTAAAAAACATTTACAAAAACCATTTGCATACCTGTTTGGATTTTTACTAGCTTCCAAGATGGCTCCCTCATCACTACCACCAAAACGATTGAAAACGCGGAATGCGTTGCTGTTTCCATAGTCAAAAAGATTCACGAGTTAGTATTCTGTTCAAGAATGTTTACAACAGAAAACTTGGGCAAAAATGTCTAAAATGATCTATTCCAGGGATGGATAATCAGTACAGCTCTACAAAGAAATATACTTGGAAATCATGTAAATCAACACTATCTATTATATGCACAAAAATGTAGTACTTGAAGTATAACCTGAGAGAAGATGATAAAATTCAAATGACCACTTGGATAGTCCCATTTAACATCGTGATTACATGGAACATGTTCTTATGTGTCTTTATGCATTGTGCAATGGTACATAATGTGCATAACCACAAAGTCAACACCAATAATAGCACTTTGTCACAATAAAATTTTATAATCAGGTTATTCAATATTCCTTAAGCTTTACAGTTAGCATACAACTACATTTATTCTTATTCTCCATGCTATGTTGTTAAAGAAGGCATATCTGTGACTAATTACTGCCTTCATAAGATTCTCATTTATATAATTTGCAAAAACTGCCGCTAGCTCCTTAAGTTTCCAAAGGCAGACATATGTCACATTTCTTAGACGAGCAAATTGTGCAGCACGAACTTTACATTGTAAGTCACCAGATCACATTTGAAGAACTAGAAACTCGATTTGAATTAGTGGATTGTTGTAAATGAAAGTTGTGCTTCAAGGATGATGAGGAGGCATTCAGGAGAATTTTTGTGGATCTACCAGAGTCCTTTAATTACTGATTACTGATAATATGATAAATAAAATTGCAAGTTTCTTATTAGCATTAGCGAGGAAATGGATTGATGTAAATCTTTTTTAGAAATCTGTGCAAGTGAAAAAAGAAAAATCTAGAGAGGATGAAAATGAAAAAAAATTCAAGTTCCCTCCTTTTCGAAGATATTTTGATTCCATGACTCAACCAAAAGCATTTAGGAACTTGTATTTTTGCTTGCAAAAATCAAATTGAAAACACTCAACAATGACCTGAAGTCTGTTGGGGAAAGTGATTGCTATGCTCACTCCTCAGCCTCCTTGGCCCCAACTTCCTTGATCTAACCAACCATAAAGGCCGTTGGCCAGGCTATTTCCTTCATTCTCAAGACTGGTTGGTCAATGACCGTTCCCCAACATATCAATAGCTTGAATCACCTTGACCCAGATGAAGAGGCCATCCCACTTCCTCATTATTCAGTCATCGGTCATAACACATTAGATTGTAGACTTCAACAACAGTTTCCTTCAATGCTTATTCAATCCATATGTTTCAGCAGATGCATAAGCCGAATCAAATCTGAATTCATATTTCCACATTGTAGAATAGAATCATTAAAGCTTCTTCAACCCTCTATCTCCCACTGAACTGGAAGTCTCATTCACATTGAGTGCTTGGAAAGGGAAGTAGTGGAGGCCAATAGAGACGGGAATGAGAGATGACTTGGAAGTCAGTTAATCCTCTCCTGCTGGTCAAGGGAAATCATATTGACCCTATCCATAAAGTTGTTTATGGAAGTCCACCATATAAACACCCATGTTAATAATTAATCCATTCATAATGTGTGTTAGTGGTGGAGGCTCAGTTACCGGGTTCTTTGCCCAGAGGCACGGGTACGGCTGGGAGCGGGAGCGGGAGCGGGAGCGGCCCTGCCACCCCGGGTTCCTTGTGGGTTCTCCGTCGGAGAACCCACAAGGAACCCGGGGTGGCAAGGGCGCTCCCAGCCCGCTCCCAGAAGCTCCCAAGGCTCCCAAGTGCTCCCAGGCACATTTTTGGGAATTTTTTTTTAAAATTACAAATTTTCTTTTAAAAAACTATAATTATATAAATTATTAAATACTATATATTATATAATATAACATAATATGGAATATATAATATTATTATATTATGTATTCTATATTCTATATTAATATAATATTATTATATTATGTATTCTATATTATATTAATAATAATATATTCTATATTATATTATATTATTATATATTATTTATTATATAATAAATTAATAATATATTATATTATATCATACATTATTATAAATATTAAATTTTATATATGTATTTTTATATATAATATAATATAATATAATATATTATATATATATATATAGTACAGCCGTACCCACAGGAAAAAAAAATTTCGCCGTACCGGCGTACCAGAACCCCGCTCCCGAACCCGTTCCCGTACCAGAACCGGCAACTTAGGGTGGAGGTAAAGTGTGGATGTGCAGGTAACATAATGTAACATGATGTATAGTTATACAGCTGTCTTGTATATGTATGTATGCATTCCTAAATGAATGTATGCATGCACCCCTTCATTTTGCATCTGTGCTTCCTAGGCCCTTGCCCCTCGGCCAATTACAAAAATTGAGATTTCATACTTAGTATTTCATCTCCCTGAAAGTAAACCACACAAAAAATCCTCTAAATCGACAAGCCTTACAGCTTGGTATGGGAGAAAAATACAATTCCATATAATCCGTCCCCCATCCACCCCCAAAAAAATGCCACTTCTGGAGACATCCCATAGATGACAGGACAGCAATGAAACGTCCCTCTGCTGTGTCCCCACCGCACCACTAGGTAAGAGATGTCCCCGGAACATCTCCCTCAACGAGGGGACATTTTGAGGCATCTCCCCCTCTTGGAGACACTGGGGGGATGTTGGGCTGTGCCGTGGAACTTTGTAGAAACTTGCTTAAGTCCCTTGAAAGCACCGGAAATGCCTAGCCATCCCCTGCATCTTAGTGACAAGGTTTGCCGAATTTTGGCTATGAAGTTTGAAATTTGGCAGACTTCAAAAGAATCTTAAAAATTTGTTGTAATTTGCCCTGATATCCGTACAGATAAAGGGCTTAACTTTTGTAATAAAATATATTTAGAAAAGCGTTTTATTAGGGTTTTTTCTCGTTTTTCCCCTTTAAAGGTAACACCTGCAACATGTTTTTTTACAGTTGTTTTAGGCACATGAGTTAATTTCCACCCTACATTATTAGATGTGCTACATCTGGAGACTGGCAGCGTTTCCTTTCTGACATTTGGTCATGCTCAATGACGACTCGAGGAGGACTGCGACTAACAGCTCACGTCATTGTCATTACCTTAAGGTCTGCGTGGCGAAACCTCTACAACTTTGGTGACTGCAAGGTTTGGTGACCATCACTCCGTGAGGGTGAGACTGAGTCGCAACTGGAAGTGACCTTGTTTGTGAGGGAGCTAGGCATCTTTTTATCACAAATTTAACAATGTCAAACTATTTTGATAATTTTGTGGATTTATTACTTATATTTTTTATAAAAATCAAATTTATATTAGGCAAATTTAATCACAAAAATTTTTTCAAATTTTTTCCCCTTGCTTAACTTAATCCAAATTTTATCGTTGTCAAACACAAACACGAACTTGAACCTTGTGACATAACCCCATGTTCACTAGCAAAAAGCAATTTTAAAAAAATCAGACATTTTTTTTGATGTTCATGCCCCCAACCCTAACCCTAATAGTTTATGGGCCCCAACCACACTCTAAGTACTCAAAAGAAAACTATAAATAAGCCTTACACCTTCACTCCAAATCACTATTAAAGCTTGAAAGCATTGACAAAGGCTGCAAGTGCAACTACTACATAGCAAGAGTGAGATCAAGGCAGGCTGCAAGAGTAAGAGCATTAGCAAGAGGGAGAGCAGCAGCAAGAGGAAGAGGAAGTTCTTAATCAATCAACTGTTCAAGTTCAACACATTCATTAAGCCTTCAAGGTAAGCCATGGCCCTTCATTTTTTGTTCTTTTGCGATTTGCATTTTGATTTTTATTTTACTGTTCATTACTAAATGACTAAATCTGAAAAGTTGAAATCAATGATAATGTGATTTTTTTATTTTTTTATTTTTCAATTTAGATATACAATAAATTGTTTATAGAATCATATATGGTTATAAAATGCAGTTGTTAGGGTTGTTGTGAACTGTTGTTTTTACTTCATCATTGAGTCTTTTGGGATTTGCATTTTGATTTTTTATTTTTAATGTTCATTCCTAAATGGCCATATCTCAAATTTTGAAATCAATGATTTAGGTTTCTTCTCTTTTTCAATTTAGACAATAAATTGTTAATAGAATTGTATATGGTTAAAATGCAGTTTTTAGTGTTGTTGAGTGCTAGTTTTTTCTAAAAACAGCAGTTAGACAAGTATTAACTTTACATTTATAACAGAAGTAAATTAAGTTTTTAAATTTGTTTATTAAATTATTTTTTAATGTTTCTTTGCAAATTTGCATAAATAGCTGATTAATAATTTAATACGAGTCAAATTAGGAATTCATCTTTTCTGTATCCTCTACTTCTGCACTTCATGCAACCTATGTAAGAAAAAGAAAAAGAAAATCCTTGCATTGAGTCCATGCATAATGACATGTATGGCTTAAAATTTAAACCATAAATTTCATTTCTTGCAATATCACTATGAGTTCTCAAAGCATGAATGACAACAAGAGCCAACAAGAGCCTACAGGGGTTGAGTCTGAGACTTTGAGTATAAATGTTGGGAAGTGAGGCAATTAGTTCTATTGAAAGTTTGCATTTTAATTGCCCTTCCAAGTTATTAGAAGAATTTACCTAGAGTCCCTTTGATAAGAAGTCCCCTTTAAAACAATTTGCAACCAAACTACAAACAAAACCTGGGGCAACAAAGGGCACTAGGCTATGGAGATAATTTCAAGACAGCATTACAAGAGTTAATGCACACCTCCATGTTCGAGGAGGTGTGGAGGTATGTGACCAATTGTTACTCAAACAAAGGGCTAAAATAAATAGATTGTGGGATTGTGGTGAAGAAAAAACACCTACAGCTGCTACTATGCCACCAATTGGTCCTACTCCTAGTACTAGAACTTTCCAACAGCCACAACTTCCTACTTTTCCATCTTGTTCAAGGACAGCAGAGACTAAAGGGAAACAAAGAATGACTAGTAGTAGTGATGCTGCAAACATGGTGACAAAGTTATTCACTGTGCAAAATAAGGATAAGGCAAATCATGCCGTTTGACAAATTCTTCTTTGCCAATGGCATTCCATTCCATGTGGCTTGCTCTCATTATAAGGAGGTTGTGGCAAAGATAATAAGAGCAGGACTGTCATATGTGCCACCTGGGGAGACAAAAGTGAAGACAACAATCTTGGATAAAAACTATTCTAAGATTAAATTTTTTTTGGAGAAAATGAAGGCTATCTAGATCACTAGTGAATGCAACATAGTCATAGATGGGTGGATAGACATTAGGCATCATCCACTCATTAACATCATGGTCAAATGTACAAAGAGCCCTTACTTCCTTAGGGTTGTCAATTGTTCAAAGCACCACAAGGATGCTGATTTTCAGTTCCAAATCCTTAGAGATGTTATTGAGAAGGCCAGGTCAAAGAATGCAATGCAAGTAGTGACAAATGTAGCCTATGTGCAGAGCTGCGGAGAAGTTGATTGAAGCAGCCTCCAAACATATTCGGTGGACTCCTTGTGCACATACCATGAATACTGCACTCAAGGACATGGACAAATTTGGTTTGCTCAAACAAGTCGCTAATGATGCTAGAGATGTGCAAATGTTTATTTGCAACCACCACACTTCACATGCACTCTTCAAGGCCTTCTCCAAGAAGGAATTTTTGAAACCTATAGAGACTAGATATGCATCATACTTCATTCTCTTGAAGAGGATGCTTGAGTTGCAACAAGCATTGCAACTAGTGGGCCGGATTCTAAGTCATAGTAGGGGAAGAAGGTGAAGGAGATAATGAAGAGTGACACTTTTTGGTTCAACGCAAAATACATTTTCTCTATCATTGCTCCAATCTTCACAATCATTAGACATGGAGATGCTAATGTACCTAGCCTTGCAAAGGTGTATGAGTGCATTGATAGTATGCTCAACCAAATGAAGGCCATTGTATAAGAGAAAGAGCCCAAATTGCAGTTCTGTCATGAACATGTTTCGCCAATCATTCAATAGGGGTGGGAGAAGCTCAACACACCCTTGCACATGGCAGCCTATGCATTGAACCCAAAGTGGTATGTGCAAAGGGCAAGCAGAGTTACCCCTAAGCAAGATGCTAAGGTGATACCAGGGTTCTTGAAGGCTATTCAAAAGATGTACAATGCAAATAATGCCTTCATGATTTATACTAACTAAACAAAATTTGCCTCTTAGGGGATACCCAGAAAAGGCCAATCTGGATAGGGAGACTATGGCATATGAGGACCCAATTTTGTGTTGGATCATCCATGGGCCACCTCTAACAACCACACCAGCCATTCGTCTGCTGTTCCAAGTTTCTAGTTCTTCTACTATTAAGAGGAACTAGTCTACTTATAACTTCATCCACTCTATTAAAAGAAACAAGCTTACCTTTAGGAGTCCAGAGAAGCTTGTAGTTGTACATAGCGCCTTGTGTCTCATTGATTGCAACACGCTTATATACAAGGAGAGTCCAGCAACTCGATGCAATGTACAGCCAAAGGAGCCAACACAAGTTGATGATGATGTGACATAGATAGGGTTGGTTGGTAATGGTTTGGAGGAGCTTGACCTTGAGGAGTCCAACAATTCAAATGATAACGAGTTTGGCATGGACTTTGGGGATGATTAAAGGAATTGTATTTGAATTTTGAATGTAATCATCATTTTGAATATAATATAGTGATGTTCAGTAATTTGAATTGTCATTGTTCAATGCAATGTGTTTAGTATTTCAAAGTTTCATTTGGTATTCCTTATATATTTTTTTATAGTTAATTTCAAGTACTATATATATTTGCACCACCATCCCCAAGCAAAGGACCTTGGTCCCCATCCCTGAGCCCTTTCCCCCCATCGCCCCATTCCAAGACTCCATGGAACTCTGTTATTAACCATGGTTAAAGACCAACCAAAGTGGAAGGAACAAAAAGGTTCAAACTTCAAGACATATGATCAAATGCAGTTAAAATTCCCATCTACCTATGTTCAATTCAATTTATTATCCTTATGTTCACGTTGATTAAATAAACTTATATTGTGGCAATCATAAAAAATAACACTATCTTTGTCTATTTATCCTACTCATGCAGAAAGATACCAATGATACACACAGATGAATCAACTTGCAAAGATTTAATAGATTATTTATTTGCATGTAATATACATATTAGAGACATGTTCCCATGCTGATGTAGACATAAATCAACCAACAAAGATGGTATTATCATCCAAAAGAAGATTTCTTGCGGCAGGACAGCACTTCCTCGAAATTCAAAAATACAAACCTGTAAGACCCAGTTGCCATATGAAGTCCATTGCCACTAAGGCAGCACTCGAATTTATCAAATATCGAATCATTTTCATACAAATCACATAACTGCCAAACCAAGAAAGCCCATCAGTAATAATCACAAACTAAACTATAAAGCAAAGATGTATACGATAGGTACAAAAATGAATATTTATAATATCCCCGTCAAACTGACACAGAGCAAAAGCTTGTACAAGAAGCTAATGAATTTTTTTTAATCATATTTTGAAAAGATATTCAAGAAAAAAAATAATGTTCCAATATTTATGGTTCCTATAACATTTTATTTCTGCAAGCACAAATCCATCAGATTATCTAAAATTTGAGTTAAAGCAAACAAAATTTAATTTTTTGCAGTAACTGGGTTGCCTGATATGAGCATGCTGAAACTTAGTTCTTAAATATAGATGCTAGTCTTATACAATGATTAGGGTTAGCTACCGAGTGAAGGAAGGAGTTCAAAAAAGGGTCTACAAAACATCAGTGATATTGTCCCCTTTCCCAAAAGAATGTGATGATTCAGAATGCACAGCTATGAGCAACCAATAAAAATAGCTTTGAAGAACTGAGTCAATCAGTTTTTAATATTTTATTGTTTGGAAGAAGTATTTGAGAGTGAATTCTGAAAATCAAAGAAATTGTCTAAACAGAAACTCCAAATCATCCTTCATAAGGTTATGATCAATTATCTTTTTTTAACAGATAAAAAATACACTAATCGCACAATAAGTACCAATAGTCAGAAAATCACTTTTATCATAACCTAAATCTAAAAGAGAATTTACTTTCAACTAACAATCAATGTATACTTGCATTTCTAGTTTCTCATTTCAAACTCGTAATAAATCTTCTAAACCATAGCCTGTCATGGAACTGTCTAGGGAATGCTTTCAGGTCGACAAATGGCAACAACTAATAGAAGAAGGACGTGCATGTTAACGAACGTGCATTCCTTGTCTTAATTCTAATCCTGGCATATATCTACCCAAAGAAAGCATGGGCATTGAAATTCCTTCAGGAATACAGCCCTAAATATACCAACACAAAAGGAACTTGCAAAATCACACACAGACTTCAGAAGCGGTAGGAAAATTGATATCAACAAAATTTTATCAATAATTTGAGTACTTTGCCTATGCTACCATGACCATATTGTAGTACACTAGGAATAGATTGAGTCCCATTTAGTCCCAAGAGACACGGCTAACCATACAAAATCCAATATACAGAAAGTGATGATAAAGTCTGGCAAATAAATCTTCCTGACCGCCTTCGCATTCCATGCAAATTAAGGCAAATTGACTCAAATGCAATTGTTGTTTGTCTTCTATTAAGAATATTAACTTGTCATTAGTCCATATCTTTGTCTTCCAAATCACTGTTTTCTGATTTCAAATGCACTAACTGGATGTCTATACAACCTCTACATACACATACAAATTTGAAATTCCTCAACAAATGATAAACACATTAAAATTAGATCATTTAGTCAGCAATGATACAAATCTACAAGTGGGCATTTACTCTGAAATTTTCCAGTCAGATATCTCAAATAGAATAATTGACAACCTGGCAATTTAGATAAAATGACAAAATAGGAACACTGACCTTAGGCCTTAAATATTCATGAACCTTGAAAGTTGCAACTGGACTTGATTCCATGTTTAAGTCCCATAGCTGCAGGCAAAGATAAAATGGACATAGAAGATATTAAGCTATTATATACCAAGCACTGAGCTTAATCATATTAACAGAAAAACAAAACCAAATCGTCAATACCATATGCTTGATAGTTAATTGCAAAGTTCATTTGCTATAGACTAAAAAATGCTACTTAATAAAACACTTAATCCAGTCAATAATAGCAGTCGACAGGCATATTGAAACATGCTACTGAAGTTGTGCATCAAGATTCATAACTTAAGAATCTTCATTAAGAAAGGACAACTGGACACAGATGAAGGCTTGCATGTGAACACATTAAATAAATCCTAGATACAGTAAGTAGCTTGAGAAGAAATTTGGTTTTGTTAGAAAATAAACAGAATGCAATTGAAACTCTAGCAGCCTGCAACCAGAGAGAGGGAAAGAAATTATATTACTGTCCACAAATGACCAAAGTAGGTTGATGGGACTCAAAAATATGTTAAGATACAATACGCGGTATCAGGATGAAGAGAGAAAATGGCCCCAAAGGAAGAGACAAAATCAAAAACATTCTAGACTGAATAGGATATCTGTCCCTGCTCTTGCTCCCTGATCTAAACCCATATGTATGGTCTTTCAATATATTCAACCTAAGTTGCAAAAACATCATAGGGGATCCCTGTTTCAAGTCTTCCAATTTCCCAAATGTAAATGAAATTTCTCAGATACTCCCTAGCATTTCTGACACATTTCCATGGTTTTCTAAAAAAAATATTTTGTACACAAAATTTAAAAATTATATGTTTTCTGACCATGTATGACTATTTATGTATTTATTTATTTCTTCATTCATTGATTGATTTATTCATTCTTTCATTTATTTAATTACAGTGTGGGTGTTCCAGAATATTTTCAGTTCTGGGGATTCGTGGAATGTCAGTGATTTCCTCTTCCATTTCCTGGCAACTTAGTATTCTACCAATCACCAACCAACCTTCTGTGTAAATCACAGAAAAATAAACAATCGTTAATGGAAACTTATAAGAAAGCACATTACAACAAATCCAAAATAATGCAAGTGTACCAAAGAAAAAACATAGTATATAAAAGCTTATGTCAATGACAGTATGATTGTTGTTTCTACAACAATACAAAGCAACATTCTTGCCATTGATACAATTTTGCAAATCGGCAAAAACCAACCAATGTTACCAAGAACTACTGGTAATGATTTAGAAAGAAACAACTAATATCTGCACCACAAAAGGCATGCAACAGCCCAATGTAAAACTCACAAGAGCTATTTGAGATGAATACATATTCAATGTACACTAGAAATAGAATGCTGTAAAATCACAGAAGAGTAAACACTGTTAACGAAAACTAAAAGCACACACTACATCAAATGAAAAATAAAGCAACCTTACAACAATAAACATAGTTTGTTAAACTTTTTTGTCAATAGCAGCGTACGAGTCATTTAAACAAAATGCAATGCATTATTCCTCCCATCAATGTGATTAAACAGCATGCCCATGTTACTAAGGAGCCTTGCAAATGACATAAGAATAAATAAAGTGAATATCACATGCTAAAAGGTACAAACAATACACTACAAACTCAGCAAAGTCACAAGATTATTTGAAGTAAATACACAGTCAATGGCAATTGTGAATGACATGCTATCAAATGTATTTTAAAAGTAAATCATACCTTTAGGGTCATGAAATCACGACTCAAAATATGTCTTCCATCCTTAGCAAGCTTTATATCAGAAACAGAAGCAATTATCTCTGTAAAAAATGATCTTGAACCAGGTGTTTCCTGCTCCTCAAATCTAAAAAGATAGCACAAACAAAGTAAGAATCCAAATACATAATATCTCCATAATTGTAATGGTCTTTGGTATTCACCGTATAGGTGACATACAAACATCATTGAGTACACTGCAACCATAAACCCTAAGAAGGACCACACATATTTTACAAACGAAAGTAAAAAAACTCTTTGGGCTGGAGATCCCTTTACACAAAGAAGTAAAATACTTCAAAAAGGAATTCCAAGCAAAAGTCATACACTTTTGAATATCTGTCACATAAAGCCGATTGTCGCATGTCAATAAGTCGAATAGTGCCCTTTGAGCTACTGTAAGCTAGCATATTGCAGTGACTAGGGTGGAATTCTGCTGATGTTATCACCTCTGCAATTAACACAGGATAATGATAATTCAGAATTTAAAAATGGGCCAGCAGTGGAATTAGAAGCCAAAATTGTAGACAAGTCATTTGATAGATTAAGGGTGAGAATTGTAAGCAAACAGAAAACAGAGAATATCCAGATGTTCCTGGTATCATGCCAGTATACATGATATAAGATACCCATGCAAACTTAAAAAGTTGATATGCTTATGCTGAATGATGTGTTCAAGTTCCTCTTTTTGTCCTTGAATAGAAATTATATTGATCTCTGCTGATTAAAGAAAATATATGTGTTTGCTCAAATACAGAAACTTATAAGCATGAAATGAAGACCACGAGCAGCCGACCACAATTAAAGAGGTAGAAAACTCAGAATATAGATACATTATTAAATATTGAAGAATGGGAACAAAGCAAGAGCCAGCCCATAAAGGGCAGTTAAGTTCTCCAACATATCTGTAGAAATTCCTCCTTTGTCATCTTTCATATCTTTCTTATATATCTTCCTCAAATTTGTTATAAACATTCAACCATCTAACCACTTATAAATTATTAACCCGTAACCTTTAATTGTTCAGCTTTTTTACAGCAACTCCTTGGCCTAGAATCCTTGCTTTGTCCCGAGACGATAAATACTTTTTAAAAATGGCATTCTGTAAGGCCTAAGTACAATTATTAACCTGTAACTTTTAATTGTTCAGCTTTTTTCCAACAACTCCTCGGCCTAGAATCCTTGCTTTGTCCTGAGACAATAAATATTTTTTAAAAATGGCATTCTGTTAGGCCTAAGTACAATTACCTCTCAAGTTTAGTTTTTCACAATTTACCCCTTTCTTCACTGTCTTTCCTAATCTAGTTTTCCAATCCAAATATACTTTGCTCCAGGCATAATTTGTATGTTACTTTCTGAATACATCAATATGACCACACAAAGAAAAGCAAACACGACCACCAAAGTGAATACTGGAAAATTCCTGTGGTCTGTTTTCAACGGGTTCTTTATGTAAAGGAAAAGTGTCCATACAAATCTGGCAGGAAGTGATATCCGAAGCCCTCAACTGATGGTATGTTTATGTTGTCTTTTGCAGTAGCTCTTAACAGATGTACAAGTTTTATCATCATCAGAACATCTTGACTGCTATATAGGACATACAAACAAACAGACAAGCCATATGATTTGTGCCACACTGCCAAGAACAAGGGACAATACCAGAACGTCCGCAGTCCATGTTTGTTTAAAAAAAACTTCTGCGTTAAAAACTGCATAAAAACAATATAATTATAAAGCATCCTCGTTCTGGATCACACTTCATGATCCATCATCAGTATAGTTGATACAGTTAGCAGTAAAGTTCAAATTATGGTGTTTTATGAGGATTCAACTGTGTAGTTTTTGAGCCAAACTCATTGTCACATATTTCATGAACGTTGTTCACATGAACCTATCTCTCATGAGCATGAATGATCCACTTAACACTCATCGCATCCAGGTGAAGCTCACAGGGGTTAAGCCATGGGACTTCCCAGGAGGTCACCCATCCCAGTCTCACTCAAGCATGTTTAACCATGGAGCATCACCTAGATGTAATGAGTGCTAAGTGGATCATTCATACTCATGAGAGATAGGTTCATGTGAACAAGTGCTCATGAAATATGGGACAATGGATCTGACTCAAAAACTACACAGTTGAATCCTGATAAAACACCATAATTTGGCACACTGCAAAAAATACCCCCTTGTCAGTAAAGTTTTAAGTCCTAAGTTTTGCAATTTCGTCTACTCTTTTATGATTGGAAATAGTGTTATACAAAGCATTACATATGTCTAAACAATTTAAGTAGTCCTTCTGTCCTAGTTACAGTTGAAACTTGATTTAATCTCTAGGCATGTTATCTATTGAGTTTAAGTGTCGTAATAAAAACTAGAGAAATATAGTTTTCCTGTTTTCCCTTAAGAAAAGTGGACTAGATATAGTAATAAATTCATGCTACTACAGATCCATTACCAGTAAGTTCTTCCATGTTGGTAGGTTTAATATCAACAATATTGAAGCATTGGTCACTTATTTCCAAATTCCACAAATTTATGCGTAGATCATCTGCCGATATGTAAGTCTCCCCATCACTGCATGACAAATACAGAAAAACAAAATTTTGATATTAAAAATCCAGTATCAACAAAACATATAAAGATGAATACTTAAAAATTAAATATAAAAGTAACAACTGTGCAACCAAGAAAGAGATTTGGATATTAAAATTCAATTATTGTTGAAACATGCAGATAAAAATAATTGGCATTATTTGAGGAACTTTTACCTGCGTTAATGAATAGTGCTTATGGGGATAGGACCCAAACCACTGAATTACGATGTGAATGGTATAATAGATTCCTCAAACAATTATAAGTATACTTTATAAGGAATAGCCAGAAAGTTATAGCAAGGATCTGGAAGTGTTAAAACAGCAGAAAATACTGGAATTTGCTTCTGTTGAAAAAAAGGGAGTTTACTGTAGAATTCCTCTCAGAGAAAGGTTTCAAAGCCAGTTCCCAGAAATTAGATGGTGGATGAAATAAACTGAGTACCAAATTCACACAACTTCTAATAAAAGTTAAGGCTAAAAGAGACTCAGGATAATGAATCTCTCAATTCAAAAGATGAAACTGCTGTTGAAAGGAAACAAAACAAAAAATAACAATCCTCCCAGGTATATTAACACAGTGAGAATTCCTCCACTGTAGCCAGCATACCCTCTGCTTCATGGATGCTGACCAGTTGTCTCTGAAAGAAATTTCCAGCAAGCAGCTCAAGCCTTAGGAATCTGGGTCTTGTGCTTTGACTAGCACCTTGAAAATGGCAGCATGTTTTAAAAACCAACATATGCAGAAGTGGGACAGGCACTCTGGGCTCAACGAATGCCCATGACAATCATAAGAACTATACTACTTTTCCAGAAGACTTTCTCCACTTCTCTGTGGGTATGGCATGAGGACCCATGGCTTGTGTGGGAAACTGCAACTTATGAACTTCCCAACCAGGCTCTCCTTTTCCAGGAATATTTACTAAAGTGGGCCTTGATTTTTGAATCTGTTTTTTTCTGCTGTAGCTTTCTAGCCTTTTGCATTTGTTAGCTAAGTTCATAGTTCTTGGCTATTTTGGTATTTCAAAGCCAATGTTTCAAAAATCTCTAACTAAATTGCTTTGACCACAAATGTTTGCTGATTCGTCAGCTCTTTTTACTTAATATTTAATATTAATCGATGGATATTTTAATCATCAAAATAAGGGAAAGAAAAAATGCACAAAGAAGAAAAAGACTCCAAAAGGTAAAGGAACGAATGGGGTTGCTTTAAAATAGTTAATTAAAAACAAGAAATGGATAAAATAATTCAACCTTGGCAGAAAGCTAGCAAGGCAATGGTTCTATTTTTCAGGTTAAGATATAATCACTGCAACTTTATTTTGAATTTCGCAACATTGATGATATGAATAAGATTTTAGAAAGAAGGTTTTGGCAGGAGACATTGCCAAAGCTCTTGTAGATAACCAGATTACTTTGGTTGTTTTTGCTCTCAAAGGCCTGCCATGGAAGTATGTGGAATAGAATCCAAAACTCTGCTTGGAAAAAAATTTCATTTATGAATATCATCCCTAAAGACGGGTTTTTAGATGACTTCAATATATTTATAAACCTTAGAAAAGCATGTTGAAATAGGATATCTGTAATAAATAGATGGATGGTTCACAAGCACGGATATCTGAGTTATTCGTTAAAAATGGTTAGATAGAAGAAAAGAAACTCATATTTTGGTTGGGAATTATATACTCATAACTTCATAACTACTGCATTGAAGAAATTTACGAAGGCATGGAATCCTACTTGATTTTCACATTATGGAAATTGGAAAGAATGATGCTATGTTGGAGTATGACTGGATAATGGAGCACGATATCATGTCCTTCCTACAGATTATATCCTCTCTTATCACAAAGGAAGAAAATAATCTTATCCAGTAGTACCCTCATCAAAATTCCAATGGTTTCAGTCTTCAACACAAAGTACTCATAACAGTTCTTTTGAAGCTTGAGCTTTGGTGAAGTACTTACTGTTATAAGTGGTTGTAGCTACAGCCATGGCTGTTGTGGCTTCTTTTGTGCTTAATATTAGTCCTCACCCAATGGTGGGTTGTATTCTGGAAATTATTTCCATAGAGAATCTTATTATGGTTATTGAGAACCAAGAAAGTTTTGCCCTTGGAGGGTTTGGAGGAAGAAGATGAGAGACTCGTGCAACATCAATATGTACAGTATCTTATATTTGAGGAACTTAGTATTGAGAAAATCAAGTTCAAGACTTTTGATTTGGGTAGGCCACCAGATTGTGAGGAGAGCCTGCAAAGATTACTATGCAAAGGTGGAGAAGTTGCTTTTTATGCATTCTAAAGAAGCCCGGTTCTTTGAAGACATGAAGGAATCCAGTGTAGTTGAAGCTCAGTATTGATAGTTGCCTAGTTAGCTTGGGAGTCTATGGATCTGGGGAGTCATACCCTTACGAGGGTCATGAGATAACATGATGGAGCTCTGTTAGTGTAGCTCAGCATGGATTGTTGTCCAATGGTTCGGGGGATTTGTGATTCTGGAGTTCAGGGAGGTGGTAATCCAGGAACTTTGGCTCGGGAGCTATGCCTTTACGAGGGTTATGAGGCAGCTTGATGGAGATCTACCTGGTTGAAGAACTGTTTTCAGAGAAAAGCTTCTGAAGAATTTATGATTCTGAGTGTTTTTAGTTTGCTTATGTTAGTTTGTTTTGTTTTACTGCAGTAAGTCTTAAGAGGGGTATTAGAGATATTTAATACTCACTTTTGTAATAAAGTCATTATAACGACTTAAAATAGGTTAGTCTTAGATTAGACTTTATGTTTTAATTAGTTTTCGTTATTTTTAGCTAAGTTGTTTTTTTTAGCTTAGTTTCTATTTTTAGCTTAGTCGCTATTTTTAGCTTCGTCTATTTTTAGTTTGTTGTAACCTATATAAGAAAGCGTTTGCTTCTTATTTCATTATTGAATACCCCGGTAATCATTCTATGTTTGATTTCTGTTATAGGCGAGTACTTGTCATTTTTTTATGTTGGCAAGTTCTCGCGAGTAAAACTTGTCGCATTTAACTTGGCAAGTCCGTGCAAAAAACTCACCAGAAGCAGCAAAAATGTGGTAGAGGTTAAAACATGCCAAAAACGTGTTGCCCCTCAACCTTGCTAGGGGCACTACCCCCAGACCCCCACAAGGGGTGCTGCCCCTCGACCCCCACCAAACTCATTTGATACATTTTGTAGCCATGTTTTGCATAAAAATTATGGGTTTTTCAAAAAAAAATAATCAAAAATTTAAGTATTTTTTAAGTTGCGGAGTTTTTGCCGAGTCGAAAATTTTGGGTCTGTCGAGTTGTTGCCGAGTCCAAGTATGCAAACTATGGTTAATCCATTCGACAAAATAGCAAAATCAAGCATCCAAAAGTAAGACAATTATTTCTTCTTTTTATTCTACTTGTGAAAGGTGTGTGGAATCCTCCGTACAAATTTGTTACTCAATACAAAGCATAAATATACCCCTCGGGGTCATGCATACAAATACAAAAGCATCTAGAGTTCAATTTTGATCATTTCAGGATAGTAAGACAGCTGTAAAATTTGAGTGTAACTGTGAAGCATGTTGATAAATTTTGTCCTCCACAGCAACGCAAGCTTGTAGATCATCATAGAAGTGCTATAGAAGGCCCACAATGCATTTTAAGGCTTAAATTGAGCAGATGGCTTGTACATCTTGAATGATAGTAGTGGAGATGAGGAAGCACAACCCCACACTCTTTTGGTGTTTTCCCACATTTAGTTTCTCTAGGGTAAATTTTTGTTTTAATATCTTTCCATGTTTGGATGAATCTTTTATTTCATTTCAGTTTGTGCAACTACTGCACCACTTCAAGCACTAAAGCAAGCATACAAACTACATGTTAAGTTGATTACAAGCATTGCTCCTGTTTATGACACAAGCAAAATTAAAATTCAGTCACTTGCAATTTAAAGAATAGGCATACTTCTTTACTAGATCATTGTTTTGTGGATTGGAAAGATCATATGTTGGTACTAGTACAAGGGATGTAAACCTAGTTTATAAGCATCATGGACGTGTATGTGTGCATGTACACAAGTGTAAATTGAATGAAATAAATAAATGGCAGCCCACAGATGTAGCAAACATCAGCTTTCCACATTATGTAAACTGGTTTCAGTAGAGCATATTGAATTGGATAATCAAATAAGTAAAATTTTAATCCAAGTTGGTGTATCATAACCTCAAATATGCAAGTCAATTATAGATCATTTCCCCCTTGTATTATGTCATTGCCTCAGCCATACATTTAACCACTTGATGTTGTCCTCCTCATACAACATACAACTATTTACATGGTCAGCATGCTAAAGACCATAAAACATCACATCTAATTCACAAGAATGAACAAAACCCCAACTTATTGCAAACTGTCTCAAGCAAACAGTAGAGTTAACAAGTAACACCAATAAGTCAGTAACTATAGGTCCTGAAAGTGAAAGTAATTGAGCTCAAATACAAATCAATAGACTAAAATTGATTAGGAATACTATTTGTTGTCATCTGACCACATTTCATTGAATTTAAATGTTCATTTGAATATTTTCACAATATTGCAAAAACAACACATAAATGGTCCACCTTGTTCTAACACTGATCAGCTGCCTCCTTTGGATTGTCTAATAATGGATAAAACTCTAAAAAATCCTTGCAAGTCTATGCTTTCACCACACAAGTCTCAAAATGATATTGTCAAGGATCTTTTAAGATTTTCATGGTTCAACCATTCTTCAATTTGATGAGTCTATTGTTATCATTTTTAATATACAGAAAAACAAAATAAAAGGCCCTCAACGTATTTAATCATGTTTAGATAGAGAGGCCTTTAAGTGGATTTGTCTTCCTTACAAAAAATTTATGCATCAACAAATAGCTTGCATATAACAGTTAATTGCAGCAAAGCACTTGAGAAAAATTCCTCCTGTTGGTGCTCAAAACTGCATATCCTGCAACTCTAGAAGGGAAGCTTCGATAACCAACACAGGGGAAACAATGTCAAGCTAGAATCATGTTGGATTCATGATCAAACTGTGATGGTCCTAACCAACTAACAAGAGTGGGACAGCTC